>JAPQWN010000006.1:80726421-81326421 GCA_028538565.1 Umbellularia californica | reverse complement strand
TGCATGTCCAACGCAAGTCGACAATGACGCCGGTAAGAAAATATTTGACAATGAAGGTTGATGGCCCTCTAAAACAAAGGCGTAGGCCAAAGAGGATGTGAATAAAGATAATACAAATAAATCTAAAGAAGTGCAACTTATTTGAGGGTTTGACTCAATATAGATTGGAATGGAGAAATAGAATTTGTGTAGCCGGCCTAAGCATAGTTGGGACATAGTTTTGATGATGATGATGATGATGGTGATATGTATATCTTTTAACTTGTTAGGCCATTGTCTTTTTATTATTTGCCTTGTATTTAAACCTTAAATCATTTTGTAATTGAACTTAAAGTAAATACCTTTTTGTTACTTATATTAGCTCGTTTTATTACTATGCATGTTTGGCTTTACCATCTACATAGATTGTATGAATTGGTGCTTTCGTGATTTGATTATGGTGACTGATAATCATGCATAATCTCACAATGTACTTCGATCCACCTGGAATTGTGGTCACAAATATGATTTAAGGTGTTTTTTTTTTTTGTAATTGGCCTTGATTCTTGTGTCATGGGAATTCAATTAGACTTTGATTGGATCTCGAGGGCATGACAATGGCTTTATTTGGATGAGAGGATGATGGTTGCAGGTGGGACATGTGATATGTGTGTAGACGTTAAACAATGATGATGCAGTGGTAAAAATGGATTTGGTTATTTTAAAATACCGACGTGAGGGATGGAGACAATGTTGGAGAGAGATGAGGAGGGGCTGTTTGTTTGGGATGATAGAGATGGAAACGAAAGACGGGTTCGTTGGTATTCAATTGTATTTAGGTGAGAGATGACAATGTGTCATGTTTTCATATCGTCCGACCTCGGTAGTGGAGGGATGGGGATGGGGTTGCTATGATGAATATGACCGTTTGGTCGGGTGGATTTGATGTTGTAACGATGGACTCAAGTTGCTTGGTATCAAGGAATATGATGATATGGAGAAAAAGGATATAAGTGGAAGAAGAAGACACGAGCATCGAGATCATTGCTCAAATAAAAGAGAAAATTGGTAGGAGGGCCTTTATTATTATAGAGGAACTATGAGAGCCTTTTTTTGTGCACAGGATGTCTAAGGAGGTTTATTTTGGTAATCTCCTCAAATATATACAAATTAATGTAAATAATTTAATAAAAAAATAACTTTTAAAACTAATTATATATATATATGCGTACTGGTCCTAAATTGGGACTCCATTAGTCAGTTATATTAAATGAAATTGCTAAGTATATAGGTGCGGCCAGGATGTTTTGGCAAATCAACTGCGGCTCATGTACATGGGGCCTACTAATATTTTAGTGTCGATCAAGGGGCTGAGTTTGCTTCCAGCAAGACAAGCCAAATAAATTAAAAAAGAAAAAAGAGGGTTTTAACGGGAAAAACCCTCATACATGGGCATTACATTGATTTGGGCCCAATAAAAATGGGCAAACAGAAGGGGACTTGACTTTACGCTTCTATTTTTTTTTTTCTTTTAGCGCTATAGTCGATATCGACCATCCTTGCGTGCTTACTAAGGACCGAAACCCCTTTATTCCCCATTCGTCTTCTCCCTCTTCTCCCCCTTTTCCCCTTTCTATTTCCCCTTGTCTTTGTCTACACCCCCTCATCCCCAATCAGTGTTGGTTGAAAATTAATGGGGACATTCTTTTCACAAATGAGTCAAAGAACCCAAAGCTTGGATTTTTCAGCTTCGAAGAGAAAGATGATTGCTTTTGAAAACGAAGATTGGATTCCCTGCTGTTCTGTAATGGTCGTTGAGGAAGATGGGATTGGAATTACAACATGGGGTTTTGGGGGGTGAATGGAAGTTGAAAAGAGGGGATTTTGTTGGGTTTGAATCGAAGAAGGGTAAAAGGTAAGGAATTTTATAGACACTACTTAAAAAGTTGAGATTTTGGGAGATGGGTTTTCATCTTTTGGGTTGTAGCTGAGTTTGGGCTACTAATATTTTAAGCTGGCAGCGTTTTTCGTGGATATAGTTATTGAGAATGAAATGCTTTTGTTTTCATTTAGAAACTCGTGGAGATGCATTTTTCCCATTGCAATGAGATGTAAGGAATCAAGTGAAAAGAGGAATGGAATGCAAGTTCGGAGTCCTTAAACCGATCCTTTAAAAATACCTTAAACATGTCAAACACATTTCAAACACCTTAAACACATTTCAAACATCTCAAATAGGGGGAAACCATTCACAACATTACAAGTTTATTGCGTCTTAACCTTACATTTAAAAAAATATATACATGAAATCTGTTTGAAAATTATAAAAATCAAGGAATGAAAACCCTACCCATGTTCTCTAATTCCTCTCGTCTAGTATCTCATAGTGAGCAAAATCAAGGAATGACAAACCCCACAATAGCAGCTGACTTCTTTCCCATAAGAAAAATAAAAGAGAAGTGCGTGAAATTTCATTCTCCTTTCTCTTTGTCATTTCATCGAATACCGTCATGGAAACTACCCAACACAGATTTGTGGCTCATTACTTTTCCAAATTTCTTACAAGATTCCACTGTATTTTTCTTATAGGTCTTCTCCAAATTTCTTACTTTTCTCTTTCAAGGGCTTTCTTTTGAAAACCCATTTAGCTTGATATGGATACAATTAAAGGATCGGCTTAAGGACTCCGAACTTGCATTCCATTCATCTTTCCACTTGATTCCTTACATGTCATTGCAATGGGAAAAATGCATCTCCACGAGCTTCTGAAAGAAAACAAGAGCATTTCATTCTCAATAATTACATCCACGAAAAACGCTGCCAGCTTAAAATACTAGTAGCCCAAACTCAGCTACAACCCAAAAGATGAAAACCCATCTCCCAAAATCCCAACTTTTTAAGTAATGTTTGTAAAAATCCTTAGCCTTTACCCTTCTTCAATTCAAACCCAACAAAATCCCCTCTTTTCGACTTCCATTCACCCCCCAAAACCCCATATCGCAATTCCAATCCCATCTTCCTCAACGACCATTTTAGCACAGCAGGGAATCCAATCTTTGTTTGCAAAAGCAACCATTTTCCACTTCGAAGCTGAAAAATCCAAGCTTTCAGTTCATTAACTCATTTGTGAAAAGAATGTCCCCATTGAATTTCAACCAACACTGATTGGAGATGATGAGGGTGGGGAATAAAGGGGTTTCGGTCTTTAGTAGAGACGCAGGGTTGGTCAATATTGAATATAGCGCTAAAAGACAAAAAAAATAAAATAAAAATAGAAATGCAAAGTCAGGCCCCCCTTCTTATTGGACCCAAATTAAAGCAATGCCCATGTATGAGGGATTTTCCCGTTAAAACCCCAAGAAAAAAATACACAAGAATTTTCCAAAATCAATACCAATTTTCTTAAGGGCCTGTTTGGATGCACAAGAAAGTACAAGATTTTTTTATTTTTAAGAAAGTTTTCTTGCCTTTAAAAATGGGTTGTTTGGATAACTTTAGAATTTAAACTATTATCTCCTAACCTTCCAAAATATTGAAAGATTTTTTCCTTCAGCCCTATGGTGTAGGAAAGAATCTTGTAAGATTGTATTATATGATTTCACAAATTCCCTCCCGCGCGCATCCTCTTCCTATCCTTTTTTTCCTCTCCCGCTTCTTGAATCTCCTTTTCTTTTTCCTCTCCTTCTCTTTCCCTCTCCCACATTGTCTGCTCTTCCTCTCCTCTCCTCTCCTCTTTGGATCTCTTTGGATACCATTTTCTCTTCCTCTCCTCTCATCCCCTCTTTGGATCTCTTTGGATCATTTCTCACAGAAGAAAAAGGTATGTAATTTCTATATTTTTCCCTTCTCTCTCTCTTCCATTTTCCGCTATCTCTTTACAGAAATTTCATAAATTTATAAGATATGTTTTGATCTTCCCATGTTTGATGCGTTATGGGTGCTCCTCATCTCCAATAGGGCCTTCGTTTTCTCTTTATTTTCTCCGACATGATGCCTTTTGGGTGTCTTTTTCCTTCAAGCAGCTCTCTACTCTGCAGGTTATGAAAGTAGGGCACATTTTTAGCAATAAGATTTGGGGTTTATTGTAAAACACGATTTCAAATCATCCGAGAATGTTTGGGATTGTGCAATGTTCCCACCACATTTCTTATTTGTTAAAAGGGAATTGAACTTGATTAAAACCAGATTTATCTTTCATTACAAAAAAAAAAACAAAAAATAATCCATAGAAACAAGATTGGGAATAGAGTATCAACATCCAGATTACATAACCTAGAAAGGAAGAGAAAAGATAATACACATACAAATACATATGTATTCATAGAATAAAAGAGAACTTACAAATCCATAGCCTTCTACTCTTCCGGTGTTCTTATCTGTGATGACAACGGCCTCTAAGATCTCTCCAAACTACTCAAATTATCTTCTCATGGTCTCTTTCAGTCTCCCAAGCAAGGCCCCCAAGTTTTGTTTTGAGTGGGCCTTCCCTCTCACAGTGGGTCATCCTCTCACTATAAGATGGATCCTTAGCCTCCATTCTTAAGCAGAGACACTCTCTCCAAGACATTTTCACCAGCTTAGCAGTTATGTATTAGATAGATTGCTTTCCTCATATGAGGTCATAGTGTATGTAAACATTAGGTGATACCATTTGTTGACATGAACAATCAATTACAACTAAGAGATTATATGCAGTTGCCATTACAGTAATTTGTAAGTTACAATATATGAGGGCAATCTGCATTGTGAACTTGTAGCTGGCCTGAAATTAAAGCAGTCATCCTGATTAAGTAAGATCATCATGAAGAAGAGTTCAATACTTCAATTCAATGGTGAACATCACTCCAATCTAGCTGATGATGAGTGAAATTACTTGGCATGATTTGTGACGAGGAATGGCCCCCAAAAAGAAAATTCGGCATATCTGTTTTGTAAAACTTCTTAGGCAGAGATATCCTGTGGTTCCAAAGCTAGTATTTAGCATAGAAGCACAAGTAGCTCACCATGGCCAAAAAGCAGCTAACACCACCATTGCTACTTTGCTTGGTTACGATGCTTGCAGTAGCTTTGAAGGCTCATGTAGGGGAATTGCCATCTATTAAGGCCCAAACAGAAACGAAGGCACCTTAGCCCTTCTATTCATAGATGGAGTCACCTTCACCACTGAGACCCTCTTCTTTTTCTTGTTGATTGTCTAGCCCTTCTATGCTATCTCCAAGGATAGCAGCCTTGTCAAAAGTCTAGCAGTTAAGTGGCACTAGATCTATATGTCTTGAGAGAAAGAACCCACCATATTTCCAAGGATCTTCTCTGGGTTTATAGGGGATTTGGATCAAAGAAACGGGAACTAGCAATCACCCAATTGGGATAGAGAGAGATATGTTGGCAAGAAGGTTGTGGGCTGTTGACTTTTATTGCGATATGAAACTCTTTTCAAACCCTAATCAGTAGTGGTGTTTCTTGAGGACACAAAGAAGAATCAAATTTAAATGTTTTTCATCCATAAGCTCCTTTACAGAAGATACTTAAATAGAGTTAAGTAGCTCACAACTAGAACAGGTGTCCCATGTACACTTTGACCCTAGGACTAACACAACCAAGTGTCCCATGTACACCTTGACTCTAGAATTAACACAACTACTACCAAACACTTGTACACAACGTAGAGTGACTTCTTCAAAGGACCCATTTAACAAATGACTTATAAAAAAAACAGCACATTTGACAAAGCAGCATGACATTTAAATTAATTTAATATTTTAACAAGAGAGGGTGAAGAGGAAAACTTTCAAAGTTCAGACCCTACATTGTATTTTACATTTCTTATGTTATTATTATGATAATTTCTTATTTTTGTGATTAATATTGTCATTGAATTGAGTTAGGTCAACCCAATAATCCATCGTTGTGGCCCATCTGTGAATCTAAGCTAGCCAAAATCACTGTCCCAATTTCAAATGATGATGGAACAAATTATATCCAGTTGATTAGGTACCACTTGAAACAACTTTTAGGAGATGAAAAATCCTCATATACAATGGAAGCACATCATGCAAAAATTAATGGAATTAGACGTTCAAGAAAGATGGTCACACCATATGTAGGTAAATGCATTGTGTTTACTATGTGAATTACTTTACTTTAGGTATTAAAAATCAGAACTTTAATTGATCAGGTGTCACTTAAAAGATGTCTTCATTGCCTTCCGACTCCAAAGGTGGAAATAGAGCTTCATGGATACCTGCACAAGATGCATTTGTAGTCAATTTTTTAGCAGAACAATGCAGTTTAGGGCGTTTCTCTGACAATGGATTTAAGAAAGAAATATGGAGAAAAGCAACAGAAGAATTGAGTAAGAAATTTAATATTTCGGTAACCATACAACAATTAAAAAGTCATATGGCGGATTTGAAAGCACGATATCAAATTGTGAAGGCGTTAAGAGAGCAAAGTGGATTTGGATGGGATGACCTTATGCAGATTTGTATTGCAGATGAAGATGTGTGGAATCGTTATATTCAGGTATATTTGCATGGAAACATAAATTTCATTAATAAAAACTTTCCATTGGAACTAAGTTTATTAATAATTAATACTATATTTTAATTCACAGGCACACCCAGAAGCAAAAGCTTATAGAAGGACTTCTTTTCCACTATATGATAATCTTAGCATCATATATGACAGTATAATATTAAATTTATTAATTAATAAAATCATATATATTATGATGATGATAAATAATTTCGATTATAAACTTATTGTTATAGGCTGTACGGCAGAGGGCAAGCGATAAAAGTCAAGTCGCATCCCAATTACACAACCATATGTGGAAGAGCAAATTCCCATTCAGAATTGCGCTACTCCTGCTATATCTCAACCACCATCTAATAAGCGAGTGGAAGAGTCTAGTTCAAGCTTAGAGAATGTAATGATAATGACACAAAAAGATAATCGAAGCAAACGTTGTTTTGCAGTGCCAAAATCACTAAATCGTCAAAAAAGAGGTCGAACAAGTGTTGGTGAGAGAATAGCTGATGAAATCTCAGGAATGATGACATCATCTGATCGCTTATGTGCAGTAACACCACCTACATCAACGAAAGATTCGTATGAAATATGCCTAGAAGAACTTCAAAAAATAGAAGAACTAGATGAAGACACTATCATAGAAGCAGTAAAATTTCTTCGAGATCGACAAAATGCAATCGCATTTATGACCCTTAAAGGACCACTGCGATTACGATGGCTTCATCAAAACTATGGGGGGCGGTCTGATGCATAAATCTCTATGGTTTTATAATGGTTTTAATAAAGTATTTTGCATGGTTTATTATGAGTTTGATGATGTTAAGAACTTTTTTCGTTACTCTTTTAATAATGCTTCATTGTGTCGTTTAAGTTGGGTTTGAGGATGTTTAAAGCATTATGTGATTTCAAATGATATTTAATCAATGCTTGAATTATTTTTAGTGGTCCTTAATAGAATGTCTTTAATATTGTATTTATTTTTCTTGCAGATATATATTTGATTTTATTAGGGTGGCTTTCATTTCTTAAAACTAAATATTTATTTTATTGCAGAAATTACAAAGAAAAATATAATGTCTAATAACGACATTAATGCTCGTCGAATGGAGCAAGTTAAACTTAATATGCTTACTGTAGCAGCTGTTGTTGGTTGGTACATAGACACTTATTTGGATCGAAAGCCATGTTGTGATTCAGCACTTTCTGGTGCTGCTTATGTAAATGAATTATTAATTGATCATTTGGAGCGTTTTCGACAAGTTTGTCGAATGGAAAGGCCCATATTTATGAAGTTGTGCAATGTTATTCGTAGCAAAAATCTTTTATGTGACACACGAGATATAACTCTCGAAGAACAACTTATAATGTTCCTATTCACGATCGTTCATAATGTTGTCAACCGTTAAGTTCAAGAACGTTTTCAACATTCAGGTGAAACAATTAGTCGTCATTTCAATGGAGTTCTTCAAGCTATAATTTCCCTTTCAGCACAATACATACGTGATCCATCAATCAATGTTCTTATAGAAATTGCAAATGATACACGTTTTTACCCTTTTTTCAAAGTAAATATTATTCTTTTAATTTAGACAATGTACTTATGATTAGTTTAATGATTCATTTTACATAATATATGATTGTATCGGAGCAATTGATGGCACACATATTCCTGTGTTCATTGAGTCTCATAAGCAAGCGCCGTATCGAAATCGACACGGATTATTATCATAAAATGTTATGGCCGCTTGTACTTTTGATTTGAAGTTCATTCATATTCAAACGGGATAGGAGGGTTTAGCATCAGACGCTATTGTTTTAAGGGCAGCATAAAAAGATAGCTTTAAAGTACCACGAGGTATGTAATTTTATTTTGCTTCGATCAAATAATCCCATTTATTTATTAATCAAAATCTTACTTGTATTTTATCAGGTAAATATTATCTAGTTGATGCGGGATATGGAAACCCTCATAATTACGTTGCCCCATACTGAGGAGTGCGATATCATTTGAGAGAGTTCGCTCGTGGAAGTATAGGCCCACAAAATGCCAAAGAACTATTCAACCTCCTCCATTCTTCCTTACGGAATGCAATTGAGCGTGTTTTTAGTGTAATAAAAAATCTCTTTCCAATACTGAAGAACCACTTCTTCTCATTCATTTGACGCGGTCACGGATGTAATAATTGCATGTTGCACCTTACACAACTTCATTCACATCCACTTTAATAGTGAAGATTTGATATATGAAAAGTATGACCTTCAATATAAGTCAGTCTTATGAACATGAGGATATCAATGAACCAGATGATGATTATAGCACGGATGGGCGACGTCGGGAGGGCAATAGAATGCGAGAAGCAATTGCAAATGCTATGTGGGATGGATACATCATTCGCACCAGAAGGCTAAGAGATCGGCATGAGCATCAATAAAAAGCTTATCATGGATTGTAGTTATCGTCTTGATTTCTTTTGTTATGAACTTTGACGGCAAACTATAAATTTGCATATGATTATTTGTTTGACTCTAAAATCTGTGATGTCTTTGTTTTAGCGTATATTATAATTTTCAGCAATGGCCAAATAGCTCAGTTTAAAATCTATTGCATTCTTGAAAAAATGCCAAACGGCGACAATGTTGCAATATTATAATATTGCACCATTATATTCTACAACATGTGATTCTGCTACTATTTAAATCTAAAAATATTATATTCTTGTATATATCCAAACGGACCCTAAATAATGACAGCAGCCAATTTAGCATGGCCCCACCTTGGATTTTACAGCCATCACTAGGCCCCATTAGAATTCTAACAAGTGAGAAAAGAGAGAAATGAATGATGAGGGGATAGGGGTTAATAAAGGTTAGAGATGCAACCATGCAAATCATAAGGTGGGGAGAAAGTTCGCACAAACTCCAGCTCCCGCACGAGCCCCATTCGCACGACTCCTCTTCGGCAGAAAGAAAGCAGAGAGAAAGGAGGAGGAAAGGGGAAGGAAGACAGGAAAACGAGAGGGAGGAAACGAGAGGGAGGAAGAGAGAAGAAGAAAAGGGGCGACGAATTGGGTCGCCGGTCTGGATTTCTCGCCAAAAACCCTCTTCCAATCCGTCGTGCACCACTCGTTGGGGCGCAAAGGAAGGAAGGTAAATATAGCTCAGCCTCTTCCTCAGCAGTATCCCATTTGACCCCTTCTTAAGTTTAAATACCATGTGGTTATGTTGATCTCATTGGATCCACGTAGAATCGTGTGAATCCTCTTGATTGGAAACCTAGATTCCTATTCTATTTGCTTCCATCGAGTAAAACCACGTTTCCCATCACTTGTCGGGGTGTTTTATTCGCTTATAGCTGATTGTGCAGTCACAAATGGGCCTCTAGATGAGGGTTCCTAATTCTAGGCTTGGGGATTCCATCATATGACGCATTGCGCATCCACTGATTTGATTCCTACTGCACGACATGGGTTTTGGAAGCCCATGGCACTGAGGTGAGTGATTCATTTTTGTTTGGGTTTGAACCCAATGGTCGGTGAGAAGTTTTGTTCCCATTTTTAGGGCTTCTATATAATTGTTTGTCATGTGATTCATTCGCATGTGTTGTGATCTAGATCTAGACTAGGTGCTATATAGGTGTAGTTATATGTTGTGGGAATTGAGGCCGCATTTGGCAATGTTCCAGTGTTGTTCTCAACTTTGGGCTGAGTTGGAGTTGTGCTGAGATAGATGGGGATGTGCTAAGACGAGCGACCTTGAGCTATTCAATCCCTACTCATGTACTCTCGCCTAAATTTATTTCCGCTTGCCCTAAATCTATCTGATCGTTCATTCTAGAATCTTGCACGGCTCATCTCCTCCCTCTTGGCCAAATCTCTTCGATCGCTCATTCCTGTAAGTTCGCCCAACTCACCTCCACTTTCTTGCCCTAATCTCTTGGATCGCTCCAACCTGCAATCTCGTGGTCTTGCCCTACTCGTGATCTTGCCCAACTCATCTTCTCCCTCTAGCTTAGATAGATCTGTAGATTCTCGACGCTGGTTGCTTCTCCTGCTCTCTCTCCCTCGCTCTTTACCACTCTCTGTCTCTATCGTCCCCTGTAAAAAAAAATGGAGAAAGGGTCTGGTGTCTTTGCCCGTCGCTCTCTCTATGAGTGATTCTGCTGATGTTGTTCTAAACACAATCTCAGGTCTCAACGGGTTCTTAGTTGGGCAAAATAAAGAAGGGGATGATGACACAGTGATTGAATGCTCTGTGATAAACCGAATGGATTTAGCTCTGGATGTTTTTTGTTTGTTTGTTTTTTTTTTTTGTTTAACAAGATCTTGGGTTAAGTGCTTCATAGATCCAAACAACAAATATAGAGATTATTGCTATTAGTTAATGGTTCCAATAAATTGGTTTACACCTCATTCTATAACAAAGGTTTTACATTTGTACAAATGAAATTATGCTTGATGTTAAAAAAAAAATGAAGGTTTTACAAAGCATCCATTAACAAAACGCATGGTCCAAACTGGCAGTGATGATAATGAGTGGATGATTAACATAGCTATTATGATCATGTAGTTGGAGACTTCAATGATTTAGATTTACGATTCTAATTTAGATGAACATGCATTTGATTTTCTTAACTAATATCTGTCATTAGTTTTTTATTTCTTGGGTTTTGATATCTTTACCAAACATGGATTGAAGAAATCATCCTTGATTCTACTTTGCTAACCAAACATGGAATGGTATGAATCCTCTCCTCATAAATGCTCACCTTGGAAAGCCTGATTCTAGTGGCAGCAAGGAATCCTCCAAAGAGAGGATTCCTCTTCCGTTACCAAACGTGCCCTAAGAGTGTGCTGTAAAGAACTTGATGGTAAAATGATGTGTGATCATTCCTTTGAGAATTGGCCTCGGAGAACTTGTTTGGTAATATTATGTTGAGATTAATTAGATTGTACACAAAACCAATGTTTCATTGAAAATGCATATTAAGATGAAAGATAAAGAAAAACCCATATTTCAATTATAGTTACAGAAAATAATAGACCCAAAGTAGGACTCATTATCTTTTAACATTATGGACTTATGGTCATAGCCCCTTCAGCAATGGCCTCAGTGTACAAATCGATCCTCAAAGAAGGCCACCAAGCACATGTTTGTACTGCAGAGGCATAAATTCCATGATTGCCAATACCCCACCTACTGCCCCAGCGGCCTGGAAATTATGTATGCTGGCATTTTTATTTATTTATTTTGCATAATACTATAATTATATATGTTTTGATTTGTAAAAGGACTTGAACCTGAAACCCTGTGGTTGCAACGATTTTGTACCGTCCAACTTTTCCACATGCTTATCTCTGTCTGTAATAGTATTGCCCGAAAATAAAAAAAGTATGTCTCAAACCTAAAAGTGTAAATCTTGAAATGTTACACTGTTTAATTTTAGTCCGGGAATTTATTTTGCTTTAAGTGGATGTACAGGAAAGTATTTATGAATACTTTTTGGATCATTTCAAAAAGAAGGAACAAAAAGGAATATTGTTGTAAAATATGACATCTATGAAGTGCTATTAAATCATCTAACAAGTTTCGTGTCTAAAACTCCATCTAATAGAAAAAATTTGAAAGTTTATTGTAACAGTTTTGGGTCAGTTTATCCATCTTTTTTGTAACTCTGCTGAATCAGATACTCTCCGAGGAATGATGAATTTTTTGTTGCGGACTGCACATACTCCAACTCCAGATTTGCCTACTGTTCCAGAACAATCTGCAGATATGTACTCTTCCTCCAAACCTGTAACTACTTTAGAGGGCCTCATTGCTGAAGATCCATTTCCAGAGTCTTCGACAAATGGGGATGGTGATGCAGACAGCACTGGAGGTAGCTTTGTGAATGGAAGTGGTGCTGCCCCAAGTTCAAATAACCCTGGTTCTATAGGGATCCACTTGGATGTTGCTGGAGAAGAAGGATTTATAACCATTCCATACAGTAAGTCCCTTTCTCTTTCCATCTTGGTCCAAATTTTAATCCAACCAAAGTGGGATTGGAACGAAAGCTTGTACCTACACAACTTTCTTCTTCTCTTTTAATTTTAATTATGAGCGTCACATCACATAAACCCCCATGCTCAAGCACTGGCCCAAAATTTTACTCCAACCAGAGTGACATTTACTCCTCTGGATTGATCATGTGCAAAAGCATGGCATAATATTGAGATGGGCATATCACCCAAATTGAAGTGAAATTTGGAGCGATCCATTTTGGATTGGACAACATGCATGTCTCATCATCAATTTTGCACGGGAGGAAGTGACTTGTGGCATCTACCAATTCAAGGATGGCGTTTTGAATGCGACGGTTTGGATGTATCTTGCACTATAGGAAGCCCTCATTTTATTGATAGTTTGGATGTATCAAAAGCCATTTTTTAATTGTGATTGAATATTTCTTTCAGATGATAGTTCTATCCAGTAGTGATAATCAAGTATTTTGGTGGGCTCATATTGGTAAACACCAGCTGATGCGTATTTGAATGGTTCAAATCATTACAATATGGGCATGACATGTACGAATAGATTCGACTTGATCCCTAGGGATAGATCAACTCAACATGATATAGTCATTCGTATGTGTATGCATATAAATATATCTCAACATGACAGTTATGACCCATGAGTGAAAGCCACGTGCAGCCCTCCTAGGGTGGGGATCAGTACAAACATATTGGTGCAGTTTTTTTCTTTTTCCCTTTTCTTTTAATATTATTATTAAAAGGGAAGAGGGAGGAGGGGGAGGGGGGTTTAGGTCTAATGGATCAATCGTGATCGAGTTATTTTCCATGCAACATCAATGGCTCAAAGCCCCTTGGATCACCCAAATAAAGGTCCCCACAAAGGTGTTGCTCCAATGGTGACGTCGCTTAGGAGATCATCGGTGATAAATATATATACTTATAAATAGTAATATATTGTGGATGGACAATTTCTTATTTTAAAATAATGAACTTTGTTGTGGAGCTTTCACCGGTGCACGCCAATCAAGGGTGTCAAGGCTGCATACTATGATGGATGCAACATTGGCACTCCATGGATACAACAATGACATGGATTTTACACAAGTATGGCACATTGCCTATTTTGGAGTATCTGAGTATCATGAGTTGCATGTGGATCAGGGGTAGACCAGAAATGGTCCCAATTAAATCATCGAGTCCGACCTTAAATCTTCAACCCTTAGATAAACTAATTCTTTTGTTTTTTAAATTCGATAGTTACATCAATCCAACTGTTCTATTCATAATGGGGAGGCAATTTCTTCCCCTCATAAGGAGAGGAAATCAAATTTATTTTTTTGATAACTGTGAAATTTATTACTTCCCCTCGTAAGGACCTTACTTTTGATGTAAGGTCGGTGCGCTTCTAGCTCCCTATCTTGGGCTACCCCTTTGTATTGTTTCTCCATCTACCTCATTGTGGTCTCGGGTGATGGAAAGATGAGAGAACATATTAGATTCTTGGAAGGCTAAATTCCTCTCTTGGAGGGAGAATCACTCTCATCAAAGCAGTTCTATCAAGTCCGCCAATCTACTTCTTATCTCTATTCAAGTGCCCTACGGAGATTATAAGGCGGATCAAGAAATTGCAGAGGGATTTTCTGTGGCAAGGGTTTGAGGGTAAGAAAAAATTCCATTTGGTGAGGTGGTCTTTAGCTTGCAAACCTAAAAATCAAGGTGGATTGGGCATTCGACCTATTAAAGCTTTGAATCAAGCTCTCATAGCTAAATGGTTATGGCGCCTTGGAGACAATACCACTGGTCTTCGGATGAAGATTATCAGATCTAAATATAAAGTTTGTAGAGGGGGTTGGGAGGTGCACGGTGGTTCAAATCGCCATTCTCGAATTTGGAAAGGAATTTTATCAGTCCTGGGGCCCTTCACTCACCATTCATTTCCATGTCGGTAGGGTGATAGGGTTCGGTTTTGGTTGGATACCTGGATTGGGGACTCTCCACTAGCAACTCAGTTTCCAAATTTGTTTCGTTGTGCCCAGAACGTGAGTGCTCTAGTTAGCGATTATATAGATCGTCTTGGAGGAAGGCCTCGGTGGGGCCCAAATTTTAGAAGGAATCTCTCAGAGGAGGAAGAAAGGCAGTTTTGTTCCCCGATGACCCTAATTGAAGGGGTTTATTTTCATATGGATGGTAGAGACTCAAGGATTTGGTCTCACTCTACAGATGGATCCTTCTCTATTGCTTCTTTCTTTGATGCTTTTAATAGGGTTGACTCCAATGCCTCTCATATTTCGCAGTTGTGGAAGATTAAGGCTCCTCCTAGGGTTCTTGCCTTTGCTTGGATAGCTTTGCAAGGTGGGACCTTGACTATGGATAATCTTAGGCGTCAGAACATGGTTATTGTGAACGCCTGTCCCATGTGTTTGAAGAATGTAGAATCCGTGGACCATTTGTTTTTGAATTGCACGGTGGCCCAAGGTCTTTGGAATGCTGTCTACAGCTGGTTTGACATGAGGGGAGTTCTACTAGCCCATTTCTCTCATCTCTTTGAGGTTTGGATGTTAGGGGTGGGTTCTACTAGGGGTCGCATCATGTGGAGGACTTCTTTCTTGGCTACTATTTGGGTAATTTGGAAATAGAGGAACAATAGATGCTTTAAAGATAAATCGTTAGCTGAGGATCGTCTCAAAGACGAGATTAAATACCACACTGTTTCTTGGGTATCTCCTCTTCCTTCATTCAAAGGGATATTGGAAAGAAGTGGTTTTCTCCTAGCTGGCCTGTCCTCCTACCGTTCAAAGATGGATTCCTCCTCCCCCTCAAGAGTTCAAGTTAAACTTTGATGGTAGTGCCTTCGGTAATCCGGGCTTGGCTGGAGTGGGGGGAATCATCCGTAGTAGTTTGGGGTTGCCTGTTCTCTCTTTCTCAAGGCCCCTTGGGGTTTGCTCCGCCAATGAGGCAGAACTTCTGGCAATAAGAACAAGTCTTAGAGAAGCGCTTCGTCTGAATCTCCCTAGCCTTATTGTGGAAGGGGACTCTTTTTGTGCAATCTAATGGGCCAAAGCCTCTGCTAAACCTCCTTGGAAGCTGGTGGGTGTGGTGAATGAGATTTTGGATCTTGCTAGAAACCTCCAAGTTACCTTTTCCCAAATTCTTTGAAGTGCTAACTCGGAAGCTGATCGGCTTGCCATGGAGGGCGCCTCTCATGATATTCTTTCTATTAACATGTTCCCCTTGTAGTTTCGTCTTGATTCTGGGTTGGGGTTGTGGGCCTTTGTTTTTTGGGGCTTGGCTTTTGCCTTTTTGTTTTAGTATACCTCTCCTATACTGTACAGTTTTTATTAATATATATAGTCACCTTTTTAAAAAAAAAAATTATTACTTCAAAAAAGAACAAAGAAATCAAGCAGAAAAGAGCTAAACATTAAAAGAAAAAGAGGAATGAAAAACTCCCTCCTTAGCTAGACCATCTGCCATAACATTTGCCTCCCTGAAAATATGATGAAATTGAGCACCTAGTTGATGAGAAACATCCTGGCCCTCCATCACCTAGTCCTCAAACCTCCAAGGATGAGAAGACTTCCTTGACCCCCACTAAATAGCTGAAAAGGATCACCTTCAGCATTAGCCTTGTACCCACCCAATCTCAATAACCCAGGACCTATCAAAAGAGCAAAGACTTCTACTTCATTAGCATCCAAGCTGTCCACAGGCTCAGAGAAATTCCTGACAACCTTGCCATTCCAATCTCTAATGACTCCTCCAATACCACCTCTACCAATGGAGTTTAAGAAACTGTCATCAAAATTTAGCTTAAGGAAACGAGGACTCATCCATACAACTTTATTGACAGCTTTTTCACACCATCCCCCTTATGGGCAATGTGAGGTTTGCGGAAAAAATTGCCCTCTATTTGGTTTTTCAATATTCAATGTGGATGGAGCAGCTATTGGCAAAGCGAGATCCAGCAAGCGTAGGTGTCGTGCTCCAATAGCAAATTTGTTGTGTTGTTCATGTTCTCTAATAATATGGGTGTGATGGATTCTGAGAAGTGGATGTGCTGGTTATCTTGGAAGCTGTCCGGGTTGCCTCGTTTTTGTTCCATTGCAAGCTTATTATTGATAGTGCTTTTCTAATTCTCTCTTTTTGGGTCTCCTCTAGTTTGGGCCTCTTGAAAATTACACTGCCACCCTGTTGAAATTAAGTGACGTTTAAGCATGCGAGGAGGGGTGTTAATTGGATGGCGGATGCTTTGGCCAAACAAGGTGTGGATAGGGAGATCTCTTTATTTGTTCCTACTTTTGGAACAATTTTCTGAATGTACTGTTATGTTTCCAGCCTTGATGATTGGTTTTTGTGTATTGGCAGTATGCTTTCTTCTCAATACTATCATTAAGAAACATGTTAAATTGATGAATGTGAAATTGAGTGCCAATTCACGGTGACGTGGATGTGATTAAAAATTCTCTCACACACGCACGCCCACGCCCACACACACGCCCACACACACGCACACGCACACGCACACACACCCCTCCCTCATTATTTTTGTACTCTTCACATCTACCACCATTGTGTATATTGACATTCATCTAGGTGGGCTCTGCATAACACCATTGTGTATATTGACAATCATCTAGGTGGGCTCTGCATAACTTTATCACACATGTTCTGTTGCACTAGATCAGTTCTGTATCTCTCTCTCTCACACACACAAAAAAAAAATTGTTTCTCTCACACACATTTCTCTCCCAGCTTTTACATTATTACTGCCTAGATTTTGTTTATCTGTTTCAAAAGAAAATCTATGGATCTTATTTGTCAATATATATTTATTTGCACATTTTCTTTCTGGTATCTTCATTGTATACCATTGTGACAACCTTATTTAACTCATGTTTTCTTAAAAAACCTTTTTACTAAGTGTGCTTAAGCCTTAGAATGACTATGATAAAACTATTTGACATTTTAAATGTTTAGTATTTCTTATACTCGCATTGATAGTGCATTTGCAGAGGCACTTCCTGATAATTGGAGTGATGCATCAGATATGCTTTCTTTCCGCCCTCTGGATCGCGCCTTCATTTTCCCTGGTAGCTTTATTTAGCTGAATGTTGTGGTTCACTTTCCGTTTTGACATTTCCTTGCGAAACTTGTTTTGTATATGTTGCTTTTGTTACCAGTGACCTGATGATATTTTCCTTGCAGGTGAACAGCTTCATATACTGGTGTGTCTCTCAGCACCCAAGCAGAACACAGAAGTTATAACTCCATTTAGGGTTGCTGCGGTTATGTGTAAAAATGGTATTCGCGAGCAAAACTTGGAGCACCAGGCAGAAGTCATGGCAACCGTGTCCACTTCCTCGACGGGAAAAGTGGTTTCAAGTGGCACGGATCAAGCTGCTGTTATCCAAAATGTTGAAGATAGTGGCGAAACCACATCAATTAGGCATAATATTGATACAAACCAAGATGTTTCTGCAAGTGAAACTCTTCTTCGAATGGAAGACCATAAAAAGCAGACTGAATCACTATTGGAAAGATTTAAGAACTCACATTTCTTCGTTAGGATTGCCGAGTCTGATGAGCCACTTTGGTCCAGGAAGTGTGTAGCAGAGTCTTCACCAAATTCTGAGGCTGTCAGGGGAAACTTTAGGAGCAGTGCAGGATTTGGCAAAGTGTCTGGTGGGAATTCTAATCTCAATGCTGTTGTTGATGTAGGAGATTTCGATGCCAATGCATCTGGTGGAATGGGTAGAAGTTCTGTGAAATGCTGCTCTCTACATAATGGAGACATAGTGGTATGCTTTAGGAATCTTGTTGTTACCCAGAAATTTACTTTTTTGTTTGTCTCCTATGTGATAATGCGCAAATATTCTTTTTTTTTTTGAACTTTTTCATAATTTCTATTTAGTGGAAGAACTCTGGAGCATACATATAAGCTTATTCTGTAGCATTTGGCTGTGGTGACATTAAAATAAGATGGTTTTACATGCTGAGAGTTTCTCACATTTTCTTGAGGTCCATCTGCATCACTTCCTCTACAAATGTTTTGCCAAACTTGTTACTCTGAAGAGGTTTGATTTATTTGTTTGATAAAAGGCAAAAACAAGGAAACTTTATATCTAACTTATACAGTATGAATTGATCTTTTCGAAAATATATTGCATTTGATAAATTGTTGGAATGCTTCCTGTTATGTATCAATTCAGTATGTATTTTCCCATTTTTACGAGTACTGGTTCCAGCATTTATTTGACCTAGAGGTGGCAAACGGGCCGCGTTAGGCTAAATGTGTTGTGCCCATTTATTAAATTGGTCAGACGGTCCTAACTCGCACCTGCCGCAGGTCAACTTGACCCGACCCACATTAACCCCCATAACCATTGCGGGTTACTTTGGGTTGGGTTGACCCGCATAACCACGATCCAAACCTAAATTTATTAACGAGAGTCCTCTAAGGCTCTAACCATACGCAAAGTTTAAATTAGACCCAAACCTGTAAGTTAATTCGTAGAAAATGAGATAAGATAGAAAATGAGATAAGATCTAAATGAACAATCCTTAACTTCCTAAATCCTATTGGTGCAATTTGAAACCTATCATGATAGGCAATATGGACAAGCTCAGTTTGGGTTAAGAGGCTAACGTTAATTTGCTTCTTATAGGATCTTAAACCAAACCTAGAAAATTTAGGCTCAGACTTGGATCTTGATGCCATAATTCGCCCGTCTCTCCTGCTTGTGCCAGCTTAAGGAGAAAATAGTGTGGAAACTAGCATAAACAAAACCATTACTTGATTATTTTATTTTATTTATGTTATATCCATTGTATTTTCTTCATATCCACAATCCTCCCAAGAGAGAAGAGTTCCCAATAATATTCTTAAGTAAGCTAATAAATGGCCTACTTGAGAAAAAAGAAAGAGAAGGCATTATTCATATCATGAGTATAGTTTATATTTTTTAAATATCAACTAAAACTAATAGAAATATAATAAAGTTTTCATAAAAAAAAAACATCATATCAAAATAAAAAGATACACTCCATAGAATTGAATACTGAGTATAAGTTTTAGTTGGAAGAAAAAGAATAACGGGTCATGCTGGTTAAACGGGGCGACCCTAACCTGACTTGTTTAAATGCGGGTTTGGAAAAGCTTGACCTGCGACCGACCAGTATAATATGCATGTCGGGTTGTGCAGGTCATATGCAGGTTGGGTCGGGTCGGATTGATGGGTCGGGTCGGCTTTTGCCAGCTCTAATTTGACCGCTTAGTCTTCTATGAATGGGAATTTCCATCTGTTCCAAGTTGAATCTGAAACGACATACAGGTACAAGATCTTGAGGGCATGAAAATAACTATCTTATCTTTTGGACTCATGCAGTTTATGATCTTTCATTGCTTTTTTTTTTTTTTTAGTACATATTTTTTTTTCTCTTTTCTTTGTTCGCTTTATAATCTTGATTGACTTTGTTCTAGAATTTTTTTTCTTTTTTTGTATAACTATATGAGGATATGGTGAGTTTTTAAACAATCTTATGTTTTGGGCTCTTTTGCTGTTTATGATCATTCATGCTGCTTGTCTGTATATATTTCTCAATGAAATAGGTTTGGGACAGCAGCCCGTGGCACAGTCGAAGGTGCTCACTATTGCAACATTGAGCTTGTGGGTTCAAGTTACGTTACCAATGTAAAAAAAAATGTATGAAGATATATTAAGTTCTTATAAGTAATAGTCAAGATAAAGATGACTCATAAATAGGGTAGTCACTCGGACTATGGTACCGCTGTATTTATCTTGTAACTATTGTAGGCCTATATATAGGCTTGTAATTAAATAGAGAGGTATTATCCTTTATGATTGTGATTACAAGGATAATATTCGTTAATTTTGGTTTCCACATTTCTACCTACAACTCCATGATTAGCAATAGGTCCTTTTGTCACATCGATAGACTTACCTGATTTTCTTGTTCCCACATGCATGAGGTTTTGTATACATATATGTGCAGTGCTGTCGGGATTCTCTCATAGAACCTTCAACTAGGAAATTTTATGGTGTCACCCATAAAGTCGGCATGATTCACTCTATTCACTCAATGGGCCACACTGTAGCTTGAATAGAAGCTAAAATCTCTATTATTGCATGAATCATAGTTCCTAACCATCTGATTTGCAGATTAAAAATTTATGGCTGTGAGAAGCTGTTTGATTCCAAGGGAAATAATTGATTTCCACTTTATCATAGGAATTTTGTTTTGAGAACACTCAGCTGAATTCCAAGATGTAAGGCAAAGCCCAAAAAATCAGCTTATATCTTTTAAATATAGAGGTCAATGACCAACTCCTTTTATGGAGTCCCCAGGATTCTTTCTTTTCAAATAGAACAATTAAAGTCAAAAGCCGATTCAGATCTGTAAGAAACCCGAGATTCCATTTTCATTACATGTAAACAGTCTCAAGTGACTAGTTCTCATTTTATAAAAACAAATTACTTTTTATTTCCTATTTTGTGATATTTGCTTTCTCAACAGATGATGGTTGAAGTACCAGTTATCACAAAGTTTTTCATTCCAATTCTTTGTATTTGCAGGTACTTTTACAAATAAATGTTGGGATTACTTTTGTGAAAGATCCTGTTCTTGAGGTTCTTCAGTTTGAGAATTATCACACTTGTAATATGCATTCTGAGAATTGTGTCAGTTTAGTTGATACAAATCATGGCGACCCATGTAGGGAGCTGCTGAAGTGGTTGCTTCCTTTGGATCGTGCTCTCTCTCCTCCACATTCGCTGTCCCCGCCTCCTTTAAGTTCAACTTCACTTAAGTCTACCTTTTCTGCTTCATCGGGTTCTCAGCTCTTCTCTTTTACAAATTTTAGAAGTCACTCTATGTCTTCCCTTCCTCAAACTACAGTAGCCCCTCCACCAATTGTTCCTTCGTCCCTTTCTAAACCTAGCTTTGACCTAGAAGATTGGGATCGTTTTCCATCACAAAAGCTTAAGAAGGGTCAAGACGGGGGGGCTGAAGGTCTTCTATCTTTTCGAGGTGTATCGCTTGAGCCAGAAAGGTTTTCTGTTCATTGTGGGTTGGAAGGCATCTACATACCTGGGAGGAGGTGGAGAAGGAAACTGGAAATTGTCCAACCTGTAGAAATACATGCTTTTGCGGCTGAATGCAATACAGAAGATCTCCTTTGCGTTCAGATAAAGGTGTGAGTTCTGATTCTTTGAGTTCCTCTAAATAATATTTGATTTCTAGAATTCTTTTTTTGTTTTGTTTGTCTTGTTTTGCCATTCAAATTCTGCTACCTATACTGACTTTGTTATCTCCATTTTCAGAATGTTTCTCCTGCACATATACCAGATATCCTGATATTTTTGGATGCTATAACTATAATCTTTGAGAAGGCACCAAAAGGTCGACCCCTGCTGTCATTACCAATTGCATGCATTGAGGCTGGAAATGACCATAGTTTACCAAATCTTGCCTTGAGGTTGGTGTTTATACTAGTGATTACCATTTTTATTGATAGGTAAAGTGACTTGAAAAGGCAACTGTGTGCTTGTGACAATGAGTACCATCTAATGGAGAAGGCATTTTCCTCTTTCTTCTTCTAGTTGACACTGAACAGTATACTTGCATCAATTTTAGCTCTATGCATATCATATTGATATTGCAATTCATATAGTTTGTTTGTGTACGACTTATTTTAAAGCCCTTGGATTCTAAAGCCTATCGTCATCTCTCAATTTTCGCATTCACACATATCTCAATTAATCTAGCAAAATTATATCATTTGTGATGTAGAACGGGCCACAAGTGGTCCCCTTCAGTTATTGATTATTTTTATTTTGTTTTCTTTTATTTTTCCTAATTATTAGTTTGCATGTTTCTAATTGTAATTAGGGTAGTTTCCAGTGATGGTTTAGGTTTGCTTAGGACCTAAGTTTATTTTTCTTATTTATAATACGATGTAGAGATGGAAATCTCAGACTTTGAAATTCAAAAGAACTGTGGGTTTTCTCTCGGAGAGGTGCGTCATCGTGTTGAAGTCTCTGCAGAGGCGATTTGAGATGTCTTTGGATATGTGCTTCGGCACTCACGCAAGCCTTAACCCTAGGGCATGCATCAGTTGGTATCAGAGCGAAGATCCACATAATTCCGATCACCCTTCGGTTACCGATCGGAGCATATCCTTCCAATCCATCGTTCCTCACCGTCCTTCCTTGTCAAATCCCCGATCCCCACATCGCCCTCCCACTGCCAGTAACCCAAATCCCTCTACTATTCCCTTCCCATCTTCCCGCTATCCCCAAACGTCCCATTGAACCCAACCACCCGCAGCCACATCGTCCCCTACAACCCAGACACACACACACACACACACACACACACACACACACACACAAAAAAAAAAAAAAAATCTTTGTTTCCAGATACCCAGCCCTCGAATTCCCTTGCTACCTTCCCTTTTATCAGTCCCCACCGCGTCATCCACCGGCAAAATCCCCCCACGCCCGGCATAAAAGAAGAAGGAGAAAGATCAGAGAGCAAAGAAGACGAGCGTACTTGACACCTCGCATCACCAACTGTAGCGCCCCGCCATCGTTGTACGCTAGCATCGTCTGAGCCCATCGCCTCCCTTATCTCTTCTCGTCATACAACAATGAAAAGGGTCAAAGTAACCCTTTTATTCTCTCGTTGCATCAAATCGAGAAGAATAAAACAAGGGTCCCTATCCACCGCACCTGTCCCATTGTTTTGTCATGTGTCACCCTTCATTATTAACTATTGGGCCTTGTATCCAAATCCGGGTTAGGTCAGTTTCAACCCGCTTGCAGAGACGTGCTAGCCTGCACTACCTTAAACCAATGACATCGTCTTGCACATCGTCAGAGAAACCAAAAGTTCAGATTTGAGTAGATCAACGGCTAAAAATTCTTTTCACGAATAGAGGGTGATCTTAACTCAGATTTCAACTCTGTTTTCGCTTGTGCGCTCATGGTGAGTAGATCTACCCATTAGGTTAGTCAATTTCTTTTTTAAATTGCATTAACAAATGGTGGTTCATAAGAAGAAGGCAGAAGTGGAGTCTAACTCCACAAACGATGAGGAGTTTAGGGGAGCCGTTGCAGGGTTATTGGAAAATGTTAATCAACTCTCTGCAATGATAGTTTAGATCCAAGAGACTCTTGCCAGGATGGAAACCCGATTAGCCAATTTGAAAAATTATCGGCGTGGGGATAATCAGCGAGATGGAGGACATAATCGGAATCAACAAGATCCACAGGCAATCAATGTTGATCGTGATTTAGGAATTAAACTCGTGATTTTTGAATATGATGGGAAATTAAAGCCATATGAATTCATGGATTGGTTAGTGTGTGTGGAGAATATTTTCGCTCGTATTCCAATGACAGATTACCATAAAATTTCCTTAGTGGCAACTCGATTTCGTAATTATGCTGCGATTTGGTGGGCCGAGTTGCAAAAAAAGAGAAGCAATCAAAATATTGACCTCGATGACACATGGGTTGACATGAAAAATCTTTTGAAACAAAAGTTACTCCTGGTCAATTACTCCAGAGATCTCCATTCTAGTTTTCAAGATTTGAAATAAGGTTCCAAGACAGTTGTTGAGTATTCTGAGGAGTTAATGACCATGCATGCTCATTGTGACTTGAATGAGGATGATGATGTGTTGGTAGACCGATATTTTCATGGGTTGAGAATTGACATACAACATATACTTGCATTAAAGTTTTTTGAAAATGTTGATGAGATCATCTAGCATGCCATCGAGGCCGAAGATATTGCAAATCATTAGGCCCAAAATTTTGGTGCGTCTAAATGGCCTGTGCAAAAGAATCCATCAAAGTCAGATTCTAATCCAAGTGCTAGTTCCTCAGAGAAATTTTCTTCCTAGTTTGAAGATCAGAATAGGTTCACATGTTTTCATTGCAAACAAAAGCGGCACCGTTCGTTTGAATGTCCAAAAAGAGTAAACCTAATGGAAGGTGCACAAGAAGAACCGGAAACACAAGATGATCCTGAAAGTGAAGAATCAGAAGAAGTGGAGGACATAGAAATTGAAAAAGATGGCGCCGTTCTTTTGGTGCAATAGGAGTCGACAGCCACTGTTGAGAAGAAATGGTTGCGGTAAAATATTTTACGCTCAATAGGTACAATACATAGGCAAAAATGTATAGCTGTGATTGATGGCGGAAGTTGTGAAAATATCATCTCCCAAGCTCTTGTTGATCCCTTAAAGTTGGAAGTTCACAAGAACAATCGCCCCTACGTTTTCAAATGGCTAATGACAGGTGATGAAGCACATGCGACATACATGTCAGGTTACTATTGCAGTAGGTGATGATTATAAAGATACAATTTGGTGCGATGTGCGACCAATGGATAGTGGAGATATACTATTGGGCTGCCCATGGATGTATGACAAAACTAGGACGCATGGCATGCGCGACAACACATGCACATTCATGCACAGTAGAAATGAAGTTACTCCATCCAAAGAAACTAGAATCACCAAAGAGGAGATCAAAGGCCTATGCCACAAAGGAAGTGCTTTACGTGCATCATATATACAGAGGCAACTTGAAAAAGAACCGAGTTTGAGGACGAACTCTTCTTTCAACCTAGGGGGAATGATGCAGAGAGGGCCACAAGTGGTCCCGTCCAGTTATTGATTTTTTATATTTTGTTTTCTTTTATTTTTTCCTAATTATTAGTTAGCATGTTTCTAATTGTAATTAGGGTATCCATTAATGGTTTAGGTTTGCTTAGGACCTAAGTTTACTTTTCTTATTTATAATACATTGTAGAGATGGAAATCTCTGACTTCGAAATTGAATAGAATTGTTGGTTTTCCTCGGAAAGGTGTGTCCTCATGTTGAAGTCTCTGTGGAGACGATTTGAGGTGTCTTTTGACATGTGCTTGGGCACTCACATAAGCCCTAACCCTAGGGCCTGCATCAATCCGCAAATAGCATACCCCAAGGTACCGTATCTTCAGTATGATCAATTTACTCATACATAATCAGTGCAAAGACATAAGGGCTTAATTGTGATGCAAGCCTATAGTCACTGAAAACTCGCCTGTCTCTCCATAGGTAGTTCTCAAACTCATTATTGCTCCCTCATACATGTCTTTAATGATATCAATATAGTCTCTTAGGACACTTTTATCTAAATCTCACCAAATCAAAATCTCTAGGTACCCTATCATATGCTATCTCTGGATTGATAATGATCGTATAAAGGTTTTTCACCCTCATAGTATTTTTCCATTAATTGCCTAAGTAAGAAGATAGATTCTATAGTTGACCTCCCCATCATGAAACCAAATTGGTTTTTTAGATATTTGGGTCACCTGTCTAAACCTTTACTCCTATAGCTCCTTTATTTTTGTCTATAGGTGCTGTGTCACTTCTTCTCCCTTCGTTTGGCATTTTCTTTGCTCTTAATATCTTGTTTAAGAGCCTAGTAACCAAAACCATCCTATTTCTTTTTAGTATTTTAAAGCCTCTATCGGAAGGCCATCTAGCTTGTAGCCTTTATTGTTTTCTTTCTTGCCAATGCTCCCTTCCCTTATACTACCCAATTTTATGATAAAAAAATATATCTTGCCAACAAAGTATCCTCTCTCGTTCCTAAGTCTCATATGAAATCTTTCTATTTATTAAAATACTGTCTTCATCTTGTTTTAATATAATTGTCCTTCACTAAAACCTTTTAGTCATCGCTCTTTATACATTTGACATCATCCAAGTCCCTACTTTTTCTTTCCCTCATTTTTACAAGCTTGAAAATATCTCTCTCTTGTTCCTAACTTATTATATAGGTCATCCCATGCTTCAGACTTTGCATCCCTTAATACTTTCTTAACTTCTTTTTGTCATCTTATAGATTTCATAATCTTTATATTTCTTGTCCTGTACCAAACTTTGTAGCAATGTCTTTTCTCTCGCACTTCTTCTCGAATGTCTGCACTCCACCATTAGAGTTCTTTATTTGTGGGTCTTTTCCCTTTCGACTTTCCAAGCCCTCCTTTGCGATACTTCTTATACAATTAGCTATTTGGTTTCACATCATCACAGTTTTTCCCCCCTTCGATTACTTTGTTCTTAATTATTGTTGTCTTTTCCCCTTTTATATCCCCTACCTTTATTTAAGGCTTACTTTCCCTTTCTTTCTACTACAAATGCAAACATCTAAAACTACTATCCTATGTTGTGTGGTCAAACTCTCTTGGAATAACCTTACAAATCTTTATAAGCTAGTCTGTCCTATTTTCTTAGTAGGAAAAAGTTGATGCATTACGGAAGCCCAAGAAGGTCCCTGGGCCCACATGATGGACCCAGCCATCCAACCCAGTCCATTGGGTTGAGCCCACAGGTCCAGTTGTCTGAGAAGCTACTGTGGCATTCTAATTATATCTTAAGTCTAATTAGGGAATAATTTCTTGTTTTGTTATTTGATTAGAGTTAGTAGCTTTCTATTTTGGATGTCTTAGTGGTTAAGATTTAAGAACACTGCCTATATATATATTAAGCACTCCATTGTAATTGGGCATGCTTACTTTAAATGAATATTAGATTTCTGAGTTGCTCAAGTTTTTTGGATTTTTCCATGGTTTTGTTTATGCCCTAGAGGCTAGAATCCATCTTGGATTCGATCAATCCCTTGGGAGATTGATCTATTGCATCGATCCCGAATCCGGGTTGCGCCAATTTGGTATCATCCACAACCCATACTCCTCGTCACCGAACCCCCTGCTGTAAAACCTTCGGCAGCGAATCCAAAACCCAACCCAGAAAAAAAAACAGCTGAAGAAGAGAGAAGGAGATTCAAGTTGGAAAGCATACCCGGCACAGTGATCTTCATCTCCAACAGCTAGTAGTCGGCGCACATCTCCAGGCTCATCTTTACCCTCTGTTTGGGAAGGGGGAAAAAGGGGGGAAGGAAAAAAAGGAGGGGAAAGTGGGGGGAAAATCTTTTTGGGGGGTGTTTGGGAAGGGGGGGAGGAAAAGGGGGGGGGGGGGGGGGGGGAGGAAAGTGGGGGGAAAATGAGAGGGGGGAAGGAAAATGAGGGAAAAAGTCCTTTTTGCCCTTTTTGTCCTTTGTTGTCCTTTAGAAACTTTTATAAAAGTAAGGGCAAAATGGTAATTTTTCATGTACTTCACAAACAAACAAAACCCTACTTTTTCACTTTTCTTCCCCCTACTTTTTTACTTTCCAAACAAGAGGAGGTAAAATTAATTTTCCCTCCCCTCCCCTCCCCTTCATTTTCCTTCCCCTCAAATTTTCCCTCCCCTCCACTCCCCCTTTCCCAAACACAGCATTAGCTGTCCGCAGCAGCATCAGTGAATAGTGCCAGCATACCGCCTCCATCTCCCTCTTCTTCATCCCTTCGCCCCTACCTTTCGTTCTCTCCGAGCAGGATACTCTGGTAAGAGGCCAAACCCTTTTATTTTCTTCTTGCACAAGCTTCGAGACAGAACAAAGAGAAAAGAAGCTTTTCTTCCTCTCCCACGTGCCACCCGAACCGGACAAGTTTCCCACGCAGGGCTCACCGATATTCAGCGTGACAACTGCATAAGAGACTTATATACATGGGTCGAAGCCTTACAAAACATAGTAGATGAACTCAGTCAGGCAACTTCCAACCCTACGGTGAATCTTCCAGCACCCATAACCTCAGCAACAATGGTTGGAGAATATTCCCCGTGAATCAGTCCAAGAATTCTTCCAATGTCTCTTTTATGCGAGTGACACGAAAGACATACCACAGGGCCTACGCCACGATGATCTCTTTAAGAAAATCAAATTAGAGATTGTTGATTTTTCTGGGCAAGCTGATGCTCGTGCCTTTCTTGACTGGCTTACTTCAATTGAGGATTATTTCACTTGGTACCACATCGAAAATCACTACTTGAGAGGTATTCACAGCTGATGAGGACAACCCATTGCTTTTCCTTCACCGGCGTCTGTTAGTTGCATATGGTACCAGGAAGAGGATGGAAATCAAGCTCCAATTTTCAGAACAAGAGTCACCTGTAAAGGAAGAGCTTGCAATGCCATCATTGATGGTGGAAGTGCTATGAGTGTCATATCTAAAGAAGTAGTTGATAAACTTTGGTTGCCAACTATAAAGCACTCGAGGCCTTACAAAATTGCATGGGCAGACGATTATTCTATTCCCGTCAACCGAAAGTGCATTGTTCCCTTAAAGATGGGCTCATATGAAGATAATGTCAAGTGTGATGTTATTTCAATGAATATTGCCCACATCTTATTAGGCAGGCCTTGGCTGAAATGCTTGAAGGTCATCACCGATCATGCAGATTATAAACTTTCAAAGAATCACTTCTTTCCCATAATTTCGCCATAAGATTCATTGAAAGAAAAGATTACATTTATAAGAAAATACTAACTAACCATATCCAAAGGATAAGGATAGCCTACTAATATCCCTAAAATCCTAACAAACTGATAATCTTCAACATTCCCCCTCAATCACATGTTACTTTCAAGAAAGTATCTATGATTGTAAAAATGAAAAATAAGAACCCTTTAATCTCTAAAAATAGATGATAAAATATTTTAATAGAAACGATCTTCATGTCTTTTTGGTGATCACCGTCTGTCTGTGGATTTATCAGTGTCGCAATCCGCTCCTTTCTGAGTCTGTTGTTGCCAGTGGTCCACTGGATTAGAGAAGTCGCGATTTCTTCCAGAAGCTTCGATCGTGCAATTTTGATGAAGACGATGAGAGCATAGGGCTTAAATGGATGGATAAGAGAGGATGCTCAGTGTTTTTATTTATTTATTGAGAACTAAAAAAAAATTGACGATGATAATTGTGGAAGCAAGATCGTACCTAGCTTGATCGCAAGATCATTGCTGGGCCCACGCTATGATACCATAGAAACTTTCAAAGAATCACTTCTTTCCCATAATTTCACCGTAAGATTCATTGAAATAAAAGATTACATTTATAAGAAAATACTAACTAACCATATCCAAAGGATAAGGATAACCTACTAATATCCTTAAAATCCTAACAAACTGATAATCTTCAACACAGATAACACCTACACTTTTAAATGGAATGGACATTGAATTCAATTGAAGCCCATGGAGACTCCATTTTTCTGCAAAGCAAGCTACTCCTGCATCTTCTCACATCCTCACCATGCGCAAATTTGAAGTTGAAAGTAAAGACGAAGGTGTGATGTATGTTTGGGTTACCAAACAGGTAACCGACTCAAATGAAGACTCAAAGCCATCGATTCCCCTAGAGGTACAACCATTGCTCAATGAATTTTTTGATTTAATTCCTGATGAGCTTCCAAATGAACCGCCGCCAATGCGAGACATACAACATGCAATTGATTTAACTCCTGGAGCATCTTTCCCTAATCTTCGTGCTTATTTGATGAGCCCATCCAAACATGCTGAACTAAAGTTCATGATCTATTGCACTGGGGTTATATTCGAGAAAGCCTAAGTCCATATGCCGTACCCGCTCTCCTCACACCAAAGAAGGATGGAAGTTGGCATATGTGGGTGGATAGTTGTGCCATCAACAAAATCACAGTAAAGTATCGCTTCCCCATACCTAGACTTGATGATATGCTTGATTTTATGACTATTGCTTCTATCTTTTCTGAGATTGATCTCGCAATGGATATTATCAAATCTGAATTAGAGCAAGTGATGAATGGAAGACAATCTTTAAAACTAAAGATGGTCTTTATGAATGGCTGGTGATGCCTTTTGGTCTTTCTAATGTTCTTAGCACATTCATGCGTGTTATGAATCAATTACTGAAACCATTTATTGAAAAGTTCATCCTAGTCCCATCAAGGGTCAACCGACGCCACCAAGGCCTTTTAGGTGCCTTATAAAACATATCGGGTCACAACAACATGAGTCGGTCCACTGAGGTAGCCACCCACTGGGCATACCACCTATGTAGTAGGAAACCCTGCCAAACTTGATCTCCCACTTCTTGGGAATAAATGTCTGAGATTGAAGAAACTGATCATGCCAATTGTTCCTGCACAATCCTGCACACCAGGGTCGCTTCTTGCCACACACCGATTGCCATGCACCAATTGTCATGCACCGCACACTTCGGTCAGTCGGTCTCGGTTGTGTGCGAATTGCTTCGGTCGTTCCGTTTGTTGCTAGCAGCACACGTCGACTGTTGCACCATGCCACTGCACAATGATCAAATCCTGCACACAGCCAGCCACGCAGCAAGCACATAGTGCGCATGCTGCGTGCACCACAACACCACTAGAAACCGCACCAACGATTGAGGAGCAGAACCAATTGAGCCGAGGGACCAACATAATTTGTTTGAGGCGCCGTAACACAGTCCACATCCATCGATGGAATTTTTGTGCATTGGTTAGTGATGCATTACGGAAGGTTAAAAGAGCACTGGGCCCACATGATGGACCCAACCATCCAACCCAGTCCATTGGGTTCAGCCCACATGCCCAATTGGCCGAGAAGCTACTGTGACATTCTAATTATATCTTTAGTCTAATTAGGGAATTATTTCTTATTTATATTATTTGATTAGAATTGGTAGTTTTTTTATGTAGAACTCCTAATACACTATATATAGAGGAGCCTTTCATTGTAGTAGACATGCTTAATTTTCAATCAATAAAGATTTTTCTGAGTTTCACGTGAGTGGAGTTTCATGAATTGTTCTATCATTTTGCTTGTGTCCTCGTGGTTGGAATCCATCTTGGATTCAATCAACCCCTCGGAAGATTGATCTATCGCTCGATTGCGGATCCGTGTTGCGCCAATTGGTATCGGCGCCGAAGAATGTTCGCCGGGAGGACAACCGTCCCTTCGGATTCTATCCCTTACACATTCCATAGTCATTTTCCATCCACCACCGAACGATCATCTTGCCACCCATCCATCTGTTTATCATCCTGTTCACCGAACCCACCATCCACCATCATCGAAAACAGAACATCCCTATTCCCATCCCCAACTTCACGTAACCAATCCCCACGCCCAACCGAGATCCTCTGCAGCCCCTACCCAACTTTCGAAACCCTAGCAATCCAAATCTTTCCCGCAGAACCCTAGCCGAACACTCTTCACCCAAAATCGTTGGCACTGACCAAAACTCCCAATTCGGGATACCCTTAACTGATTCAACACATCCGACCAACACCCAATCCTCAACTGTCGACCATCATACCCCAAAGTCCTCCCTGCCGAGACCCTATCAACACTAAATACCCTTCCAAAGTCCCAAAACCCACTCCCCGTCCAAAATCCTTTGTCGAAATTTATTTTTTTGTGACCCCGGCCCTCATCAAATCCCTTCCCGACTCGTCGAACTAGTACCGAACCCCAATCCTAACTCCTTCCAACCCATCTCCTCTAGCCATCAACCTTAACCCATCCAATAACCCCAACCATCTTCGAATCCCCATCTTGAGCCATCCTCCATCAGCCGAACCTAAACCTCCCATCCCCATCAACTTCAATTGACGCCAAACCCAGAGGAAAAAAAAAAAGAAGAGAGAAAAGGCAACAGAAAAAGAAAGACAGAACCGGGAAGAAAAGAAGAGCAGAAAAATTACCATGCGTACCTGGAACGGCTGCTACCGAGCTTCCATCTCGTTGCTGCCGGCATCATCGTCAGGCACTGCCATCTCTAGAAACCATCGCACCACTCATCTTCATCGTTCTCCACTACAACGAACAACGGGCAGCGGCTAGGAGCTAGAGTAGTCGCAGCAACCAACCGCAGCACTTTCGACTCCAATCTCCATCTCCTAGCCTTGCCTCCACCACTGCATCGACGAAGAGCACCAGTGCAAGCCCCACTCTCTCCTTTGTTTCGTCCAAGCAATAAGCCTTCCCAGCCTCCTTTTGGATTCTCTTTGTGCACAAAGTCCGAGGAAGAGACGAAAAGACTTTTTTTCCTTTTCCTTTTCCCACGGGCTCTCATCTGATTGAACCTGGCCTTTGGTAGTTTGGACCCGACCTGCAGTTCGGGCCTCATCTAAGTTCGAACCCGACCCATCTCGCTAGCACGCAGAAAAGCCAAAAAAAAAAAAAGGACCACTCTTAATTTTACTTCACACTTTCCAACTGTGATCGGTCATCTCTGGTTAATCAATTTTCCCCGTTCTACTTGAATTGGTGATAATTGGGCCATTTGCTATCCAATCGACGATCCATTTTTGCCATCGTGCTCCATTACTCAAGATCCACACATCAGGTCAGCTTATTTTTCAAAAGAGTTAAATTTTGACATCCTTGCATCCAAATCATCATGAAAATTTTTGGGAACTCAATTGAAATTCAAAGAATTTGGTATAAACTTACATATAGAGATTGGTATTTTGAGAATGAGTTTTATTTTGAGCAATTTCTCAATTTGAAGCAAGAACATCTGACCGTTGATGAATATACCCGCTAATTTCGAGAGTTACATGACATATGCGAACTGGAGGAAGGTGAGATACATGATTTAGCTCGCTATGTCCAAGGCTTGAGACCAAACGTATTGGAAAATATGAATTATTGCAAATCCAATTAAGAGGCATACTCAGAAGCCATTCGTGTTGAGCGTATGCTTAGAAGGTCTCGCATGCAACAATGTCGACAAAGAGCTCATGTTGTGGAGAAACATTTTTCGGGAGAAGATAATCCCACTATTGTCATTCGCCGACTCCTTAATATAAATGAGAAGGAAGAAAAAGAAGAATGGAGACGGGCTAAGAAATTTCACACGTGGGCAATAGTCGAAGACAAAGCTGCAAATTTGAGTATTGACAATGGTAACACAATAAATTTTGTCGTGCAAGAAGTCATTGACAAACTTCATTGGCCAACTGAGAAGCTTCCTAAGCCCTATCAAGTCACATGGTCTAATGGTCATGTCATCTCCTTGACTGATAGATGTTTGGTATCTTTCAAGATGGGCTATTATGAGGACAAAATTTGGTGTGATGTGATCCATATGAATATTGCTCATTATTTTCGGACGTCCATGGCTTTTTGATCGAAAAGTGCACCATGATAAAGAGGCGAACACATACACCCTTTTGTGGAATGGAAAAAGGCTCGACTCCTTCCAATGAAATCAACTGCCCCGCCTTCGTCTACATCATTGCCTTCCAGTGAAGAACCACAACAACAGCAACAAGTTGAAAGAGAAGTCATGGGTGTAGCAAAAGCAAAGCCAGAAGACATCAAGGATGACATTGCAGAACAAGTTCAAGGCAAAGCTGATCTCACAGAAAATTCATAACAAGTACAAAATGATCAAGATAGTGTTAATCAAGAGCCACAAAAGGTAGAAAAAGAGAAACGACAAGCAAACATCGATGACTCTGATAGAGTTAGCAAAAAGATTGAACATCTGGTGGATCTGATTGTCATGTCACTTCTAGAAAATCCAATTGAGTCATTGGCAATAAAAACAATTGTCCCAGTGGTTTCACATGCTAATCAAGTAGTTGAAGTTCCTCACATTGACTTCATTTTCGGTGATCAACAATAGATAGTCAATGTTCATGATCTGTTGGTTCGAAGGAAACAACTGAAGCTTCTAATGGTCAGATCACACATTTGAGCTCAATGCAGACATCAGAAGATGTGACAATCCCGCTCTATTCCTAAATGGAGAAACCGACTGCATGAAGCTTGCAAGACACACAAAGCAAATGAAGATTGAAATAACATTCTGAAGTTTGTGCGATTGATTTTCGACTGAAGCAGACATTTTCAGAACTTGTGGTTGAAGTCTTTCCTGTATTATCAAGCTGTCAACTTGCAGGAGTCGAGTTTTTTCAAGGTGGGGAGAATTGATGTAGTACGGAAGGTTAAAGGAGCCCTGGACCTACATGATGGACCTGGCCATCCAACCCAGTCCATTGGGTTAGGCCCACATGCCCAATTGGTTGAGAAGCTACTATGGCATTCTAATCACATCTTAAGTCTAATTAGGGAATTATTTCTTGTTTTGTAATTTGATTAGAATTAGTAGCTTTCTTATTTAGAACTCCTAATACACTATATATAGAGGAGCCCTTCATTGTAGTAGACATGCTTAATTTTCAATCAATAAAGATTTTTCTGAGTTTTACGTGAGTGGAGTTTCATGGATTGTTCTATCGTTTTGCTTGTGTCCTAGTGGCTTGAATCCATCTTGGATTCAATCAATCCCTCGGGAGATTGATCTATCACTCGATCGCAGATCCGTGCTGCTCCAGTTAGGCCTAGGAGCACCCAACCGACTGCACACACTGCGCACCAACGCAGTGTCACCATATTAGGGGCCAACATTGGGCTTTAATGCATCTTTTAACCTTCCTTAACTGCTATCCTAGCCAAACAAATCCCATTGGACAATCAGCTTCCTGCCTATAACAGAACTTCCTTTTATTGTTTTCACAACACAGTCTTGGCCACTCACTTCTTAAATCTGACAAAAACATAGATGCACCCGTTCCTGTCCTGCCGGAAATTGTCATGGCAGCATCTAGAACGTTCCCGGGCCATGGAAAACAGACCATATCTAGGCAACTATTGTGTAAACAGGCATGATCTGCAGAACATTCCTCTATGACCAATAGCATTCTTTTCTTTGCATTGACTTTTAACTTCAACTCAGCATGTGGTCTATAATTTTATTTTGTGCTGTAATCTTATGTTTTAAGTTATTACTTATTTGTAAACATTCATTGGCTTAGGAGTGATGATAAAAACTGGGACCATGCAAGGAAGCTATATCTAGATATTGTTTAATGTATTTTGTTTTGTCTTTGTGAGCTTAGAGAGAAATTAAAATGTTAGTTTGTGTTGTCGTGCAGATAGCAGATCATCTTCCAAATAAGCTGCATTCTCCATAGTCCACCCTATATAACCACCCAATATTAAAAAGTTTCCAATACATACAGTTTTGTTAACTGCCATATTGGGACCTGGGAATAAGGATATTAGGCTATTATCACATATTTTTTCTGAAAAAATTGTTATAAACATATACTTTATGGCGCCACACTTGCCCATATGCCATGAACTTTTACAATGGAGCCAAAATTTGCCAACTGACTTGGATGGAAATAGTGCCTTGGAATTTAGCACTGAAAGATCCTTTAGATCCTCTATTGTTTTATAAGTGGAAAGTTACATTCTAAAGAGGATTAATTACCGATAAAATTTTACAGTTAGTCCATGTGGTCTCAACTGTGTGTTACAACACTTAAGAGTGAAGTTAAAGCTTATCTACACTAGAGGTATGTGTATGCCTGTTGTTCCCTAGCTTCATGGTCAGAGGAAGCCCCATTATTCCATTGTTGGCAGCTTCTGGTTTAACACTGGATTGTGCAATCTGGATTTAACTGCTGTTGCTCAAACGCAAAATAGAGGACCAGGGCATCATCTATATACAATTAGTTTCATGTCTCCATAATACAGTGCCTCTTCTTTGCATCCAAGAATTACTATCACAAACACTATTTTTCTTTCATAGGCGAAGAACACAGAATCATATATTCAGTAGCTTCATGGTTAGAGGTAGCCCCATTATTCTACTGTTGGCAGCTTTTGGTTTAGCACTGGATTGTGCAATCCGGGTGTAACTGATGTCGCCGAAATGCAAAATAGAGGACTAGGGCATCATCTATATACAATTTTGTTCATGTCTCCATAGTACAGTGCCTTTTCTTTGCATCTAAGAATTACTATCACAATCACTATTTTTCTTTCATAGGTGAAGAACACATAATCATACATTCAGTAGATTCTTCAAAACTATTTGAAATCCCTTGATCCCGATTCTCTGTCGGATGTCAAGACCCATGTCCTTTTTGTATGATTGCATGCCCAGGAGAACCTTAAAAGTATTTGTACACATTTTTATGCGGCATACATAAAACCACCATTGAAGTGAATCTATAGTGTGATTACAGAAAGTATATCTTTGGCTTCATAGATGTAGGTTTTGCTTGTTCTGGTCACACACCTATTTGATAGATTTCTATTGTGGCAGGAGAGGTGAGGAACATTCCTTTATTCTCAAACCAGCAGCTTTGCTGGGTAGGGATATCAAGGCTTATGGCGAAAGAAGTTCACAGTCATCACAAGTAGCCATTGGAGCATCAAATTTGCCTCTAATATCAAGGATTGGTGAAGGAATTTCTACCACTGGTGATCAATACGCAGTTTTGGTGTCATGTAGATGTAATTACACCGGTATGTTGCTAAGAGAAAAATAATCCTCGTACCTTTTATACATGGATGTTGTAATTTCTTACTGAATTCTTTGTCCTATGCAGAGTCAAAGCTATTCTTTAAACAGGCCACAAGTTGGCGTCCCCGTGCAACAAGGGATCTCTTGATTTCTGTTGCATCAGAAATGTCTAAACAAAGTTTTGGACCCTATCGTGGAATATCTCAACTTCCCGTGCAGGTTTTGCATTTCTTCCATGAATGTTTTAGGATTTTTTCTTCAATCACCAAAACTTATTAGGTTATTGCAAGCTGAGATGTCTTGCAGATATTCACATTGAGTTGGATTAAGGATGAACTGTGCAGAACATTTGCCAATGTGGACAGTGTGTGTGGGATTTGAGCAATTCATATGGTTACACTTAATTTGAACATGCCGCGAACCCATGACCTAGAAATATTCTCCTCAGACCATCATGTTATGTTTATATGGATCGGGTTCTCATGTTCTTCATTTATTTCTATTGTCTTCAAAGCTCATTTGGTTAAACCTGATTAACATTTAGGGCTGATTTTTTCCCCTCTTTGGGCATATGTTACCATAGCCCCTTCCTGTTGAAGGTTGGATCTCATTCACATGTGCCCCACCAGCACTTGTATGGCAAAGATCTTTTGCAATTTTATTTCCAATTCCTTTCGCATCTTCTGTTTAAGTTTAACCACATTTTCTCCATTTAAGTTTAACCCTGTTTTCTAACAAGTGCAACCTTTATCATATTTCAGGTTTTAACCCTTCAGGTTTTGAATCTAACATCTGAAGATCTAAGCTTGACAGTTCTTGCTCCAGCATCATCTATGTCACCCCCATCAGTGGTGTCCCTGAATTCTGCACCATCCACCCCAATGAGTCCGTTCATTGGTTTTGCTGATTTTACAGCAAGAGTGAGTGGGGAGAGACGCAACAATGGTGTACAAAGGCTGAGTTCTTTGCCGATTGTACTGGAGAGTCAAAAGGAGAGTGTTGAGGAAAGATCAGTTTCTCTGACCGAGCAGACTGTTTCTGCCTCTGATGTCATCCCCAGCACTGGTTTGGGCTGTACACATTTATGGTTGCAGAGTACAGTTCCTCTGGGGTAATATCTATTTCTCTGCTTTGTCCTCCTTTTTCAATGCTTGATTTCTGGAAGTTCTGAAAGAGAATACATCATGGGAGCATCGATGTTCCCATTAAGATATGTCCGGATATAATTAGAACATGGATATTGAGTTATATCAGGATTATATTCTAATAGATTCTTAATTTGATGATTTAGTTTCCATGTTTATCTCTTTCATTAGACTTCAGTTATCTTCAATTAGAACTTGACTCGATTTTATGTGTGGTCCGCATTTGGATATACATAGATAGCGTTTGGTTCGCGTGAATGGAGGTCGGAATGGAATGGTCATTCCGTTGGAATGACCATTCCAGCGTTTGGTTCGCCAAAAAGGGGTGGAATGGCCATTACCTCCGGAATCTCATTCCTTTATGTGAGGGAATCACCATTCCATCCAAGAACGGAAGGAATCACCATTCCATTCCTTTCACTTTTTGTTGAGACCAAAATACCCTCGCTTGTAATATTATTATTATTATATCATAATAATAATATAATATCTTTTTCACCCAACCATTATGGGGCCCACCCAAAATATTATAATAAAATATAATAATATATTATTATATCATAATAATAATATAATATCTTTTTCACCCAACCATTGTGGGGCCCACCCAAAATATTATAATAAAATATAATAATATATTATTATATCATAATAATAATAATAATATAATATCTTTTTCACCCAACCATTGTGGGGCCCACCCAAAATATTATATCTATTTATCTATCTATCTACTATTATAAAAGAGGCTATGTTGCATGGTTTTTTCAACCAACCATTGTGGGGCCCACCCCCAAATATTATAATATAATATAAGAATATATTATTTTGAGAAATTACAAAAATTTTCACTACACCTTTGTGGGGCCCACCCCAAAATATTATAATGCAAACTTTTTCACTACACATTGTGGGGCCCACCCCCAAATAGTATAATATAATATAATAATATATTATTATGAGAAATTACAAACTTTTTCATTACACCTTTATGGGGCCCACCCCCAAATCATCCACCACAAACAATGCAAATGTGACAGTAGAATCTAACAAGAGTATTTTGGTTAATCTTATGTAAATTTGATTTCATTTCAGGCAGCATTCCAGCGTACCAAACGCATGAATAGGAATCAAAATTCCATTACTGGGTTGATTCCTCAGCGTACCAAACGCTGGAATGGAATTGACTATTCCTGCCTCATTCCATTCCATTGTTAATCCGGTATCTATTCCATTCCTGCCTACAACCATTCCAGCGAACCAAACGCTACCATACACTTTCACAAATAAACTGTCCAAGGCTAATTATTGTGGATGTCTCCTTACAATAATCGTGAGGGAGAAAGCACCAATTCAAATTGAATGGATTGAAAATGATGTTACTGCATGAATCGGGATTATAAATTCTCCCATTTTGATCTATTAAATAATATTTAAGCCTTTGGAAGGTATGTTTGAAATTGTCAAGTAGAAAATATTTCTTTAACAAGATCTATTTATGAGTTATTAAATAGAAATAGTAAAATGAATAAAATTCGTAATTTTTATAGTCTTCAATGGAACAACACAATGACTTTTTTGGATTTTCTTTGAGACTAACATGGTATCATAGCTCCATAGTTCATAACTATTCTTCAAGCACTTGTCTAACCGAGTAGTCCATCCGAGCCCTCGATCGGATCTTGATCATGGCCCACCAACAAATTAGTTTCACTTTGAAACCCCTCGTCTTGCAATCTGTGTTTCGTCTTGCAATCTGTGTTCTCCTCTATTGTCTTTAAAATGCAACCATAGTTCGATCTCATCCCTCCGAAGTCCCAATACACTGTTGTCAGCATTCGTAATTGCTAGATTTAGCTTGGATCTTGCCAACATGCACATCCAGCCTTGCTTCCCTGCATCCCACCAGCAGCTGCCACGGTTTTTAAGATTCATTGCTATTGGTCCGTCTTCTGCAGCCAGGGTCGGCAATCTATTTGATCAACTCCAGTTCTCCAATGTCGTAAGCTCCCCCTGCAGCCACCTGTCCACCCCCAGTTTTACTGAACCATTATCTACTATCTTGGTTTCCAGTTTGATCCCTGTCACAGTGCTGCTGCTGTCCTCTGCAACTTGACCTGCTTTCCACTGCAGATAATCCACTATTGTGCATTTCATTTACCTGCCACCTGACTCTATCTAATCTCTGCCTCTGCCTAGCTGCGCTTTGTCAATCTGCTGTTACTGCTGCTGCCGCTACTATGCTCGTGTTGCCCACTGGCACCATCATCCTCTGATCCCGTCCCTCTCTACTTACTTCTAAATAAAGCTTGATGCAGGCCAGACAATAGGTCGGCCTGCCCATTGGGCCCAACGAGAAATCCATTTATTTAGGAGTATTATTAAGTAGGGATTAATATTATTGAGTTTCCTTTTTTTTTTTTATGGCTTATTCTGATATTAGGAAATTTTATTCCTTGGGGATCAATTCTACTCCTCTATATACGGATGTTAGGCCTCATTGTAATGCAATGCTTATTTTCAATCAATTAAATGTTTTCTTTGAGATTTTTCTCTTATGGTGTTTTCTCCTCTTGTGAGGATGCCATAGTGGCTGTATCCATCATTGGATTCAATCAATCCTTCGGGAGATTGATCCATTTTCCGATCGCAGATCCAGGGATGCGCCAAATCTGTGATTGGATCTTTGCATCTTTCCTCTTTAGACAACCATTTGTACTCTCCAGGGCCCACTTGACTTTGTCACTGCAATCTCTCCTCCAACTGTATTCTGCTTCTGTACTGTTGCATCCCTCACCACCACTCCAAGTTACACTATGATATTTATCTATGTTTTCTTCTTGCCTTGAAACTCGTGTGGTGATGTTGTACCTTGATTCTTGAAACCAACCATCACCTGCACCTTTCTCCTCAGATCGGCTCTCTTCTGATTTTTGGGTTATGTTTCTTTCTGAGAGTTTTGTCTTGTCTCCCTGCTGATCCAATCTGAACTTATCTGCTCTACTGTGATCTGCCGACTGAGTGGCATCTTTTATTCTTTCCCCAGTCTGTCCGAGAATGCTCAGTTTCTTCACATTTTCTGTTGCAAGCCTCGTCTCCCTTCTGCCTTGGTGTGGCACATATGCTTTTTTAATTTGCAAGTTTTACACTCATATCATGGCGTGCGGGATACTAATATTCGGTACTCTTATGCCACGTGTGCCAGGTTCTACTCCGTTAGGTATTAAATCAATGCAAACCTTTTCCTTCAGATTCGTCCTTACTAAATCCCCTATTCATAAGCTTTGTATCCACCCTCTCTCCGACAACCAGCCACACCTGCTGCACCTCAATTTGTCACACCGTTCTCAATCAGCAATGAAGCCTGTGATGATCTGTTCCACCACCACATCTCGTGGCTCATCACTATCTCTGCCGAACCTTGCAAGTCACATCTCTTGTTTCTAAAATCTTAGTTGGGTCCTGTCTCTACCTCCATACTCTGGGATTATTTCTGCTGCTCAACCTATATGCTTCTTATCTCTCCACTACGCCGTACAACCTGGATTTCAGTAACATGTAGTTTACTAGGTTCAACCATCCTTTTTTTTTTTTTTTCCTGACAGCCTGGATCTGATTGCTTTGAATCTCATTCTGACCTTCTGAATTTGACCCTTATTGAACATCTGAACCTACCATGCACTCCATCCAAAGCACCATCTATTGGTGTTGTTGGACCTAATTGTCATCCTGATGACACTTTTGTTCAGATCCAATCATCCATTTTTCGACGGAGGATTCTTTTCGATGTGACCATTTGGACCTTGATCAGATCTTTCTCCCGTGACAGTTTATGCATATCAAGAACTTCTCCCCCTTGTAGGGATGTAAACAAGCCAAGCTGGTCTGAAGGCACTTCCGCTTTGCTTGTTTTGCTTGAGCTTGGCTTGTTAAGGGAAATCGGCTTGAGTTTGAGCTTGGCTCAGCTTGAGATATATATATATATATATATATATTGTGTATATATATATGCATATATACACACTTTTGATATAAATATATATGTAGTTCTAAAAGATAGTAATGGATTATATAACAAAATAAGTTCAATTTATCATACATTAAACCCAAGTTTATTTGGAGATTAAAAAGAATTCAATGGATTGAACATTTTTCTAAAAGCAAAACCGTGCTGACATGCTAACCACTTTTCTGACATGTGGGCCCATCCTTTTGAAATCCAGACCATCCATACCGCAGATTATCATTGTATGAGCAACCCTTGTTCATTAATCAGGCCTTTTCCTTTACTAATAGTGGCCTGAGGTGGTCAATAGAAAATGATGCTCTATTGGTGACTATATATATGGTGCTTAGGAAAAAATATATGTAAAAGAAGCATACATACACATACACACACATATTCCTATCATGCAAGGGAATATTATTGAGAATAAGAAAATTACAAGGGATTATTGCGAATAACACCCCCCTCCCCCAAAAGAAAGGGCTGAAAACTGCCTCCCCCGTCTAAGTATTTTACCAGAAAAATCACCATACATGTGGACTACACCGAAAAGGGCCTCTTAGTTTCCCTTGCATGGAAGTGGTCGGCTTTTTTGGGTGTGAAATGAGATTTGCGTCGATATTGACCCTCCGCATGCAAGTTTTCTGTCATCTTCCTCTCTTCCCCAAACCCAAACCCAACCCAATGATATTGTATGAATGTTCTGCCATCCTGCTTGAGGATTCTTTTTTCCCCTCCCACTACTCTAGCAGCAAGCATAGCGATATGGAGGGAGATTCTTGGTGGTGCAGAGCCGGATACGGTTTCTGAACATCTTGAGTTTCATGATGCGTTAGATGGGAGTTAGTATATAGATTTAGTTAGGAGATTGGGATTATGCTTTGAGATATTTTCATAGGATTAGATGATTTAATTTCTAGGCTTATCTCCATCATCAGACAGCATCTGTACTCTTTATATAGTGTAATCTTCAATGGAAATAATATTTAACAGTTTTATGGAATATCTCAGAAACCAACAGTTTCATTGGTTGGGTCACTTGTACATGTGACTGGAATCATTCCAAGAGGTAGGCTCCACCATGAAGAGGCCTCAATGGGAAAAATACCACTTCCTCTAAATGATTCCAACCATTTTTTTTAACAAATGGTTGAATCATATCTTACAGTTAAAATACTTCCCTCCAAATGATCCTAACCATTTTGATCCAGAGATAGTTAAACCATCACTTGCTTATGGTTTATACCAAGTATGTTTTTCCAATGGTTAGAGTAGACTGTGTTTCTAGGGACAGTTGGAGCATATCAGAGCCCATCCATTATGAGGCAAGCCTCTTGAACTGTTCTTCAGTTCCATCTACCACTGTGTGAGACCCGAGTACAGTATATGTTATTGGTCCTTATTCTTAAATCTTTAATAGTTGCTTTTCTTGTTTCTGTGATCTTATCAGATGTGTTCCTTCAAAGTCAACGGCTACCGTTAAGCTTGAGTTGCTTCCATTGACTGACGGGATAATTACGCTTGATACTTTGCAGATTGCTGTTAAAGAGAAAGGTAAGCTTTTGCCTATTTTATCTATTTCATGTTTTCGTTTCTTAATTTTAATTCTTTCTTCTGTTTCAATTTTTATTATTTTTTATTTTTTCTTATGATGGATTTGAAGGGAAATAATAATGAACTTCTTTTTATACATCGAACTGCTTATGGGCTTCACAAATTTTGCAACCGGGGATACACAAGTACCCCTCTATGATTGGAAGCCCCCATATTATATCCATGAAACTTGGTCTCTACATAAGTACATCCCCACTACGTCATGCATGTTATAACAAGTGTGCGCAATTGAATAAAGCATGGGAAGTGAATTTAATATTTTTTTCGATATTGGGAAGATGGTATATCCCTGGCCAGTTCCCATCTTTCTCAGCTACCCCAGAACAACCTCCTCCAAAAGCCTCAGACACAGAGACCTTCGTCATTGGTAGAAGGAAAGGCAAGCAGATAGCCTCAACCTCCAAAGCCGGCAGCAAAAACTCCCACCTTTTGCTATCTCAGTATCCCGTCTTAGGACAAACAACCATTGGAAAACACACGAGGAAATCTCATTGGCAGCATATTCAAAGAAACTCCGGAAGAAGAAGAAGTCGAGTCCCAAGAATAAGTCCTCCTTTGCAGCAACCCAAAACAGGCGTTCCATTGGCCTTCCCCCCAACCCTTCTTCCTAATGATCAGAGCCCTTTTTTGGAACTGCAGGGGTATAGGCAATAACCCTACTATCACTGCCCTCTCTCACTTGGTTGCATCCCATAGCCCTGATCTTATCTTCTTAGCTGAACCTTTGATTCAATTCCCCTCCTTCCAAGCCATTAGATTAAGCTCCCTTGGCTATGACCCCAAACCCCCCCCACCGCCCCCCACCACCGACCCCCCCCCCCCCCCCCCCCCCCCCCCCCACCACACACACACACACACACACAAACTCAGTCAGTAAAATTTGGTGCCTCTTCACAAGCCAATCCAAATTTACCTGCTCCCTTTTGGACTCTTCCAACCAACACCTATCCATATCCATCACGGATTCTTCCACTAACCAGTCTAGCATTATGACTGGTATCTATGGCTCAACTTACTTCAGAATTTGAAGAGACTTATGGCAATATCTCATCAGCTGTTCTTCCACTACTCTCCCTTGGTGTGTTATAGGCGACTTCAACTCCATTCTCTTTGCAAATGAGAAACTCAGCATCAACCCTCCTTTAGTTTGTCTCTGATTTTAGCAATATGGTAATGGCTGAAGGGCTGACTGATATTGGTTTTAAGGGTAACAAATTTACATGGGCAAATAACAGGCAAGGTTAGGCTTATGTGGCAGCCCGTTTGGATCGGGCACTTGCAAACATTAAATGGGTAGAAACTTTTGAAGACCCTAACATCACTCATCTTCCAAGAATCTTTTCCGATCGTAGTCCATTACTCTTAAGCCATGAACCTCCTCAACTAGTTTCCAACATCCCTATCAAGTTTGAAGCAATGTGGCCTCACCATCCTGAGTTTTTGTCTACTGTTGAGCAAAGTTGGAGGTCTCCCTGTCTTGGAAAGCCCCAATACATTTTGGCCCAAAAGTAGAAGAGACTCAAACAGGTGCTCAAAGTTTGGAATAAGGAGACTTTTGGTCAACTGCGTGCTAACATCCTAGCTGCCGAAGAATTGCTTAATAACTGTCATTTGGCTCATGATTCTTCCTGATGCAGCAGCAATTCTACTTTATTGCAACAAGAATCGTGGGCCACATGTGGGACCCATGAAATCCTAATTTTTAATTGTTATTAGTTTTATTTTTAGTAAAGAGTGTAATTAGAATTAGGTTTCTAATTTGGGTAGGATTATTATTTGGTTTCCTAGTTTGATTAGGAATACTTTCTTAGGGCTTAAGTTTATTTTATTATAAATATAGCAATGTAGAGATCAATGATCTCAGATATTAGAATTGATTAATAAAATTCCCTGTGTGGATTTTTCGTTGGAGACTTTCTTTTTCGAGTGATTGTTCTTGTGGGAACTCTAATTGTGCCCTGGCACTTGTATCCTAACCTTAGGGCCTGTTTGGATGTATGGTGAATTGAAGTATGGTGAGGTGAAGCATCAAATCAAGAGAGAATAAAATATAAGGTGTTATGATGGTGTTTTGTTTTTAGTTTAGGGTTTAGGGTTGCATCAATTGGTATCAGAGCCGAACGATCCCCTATCGTCGGCGTGATTACCCCTACCCCCGTCCATCGTCATCCTCACCACAAAACCTCTCTGCTGTTATCCCCATTCCATCGACACAACCCCTGCCGACCCCCTCCGCCTGCCCAACTCCCCATCTTCTCCACTGCTCGCCTTCCACCCACAGACAACCTTTCCCAGCTGCCAAATCCCACCTAGTAGCCCACCCTCTTCAGAGTAACACCATCGTCCCCCCCCCCTCCAGCCAACACCCGAAAAACACCACAGCCCCCACCAGCAGACACCACAAAACCCATTACCGACACTCCAGATTACCGAAATCAAAATCCTAAGCCCATCTCACCAAACCATACCCATCGTCGTCCCCATCCAACTCTCAGCCCACACTTCCGCCAGAAAGTCGTTCCCCCCCCCCCCCCCCCCCCCCCTCTCTTCCCTTCATCCGAAACCCCATACCCAAAACCAAAAAAAAAAAAGAAAAAAAGAAGAAGAACGAGAGAACAGATAGAAGAAGAGACAGACGACGAACAGAAAGTTAAGAAGAAAAAGGGAGGACGAGGTGTACCGTTCACCATCGCTGCATCGTGCACCACTATCATCGCCGCACAACCGTTGTCGCCAGCGCCTCCCTATCGTCAGCACCTCCCTTTGCCCATCTCTTCTCCTTTCTCTGTTTGGACGAAGCTGCAACAGAGAAGGGTTTTAACCCTTTTTTTCCTCTTCTTTCGGGCGCCAGATTCGAAGCAGACGATTGCCTCTGCCCATTGGGCCTTCTTTCTAGTTGGGCCTAGTCCATCACAGGCTTCTTTCAAATTAATTACTGATCCGGACCCATTCAGACAAAAGCCCAGTAACCTCAGCAGAGAAATAACGTCCCACGTTGGATCAAGCTCAACGGTTAGGACTTTTTTTCGCAATACCGGATTCATCCACCATCAGATTTTCAATCCGTTTTTGCCAGCGTGATCTTGCAAAACAGATCTACACATCAGGTCAGTCGCAAATTTTAAATTTGCATTAACCAAAGATGCCTCCCAAAATTCAGGTTGACACAGAATCTTCCTCTCACAATGATGATGATTTGAGGGAATCCGTTGCACAATTATCGATCACTGTTAATCAACTATCCGCAACGGTGGTTCAAATGCAAGTTCAAATGCAAGCGACTCTTGATAGGATTGAAACCCGATTAACAAATTTGGAAACTTATCGGCGTGAAGATAACCATCGGGCTGACGGAGTACATATTCGGAATCAACGAGATCCACATGCTGTCAGTGTTGATCGTGATTTGGGTATTAAACTTGTGATTCCTGAATATGATGGAAAATTGAAGCCAGATGAATTTTTGGATTGGTTAGTGCGTTGAAAATATTTTTGCACATAAACCAATGGCTGATGGTCATAAAATTATAATGGTGGCAACTCGATTTCGCAATTATGCTGCGGTATGGTGGGCTAAGTTGCAAAAGAAGAGGAGATACCAGCAAATTGACCCTGTTGACACATGGGCCGAGTTAAAAAATCTGTTGAAGCAAAAATTCTTGCCTGTCAATTACTCTAGAGATTTGCGTTCACGTTTTCAATACTTGAAACAAGGATCTAAGACAGTTGTTGAATATTTTGAGGAGTTTCTGACAATGCAAGCCCGTTATGGTTTGAATGAAGATGATGAAGTATTAGTTGACCGATACTTTAATGGGCTTACGCTTGACATTCAAGATATCCTCGCATTCAAGCATTTTGATAATGTTGATGAGATTATTCAGCATGCTATCAAAGCCGAGGGAATTGCAAATCATCAAGCCTAGAAACTTAATGCAGCTAAATGGATTATGCAGAAGACTTCCTCCATTGTAGGTTCTAAACCGAGTACATCATCGGAGACAGTTTTCAACAAGCCCGCTGGTCAAAATAGACTCACATGCTTTAATTGTAAACAACAGGGGCATCGTGCAGCAGAATGTCCAAACGTATCCATCTCATTGAGAATGAAAGTGATGTGCAAGATATTCTAGATGATCCTAAAGATGATCCTCAAGAGAATAAGACAGGGGAAATTATGGATACTCCGCCCGAGGAGGGTCTTGAGTCTCTCATGGTCATCCAAGAAACTACATCAACTACTGAGAAAAAATGGTTGCGAGAAAATATTTTCCGCTCCAAAGGAACAGTCCATGGTAAAGAATGTACAGTCGTCATCGATGGAGGCAGTTGTCAGAATATTATCTCCCAAGCTTTTGTGGATCGCTTAAAGCTGAAAGTTCGGAAGCATCATCGTCCTTATTTTGCTAGATGGTTAATGACAGGTGATGAAGTGCAAGTCCGATATGCATGTCCGGTTACCTTTTTCATTAGTGCAGATTATATGGATACAGTTTGGTGTAATGTGATTCCCATGGATAGTTGTGATATCTTATTGGGTCGACCATGGATGTATGACAAGAATGGAACTAATAGCATGCGCGACAACACCTACACTTTCATGCATGGTGCAAAGCAAGTCACACTCCGTCCTTTGAAGCCGACGCCACCAAAGAAAGGGTCACGTTCTCATCTCTCCAAGGAAGCGCTTCACGTGCACACTATCTGCAGAAAAGCCGAGTTCGAGGTCGAACTCTTTTCCAACCCAGGGAAAATGATGCAGCAACAATTCTACTTTATTGCAACAAGAATCGTGGGCCACATGTGGGACCCATGAAATCCTGATTTTTAATTGTTATTAGTTTTATTTTTAGTAAAGAGTAATTAGAATTAGGTTTCTAATTTGGGTAGGATTATTATTTGGTTTCCTAGTTTGATTAGGAATACTTTCTTAGGGCTTAAGTTTATTTTATTATAAATATAGCATTGTAGAAATCAATGATCTCATGGATTAGAATTGATTAATAAAATTCCCTGTGTGGATTTTTCGTTGGAGACCGTTTCTTCTTCGAGTGATTGTTCCTGTGGGAACCCTAATTGTGCCCCGGCACTTGCATCCTAACCTTAGGGTTGCATCACTTCTCCATCTCCCAAGCTTCTTTTGGATCTCAACAATGCAAAATGTTCCCTTCATAGGTGGCTCAAAGCGGAAGAAACTCATTGGAGGCAAAAGGCTAAAACAAAATGGCTCCAGGAGGGGGACAAAAACACTAATATTTTCCATCTCTCAGCCAAGGCTAGAAGTCATTTCAGAAGGCTGTTGAACTTTTTTCCAACCTTCTTAAGGCTTATCCAGAAGTGCCATCTGACTCCCTATTTCAAGTTACTGGCCCATCGCTCTCTAAGGCTGAGAATGGTCATCTCATCAATGTCCCTTCTGATTTGGAGATTCGTGAGGCTGTGTTCTTTCTAAAGAAAGAAAGCTCTCTAAGCCCGGATGGGTTCTCAGGTTCGTTTTTCACCTCCTCTTGGGGCATCATTGCTTTTGATGTTTGTGAAGCAGTCAGACATTTCTTTACCACATGCCGTCTTCTAAGGGCATCCAACACCTACTTTTTATCCTTGATCCTCAAATCCTCTTCGCCCAAATCCTTTTCTGATCTTCGCCTTAAAAGTCTGTTGAACTTCTCATATAAAATAATTTCCAAAATCTTAGCATCTAGACTGTCCTTTATCCTCCCCGATCTAGTATTCTATCACCAGGCTGCTTTTGTAAAAGGGCATTCTATTCACCAGCATGCGGCACTTGCCCATGAGCAATTCCAAAAGTTCAAATAAAAAATGAGGGGAGGAGCCATTTGTTTGAAACTAGACATTTCAAAGACTTTTGATAAGTTGCAATGGTCTTTTCCTTTTTAGAGCTCTCAAAATTTTCAAATTTTCTGAAAAATGGATTGGCCTCATTCAAGAATTAATATGTACTTCTAAAGGTTCGATGCTTATCAACAAGAACCCTGCGGTTCTTTTGGCTCATCCCACGGGCTCCACCAAGGTGATCCATGTTGGAAGTAGGTGGGCCTCGTGGATAGGTTTTCAAAACTTTTTGATCCACTTGACTAAGGGATCAAATACCCATAAGGCCATAAACCACATCCAGGATCCAATCCCTCAAACTCATCAACCATTTATAGTAATAAACTCTATCTAGAAGATAGAAACCAGCAACAATCAAGCAACCACAAAAGCTACAACATACAAGGAAGTACATTATACATTTGGAGCTTGGTTGTGCTCTAATGGAGAAGAAGACTTATTAGATGAAGAAACTCTTTCTTTGTAGCAAATTTAGGATCTCTAAGACCTCTTAGCCTTCCATGCTATGTCTTGTATCAAATCTCTTCTTTGTAGGAGATGGATGTGATCTCCTAAAGGAAACAATTAAAAGCTCCAAAGGAATCCAGAAGAAAAACTAGAAAAGGAAGAAGAGACAGGACGTGTGCAACACTTGCACAAAAACTCTTGGGCGTGAATCTCTTGGTGAATAGCATGGGACGTCCAAGCACTCCTCTCCTCTGTTTATAGTACAAAGCAACCTCCTCTTTTACTAATTGAAATAGAAGTCTCACTTCTACAATAATTAGTAACTTACTATTACCACTATTAGAAGTTTCACTTCAAATAGAAATAGTAACTTTCTAATTCCTTCATTTTAGAGTTCAAGTAGAATTAGTAACTACCTAATAACTTGGGCTAGCCTGGGGGCCACTAGGGATTCCATAGAAAGCTGGCTCCAACTGGTACACCGCGATCCCACATCTCGTGTAATTCGGGCCCACAATTAATTGCAAATAACTCCACTAAATAAATGCAATTGCACTCCAGTCTTAGGAATAAATTACAAAGACCCTAAACTTCCCTATGACCACAAGTAGACCCCACTATCATTATCCATGGATCAATTGGTCATGTCCACTAAATTGGATCCATATCTTATTATCCTTGAGACCCAATTAATCACAGTGATCATCAGTACCACCTAATTAATTCTTAATTGAGATGAGTGCGCACTTACGAATGATAAATCCATTAATTGGCACAAGGGGATAATATAGATAGATTCCATATTGACCATTAAATGTTCCAACAGTCTTATTATCACGTACCCAAGATACCGAGGTGTTGACCTACAGTTGGCCTCACTCATTGGTGACTCAAAGCAAATGAATAGACAAAAACTTGAGTTCATCAATGTCTCAGGATTAAGAGCCTATTGCTATGGAATTATGAGAGCAAACCTAAAGCAAAGATAGTGTTTCATGAGGTGCTTCTCATGGTCCTTCAATACATCCAATGTACCAGCACCATGATCCAGAATCTTACATTCTGATGATCGAGACAAATTACACTATCTCATAGTGATCAAAGAGTTGCAACCTTATCAGATGAGATGCCCCGTCTCATCACTGGTTGTGAAGATATTTAAGTCTAAGATTTGTGACACATGTTTCCCGAATGTGGATCTCATCCATACACATATATCACATTTAATATACTAATGGAACCCGGTTTATCTCATGAACCATCATGTCATATGTATTGGTTATGTGCATAAAGTAATAAAACACCATTCATCTCATGAAATAAAAGTATGATTTTATTGATAAATAAAGAAATTAATCAATGTATTACATCATCTGATGGATTGAGACCAAACAAACTAACAATCCACTCTCTCCTTACCTATTTATTTTGGCTGAGGAGATTTTAAATCTAAATCTATATTCCCTTCAAATCCAAGGTCTTATCCACCTGGTTTCCACAACAGCAGCTTCTCTGTGCCATCTATAATGCTCTACATGAAGGCTACAAAAACGTAGTTTGGTAGCCATGAAATCTTTGTTGACGGAATATCAAGTGGCATCTGGGCAAGTCTTCAACCTTTCAAAAAGCCATCTCTTTATTGGCAAATGCAGTCCCCAAAGACGGAGTGCTATTCCTTCTATGGTTGACATTCCTCAAGCATCATCCCCATCTTACTATTTGGGAGTTCCCTTTTTCCTCGGTAGCCCTAAGCATATGTATTTTTCCAAGCTTATTGATGCATTGCGCTCTAGACTTGAGGGCTAGAAAATGAAGTCTCTTTCTTTTGCGGGCAGACTCATCTTGGTTAACCACACCTTAGCAAGCATGCTTCTTCACATTGCCGTAACTATTCCCCTCCCTAAGAAAACTTTTCATCAAATAGAATCCATGATGAGAAACTTTCTATGGTCTTCCTGTTCAATCCAAATGAAAAGGAACTTGGTTAGCTGGAAAACTATTTGCCTTCCGAAAAATGAAGGTGGGCTGGGTATTCGGCGTATTTTTGAAGTCAACGATGGTTGTGTGCTTAGGCTTGGTTGAAATGCTATGACCACTGAATCAATTTAGGCTAATTGGTTTAGAAACATATACTTGAAGGTTTTTTCTATTTGGTATCCAGGCAATCCTAAATCAGGATCTTGTATTTGGAGGAAAATCTGGTCTCTTGCCTTTTTTTTTACTAGTTAAGTTGCTCGTGGTCAGTTGGAGATGGAACAAAGATTAGCATATGGCATGATCAGTGGATGGACGTCTCTCCAATAGCTTGTAGATTCCCTCAATTCAGTTTTTCTAGGATAGATTCTCTCCTAGAGATCATCTCAGGTAGAAGATGGGTTATTCCAGATTTTATCCCTCCAATCCTTATCACTTTTCTGCAGCAAGTTCATTCAATTCAGCTATCTGAGGATCTGTCTCGAGATGAATTGCACTGGGCAGGTAATTCAAGTGGGTCTTTTTCTTCAAAAGAAGCCTGGCAGCAGGTTTGTTCAAGATCAAACTCAGTTCCCTGGGTGAAGATGGTTTGAAGCAAGCTTGTGCACCCTAGAATTGCTTGCTTCATTTGGCGTCTCCTTCATTGCAAGACTCCAATGGAATCTTGGGGCCATTCAGTCAGAATAAATTTGTCCTCTAGATGCCCTCTATGCAAATCTCAAATAGAGTCGGACTATCATATCTTCTTTGCTTGCAACCACTTGACTCCTCTTTGGAATTGGACTCTATCATTCTACGGTAAGCTTCAGCCTTCGGTTCCTTCTGCTACAGGCCTTTGGATAGCTCTATCCCTTGGATTAGATGAGACTAGAAGAAAGTGCATGGCTTTAATTTTCTTCCAAATCCTCTCTACCATTTGGTTTGCCAGGAACGAAGCCACCTTCAACAGCAATCTGATCTATCCTATCAGGTTGAAGTGTCTCTTTTTGCACCGTCTAATGGACTTCTATCATGCAATGCCTTCAGCTATCATGGTGCCTTCTCTGCATCCTTTCCTCCTGATTGCCACTTAGCTCTTCCAATTTGGAAAGCCTTGCCTTTGGCCTCTTCAGTGTTTTCTTATATCTTTCAGTATTTGTTTTCTTATTTATCTTCTTTCTTATGCCTATGTAATCTTCCCCACCTTTTCTTTTAAGCAAAAAATAAAAAATAAAAATCAGTGGGCAGTCACATGCAATTTTTATTGATGCCATGTTTTTATTTTGTGCGAGATGAGAGGAAGAGAATAGTTATAAGAAGGTTGTTTATTTGTTTTGACGTCCTTTTAGGTCTACCAATTAACAACGGGAACAGCGTAATTGTTGAATTTTGTTTCGAAAAAGTACTTTATCAATAGTTTCTTTTTAGAGGAACTGGTGACTTCTTTATTTGAACACTAAACCATTGGTTATTTGAATATTAAAAAACTCCAGCTGACATTGTGTTATTCACATAACAGGGAGGACATATATCCCAGAACATTCCTTGAAGATTCATGCGACTTCCAGCATTGCTACAGGAATTGTATAGAATATCTCAACCACTTTCCCATTTTTCTCTTCGGCAGTAGGAATATCAAGACGTCTAAAGGGTGCTTGTTTGGTTGGCTGTACTTCAGTGCAATCACCATAAAACATGAGGTGCCGAGTTATTCAAGTTTTTTTTAATTCTGAGTGGTTGTCTGTACCAGCATATGATGCATTCTCTCATTTTAGATGGTTGCTTTCCATCTTTGCTTTCTTCTTACCTCACTTCCTCTCCCTTATTTTTTGCCCTTAGTATTTGTTTTTCTTTTTGTACGTGGGTAGTTTGAGACTAACGTAAAATTTTCAACTTATAGATTTTGACTAGGTGAGAATTTAATGTGTGGTTTGTTTGGCTGGGATTGGGTTGAGGCATGTGAGTACAATTCAGATTTAATTCTCTTAGTGTCAATTTTTATACTATTTTCAAAATATTTTAAGATAATTTTCTCTCTGTAGTTGCAGAAAGTAAACCACATGTAGGACTTATAATGCAAGTATACTTTTGATGGATATTTCAACTTTCCTCTGTTTTTCTTTTCAGCAATTTATAATGAAGTCTACAAGCTATGGTGAATTTTTTTTTTTTTTTTTTTTTTTGAAATGAGCTATGGAGTTTTTAAGTCTGAAAAGCACTTGTATCACTAAAAAACTAGTCGAAGCTAGTATAAAGGGTTTTTTTTAGCCTTTATAACTAAACCAAACCAAGCCTTTTCCTACTAGGTGGGGTCGGCTATATGGTTTAGACGACGTCATCAAATCTGTTTAGGGTCATGTCCTCCGTTAGATCCATGTAGGCAAGGTCATGTTTAATAGTTTCTTTCCAACTTCTCTTAGGTCTCCCTCTCCCTCTCCTACTGCTGGCAATCTCCATGCTTTCACACCTTTTAATAGGTGCCTCCGTTGGACGCCTTCTAACATGGCCAAACCATCGTAGTCGATTTTCTTTCATTTTATCTTCAATCGGTGCTATTCCTACTTTGCCCCTAATCTCCTCATTCCTAATCATATCTCTCCTTGTGATCCCGCACATCCATCTTAGCATTCTCATCTCCGCAACTTCCATCTTCTTAATATGATTATGCTTTACTGCCCAACACTCTGATCCGTATAACAACGCTGGTCTTACCGCCACCTTATAATACTTTCCTTTAACCTTGATGGAGACTTTTCAATCACACAAGACCCCTGAAGCACTCCTCCATTTAGTCCACTCGGCCTGAATCATGTGATTTACATCAGTATCAATCCCTCCATTCTGTTGCACCATCGATTCAAGGTACCTAAAGTTTTCTTTCTCTACAATCTTTTGTGTGCCCAAACTTACTTCTATGTTACCAAGTGTCATACTTTGACTAAACTTGCATTCCATATATTCCGTCTTGCATCGACTTAGCATAAACGTTTTCCGCCACACTTCTAGCTTAGCATTCACTCATTCTCTCGTCTCATCCACTAAAACAATGTCATCTGCAAATAGCATACATCACGGCACCTTATCCTGAATATGTCTTGTAATCTCATCGATAACTAGGGTGAACAAGTACGGGATTAACGCTGAGCCTTGGTGTAGACCAATCGTGATAGGAAACTCCTTAGTCTCTCCGCCAGTTGTCCTTATAGATGTCACGACTCTATACATATCATTTATCGCCTCAATATATGCGACGCACACTCTTTTCTTTTCCAATACTCTCCATAGAATCTCCATAGAAACCCAGTGATAGGCCTTCTCCAAGTCAATGAATACCATATGTAAATCTCTCTTACATTCTCTATACTGTTCCATTAACCCCCTCAGGAGATAGATAGCCTCCATAGTTGATCTCCCAGGTATGAAACCAAATTGATTCTCTGAAACGTTTGTTGTTCTTCTTAGTCTTCTCTCAATAACTCTCTCTCATAATTTCATCGTATGGCTCATTAATTTAATCCCGCGATAGTTCACACAGTTTTGAATATCTCCTTTGTTCTTGTATATGGGTATAAGAATACTTTTCCTCCATGTATCAGGCATCTTTTTGCTCTTTAGCACTACATTAAAAGGTTTTGTCAACCAACTTATGCCATTCTCCCCCAAGCACCTCCAGACCTCAATAGGGATACCATCTGGCCCAACCGTTTTTCCATTATTCATCATTTTCAATACTTCTATAACTTCTTCCTTACTGATTCTCCTATAGAACATATGATTCAGTTATTCACTAGTAATGGTAAGTTGTTCCAATTGTATGTCACTACTACTGCTTTCGTTGAATAACTTGTAAAAGTAGCTCTTCCAACGCTCCTTTATCTCCTCTTCCTTTACTAATACCTTTTCATCCTCATCTTTAATGCATTTAATTTGGTTTAAGTCCTTGGTTCGCCTATCTCTGGCTTTAGCAAACTTGAATATCTCTCTTTCGCCTTCCTTAGTGTCAAGTCGCCTATATAGCTCCTCAAATGCCTTTGTCTTGGCCTCACTAACTGCCTTTTTGGTTTCTCTTTTTCCTTCTTTGTACCTCTCCAAGTTCGCTGCATTTCGATCCTTTTGCCAAGTTTTAAAGCATTCTCTTTTAACTCTTATCTTGTCTTGGACGGCCTTGCTCCACCACCATGCCTCCTTCTGTGCCGGAGCACCCCCTTTGGATTCTCCTAAGACTTCTTTCCCTACCCTCCTAATACACTCTGCTACCTTATCCCACATATTATTTGCACTCTCATTTACCGCCCAAACGTCTTCCTCTAGTACTCTTTCCCTAAATGCTAGTTGCTTATCACCTTTTAAGTTCCACCATTTATCCTTGAGCATCTATACAACTTCTTTTTTCTAGTCCACCTTTGTAGTTGTACATCTATGATCAACAACCTATGTTAGGAAGTCAAGCTCTCCCCCGGTATAACCTTGCAATCATTACAAACTGAGCGGTCTCTTTTCCTAGTTAAGAAGTCAATATGTGTCCTTGAGGAGCCACTCTTATAAGTCACCAAATGCTCATCTCTTCCTAAAAAAGGTGTTAGTCACCATGAGATCATAAGCCACTGAAAACTCCAAGATATCATTCCTTTCTTCATTTCTATTACCGTATCCAAATCCCCCATGTACTCCTATGTATTTATCTACGTTGCGCCCTACATGACCGTTCAAATCTCCTCATATGAAGACCATCTCGCCTTGGAGTATCTTTAGTAGCACTCCTTCCAAGTCTTCCCAAAACTTTTCCTTATGTTCATCTCCTAAGCCCACCTGGGGGGCATAAGCATTAATTACGTTCAATATCTCTTCTCCTAACATTAACTTAATTGCAATAATCCTATCTCCACAGCACTTTACATTAACTATATCTTCCTTTAAGTCATTGCTTACTACTATGCCGACCCCATTTCTCGATCTATTAAGTCCATTATACCATAACTTATACCCAGTCCTCTCAATCTCTTAGCTTTCTGTCCCACCCACCTTGTCTCTTGCAAGCAAGCAATTACGATTCGTCTCCTTTCCATTGTATCCACTTCCATAAGTTTTCCAATTAGGCTCCCATTGTTCCAAGTACCTAATCTCAGTATTTTATTTTGGACTAGCTTCCTTACCCCCAACACTCGTCCAATAAAGTGTGAGAACCCTTGCCTATTTAGCTATGTACTCGGACCATACAACGCGTCGCTAAGTAGGGGACGCCCCCACGAAATTTCAGTAGGTCTTAAATCCATAAAGAAATCCGATTTAGTATTATGCTGGCTGTCGGCTACCTGACGCACAACCCTTCTCCTTTGTCCGGGCTTGAGACCAATTATAAAATAGTAAATAATTTGTCGTTACGATATGTCAACCCTAATGGCCTTTGAAGAGTGGCATTTATAACTTTTTCTATTTTAAAATATTTTGTTCCTAATTTCTTTATATTCATTTACATGAGTATGTCGTCTCTAAAATGCCTATTTTGAGTATGCCTAATTTTTTTGAGTACGTTAAATTTCTAAAATTCCTGCCATCTAAACATTGAATGAAGTCAGTAATTTATCTTTGACCATTTTAAACTAGAGAAATCACTACCTGGATATTTTTTTAGTAGCTCTATGATGCTTGTATTTATCATTTTGAACAATTTCATAGTGTTGAAAATCCATCATTCTAAGAATCTTCCATCTATGAAAATGAGTGAATTCCAAGAAAAAAAAAAGTGAAAATTAGTAGTTAATTACACCCACGTTTGTTTCAATATAATTGATAAAAAACAAAAACACCCATTAAAAATGAGGTAGACGCATTCTTATAGATGCAACGATGCATATTTTTTAAAACTAAAAATTATTAAAAAGTATTTTAAAATAGTCAAAAAAAAAAAAAAAAATTGACAGACTTTACTGAATTCCTTCAGGGTTGGGGGTCCGGTGTTCCAGGGACTGGGTGTGGGGGGTTTGGGGTTTTGGTCTGGTGTCTAAATCCTAGGGTCTAGGGGTTGGGTTTTATAGTTTAGGGTTTAGGGTTTAGGGTTTAGGTCTTGAGTCTTGGGATTTAGGGTTTGGGGTTTTGGGTCCTAGGGTTTTGGTCTCTCACTGGACAGCAATAAGATGCCTACATTACATTAAAAGAACATCTATATTCCAAATTTCCAACCCAACACACACCACTACTAAGCAATCCATGATCCAACAAAAAGCAATCAGATTCAGGGCGAACATTATTAGAGCAGATTGTTTAAATGAGATCCTGTCTTAAGCATTGTTTAAATGACTGAAATTTGAAGTTAGATCCATAATTAATGGAGAATTTATATACTACGAGTAACATATGATAACAATAGTAGAAGGGATGCACCCTCATATAGTTTTAGGAATTGAAAACTATCTGAGAAGTGCTTCTGTCTCAGGTAATCTGTTAACCTTTGTTATTTATGCAAGTAAGAGCTTTATTTTGTCATTAACAAATTCTTTGTTTTCTATACCACATTGATTCTTAGCGTGTATATGATTTTTAAATCATGCAGATGGATAAAAAAAAAAAAAAAATACCAAATGGAACTGTGAATATCCTCCTCCACATACAACGTGAGAATATTTATATCCGAAGCAAGTCCTAATGGATTGTTATATCACGAATGAGATTTTAATTATATTTACATTGGCATATGCAAACATTTCTTATATAAATTGAAAACGATTTACCACGTATGTGAGTTTGGTTTTGTCAGGAGCCAAAGCGTTTTGGATGCGTCCCAACTGATCCGGGAAAGGAAAAGTGGGTATTGAATAGTACACAGATGGAATATGTGAGGCAAACTGTGTACATCATCTAGCCAAGATTGGCTACATGATTATAGATCATGCGTTAATATCTGCCTTGATTGAGCGATGAGACCTTACACTAATACTTTTCATTTTTCATTGGGTCTGACCACAGTAATTTTGGAAGACGTGGCATATATATATATATAGGGGCCAGCTCTCCTAAGTTGAAGCTTACTTTATCCTAAGCTAAAACAGTGCTGGTCTTACAAATTATAGTCGATTATCGCTGTTTTTTGCATAATGATCATCTCCAAAATCAAGATAAATCAAATCAGAATTGAATTTTCCAGTTCCACAATGCAAAGAACATATATAATCAACTTTGATTTGTGGGACCAGCACTATTCCAACTTAGAATAAGATAAGTTTCAACTTAGGAGAGCCTTGTCCATATATATATATATAACACCCCTTTTGGGGGTGTTTCAAGTACAAGAGGGGTACTTTGTACCTCCTTTTTGTACTTGAAACACCCTCAAAAGGGGTGTCACTCACCAAAAATGGTGAGGGATAGATGCATATGAATATTTTCCATATATATATATATATCTATGACCTTCCTATCATAGTAGAAGGCCATAAATGCACTTAGATAGTTCGAGTCTAACATTAAGCAATAATGTATATGTTATGTTAGTGGAGAGATACCTCATATGCTTTTTTTTGTCTTTGTACACCGGGCGAGTAATAATGCCAAAACCAAAATCAAACTCTCCATCATAGTGGAATATGATCCAAACCTCACTTTCCAACATCCTATAAGTACATCATTCGCATAAATTAGCAACGATAGTATGTATAAACAACACTAGCTTGAAATCTGTCTTTAGGAAACACCAATGACTAGTAGAACTATAACGGCATCATCTTTTGGTCAACAATGCATTTACAATGCCCATACCAATGACCCTTTGCATGACTAAAAAGGGGGTTTTGGGATATGCCAATGTCAATATGTATCTATGTGAGCCAATGCCAATGCAATTTTGTAGTCGCAATCCCAATGCCCCTCTGTAGGACTAGAAATGAGAGTTTAGAATATGCCAATGCCGATATGTATTTATATGAGCCAGTTCTTACTCTACTTTGTAAGAACACAAAATACATTTTCGACAATGTCAATACCCCTTTGTAGAAATGCAAAATGGATATTGGGAAATCTCAATGCCCCCTTTTAGGAATGGAAAATGGATATTGCGAAATCTCAATGCCCATATGAATATGTGAGCTAATAGTAATGCCCATTTGTATGACTAAAAAACGTCCGTAATGCCAATGCTTATTTTTTACCATCTGCATGTAAGCTTTTACACATATGGATGAATGTAAAGTACTGTACATTTTGGACAATCTCTAGTGCCAATGCCCATTCTCGTACAAATCATTAAAGAAAGATAAATGACTCCACCAACTTATAGAGTACAGTACACCAAACTCTTTAATGAATAAATAATAAGAAGCAAATAATACACGAGAGCCACTAAAATAGAGTTCACCTTTCAAGGTTTTAGTTCAAAAAAAACTTTTATTTGTAAAAACAAATCTAATATAGAAACCATGTTCTATCTAGGCTTAAACACATAAATAAAAAGTAAGGTGGGCTACCTACCTCCTTATTGGAGTCCACCTTCCTCTTTAGTGGAGTGATTTATAATAAAAGGCCATTAAAGGGTTCTGAGACGAACTAAAGTTGCAGAGATTCTCTTTTTGAACAAAAAAATATGACAAATGAGAAAAGGGGATCTGAGTCTCTTATAAATATAAATATATATATATATATATATATATAATAAGCAGCGATATCACTGCTCTTGCTAGTCCGAGTAGTGATATCGCTTCTCAATGCAAAAGTTATAAAAAGGTATAGAGTGGGGAGAAGTCCAATCTGGTAACTAACGAAATCTTAGGTCCCTTTTGATATAGTGAGGGTCTAAGGAGACTCTTTTCGATAAAAACCCCTATAAATTTCATTTTTTCTAAGCCGAAATGACTAAAATTTTCCATCTTGATCATGTGGCCAAAATGAAATAATGCATAAAACTTTTCGTTCTGGATTTTTTAAAAGAAAACATTTCTTTGTTAGGTTTTTTCCTGTCCAGTCACATGTACACCTTGATGACCCCCCATTGTTACCAAACTCCACATATTTACCCGCACGTTCTCCATACTATCCGTAAATTGAAAGAGTCAAATATGTTTGAAACAATGCGAAATCGCAAAGCGTAAACCCCTTTTATCCATTCCAGCAATGGCTTTTTCCCATTTTTACCGATTATAACTCTTTCCCCCATCCTTTTTCACTCCCATCCTCTCTCACGAACCTGTTTGCTAATATGCAAATATTCTGGCCTCGATGGAGTGTCTACGAAGAATTTTCGGTCGCAGTTGCCTCTGTTGATGACTATTTCACAAAACCCTAAGTCATCAAAGCCCCAATCTAGGTCATCTTCTTCATTCTCGCTCTTTCTAAAAGGTAATCCATTTGTTCAACTCTGTTTGGCACTTAACTAGTTAAAGTGAAGTAAAGTGAATTCAGACAAGAAATGACAATGGGTCATATCAAAAGTACATAATTTCAAAATTTCCTCCGAATTTTTTTAAAAAAAGTAAAAAAAGCAACCTCCTTTCTCCACTAAAAGACAAAAAACTCCACTTTTCCATACCAAAAGTAAAAAAGATTCTATACCAAACAACTAAAAATAAAATACCATCATAACACCTTATATTTTATTCTCTCTTGGTTTGATGCTTCATCTCACAATACTTCAATTCACCATACATCCAAACAGGCCCTTAGGGCCAGTTTAGCAACTCTACTAATAGAGTCAAGTGAAGTAAAGTTGATTTTGAAGAAAAAATAAAATATAAGTGGATTATGATGGTATTTTGTTTTTAATTGTTTGTTATTGAATTTTTTTGACGTTTTGTATGGGAAAGTGCAGTTTATATATATATATATTTTAGTAGATAAAGGTGGTTGCTTTTTTACTTTTTTTGAAAAAGATAGAGGGAGTTTTGAATTAAAATGGTTTTGATGTAATATCTTGTCTGAAAAATGGAGGCTTTACTTGACTTTTACTATGCTAGTAAAGTCCCAAACTAGCCCGATTTTAAATAACCATCAAATAATTTAGCTATGAATTCATAGTATTTTTCAGAAATTGCCAAATATCATAACTACTACACTATTTTAATATTACAGTTTCGGTCAGAGTAATAAAAGGTAAATAAATATCTTATTTTATTTGAATTCAAAATCTCTTAGATTTTTACTGATAATAAAGGCAGGCTTGGCTCATTGATGAAAAGCACCATAAAACAATACACAAACATACAAGAAAGAGGAAGACCCGTTTTCAAAATTATTTGCTTCTGTAGAGAACCTTTTACTATTATGTACATTTGTCATCCTGTTACAGTATTTTTTATGAATGTAGCACTTGCACTGTTACGAGTCCGGATCACCTATCGCATTTGTTATATATTCACCGTGAGTGGACCAATAATACTCCGCCACGTCATCCAAAAATTTAGGTAATTTTGAAGTTTAGAAAGTTTAAATTAGATGAAAGGGAATCACCTAAATTTTTGCATTAAATGGCGGAGTATTATTGGTCCACTCACGGTGAATGTAAAAAAAATGCGATAGGTGATCCAGACTCACACAGTTACATATAGACAAACCCATAAGACCTCAAATTCTCTTCAATCATAAAAGTAGAGAATTGTACACCCAAAGTACAATGGGCTACCTAGGTGTCTATAGGGGAGGATACTAGCGAGTTTTATTTTTTATTGCTGCTAACGACTCTTTTAGCTGGACTAATCCCTCCGGGTCAGATAAAAGCTGGATAAAACTCCTTGGCCCCCAGGTAGTAGTAGAAGTGGACTCAACCTTCAACTCCTGAAGAGGGGGTACCGAGACCTCTAACTCTGGAACAGAGATGAATCGTGATCCTGGCCACTCGGCCAACCTTTAGGGTTAGGATAATAGCGAGTTGGACAACGGATGTAGAGAGCAATCGGGTAAAGTTTCACTCTCATGCTCATCCAATGGATGTTAGCATTATATTTTATTAGAAAACACTATTTACATAAGAATCAATCAATCAAGCTCAATTTATTACGATGACTGATCTAATTATGTCCATGTTTTAGAGCAAGATCTCAACCATTCAACCAACATCTACCATTCAGATTTTCACGAGAGAAATCAACACTTGTAAATAGATTAAAAAAAAAAGTCTAACAGTACTTTATGACGGACTTTTAATGGGTATTTTAGATAAAAACTCCAAAACTGCCAAATTTATAAGAATCCCATGGACCTTTAAATCACATTACCTATTGGGGAAATAGAATCATATGAAGAGGGAAATGAATACTCAACCATCATCAACCTAGTAATGCAATCATAGGAAAGTGATCAATATCTCCACCACATATCCTTTATCTGACCAGCATTATTTTTCTTTGGGGCATCATCAGTAGGGAATTCGGATGCCTCATCGAAATATTGTGAATATTGGGTAGAAAAATTAGGAAATTGAGAGAATTGAGAATCCATAGTGTGAATGAGGAAAAAAAATGCCTTCAAACACTCATAATTTATAGATATCCAAGCTCCAAGGGTTTCTCAAATGATCACAATTTAAGATTACCCATTAAAATTCAAAAAAGTCCAACAAAAAATATAATTCTATAACGACTATAAATCTAGTTATGGAACGTTCACTGACCATGTGGGTTCCATCCCAAACAGCTACAGGTACCAACTTCAAAACAAGAGTCATTTGAGTCAAAGTCATCACAATGGGTTCCATCCCGTTGAACGACGATCACTGACCATGGGTTCCATCCCAAACAGTGATATTGTAACAGTCATCACTATTATTTTATTTAAATTTTTTATTTTTAAATCTTATACTTTTTGTAGGTATGTCAAATGGGCCGGCACGGCCTGGCCCACCAAGGAAAAACCTTGGCACGGCACAGCCCACCATGGGTAGGGTTGGAGCGGGCTGAGTCGTGCCGGGCCAGCGGGCCAGGCGTGCCTCCTTCATATTTTTTTTTTTTCTTATCAGTATTTAAAAAAAATTAGAACACAAGCACGGAGAAAATGACAAAGATATTTAAGTGGTTCGATCAAACTCGACCTAATCTACTGAGAAGAGAGAACCACTTGGATCTTAACTTCTTGAAGGTTTCTAAATAGGATTACCTTCAAAACCTTATAACCTTCTTTAGAAAATAAAAATAAAAAAAGAACAAAAAACTTATGTATTTACAAATTACAATGAAGAAAAAAGTAAAAAATCAGATGTATAGTCCACTAATGTATTCTGCTTGATCATAATCTTCCATTGATGTCAACTCTTGCTTCCTCTTATCTGCCAAATACCAGTCTCGTAGGCAAACACAACACTCCACCGTTTCTTCAGTTAGATTTGTTCTTTTGTCATCCACCACACATCTACTTGCACTAAAAGCATGTTTTGATGCTACAGAAGACATTAGAATAGTCAATAGATCACGAGCCATGGTGGCCAACAGTGGATAAATGCTTTCTTGTTGCTTCCACCAAGATAAAAGGTCAAAACTAGATGTATCATGCACCCGTATTACACCGACGTCAAGATACGATGATAACTCCGTCACATTGTTACTTGAGCTTGAGCTGGATGCCATGCCCATGGATAGGGAAGAATACCACGCATCACACTCACCTACACCTGTTTGCTGGACTTCTGAATGGCCCATACTAAGCCCAATTGTACCCATTTGCTCACAATAAAATTGAAAAAGTGCTTTTAAATTTGCCTTTTATATTTGAAAAAATAATTAAATATATATAATTCATTTTTTTATTTATTTCATCAATAAAAAACTGTACATCACTTAATTTTAACTTAGGATTAAATACAGCAGTTAAAGAAAATGTCATTGGAGCCTCTTTCCAATATTTATTAAATTTTTCTTCCATGTTTCTAATAGTGCTACTCAGTAAAAGATGATCCCTAAATCTACTGAATTGTAAAGTAATTTTAAAAAGCTTCATTAGATGTGTGATAATATATCAAAAAAAAAATAATATTGAAGTATAAAAAGCTTCTAATAAATCTCTTATATGGGCACATAACTCTCAATGTTCATCACTAATCATCAAATCTTGTGCAAGAAAAGCCCAAAATTCATTCAAAACAGTTTTTCTGTCAAGCGCCTTATTTAACAAATAATACATAGAATTCCATCTATATTCTACCTCTTTAAGCATTTTAATAGCTGATACGCCTTGCCTCGCACATATTTGGGCATACAATTGTTTTCTTTGTGCGGAGGAGAAAATAAATCTGACAATGTCTTTAATAGCATCTGTGTAACTTACAATATGCTTTAAACCAACTTTTGAAATGAGATTTAAGATGTGACATATATTTTGAAAGATAGAGCTATTTATTAAAGTTGCAAGTGGCATCTGTATTCTCATTAATTCAATAGCCACTGTATTATTACTGGCATTATCTAAAGTAATAAATAAAACCTTTTTCTAAATATTATATTCATCTAATTTTTCCAAAATAAATATACCTATTCTAGTGCCATTATGTGGCCATTCAAGACAGTTAAAACTAATTATATGTTTATTAATAATCCATTTTGCATCTATGTTATGTGCAGTAATACAAAAAAAAACTATCACCCCCCTTTAGAAATCCACATATCTGTGGTTATGGCTATTCTACCAGGAATTTCTGGAAGGTAATTTTTGATATTTGTTTTCTCTTCTTGCCAGAGTTTAATAGCATCATTTCTGGCTGTATTTTTTGAAATACTGTGAAATTGTGGTTGACAGTATTTCTGGACCCATTCTTCAAAAAACTCATTTTCAACAAAAGAAAATGGTAATTCGGATAACACAATCATTTTAACAAGATTTTGTCTAGTGCTTTGTGCATTAGAAGAAAAAAGACCCAAACTGTTACTACTACCACCACCACCGCCAGTAGTAGAAATTTGAGTCTGTGAACCAGGCCTCTCTGTCCCTGCATCCGTCGGCTTATGTAAGGCTAAATATTTTTGCCTATGTCTTGTCACATGGCCGGTACCTAATTGACTCGGCTCCATAAATTTTACTACAAAATTTGAATTTTGCCTTTTCAACTTTCTTTCCATTTTCAATAACATCAAACCTTGTAAATATATCTCAAACTACTAAGGTTCTATACCTCTTGGTTGGTTTATGAGAACTCTGAGGAATGGAGGGAGGTAAATCACCCACTTCATCTTGTAATTCAATAAAATCTTCTTCTACCTCTAAATTAACGGAAGAAGATTCAGTTGGAAATCTTTTAGCCATATTTCAAAAAATAAAATTTATAAATAACAATAGTAATAGGCTAATAGCCTTCTTTTGTGATAATTAATATAAAAAAGGGGAGAAAATGAGAGTTAATATAATATAATATAAACTTATATATATGGAATCTCAAATTTAAATAATATAAATACTTTCAAATCTTTGAAGGCCCAGTTAATCTTGTCTTTTGATGACTTGATCTTGGGCCCTCTAAAAACTTCTTAGAGAGAGTGAAAGAGTTGAATGTTTTGAGAGAGAGAGTTACAGAATGTATAAAGAGTGAGAGAGTTGTGTAAATTGGTGAGGAATGAGAATGGGAGGGTTAGGGTATTTATAGACTTTGTAAAATGAAAAATGACACAAAATACTCCTGATATGACTGTTTTATAGTTGTTGGGAGGGTAAAATGAACTTTTTTTTCAAAAAAAAGAGCATTTGGCCGTTGGCGGGCCCGGCGGGCAGGCAGGCAGATCCTGGCGGGCCACAGGAGCCAGCCCACGTGCAAGGCTTGCCTAGCGGATTGGGCCAAATGAGCCAACGGGCCCAAGCCACCTCGGCCCAGTAGGGCCGGTGACAACCCTAATTGACTTTATGTATTTCTAATTTAATATACCAACACAACCTTCCACATGCTTTTAACCATTCTGTTGGAGGCCAATTAGTAGCCGCGGGAGAGCTGTGTTGGAGAAATAAAGGTGATGAGTCAGGCTTAAGTTTATGAAGATCCGTTTAGTCCAATGAAGTCCAGGCCCAAATCCACGAGGCCTGGCCACGTCAAGACAACCCACGTCGCTTTGGAAATAGTCAGTCCACATCCCGCTTTTACCAAGTCCTGCGGAGAATATCCCAACTGCCTCGCCCATCGAGGACAGCTCGAAGGCTCCTTGTGAACGGTGCTGTAAAGTCGTCCCTATCTGTTAGGGGAAGACTATAAATAGAAGAGTCTCTCAGCACTTGAGGGGCAAGCAATATTCTACCTTCTACACACTTCATCTCTTTTATTCTCCTAAGTTTGTAATCTCTGGACACTTGAGAAATAATATATCCGGCGACCTCTGCCCTTCTGAAGTGGACGTAGGTCACACTGACCGAACCACTATAATCTCTCTCTCCTCTTAATTACTGCATTTATTACTTATATCTAACAGGTGGTGTGCAAATCTATTTTGTGCATCATCAGTTTGGCGCCGTCTGTGGGAACGACTAAAGTCCTCACTTCAAAAGACTTCTTCTTTTTAAACTTATGGTGATCACCACTAGATCAATGAATCAAACTGAGAATGATCCCTCGCGAGAGGGTGAGGATGCTCCTCCACCGACCCATCCTGCTCCAAATGCTCCTACTCCCACCCCTCGATAAATGTTGGAGACCATGCAGCAGCTGGTGACCCAAAACTAGCAGATCCTGCAACTCATGCTCACAGGGCAAGGAGGAGCACAATTTGGAGGAGTACCGCAAGGAGCACAGCGCCCGGGGCATCCAAGAGCTCCACGACACAGGGGAGCTCCCCATCTGGGTGCCCATCCCCAGGGCGTCGGAGCTCCCCAGGGTGCCCAAGGAGTTCCATAGGGCGCCCCTCATGGAGTTCCCCAGGGCGCCCCTTTTGGAGTTACCCTGGGCGCCCCTTAGGGTGGTGCCCATCACGAAGGACTTCTACCTCCAGGTGGAGCCCAGTTTGGAGGACTCCCACCTCCGGGAGGAGCAAATCATGGAGGACTTCCACCTCCTCCCTCTGCTTCTAATGGGGATGATCCTCATTTCTAAGAGGGGGAGAGTGAACACCAAAGCATGGAGGATGGGAGTAATTTCCATGATCCGTCTAGGGAAGCCCCCAATCGCTGGGACGAGAAGATCAGGGAAATGTAAAATCAGCTGGGTGATGTCTTCAACGCCATGAAGGCGCAGGCACCAGAGACAGTGGATTACCTAGTCAGGCGAATGGACACACCGTTCAAGCCCGACGTGGTGAACTACCCACTTCCTCGGAAGTTCAAAATGCCATCCGTGGAGACCTTTGATGGAACGAAGGATCCACTGAACCACCTCGAAACTTTTAAGACCTTGATGCAACTCTACAATGTCCCCGACGAGATTATGTGTAGGTCATTCCCAACTACATTGAAGGGTTCCGCACGACAATGGTTTGCCAGTCTCACCCCGGCCTCAATAGGCACCTTCGCCAAACTGAGCAGATCATTTGTGGCACAGTTTATTGGTGGACGCCGCCAACAAAAGCCTGCCACCCATCTTCTCAACATAAAACAGGATCGAGACGAGAGCCTAAGGAGCTACCTCACTCATTTTAACGAGGAGGTCCTTCAGGTCGAGGAGCTCAATGATAAGGTCAGCATGACCGCCTTCCTAGGAGGCCTCCAGTCATCAAACTTCCTCTTTTCAGTAATGAAGCGACCACCAAAGAGCATGCCAGAACTATTGACAAAAGCTCAAAAATATATGAATGCTGAGGAGATCAACAGGTCCAGGCAGGGTGAATCATCTCGCGGATCGCCAAAAGCTTGACTTGCCTTTGCATTGTTCTCAAACAAGCAGCCTATCTCCAGTTTAGCGGCCCTCTCGTGAGTCGCCAAAAATGCTTGGCCTTTGCACTGTTCTCAAACAGGCAGGCAGCCTATCTCCAGCAGCCTATCTCCAGCTTAGCAGCTCTCTCACGGTTCGCCAAAAGCTTGGCCTCTGCACTGCTCTCAAGCCGGCAGCCTATCTCCAGCTTAGCGGCTCTCTCTCGGGTCCCCAAAAGCTCGATCTCAAAAGGTTTAGCTCTCTCACGAGCAATCCTCAAGCTCTCTCTCCAGGTAATCATGTTAAACATTTTAATGTTTGGAATAACATTGTTTTCAACATCTCTAGGCAGGATCTTGAAGCTCAGGTCATCTGTAACCCGAGGGACTACATTAGATCAGCGTGACCAGCTAACTGGCCGCCCAAACCAGTTGCCTGGCTGCCCAAATCAACTGCCTGGGCAGCACACGAGCTGCTCGCCCACGGTGGACAGCCCCTCGGCGCCCGCGCTGGCTGCGGTCAGCCCCTTGGCGCCCACGTAGACAGCGGCTAGCCCCTCAGCAGCGAAGCCCACACCCGCGGGGGTTGCCACACCCGCAACTGTAGACAAACTGGCACCTGCGCTCGTCCGGGCTGCGACGCCTGCACCCGCGGGGCCTCCCTCGCCTGCCGGGCCGGAGCCCGAGCCTGCTCATGTAGCGATGCCCGCGCCCGGGGGGGGGGGGGGGGGGGGGGGGGGGTGTGCTGCGGCACCTGTCGCCGCCCCCAGGCCGGCACCTGCGCCCGCCCGTGTGGCAACACCTGTGCACACGGGGGCTGCCGCGTCTACCGCTATCGACCATGCCGCTGCGCCCATGACCGTCTGTGCAGAAAAGCCTGCGCCCATGGGGGCTGCTGCGTTTACAGCTGTCGCCCGTGTAGGTTTTGATGGGTTGAGGCCCATCAGAAGCAAAACAGTGAGGCAAGATTGGATGCGATTGGGCTAGGTCCTCTGATCAAGTAGCCCGTGAGCTAAAGCAGACAATATCATGCATGCGTGAAGGGTGGGGCATTACAAATGGTATCAGAGCCGACTCTCGACTAGTTCGAGATTGGGTCCCCTGCCGTGGTCTGGTACAAGTGGGCGGGTCTCCATATGGGCTGGCCAAGAGGGCTGCCAGGCTACAGAGGCTGGCAAGCTACTGCACAGAGACGTGCAGCCTTAAGGGGGGTGGAATGTGACGCCTCGGAGTCCCATATCGACTATAGAGAGGAAAGTGAATTGGGTTATATGTAGAGCTTACACCCTTACCTAGCATGAGGCCTTTTGATGGGTTGAGGCCCATCAGAAGCAAAACCGTGAGGTAAAATTGGATGCGCTTGGGCCAGGTCCTCTGGTCAAGTAGCCCGTGAGTTAAAGCGGACAATATCATGCATGTGTGAAGGGTGAGGCATTACATCCAAGGTCCAGGAGGTGATGGCCGAGGCCGACGCCCTCACCAGGCAGACAAACGCCCTGATCGCCTTCCGCTTCAGGGTCGAGAACCCCAGCCGCTACCATCAGGGATTCCTCACTAGTTCGCTTTCACCAAACAGCAGCAACACCACCACCTACAATACTCCCGATCCGCTTCCCACCCCCAGGACGTTGGGTAAGAAAGTCAATTTGGTCTTTCCTCTCCTCTTTTTTATTTTTATAATCTATTTGTTTATTTTATTTTTATTTTTTTTACTGCTTATTTCATTACTACTTATTTCATGTCAGTTAAGACTTAGTTAGATCATCTTTCCGTAGATCCAATCCAATCCTCAACATTTGGACGGGCCCATGCCATGGGCAGCAGCCTCCTTTCATTTTTCCCTTGGTCTTTATTTATTCTTTTATTTTATTTTTTTTGTAGTTGTTGCCTAACCCTAACCCTAAATTAATGATTGATAAAGACAGGTAGGTCCCCTCTTAGTTTAGACATCTACAAGAGAGAGACCCACCACTTCAAATGGAAGATTGTAGGTCACATGTCGGACTTGTTTGGGGCTTTACTAATGAAGTTGAATGAAGTAAAGTTTATTTTGAAAAAGAAATAAAATATAAGTGAGTTATAATGTTATTAGGGTTTTTAGTTGTCTGTTATGAATTCTTTTTGACTTTTCTTATTGAAAGAGTGGCTTCTTTTTATTTAAAATATGATGAGGAATTTGAATTAAAGTTATTATAGTGTAACCTTTTTTTAGAAATAGAAACTTTAATTTATCGTACTTGACTCTGTTTAGTAAAATTGTCAAACGAGTTCCGCTTGATTGACATTTTCTTTTCTTTTTTGAAGAATCTTGTTTACTCTCGATAGGAAGCGTTCTTTTGTTGTTATATATCGTGGTGTGTGCATCCACCATCCGCATCCCATTTCTGCCATCAACGGTTCAGACAAAAAAAAAGAATGTTTATCGATTGATAGGGAACGATGTTTATTTATTTTATTCTTCTTTCTTATTTTCTGGTTTGAAATTAATCACCTTGCAGGATGCGACCATCTCATTCATTTCATTATTGCAGTGCCCAGTTGTTTGTTAGGGGGAAAGGTAGAAAAGCAGTCAGGCAGGTCCCCAGTTCAAATGTAGAATGATCTCAATGTAGGAAATGTTGTGGTCCATGATGCCATTAAACGTTCGGAATCCAAATAAATAGGAAGAGAATTCAATGAGGGAGTTGGATGAAGAGGACTTAATGCGATGGTTGTCTTGGCGTGGTCGGTCTTTTCTTTTATTCATTAAATAATTTATTGAAATTGAAAATTTATATAATAAAAAAGGGTTCTGTTTTTTCTGCCACAAAACCAATCCTGAAGGGTTGAAAAATCAACTAAATCGTTGACAGACCGGACACCACCCTCCCATCTTTTATGGCGTCATCAACTCATCAATGGACATGGAAGGGGTGCTCTACTAAAATGGCGCCAATGTGAGATGATAATGTCGATGATTATATACAGTAATTCTCCAAAATGTCACAAATTTATTTTTTATATCCCAGCCAATGGGATTGAGACCCAAGAGAAAGCCTAAATATACACAAAAAGGTAGTTCATTCAAGTGGAAATGGAGCCTATAGAAGTCGGAAGAGGTGACGTACCAAGGGTTCGAACCCCGAGCGGCAAGCAAGAACTAACGCTTCTTAAAATATAACACTTTAAAAATGCCTCTTTTTTGGTTTTTGGTTTTTGATTTTTTGTTATGGGGACCACCTTGAGCTAATGTAGTCCTTTCACATATAACACCCCTAGAGGCGTCAAATGGGCTATGCTGCCCAAGCTTGACACGACGGTCAACAGGCTTAGCCATGGCACGATGCAGTCAATGGCACGGACTGTGCTAGGCTTGATTCCCAGGCCCAAAGCCACGACAAGGCACAACTTATTTCACGGCTCAGAACTGCAATATAATTTTTTTCTTTTTTTAAGTGTAATATAAAAAATATAGTCTTTTTTTTTTTTTTTATTATTTACAAAAATGTAAAGGTTTCAAAGGTATTTATATTGAAAAACCTTTAAATAGAAAAAGATCCAAATGGTTCTCTTCTTAATCGAGTGGATCGAGTTTGACCGAACCACTTAATTCTACATCATACTTTTCTTTGTGTGTATCTTGTAATTTTTTCAATTTAAGACCCTAAAAATGAAAGCACGACAAAGCCCAGCATGGCCTAGGCCCAAGCATGATTCTCTTGTGTTGTGTCGATAGTCGTGCTGGCCAACTAGGATGGCTCGTGGTACAGCACGACATATTTGACCCTCTAAATACTAACAAGTCCAGATTTGACGCTCATCCGACTTTTCCTCACAATTGAATTAAATTTATAATAAAATGATGCCTCTAAACTATTAAGTTTTAAGGCCATGGATCAAAACGTTAGAATGACATATATTATAGAGTCAAAATTCTATATATAGGTAAGTTTTTATATAGATCTTTCCATTTAGTGGACTTTTATGATTATCATGCATTCCACTGGACTCAATTAAGAGGGCGCTGACTAGCTATGCCATATATATATATATATATATATATATATAGGGCAAGGCTCTCCTAAGCTTTAGCTTATGATAAGATTCCATAAGCTAACGCTTTTGGGGCCTATCCTTGGTCCATCCAAATGAACCAAACACACGTCCCCCCTAAATTGCACATGCCCACCAGCTTTTGGTCGGATCCAAATTTACTAGACCGTTGGATCGACTGTGTACCGATCCGAATGGACCGTTAACGATTAAACTTTTGGCGCTCAGATGGAGATGATAGAAACCACGATTGGTGCTGATTTTTTGCAGGAAGGAGGGTCCCAAGGAGTCCTTGAAATCCCCTCCACCCCCATCCCCATGTGGGTCCTCAAGTGGGCCCCATCACACAATTGAGCTTACTTCAGCTTACCTCATCCTATGCTTTAGCTTAGGAGAGCTGGCCCCTATGAGAGATGTATGTATGGATACATGTGTACACATGTATGTATGTACACATGTATATATGGAAGGTGCTCTTGTGAGAGACACTCTTATCTTACTATGAGAGATAAGGTGGGGGCATTCACATCCATATCCAATGTCAACAATTTAAATGTGCCTATCTCTCATCTAAAGTGAGAGATATCTCTCATAGGAGCATCTCCCTATATATAGATGCTCTCACCCTTATTATGAGAGATAAGGTTTGGGCCCTCACATCCATATCAAATGCCAACGACTTAAATGCACCTATCTCTAATATTGGAGATGCTCCTAAATGTGCCTATCAAATGCCAACAACTTAAATGCGCCTATCTCTAAAAGTACTATTTGAAACTTCCCAAAAATGGTGAGGTATGGATGCACTTGAATATTCTCCTATATGATGATATATATAGTTTGCTTTGTATTTCGCTGTCTCGGTACGGTATATATAGGTTTGGGGATAGATGACCGCATGCACTTAGCCGGACACTGCGCCTACCTTGTTAAATCTGATTGCAGCTTGGGAACTATGCTGTGCATGATTTTGGCTTTGGTATATGTGATAAAGGTAATTACTCGAAACAAATTCAGATTAGCGCCCACACAACCCTTGGTCAGAATTAATCAGATAATTGCTCAGTCAAACAGGTACTCAACAGTCAAAACGCAAACAGATGAAATGAGGGAAGGAGTCTTTCTATGCGGCCTATCATTCACTGTTGAGCATTAGATGGGAATATCTATAAATAATATATATATATATATATATATATCATTTTCGGATGTACTAAAGGCAGTCTATAAATCTGAAGTAATTCACTTGTAAAGTATGATAAAGTGAATTCTTTTCACGTCTCTTCACATCACCTCACAAGGTGAATTACCCAAAGAAGTGTGAAACAGAACAGTGAACGGCTGGCTTTAAAGTATTTTTGTTTTCTGAAACGTCTGATCCTTTTTAAAAGTTTATAATATGGATGTATCCTGCTTTGACTCTTCTTAGTTCAGATTCAAATGATAAAATTACAAAATGGATCAGAATTCAGAAAGACTGCCAAACAGGTAGAGCACACGTGCTGTTCTACAAATCGTTATGTATACAGCCATTGAATGACATGGTAAAAGGCATAGATTGTAATGCCCAACTTCAGCTTCAGAGTTGAAACATCCTATTTTATTGTGTAGGAAAAGCGGTGCACATGGGTTTAATACAAGAAGTTGAGACGAGCAGTGAAGGGTCTCTAAGAGAAACAACTAAGGAGATCAGTGTCATTGATGTGGATGAAAACCATAATCATAAAAGTGTTCCTGAAAAAAAGCCACACAACAAGTCCTCTAAACCTGCCCCTCTAGAAGTCCTAAACCATGTGAAGATCAATGTTGCACTGGAAACTCCTCGCTCGACCATAAAAGGCATGCTGATGGATTCAAAATGTAAAGAATTAAGTTTCAGCAAAGAGGAGCTGAGAAAAGCTGAAGAACAGTTGAAGCGGGCATTTGTTGAATTCTACCAGAAGCTTCGTCTTCTGAAAAGCTACAGGTACCGTGTGGGTCTCAGAACCTTTCAAAAATCTCTCGTCTGTAGCATTGATCTAGATTGGTACACTCTAATTTGGATGGTTTATTTTTATAAATTTATGAGATTTTCGTTAATGGATGCAACAGCTTTATGAATCTTTTGGCTTTCTCCAAGATCATGAAGAAATATGACAAGGTCAGATCTCTACTGAAAATACTTATTGTCTTGCTGATATTGAGCTTTCTATGTTTCAAAGTTGAGTTTGGCCACAGGTTCTTGGACATTTTTCATTGAATTCCTATTTTCAGTTTTGTTGCTGTGGTCTCAACAATCTACATTTGATTGTTGATGATGCTTTCGCATGCATTCATGAGTGGCAACAGAGCATTGAGACGAGGCCAGTGTTTTTATATTGGACGGTACAGTGTCAGATTAAATCATGATAATAATCAACAATCTTCTTGTTTTCTTAGAGGTAAAATAACAAACAAGAATGCTGAAAAGCACTGACCTGAAGGTGGAAGCTTGAAAGAAATGCTTGCATTGGATTGAAATGAGGGTTGGGAGCCCCTAAAACTAAAACCGTAGCAATGCTCATTTTCATACATCAACTAACAAGTAAAATATAGAGGCATGCATGCTGTATGCTGCTTAACCTATATACAGAGTTGAAATGGTGGAATGCTTGCTGTGTTTTCCTTGCCCTATAATACAGAGTTGAAATGGTGCAGGAAGTAATCTACGGTTTAATCTGTTGACATTAGACAAAATGGAAGACAAGTTAATGATGGAGGGCCATCCAAGGATCCATGCCGCTTGTATCCAGAACTAAGTATAGCACAAAGTAGGTCAAAGAGGAAAATCAAAATTCCCTCACGGTTCCTACAATAGTGAGTTAGCTGATGGCAGTTTTCAGCACAGTTACTGGTGGTTACTTTCTAGCCCCTGGCTTCAACAAAGTCATAGTTTGAGTTGAGTTGTAAGCTTGCAACTTGAGTCAATCTCCTTCATCTCACTACGGAATCTCCTTGATTAATGTGTGTTACATTAAGTGGTATCAGAGAACGGTTCTTTCCATTGGTTTCTTGACAGATTTACAAGATCCAGTGGTCCGCGGTCGTGACAGAGTCGGACGCGGTGATCCTCTTCTGCGAAATCGCGATAATCGAGATGCCGAAGTTGAAGATCTGAGAAGACAAGTGCAGCAACTAACAGAACGTTTGGGACATTTTGAAAATCAGACTTGTGTAGATGATGGTCTCACCTCTGAGGATGATATCAACCTTTTTCTTCTTCCTGCTCAACATGAAGAGTCGGATGAAGGGGCTGGAAGTGATCGTGCAGTTTGATTTCGAGGTAGAATTCGAGATGTTGACATGAAAGTAGACATTCTAGAGTTTGAAGGAAAAATCAAACTCGAAGAATTCATCGATTGGTTGAATACCGTTGAGAGGGTCTTTGATTATAAGGAGATACTGGATCATCGCAAAGTGAAGATTGTTGCTATCAAATTAAAGAAATATGCTTCTGCTTGGTGGGATTTGAAGATTCGAAGGGAAAAAATGGGCTAGACAAAAATCACCACATGGGATAAAATGAAGAAGGTGCTGAGAAGAAAGTTCCTACCTAAAAATTATCTCCAAGAATGGTACTTGAAATTTTATAATTTTCAGCAAGGGAGCAAGTCACTAGATGTTTATACTGAGGAGTTTAATTTGCTCATGGCTCGATGTGGGGTGGATAAACCAGAAGAACAAACCATCACTTGTTATTTAGGTGGATTAAAAAGGGAGATTGTAAGAGACATAATTGGTGACAGACACTGTCAGGCCAAGAAGGCAGAGATATGGACGTTGTTAGGCTAAAAGCCAGAGAGATGGCTCGCTATAGGGAGCAAGGGGGACTACGCCCAGTCTAATCCGGACCCTATGAAAGAGTTCTAGAATGCTTGTAATTCTTAGTGGATTATCACTAGGAGTCTTATGCATGGATTTGGGGCTATATATTGAGTGTTTCTCTCAACCCAAAGACAGACAAGAAGTTAATTCTCTCTCTTGATCCGAGGTTAGAATACCCTAAGAGAGATTTCCTTGTTTTCTTTAGAGCAATTGAGAGATTGTTATGAAGGGCTACTCTAGAAGGTTGTGTTGTTTCTACTCTCTTATGGAAGATTGATCATCTTGGTTGACAAGGTGCGAAGGGATCAAGTAAGGAGAACGGTGCACAGCGGGGAAGTCGTAGTAGCAGAAGTTGTGCAAGAACAACTACAGTCCTTATGTCGAGGTACTGACTGAGGTAAGTGAGCTGTGAGTATATCTTGTAACTATTCGTGAATTCTTGATTTCTGGATCGTGGTTTTTCTCCCTGGAATGGGTTTCCACATTAAATAGTGTGACTGCCTTCTTGTAGTGATTGCTTGGTAGATTTATTTGCTAGTTCTATTCTAGTAGGTTCTGTGGAACTCTCAGAAATTCATGATGTGGTGACGCTACAGACTTATTGAACATATGAGTGTCTACAAGTTGGTTGTTAAGGTGGATAAACAACAAAAACAGAAAATTAATCATGTGAAGTTGATTCAAGAACTCATGATTTCAACCACAAAGAGCCATTTTCTAAACCAAACCAAGTGATGGAGAAGCAACCCATGAAGAGTTTTGAGCACACCAATATCAATCGGGTTGAAGTTCGGGTTGACAAGGTGCTTCCAACAATAAGGCAATCAAGCGGTTCAAATACTTAGGCTTTGGTCTCATAGCTTTGGAGTGCCCAAACAAGAAGTTCATGAATCTTGTTGAAGAGGAAGAAATCATAAAAGATCCTATGAAGGAAGATGAACTCCCAATATATGATGACTATCAAAATGATGGTGATGATGAAGTCACTTGGACTGATCAAGGTGAAGCTCTTGTCATTCGGCGTAGCATGAACACAACACGTGTTGAGGATGCCAACTGGCTGTGCAACGTCTTCCACACAAGATGTACGACCATTAGAAAGTTATGCAACCTGATAATAGATGGTGGAGGTAGATGGTCGACAAGTTAAAGCTAAAGACCGAAAAGAGACCAACAACCTACAACCTTGCTTGGTTCAAGAAAGGAAATGAGGTAACTGTTGAGAAACGTTGTTTGGTTTCATTTTCAATTGGTAAATCTTATCAAGATAGTATATAGTGTGATGTGGTGCCCATGGATGTTTGCCACCTTTTGCTGGGTGGGCCATGGCAGTATGATGGAAAGACTTTCCATGATGGGTACAAGAACACTTACATTTTGGAAAGATGGCATAAAAGTGATCTTAGGCCCATCAGAAAGGGAATATATACCTAACCTTGTCAAGGGGGAGGGTAATAGTTTCCTTCCCATGGCTGAATTTCTGAAAGAGTCTAAAGATGAAGACCATATATATATATAATATATATATAAGAGCAAAATACCGGGAGCCCGATTCCATCTTTGCTTGAGCCTTTGATGAAAGAATATGTTGATATGATTCCGGATGAATTACCGGCTGGATTACCATTGATGAGGGATATTCAACATCAAATAGACTTCATTTCAGGGTCGAGTTTACCAAACAAGGCTGCATATAAGACGAGTCCTAATGAGCATAAAGGAATGCAACAATAAGTTTTGGAGTTGTTTGACAAAGGGTTGATTCGGGAAAGCATGAGCCCATTTGCAGTTTCTGCACTTTAAAAGAAAGATGGGACATGGCATATGTGTGCGGATAGTCAGGTGGCATACAAAATTACTGTGAAATACGGTTTTCCAATCCCTCATTTGGGTGATATGTTAGACATGCTCACTGGTTCTCGAATATTTTCTAAGATTGACCTAAGAAGTGGGTATCATGAAATAAGAATTAAACCCGGGGACGAGTGGAAAATTGCATTCAAAACAAGAGAAGGATTATATGAGTGGCTCGTTATGCCATTCGGTTTGTCAAATGCACCTAGCACTTTCATGCATTTGATGAACCAAGTTTTTTGAGCATTTATTGTCAAATTCTTGGTGGTATATTTTGATGACATTTTGGTGTACAACATGAATGAAAATCAGCATATTTATCACCTAAGACATGTTTTGCAAGTGTTACATGAACAAAACCTTTATGCAAAATCTGAAGAAGTGTGATTTCTTGACCAACAGTGTGACATTTTTGTGTTATGTTATATCGGCTGATGGAATCAAAGTAGACCCAAGTAAAGTTGAAGCAATTCTAAATTGGCCTAATCCTAAAAATATCCATGATGTTAGAAGCTTTCATGGTTTAGCATCATTCTTCCGAAGGTTCATTCGCAATTTCAGTTCTCTTTCAGTTCTCTTATAGCTCCAATTACAGATTGCTTGAAGGGTGGTCTGTTTCAACTTTCAATGGACGGATGAAGCGGAAAAAAGTCTTCAGCTAGTGAAAGAAAAGATGACTGAGGCACCTGTATTGGCCCTTCCTGACTTTGAAAAAATCTTTGAAATTGATTGTGATGCTTCTCACAAAGGCATAGGGGCTGTTTTAAGTCAAGAAGGTAGACCAATTGCTTTCTTTAGTCAAAAGGTAAATGAAACTAAGAAAAAAAAAAGTACTCAACTTATGATGTGGAATTTTATGCAATTGTTCAAGCCTTGAGACATTGGCTTCATTACTTGATTCAAAAAGAGTTCACTCTATACTCCAATCATGACGCGTTACAGTACATCAATGGTCAACATAAATTAATTGATCGTCATGCAAAGTGGGTAGCATACTTACAAGAGTTCTCCTTTGTCATTCGTCACAAGGCTAGGAGTCAAAACAAGGTAGCTGATGCATTGAGTAGGAGGTCTATCTTGTTGAATACTATGCATGTCAAGGTGATTGGGTTTGAAATCTTGAAGGAGCAATATGCAAATGACCTTGATTTTGCACGGATTTGGGCTGATTGTCAAAGCGGAACAAATGCTAACTTCATTGTGCAAGATGGTTCCTTATTTTATGGCAACCGTTTATGCATTCCCAGATGTTCTTTACGTGAAGCAATTGTAGCTGAATTACATGGCGGCGGACTTGGTGGACACTTTGGCTGTGACAAGACCTTGAGCTTAGTTGAGAAAAAGTTCTACTGGCCCAACATGCGCAGATATGTCAATGAACATGTGGATAGATGCAGAACTTGTCATTCGGCTAAAAGTAGATCACAAAATACCAGTCTCTATACACCATTACCGGTTCCCAAAGCACCTTGGGAGGATGTTTTGTTTTGGGTCTTCCCATGACAAAGAGGGGTACAGATTCTATATTGGTTGTGGTTGACTGATTTTCCAAAATGGCACATTTCATTGCTTGTAACAAAACTTCGGATGCTTCTCATGTGTCTGAGTTGTACTTCAAAGAAATTGTCAAGCTTCATGGGGTTCCAAAAACCATCACATCTGATCGGGATTTAAAGTTCATTAGTCATTTTCAGAGACCACTATGGCGAAAAATGGGGACTCGTCTATAATTTTGTAGCTCTGATCAACCCCCAAACGGATGGCCAAACAGAGATAGTCAATCGATCACTTGGAAATCTATTAAGAAGTTCGGTAGGAGAAAATAAGCATCAATGGGACTTCACATTATCACAAGCTATATTTGCATACAATCACTCGAAGAATAGATCAACAGGAAAGTCTCCTTTTGAAATAGTTTATGGCCAAATTCCTAACAGCCCACTAGATCTTGCTCCTTTACCGATTACGAATTGTGGGGATGCAGATGACATGGCAGATTACATCTAGGACTTGCATGCAAAAGTTGGAAAGAAATTGGAAGAAAATAACAAGAAGTACAAAGCAGCAGTTGATAAACATAGAATACATGCAAAATTCAAAGAAGGAGACTTAGTGTGGATCAATTTACGCAAAGAAAGGTTTCCAAGAGGCAAACATGGCAAACTCCGCGACCGAGCAGATGGACCATTCTGTGTGTTGAAGCATCTTGATGATAATCCCTATCAAATAGAACTACCAGGAGATATGGACGTTTCGTCCACTTTCAATGTATCAAATTTGCAACGTTATTATGTGGAATTAGACAGCGAGGATCTTGACTCGGGGTTGAGTATTTCTCAACCCGGGGAGTTTGATGGAGGGCCATCCAAGGATCCATTCCACTTGGATCCAGAACTAAGTATGACACAAAGGAGGTTAAAGAAGGAAACCAAAATTCCCTCAAGGTTCCTACAATAGTGGGTTAACAGATGGCAGTTCTCATTGTAGTTACTAGTGGTTACTTTATGTAATATGTTGATATGTGTGTTCTGCACATGGAGTTGGTAGTTTTTATTTTTAGATTGAATGAAACCTTTTGAGTTCAGTCCAGAACTCTTTCATCTCATCTCTAGCCTCTGGCTTTAAAAATGTCATAGTTTGAGTTGAGTTGTAAGCTTGCAACTTTAGTCAATCTTCTTCATCTCACTATGGAATCTCATTGTGTAACATGTATTACATCACTAAATATCCTTTGCTTTTCCCCACAGTGCAATTAGAGATATTAGGTTTAGTTGTTATAGAATTATAAAATCTTTAGTTTGAATATTTAAATTATTCTATTATTATGATTATTATAAGCTTGTCTTAATAAAAAGCCATCGTGATTTTATGCAATGTATTATTTCCTTTGAAAGACGACATGCTATCAGAGCTGTGCCTGCTGGTGATCTTGCAATCAAGCCAGGCATAGCCATGGCTCTTATGCTTTTGCAATAATCTCATCATAAAAAATAAAAAATAAAAAAATTCTGAAGAAAAATCAAGCATCCTCCCTCGTCCACACATCTTCTAGTACTTATGATCTTCACCATCTTCATCAAGTCGCATAACGAATGCTTCTGGAAGAATCACAATAGATTCGATATAGTGTGCCACCGTCGGTGACGGACTCAAAAAGAGCACATTGCGGCAATGATCTTGCGGTCAAGCCATGGCCTGGTGGTGATCTAGCGAAAGACGACAATGGTCTACCTTTAACGTTTATGCAATGATGATCTAGCTCTTCCTCAAATTTGTCCTCTCCAATAAAAATTCAACAGCCTCACTCATATGCATCCGGGCCTTATAATCTCGTCCTCTTCATTAGGCTGCACAATAAATGATTCTAGAAGAATCACAAGGATCTGATCAAATGGGCCACTAGTACCAACAAATTCAAAAAGAGCGGGTTGTGATAGTGATGAACTCTACAGACAAATGGTGATCACCAGCTTGATTGTTTTGGCCAGATATCTGCCATTTACTTTTATAGATCAAAGAGATTGTTACCTCTGTTATTTATCACATGATCCTTTCTATCAAAAGGCTGATGCGATTGAGGGTGGGTGTTATAGATATTAGTACTTAGTTATTAGATAAGTTAAGGTTAGGATTACTTTGTTATAGATAAACTTACAATATTTAGTCTGAATATTTTGAATTAATCTCATATTATGAATTTGAAGGTTGCGTTTAAGCCTTAACACATTCTAAGGTCCCATATCAGATTTCGTTTCGGATTTCAAATCCAATTAATTAATCTAGATGATTAACCTAAGTTCAAAAAATAATAAACTACAATAGAGATAGGAGGCACGCGATTTTTTACGTGAAGACCTTACTCGGGAAAAACCACGGGTCAGATCACCGAGACCAATGAAAATTAAACACCATGTAAAAAAAGTTACAAGGACTCATAAAACCTTTCCCAGTTGCAACTCAACCCAAGGACTGCGATGGTCTTGCCGTCGACTCGCTGTTCACCTTCATCATGCTTGAGCCAACCGCCTTGAATGCCTTTTCAAGGTGAATTTACTGTAAGAGAATAGATAAAAAGAACTTCAAGTTTTAACTGTTCAGCTCTACAACTATGGGATGCTTTGGAGAAGATGATGGATCTCTCAAAGGGTTATGTTTAGAAGAGGAGAGAGGTACACTAGGTTTGAGAGAAGATGTCTTTTTATAGGCTTTGGGTTGTGGAAGGGCTTTCTAAAAAGAATAGGACTCAAACAAGCAAGTGGAGAGAAAAAAGGAAAGAGGTTTCCAATTCGCACAGGACATATTGCGATGTTCGCTTGAGCAAGGGGAATGGTAGCTCGAGCGAGTGGTTATATTGTCTTGAAAACTGCAATGCTACAGAACTCGCTTGAGTGGGCTAAAGGTTCGCTCGAGCAAACAGTGTTCTATCTCGGGAATTCTGAACCTGCTCGAGCGGGGGATGTGGTTCCCTCAAGCTTGGGTTTAGGCTCAGGCTGGGCTCCTTTGACAGAGATTTCTGAATGTCTTCGTTTTTCTTCCTTCAATCTTCAAGACGAATCATCATCACAATCCATATCTAAAAATATAAAAATATAACTCCAAAACCCATGGATTGCCAACTAAAAATCCTAACAGAATCTTCTCACTTGTGTAAATCGAGAAGCTCGTATTAATAAAAAGCCGCAGTGATTTTCTGCAATATATTATTTCTTTGAAAGTTGACGTTAATGCATACATTCAACTCACGGGTTCACTGCAGGCTTCTCAAGTCTGTTATGTTCATGCTGGACGGAGAGATTTTAGATAAAGAATTAGTTTTGCTCCCATTGGTCCAATATTTCTAGAGGAAAAAATGAATCAGCAACCACCCGGCTAACCATTGGGTCATTTATTTTGATGCGACCCGGTAATTTTAAGTGTGCATTTTCTGACCATATGTGAATTTTGTAGTGAGGCAGTGTAATACCTGGGCCAGATTAGGCCCAGATTAGCCTGGCCCATAAGGTACCAGGTTGGGTTGGGTTGTATTAATTGGTTTCCTTAACCTGCTCCCAACCTATTAAGGCCCATTATGGTTATATTGTTAGAACGATATCTCCTTAAGGGGAGGTTTCTGTTCTGATACCCAGGGAGCAGTAGAGATTGAATCTTATCCCCAAAAATATTTAAGAACTCTCGTTGCCTTCTTCATGGTTTCCGTTCCATTTTGGGTTAAAGAGGAGAGGAGAAGAAAAAGTACAGAAGCACTTTCCTTGGAAGCAACAGAGAAGGATTTCAGGGAGGAAGAAGCCAGTGGATGCAGTACTCGAGATCCCGTATCAACCGTGCCACAATCTGCTATACAAGGAGGTGAGTAATATTTGCAAATAGACAAAGAAATATGAGTAATCTGCATTATTGTGTTTTCATTGATCATGGAGTTAACCTAAAAGGGAAACCAAGGGTTAAAGATCTAGTTACTGACGGATCTTAAAATTTTCTTCCCTATATGAGGATCTTGGTTTGACCAAGATCTGTGATCTCCATATCAGAATAATAAGTGCTAATGAGTATTTTAGACATGATAATTGGAATTTTATTTATTTTTATTTCAATCATGGTAGTATCTAACAGATGAAACCAAGACAGTAGCTTGGTTTCCAGCCAAATCGACAGATACCAGATCTGTCGATTGGGATAGCATGGCCATGGGACCCACCTGATCAGGGATCAACCCCAGGGATCTGGAAGTAGACCCCTGGGCGACCATGGTGTAGGTGGACCCATGAGAAAATGGGTCCCATCTGGCCCCATCTATTTACTTATTTGTAACCGACACTGTCCAGACACGTCAAATGTCAGTTTGGTCGACATCTACAGTGGGGCCCACTAACTAAACCAATCATAGATTGAGACCCCATATTTCGAAGAGGGCCCAGTGACGATCTGGATGGTGGTGGTCCCATGAGACCTGGGCCACATTTGACTAGATATCCAGAAGCTTCAATTTTGTTAACCATAAGGGTTATATATGAATCTTATTGAGACTGTGGGACCCAATAAGGATGATGATGGTGAATCCAAACCACTAGTATGATAGCTTAGCCCTAGGCAACCTTATAAGTTAGGGCTGATCTTAGATCAGATTAGTGGGACCCACTAGATGTTTATACCATTGTGTTTAGGCAGAAACAGTACATGTACTGTATAAATATAAATGAAACCTATTCACCTGATCAAGGATCTGGGCCAAGCATTTGATAGATCTATCATGGGTGGCCATGAGGGTCATTGACCCATCTGAAATGGACCACCAGATGTCACTCTCACTTATCCTCTTAGGTATTGAGCGTGAGTGAGTTCATCTGATGAAGACGACAATAATGTGATTTATTGCTTAAGATGCTGTCTTGACTATTTGTGAAATGGACCTTGGATATTCTCAGAATTTCCAGAAAACTCCTTTGATGATATTATGTACAGAAATTTTTATTTGAATCTTATTTTATTCCAGACTCAAGGACTATTCATTACCTATATCAAGATAATTAGTGTACATAATCCTATATCAAGATAATTAGTGTACATAATCCTATGATAATTCTACTAAATGCATAATAGATATAAAAGAATTAATGAACTTTCAATTGAGAGTATTCTGATATGAACTTTATATGAGACAGTGGCATGATATTTGAAATATCAATAATGATCCTTACTTTTGGATATTGAATTGATTAGTGAACTCCAAGTGGGCCAGGAGGAATAAGGTTGGACAGGGACTGAAATATTGATTTAGAACTAAACTCCTTACGGGGAATTTTTGAATGAACTATGGAAATGACTTCCTTTTGGGAAGGGTTTGAAACTCTGAAAACTCTTACGGTAGAGTTCCATTGTATGATAATAACCGTAATTGGGATCATCACCGAACTTACTAAGACTAAGGATTGAATATGGAACCTCATTAAATAATAAGAAAACTCTATATGAATCTGTCACCTCATAAATTCTTCTGCGCTTCTATTAATGAAATATATTAGTAATGACATGTGTATTTGGAATATTATTCACCAGTTATCTGATGGGTGGTTTGCCCCACCTCAGGTGCGCAATGTTTGGGGGAGCTTGGCAACGATGGGAATCAGCCATTGGACTTCAATATGCGTGGCTGATGAGAGAGCGTATAATTGTGATGGAAGAATATTACTTAGAATTTTAGTGACTGTTTACTTCTTTAATGATGTTGAACTTGTGATTACTTCACTTCTGTTTAATTGATCTTTTAAATAAATTGAAATTAAATGCATTGCTCAGTTCCTTGGCATTACTTGATTTATGTGGCAATTATAATTTCCTTATAGTAAGGCCCCGGGTCCTGATGAGCTCCGGGATTCGGGGTGTTACAGGCAGGCAGAACCATTATAGGAAATTTAGATTAAAAAAGACAATTCACTCTAAACTGCATCAATTGAGTTTAGTCTGCCGTCATGTGTATTGTTGTTTTCCAAAGAGTTTGTTTTGTCTTTTTCTCCTTCTTTTAAAAAAAAAAATGGAAATGAGTTTCTTTTTTCATCTTATTATTATTATTTTTTTTTTGTTTTCCTTGGCTGCAGATCACTTCAAGGAGTGCATCTAGGTCTTACTTAAACATGGTGGACAATTCATACATAGGCAGTTCTGATGAGGTTAGGATTTTAACACCCTCCTACAAGCATCTAATGTGAGTTGTATGCAGCAAGGTGACCCGATATTTATTTAAAAAAGCTACCATATGCCAAATGCACATGTCCACACACATTAGTGTGCATTTGGGTATAATCTTTATTATCTATTTTCTAGTTCTTAGCTATCATTTATGTATATTACTTGCTAATGCAATTTTATAGTCTTTATGATTTTTCTTATGTCTAACAATTTTATAAATTTACTGAGTTTTTTTAATATATAAATAATACATATATCTATACAAATTGTCTGATAGTTAAATCACCATTTTTCATAGGTTACTAGGCTCTTGGAGAGAGTGGAGGCAACCTTCATCAAACATTTTTCTAACTCGAATCGTAGGAAAGGAATGAACACCTTGAAGCCAACAGCAAGAAGAGAAATGCAGAGGACAACATTTTTGTTGGGTAAGATAGACCAAATCTATATCATCCACATTTTTATGGTAAACATTTAGGTGAAAATAGATTTGGCCTAGAATAGATTGAAATGAAGAACCAGAATTCACAGAGTCGATCCCTACATAGTTGGGACAAGGCTTTGATGATGATGGTGATGATGATTTCTATATAAATAGATCATGCTTTCTTACATTTTGCTTAGCGTCTTGAGATATACCTGCCAATTATCAAGCTTGTGGAACACTTTTGATAGAATCCCTTTTCACATTTTCTTTCAAGTCCTTTTTTTCTTTGTAGAAAAACTTGAAAAGCATCTATAAATTATTATAAATATTTTCTGGAAGTAAGACAGATATTTCTTCGCCATCATTTAAGTTCTTAACCGACTTTTGGGCGCTAAAGACACTATGGTTTTTTCCCGTCATTATTTGCAGGATTTGCTGCTGGTTGCTCAATAGCACTCTTGGTAGCCCTTATTTTGATAGTACGCGCCAGGAAGATTTACAATAAGGCGGGGAGTAAAGTATACATGAATACCATGTTTCAACTTTACAGGTAAGCGATGGCTCAGCATTTGATGTCAATTAAGGATGGAAAACATGGTAAAATGTAATTCTATAAATAGGAAAGAGAGAAATCATGGAACCAGTTCTAAACCAAAGTGCAAGTGAAGCAAAAGCAACATGGATAAGCCACAACTGATTTTAAAATTCCATTGACTTCAATCTAATCTCATTGACTTCAATATAATCTGGATCTTTTTATTCTATAATATATTATGACTTTTTGTAACATTAATCATAGGTTGTCGGGAAATATTAGCACATCAATGCCTTAAATTTGCTAGTGCAAACATTGTATTATGTTTGTTGGATAACTTAGTTCCCATTGTTTTCCCAAAGTAGCACTCTTTCAGTAATTCACTTGATCTTCATTGCAGCCTGTTTGGATTCGTTGTGCTCCATATGCTTATGTATGCTGTGAACATCTACTTCTGGAGGCCTTATCGTGTTAATTACCCATTTATATTTGGTTTCAAGCAAGGCACTGAATTAGGTTACAGAGAAGTCTTCCTTCTCAGCACATCCCTAGCAGTACTGGCACTGGCTGGAGTTCTCGCAAACTTGGACATGGAGACGGACAAGAAAACAGGAAACTATAACACACTAAGTGAACTGGTCCCCTTGGGCTTAGTTGCTGTAAGATTTCACTGCCTGCATAGAACTTTCTTAATCTTATTACAAACTAATGCACTGCAAATGTTTGTCAATCGACAAACGTTTTCCTGGATCTCATGTTCAGTAGTTTATACCCCATTAAGGTAGTAGACCTTCAGTTATGTGAGCTAGTTAGGTTTTCCAGGGTCATGAAACTTGCAGCAGCAGACATTTACATGTTAATTATTCGCCTCTTTCCTTCTGTCCAGACAACAATTGAAGAATTATACCTCTTGCAGTAGTAACACACATCCATGCTGACCATCCCAATGCAATGGTTAAAATAATGTACCAGTAGATGAATTAAAATCAGAATTGCTGAATTATGATCTTTCTGTGCAGATCGTTCTCGTAATAACATTTTGTCCTTTCAACATCATATATCGTTCCAGTCGCATCTTCCTACTCCGATGTGTATTTCACTGCATCTGTGCTCCTTTGTACAAGGTATAGTATGAAATGCTGTTCTACACAAACAACAGAAGCATTGTACTAAAAGGGCTTTTTTTTTTCCCGTCCTGTTGGCAGGTTACCCTCCCAGATTTTTTCTTGGCAGATCAACTAACCAGCCAGGTTCAATATACTCCTCATCTGAATCTTTTTTTTTTTCCTTTTACCTTTGATATGATAGAAACCTAAGCAAATAGAGTTGGTTGCTTCAGTTGAATAATATTAATATAGTGATTACTGTCATTGTCTACTCTGGGCTCTTGTACCTTGTATTTATAATGGAAAAGAAAACATCACAATACAAAAGAGATTCTGTATGATTAGATCACAAATTATGAATTCTTACATTCAAAAGAATTAGAAATTCACTCTTTAGAAAAGCTAGAGGATCATTACTAGGAATAATTTTTTTTTTTTTATACCCAATTCTGAGCATATATTTTGATGGCATATAACAAATTTTAAAAATATTCAATTTCTGTTAGGACTTAATACCATCCTATTGAATAAATTGGTCATGACTCGATCAATTTCTACTAGAAACTACATGATATTTCTCTCTTTTTTGTGTATGCAAGTTCTCAATCCATCTAATATTAACAAATGATATAGTTTTGACCTTATTTAGCACCAGAAAACTAGCATAAAAATGAGAGAAAATTAGATATTTTTATTCTGTTTGTGACCTAAAGCACCTTTGAGTTTGTTTTACCTTAGATGCTCATGCATCACCCACCCTAATAGAGTGTGCATGTCCTACAAACAAAAGTTGGAAACAAGTGACTTTTCACTCTTACTAGTACTAGACTTCATGATGATGATCATTATCATCTTCTAAGCCTCATTCCATCAATCTTGGGTCAACTAAAAAAGTTTTACTCATAAACTCAAAACAAGCTATGATTAAAAAAAAATCCTAATCTATCTAGGCAACAAGTACAAGCTACGCGTATGTGAATTGCTTCTCTGAAAGGCTAATAAACCAGAAGGTGGCCTTGATATGGCATATTGACACTACAATAATGGGGTTTTGAAGTTATACATGTGATTCTTGAAAGAGAAAATTGAGAATAAGGAGCATGATTTCTAACTAATAGCTGTTAAGTGCTCATAATATGACTCCCTGACAGATCCAATTATCCATTTCTGGAATCATTATCCTTGTTCTCATTGCCTAATCCCTTCTTCTGGACTTTCCTCTTCCATTTCTCTGCAAGTAGGCACCACTATTTATCATGTCATGTCAAGCCAGTCAAGTCAGTAGGGAGGGCGAACGAAACCTGTCAACATGGGTATACAGACTCAAGAAAGCAAGTAAAGACATCTAAGGAAGATCGATAACTGAAGAGGAAGAAGCTAAACCTAGCCATTGGACTTTCCTCTTCCATTTGATCCTATTTGTAGCCATTTTCTCCATAACTTCTCATCCTGACTCGTCTTTCCTCGCTACTTCACCCATGTTTTTAATGATTTCCCCCTTTTCCTAGTTTCTTGGACTAGTAATTTATGATGCCCAGATACAGATACAGCTCTTTGGAAATCTAGGACAGATTCAAACATGGCCGTCCTAATTTTCTTTCCCACCATGCACTGATCCTATTTTCTCTGTATTTAACTCAACGCTTTCTATTTTGATCTATGACTGCTACTAGATATCGAAATCTACTCACTATGGCTAAGCTGTTCCCAATTTTGACTATCAAAACTTGTCAACTGTCGGATCTAGTAAATTTCAGTCAATTTATTTTGTTTTAGATTTGCTATTTTTTCCCCCAATTGACTCAAACAACATTCTCGAAAGTTCTATCTTGTCATTCAGTAGCTTTCTTGTTTGACTATGTAGAACTACATCATCTGTGAACAACATATTACACAACAAACTTCATCTTAGATATTTGTCATTAAGTTGTCCATAACCAAGGCCATTAAATATGCCCACATAGTTGATCTTTGGTGCAACCAGCTTCAACAAAGAACTCATATGTGAACCTACAAACAGTTGTCGATCAATAGATCCATCAGATTTGGTCTTGATCTTAAATATCCATTTGCAGCCAATAGCTCGTTTCCCAGAGGGAAGTGGAACAAGATCCCATGTTTGAGTTTTCTTCAGAGCTGCAAGTTCTTCAGCGATGGCAGACTTCCAGTTCGGATGAGCAATGGCCTCCTTATAGGATTGTGGTTCTGTCAAGGTATGAATGGCTGCAAGGAAGGACTTATATGATGGAGAAAAATGATCAGTACTAACAAATGCAAATCTAGAGGGAGGGTTTCTGATGCGCACTGGATACCTTTGAGTGTGAGGAGGATCCCGTACATCTGGAGCAGAGGAGATAGGCCCATGATCAGAAGGAGGAGATGGATCTGCAGATTCCAAAGAAGCAGACAGAGGTTTGGGACGACGATGATATACCTGCAGGGGTCGAGGGGAAGGGGTATCAGAGGGAAATAGATCTGGAAAGGGATCAAGAGGATAGACTGTAGGTTGCTCAGGAGAAGGGGATTGCGAAGGTAATGTATAGAAAGGTATGTGTTCCAAGAAGGTGACATTACGAGAGACCCTTAACCTATTGGTTTTAGGATCATAGCATCGATAGCCTTTCTGTTCGATGCCATACCCTAAGAAAACACAGACAATGGATTTTGGGGAAAGTTTGGTTCTCTCATTATCATGTAACAAAACAAAACAGGTGCAACCAAAAACTTTGAGATAGGACAAGTCAGGTTTACAGGAGAACAATTTTTCATAGGGAGATGTGCCAGATAATACAGAGGATGGGGTTCTGTTAATCAGATAGATTGCAATCAGAACTGCTTCCCCCCAAAATTGCAGAGGAACATGAGAGGAATAAATCAAGGATCTAGCAGTTTCTATGATATGTCGGTGTTTCCGTTCTGCTACACCATTTTGTTGTGGTGTGGCAGGACAGGATAATTGAGCTAGAGTCCCTTGACTGGTCAGGTAAGAACGGAATTTGTGGGACATGTATTCTCCCCCTGAGTCAGACCTGAAGATTTTAATCTTCGTGTTAAATTGAGTGGAAATCATGGTGGAGAAAGCAGTGTAAATAGTGTATAACTCAGAACGGTGTTTCATTAAATACAACCAAGTATATCTAGTGAAATCATCAATAAATAGCACATAATAAGTGGAACCACCTTTTGTTGGTTGAGAGGCAGGTCCCCAGACATCAGAATGTACCAAAGCAAAAGGAGCAGTAGTAAAAGAAGTGCTTTTATTATAAGGGAAAGCATGTTGTTTACCAAATTGGCAACCAAAACATGTAGAAATGTCTGAGACAGAAATTTTTCCAAATACACCATTAGTAAATAAAAACTTCATTTTATTGAACGATAAATGTCCTAAACGAGAGTGCCAAAGAGCAAATGGTGATGTAGATGAAACGAGAGCTGCAGGGGATATGTTGGAAGATGGAAGGTGCAGTGAGTGGAGATAGTAAAGTCCTCCTGACCTAAGGCCTGTCCCAATCTGTCTCCCGGTGCGCGGATCCTGCACAGAACAGCCAGTAGAAGAAAATGAGATAAGAAATCCAGATGAAGTTAATTGACTAACAGAGATTAAGTTGATAGACAGGTGAGGAACACACAAAACATTAGTGAGAGAGAGCAACTTATTTGATACGGAGCCAATAACGGAAACTGAGAGAGAAGTGGCATCAGCGGTATGGATGGTGAGAGAACTAGCAGGGGTATAACAAGTATGAAGTTTGGAAACATCATTTGTCATATGATAGGATGCACCAGAATCAAAAATCCATGGAGAATCTAGAATACCTGACGGACCAGAAATGGTCATAGCAGAACCAGAGGCTGAGGGTGTAGTGGATGTCTGAAAAGCAGAACCAGTGGAGGAAGCCAGAAACAATTGTTGCATGCGCTCATCAACCATAGCCTGAATCTGAGATGAAAGATCCATTTGCGGAGGTACAAAACTATCATCTTCAGTAACATTTGCTGCATAGGGTCGCTGTGGATAAGAGTGCATGGGAGCATGATTGGGCTGTTGACCAGATTGTTTGTACTTACTGTTTGGCCTAGGAGGTCTGGTGGGACAGTCCCGTTTCCAATGTCCTTTCTTCTTACAATAGTTGCAAAAATCATTGGTACCAGATGAAAAAGAACGATCATTCTGTGGGGTACTGACATTTGCAGACAGGACATGTGTGGGTTCCACATGTTTCTTCCTTGTAAGAGAAAATTGAGTTTGCTCTTCTGCCAGAAGTTCGGAGAGAGCCGTATCAACAAAAGGCAGTGGTGACCGATGTAATAACTGACCACGAACATGTTCAAAATCAGGGCGGAGGGCTATAAGAAACTGAACCAGGTGAGTCTCCTGCCTATAGACTTCAAATGTGTGAGCATCATCAGTTGTTTTAAAAGTAGGTTCCATCAGGGCCAGTTGATCCCATAAGGCAGTCATTTTGATGAAGAAGTCAAGAATGGAGTCATTTCCTTGATCAGCATTTTTGATGTCAGATTCTAACTGATACCGGCGAGCAGCATTAGTCTGGGTATATAATCGGGCGAAGTAATCCCAAGCAGCCTTAGGATAATGGAATTTTGCCAATTGATTTCCAATAGATGGAGTGACTGAATTGGCAATCCAAGAATTTATTTTCCCGACAGAGGCTTCCCATTCTTCAAAAGTATCATCCTTACTATCTGGCATAGGGATCTGCTGAGAAACATATTTCCATAGTTTTTGACCTTTGAGGAAATTTTGCATGAGATGGGACCAATAGGGATAGTTAGTGCCATCAAGTTTGATGGTAATTCCCGATAAGGTGCGATCAGATGACATTGTAATAAACAAACTGCTCAAGACTGAATATATGAGAAACCCAACCCCAGAAGCTAAGTCAGATGTGAAATCCAGCTACAACAACTAACCAGATCTGAAAATTTTCAATAAAGAAAGTCCAGGTGACTTTAATCTGAGCACAGATGAGTGCTAGGGGTCCCACTGAATGATCAGATGAAGAATCACAAGCACAGGAACCAAGCAGATCCAAAAAAGTCCAGAAAATTAAAAAAAATGGTCCAGGCGACCTTGATTTGGAGCACAGATCTGGTACGTGGGCCCTACTGGATGATCAGCTGGATGATCAGATCACACAGTGATCTCTGCCTTAAAAATCCGAAACTCCTCTTGGTGGAATTTTGATGAAAGCTTTAGAAACCAGAAATTTGAACGGTCTTGATGAAAACTATTTGCTCAAAAGAGATAAGTACAAAATAGGGAGAATGACCTACCTCAGATGATCAAAAAATTCTGGAAAAAATGTGTAGAATCCTAGGATAAATGGACGACCAGAATGGGGAGATATCTCTGATGCAGAATGATCATCAGCAGATGGGCCGCCTTTGATCACAGTAGTGCAGTGCTTCTTGGAGCCGAATACAGTATTCTCTTATCAGTTGATCAGGGCTCCTCTTATGCTTGAATGAACAGATCGATGGGCTCTGATACCATGTGAGATGTTATCAAGCCAAGACAGAACCATACATGAGACAACTGACGAGAGAAAAGTTGTAGAATATTTTCATATGTTGAATGAATCAAAGAGATGTACATATATAACAGTAAAGCCTAAATTAGAGGATCTGACAAGATCATATTACAAGATTACATGCATAATTAAGTAAACTAAATCTTTATCTAATCTAATGACAACTCATACAAGGGCTGACCCAATACTTGGGTTGTTGACCCAACCTGATGACCTGCTTCTTTACACTTACATCATGTTATTGCCCCTTCATACATGTATGATTTTTATATATGCATCAATGATGTTCTTTTATCTCGATGTCCACCAAACAATTGCTTCGATACCTTATCATATGCATTATTGAAGTCCATAAAAATGATGCGTGAAAATTTCCTCTTCTTTCTTAACTTTTACAATAGTTGCCTTGATAGGCAAATGACTTCTGTTGCAGACCAATAAAACCCAAACAAATTCCCTAAAATCTTTGATCCTTTTCACAGGTGCTATTCTTTTGTTCTCTCCCAAAGTTTCACTACAATCATAAGTTTGATATATAGTTCCATAGCCTGCGCATTTCAATTTATATTCTTACTAGAAAGGGACCAAAAGTTCATTGTGCAGTCATATATTTACAGCCTTCTTGACAACAAAGAATCACAGAGGTAGAGGAAGAAGATAAGGATAAGGTGCAGTTTGATAGGAAGATTTACAAGGTATATGGATTTGACCAAGCAGGATTTGGATCCATGGAGCAACAGTTACAAATCATGACTCATCAACTCACTAATTAGGTGGTGTGGAGGGCTCCATCAGTTCCTAGTGGAGAGGAGCATCGTTTTGAAAATCAAAATCACAAACAAATGATATGTGTAAATAGTTAAATAAGTCTTAGGTATCAATATATATTTATTTTTTGCTATATTAAATTAAAATATAAAAGTAAAATAAAACCCAAACCATCAATCTAACTCATTATGATATCTCTTGAAGTTAAAGAAGGTATTCATGAAGTTAAAAACCAAAAAAGATTAAAGAAAAAAGAAGATATGACAAATAAGATTCACACCTAAAACCTAAAATTCATCTGTAAATGAGATTCATTGTATCGATACAATCGTCTTACTTAGGATTATAGATATAAATCGTAGTAATCTGATAACAATGGATAAGAGGATTTTGAAGAAAGCGATTTCATCCCCATTTACCGAAAATTTCATCAAGATAATTAGTGCCGACAGGTCGGTTGGATGATCGCAATGAGAAGAATCTCAATATGAAGATGGAGACTGTTACACCCCGACCCAATTTAACCCTAATTAGTACTAATTAATTGTGTTTAACTATTGAGCTCTAGTAATTAACGTCTATTAGTCTCTATCTACTGAGTTAGATGAGTTTTACACCTTATATAGGTGAGCTATAGTGGAGTTGACTCACTTGAGTTGAGTCAAGGACTTTTTTCATAAATATAGGTTTTCGTGTTTTTCATAATTTGATCGTCATTTTGACATCATCGCGTGTATTTTGATGAGTACATCGATTTTGATATTAGGCATTTCTTCATTTGACCAATTGTTGTACCGATGGACCCTCATTTGACTCGAAATGGAAATAAATCAATTGAATGGACTTTCCTGCAATTCCCATTCTATATAAAGTTTGACCCAGCCTTTCTCTCTTTCCTTTTCATTCTCTATCTCTCTCTGCACTTCTCCTTTTCTTCCTTTCTCATCTAGCAAGAAGGAATCGTGCATGTGCATTGGAGGCTTAGGAAGTTTGAGAAGGACTCTTCTACATCTTTATTATCATCTTCTTCATCTCCTCCTCTTCATTCTTGGCTAGAAACTGTCTCCACTCTCCTCCAATCCTTCCAAATTCGAAATACTTATAGGAGGTAGGCTTCAAGAACTTTTGGATGTGATTTTAGAGTTGTATTTGAGTCAAAAAGACTCTTGGTTGAGCAAACATGCACATTTATCATTTTTCCATGTGTATTGTGGTTAGGGTTTGAGCATTTTGGGGTTTTCGTGGTTTTGAGTTGGAAAAGTTTGGAGAACTCTTCGTGGAGGCAAGTATAAGCATACTTTGGGTTTGCATTTTGTGCATTTTCGATTGATTCTAGTATTTCTCTTTCTCTCTAAAAAATTTTGGGTTTTTATGTTGATAGATGATAAATGAGTTGGATTCCTTCATGTGGGTTTGTTTTTGGAATGTATGGAAGTCTTGTGTATGTGTTATGGGGAGCAAGGAGGCTCATTTTGCAAGGATTAAAGAAGAAAAATTGCACTTCGTAAGTTCTACCGGTAGAAGTGGCTCGAAATTTGACAGAGAGTTGTAGAATTGAGAACCCTTAGTTCTACCGGAAGTTCTACCGGTAGAAACAGTAAAAAATGTGGCAGAGAGCCTGGAGAGGGAGATTCCGTTGCTTAAACCGGAAGTACTACCGGTAGAGCTTCTACCGGAAGTACTACCGGTAGACGGACCTGACCCAGTTTGTTGGGCCTTTTTCGGCCCAAATAAAAGTGTGTTGACCCTCCTGGGGTATTTTAACCCTCCTTAATCACTCATTTAGTGGGTTTTGGAGTACACCCTCACTTCCGTAGGACCTTAAGGAATTTTTGAATCTTATGACCATAGAATGGGAACTTTAACCATATAATTAGACCAATGGATGATTCCTAGTCTAAAACTATGCCATGAAAATTCGTTAGGAAATTCAACGTATTTCCTGTAGCTGGTGACACCAAATAAATGTAGTAATTCATTGATTTTCCCAACCTATTTTAAAATGGATGGTGGAGGACTAGAAATAGAAAAATCTAGGTTTAAATTGTAAAACAAAATACCTTGATTTCTAATTCATTGCATTTCATATTGGTGTATGAATTCCCTTCGAACCTCAGAATCCTACTTAATAGACTGATAAATTCTTAATAATCCCTTATATCTTATCTTTTATATTCAATTGTAATTCCATTTGAATATTTCCAAATTGATGTTTGGTAGAAATGAAGATTGAGTAAGAAATTGAAAAGATGTGATTATCATTTGATTTGATTACGAATAATGAATATGAGTTTACTCAATTCTACTTTTATTTCGAGTATTATTGATTCTATCGAGTCTGCACTACTTAGCTTCGACCTAGTGATACCCGACAGGATTACACTCGGTTTATAAATTGAGACTACTGCAGTAAGTCATATGGAGCTCCGGAACTCCAGACCCAGGTAACCAGCTAGCCTTTGGTCGGGCCGCTGGTGACATCCCAACTAGATTTGCTCTCTTTAGAGAGGATGAGCTTGAGGTAGTAGCCAAGTTGTGTGTTTTCTTTCTACTTGATCCATCATGCATAAATTATACATTGAACCCAAAATCTCCTGTTGGTAATTATTGTTGATTTCTATCAATTTAACCGTTTTAAATTCAATTGAAATCTTATGTACTTCCTTATTTTGCCTATGCTTGCTTAATCGTCGTATTAATGATACTACATTTGGTGTCACAGTCTCAGGTGCAGTCTCCGGTCCCCCAGAGGCCGAGGAGAGAGAGAAGGTTACCTATGAGGTACCTTCAGGCCTAGTAGAGTGGCCCGAGGCCCCATGAGCTTGTCTTCCGTGGAGAGCGTCACCTCTTTTTGGACAAACTATTTTGTTGTGTGGTTAGCCCCTTTTTGTGTGGGCCACACTTGGTTAATAGCAATTCTTTTTGTTATATTTTTGGTATTGATGTATAGGGTTCTTTAGCTTAACCTCTTTTGTATAACATTGTAAATAATTTGTATAATTCTTTTGTAGTACAACTTAAACTGTTATATGGACTGAAGGAATTTGATATTTCATACAATGATATACAGCTTCCGCTATGTTTAATTGTTTTAAATGTGGTTAGTGAGTTTTAACTCACGCATGTGGATAGTTGGTTTTTCTCTCCTTCGTGTGTTGACCTTGGCTCGAGACAGGACAGCACACGGGAGTACGTGTGGCACACCTCGGGGATTACCCTAGGCCAGGGTGATTCGGGACCGGGATGTGACATACGTAAGTATGGTTTGGCATCGGAGTTCGTAACCATTATGGGTAGTGTTTTGTTTAGTTGGATTTTTATTTGCATGGCTTTTATTAGCCTTTTTCCTTGGGATTATTAATGAAAAATGCATTTGTAAATTTGTAACTTGAATATATATGGGAAATATACTGTCCTGTTACTGTCAGCTCAATGTTTATGGTTCTTGATTTATACCGGTCTGTTTAATTGATGACTTTATTTTACTGGTTGAGTGCGACGCGGAATCCGGTGGCCACGGGCTCCGAGTCGCAACGTTGCCCAATCTGTCACACCCCGAAACCGGGACCCTGCAGTGATCCGATCTCGGGATGTGAAATTTTGGGATTAATTAAAACTTTTACTTTTCCCAAGATCCGCGTGAATGAGAATCACACATTTCCACACAATCTGAATATTTCGCGAAAGCTTGCATGGCGTTGCGACTCGGAGCCTGTGGCCACCGGATTCCGCGTCGCACTCAACCAGTAAAATAAAGTCATCAATTAAACAGACCGGTATAAATCAAGAACCATAAACATTGAGCTGACAGTAACAGGACAGTATATTTCCCATATATATATATTCAGGTTACAAATTTACAAATGTATTTTCATTAATAATCCCAAAGAAAAAGGCTAATAAAAGCCATGCAAATAAAAATCCAACTAAACAAAACACTACCCATAATGGTTACGAACTCCGATGCCAAACTTGATATCTATATGACATCAATAGGGCTTAAATGGGCTTCAAACAATGGAGGAAATGGGCTGGAAAAAGGATTGAAATGGGCCTGAAACAGGCTGGAAACAGGCCTGAAAAATGGGCTGGAAACAGGCCTAAAATGGGCCTGAAAATGGGCTGAAATGGGCCTGGAAACAGATCAGGCAAGGCCTGGTCCGTTCAGTTCATGTTTTGGCCTCCTGATTCAACCTTCCATCTGTTTTCTTTCCCTTCCTTATCTCCTCTTCAGACGTCCAGCTCATTTCTCATACATTACAAGTCTTTCTTGACATTGAGAATTCCCATTGAACCATGACCAGTACTTACATTCAGATTTCCCAAAACAATTTCAACATATTGCATGAAATTGGAAATACAGAACCCAGTAGAAATCTGAACTCATTGTTACAGAAATCTGAACCCATTTGTACCTTAAAATCCTGCAGAAATTTGTACACAAATACATACAAAAATTCCTGTAGAATCTGAATATAACTGGAATTAAAACATTGCAGAAATCTGTACTAAACTATTCATTTAAAACATAGCATAACCTGCACATTATTTAGACATGTAAACCTGCAGAAAATCAGCACATAAATTGGGCACAGATTTAATGTAAGGACCGCAGGATTTCCACTTTGTAAAGCCAAGAAAAATAAATCAATGAAGTAGAAACTTCATATTATACTTTGAAGAAGCAATACAAATTCAGCTGCATGTATTCCAAGATCTGTTTATTCACTTGCCTCTACTGAGATTGGGTCTCAAAATCACTCCAAAACAACCCCTACACGATCAGCTGCAGGCCTATCAAAATCCATGGAGAACCCATTTCAAAAATCTACTAAAACTTGGAAAACAAAGAATCTTTACAAAAGAGCTCTTGCATGAATGGAAAGAGGCTCCTATCCATGTAATAAAACCATGATTTGGGAAGAAGAGAGCCATTGCTAACCTTGAGAAACTTTAAACAAGAAGAGCTTGGAGAAGAGATGAAAGCAGCTGAAATCTCACAAAAATTGTATCTTTGGAAAGCTTGGAAGATGGGAAGAAGATTTGTGTAATTTATTTTCCAATTGGAGTTTGTTTTCCACACATGCAAGAGGAGAGAAGTTGAAATGGAAGAGAGAAATGGAGTTCTGGTTTCAGCTGCTACAGGGACCGGATGAAATGAAGGAGAAGAAGACTCTTTGACCATTTTAAATGGGTATTTGTGGGGCCCATTTGTCTTAAAACTTGAGGGCTTTGGAACTCCTCGTTATGAGTCCAGAATGAAGTCGACGAAGAAGATAAAATTGATCAAAGGAATATTTACTTTCCAAAAAGTATATTTTCCCTAATTTCTGGAATTTTCAAAATTTATGGACAGATTTAGTGAAAATTATCATTTTTGCCCCTTTTCTCGAAAAACGTGATTTATGAGCTTCAAATCCAAATAGATAAAATATAAAAGCTGTTTATAACAATAAAATGAGTCAAAAGGAATAAAATTTGGAATTTTTTTAAAATCGAGAATAAATTCTCACAAAAATACATTTTATTAAAACCAGGTCAAACCGAAGTCAACGGTCTCTAAAATCTCCAAAGTTGGTAAAATCTATTCAAACTCTCAAACAAGGTCAAACTAATTCTAAACTCAACAAAAAATCCAAAAGCATGATTAAAACAACACTAAACCCAAAACTTGGGGGTCGGGGTCTTACATCCTCCTCCCCTTAGAACCCATTTGGTCCTCCAAATGGTCTAAACCAAGTAAAAATCGAAACCCGAAAGACTAATAAAAACACTGACACCCTACACTGAACCTCGGCAACTGAGATGTCCCCTGGTCAAACCTGATGATGAGATGCATCTGTAAACAACATTCCTAATTCGGTTGAAGGCTTCGCACTGTTACACACATCTACCCGACAACAAGCTCCTTTGACAATTCTGATGTTCAAAATTCCTCTAGTCATCCTTTGGTGACCATCTGGCGTCCTGCACATGTCAGTTCTTCAACTTACCTTGTCAATCACCGTCAGTCCAAGAAAATGCAAGTTCTATCTTCCCTCTATCATTCTGGATTTCTATGCCTTAAGTTATACCGAGCTACTCGCAATGAAGATGTCATCGTAGCCATGCTTTCATAGAAAAATCTCCATCTCGGAAAAATTCTGGAATTCCATGTCCCGCTCATATCATAGGGCTGTAGGCAGCAGAGTTCCAGTTACTCAAGCGAGAGGGCACGACAGTACTTGAGACGATTTTAATGGTTACGAAGGAATTTGATATTTGATCAATTCTTTTGTAGTACAACTTAAACCGTTATATGGACTGAAGGAATTTGATATTTCATACAATGATATACAGCTTCCGTTATGTTTAATTGTTTTAAATGGGGTTAGTGAGTTTTAACTCACGCATGTGGATAGTTGGTTTTTCTTTCCTTCGTGTGTTGACTTTGGCTCGAGACAGGATAGCACATGGGAGTACGTGTAGCACACCTCGGAGATTACCCTAGGCCAGGGTGATTCGGGACCGGGATGTGACAGAGACCTTGAAATATCACGCAATTCTATGTGGAGATGATTTCCTTGATTGGCTGGAGGCAACTGAATGGTGCTAATGAGCAAATTCGTTTCTTGAAGGTGGATGCAAGTCAAAGCAACTCAGGATCAACGTGTTTCTTTCACTTTTCTTCTGTTTTTTTTTTTTTGGGGCCAAGACAACATTCTTTTCCAAATGATAGGCGAGTTGAGATCATATGCTCATAGTACATTGTTTTAGATATACACAAAGTCAAATTCTTGCATAGATCTGCTTACTCGGTTGTACATTGCATAATTGAGATGCGAGAAACCTATGTAATGGATAAGAACTCATGTTCAATAACAGCACGATTTTCAGGAAATTCTCATTTTTGACCTCTAGTGATGGAGCCATGTCAAAGGCAAGTATAATAAACCTTATAGGTCACCTTTAATTTCTTTCTCACTGATAGAAAATTTCTATTGTTTTATGAAAGAATATACTATTACTCTATCATGTGATTAAATAAGGTTCTATTTGGTAAAATTCAAGAAAAACATTTTGATATCTGAAAACTGTGGTTCCTAGAAAACATCAGCTGACATGGTTGTAAAAAGTCTCATGCTGTGCAGATATCCTCCTGCGAATTAACTTCTTATCTTGTTTTGTAGAGACCTTCAATATGAAAGCCTAAAAATTAGCTTTTACGTGGGATGCAACCCTCAAACTAGCATGACCACAGTTGTAGAATCTCTTATTGGATGGGTTCTTATATCCTCAAAAATTGGAAAAAGGAAAGATAAAAACCAGTTTATTGCAACAAAATCTGATGGGTTACTTCTCAAGGGAAATAAGCCAAAATAGCCCTAAAGTCAATCTAGAATTAAATGTGAGGTAACAAAACCTTTTTTATTTTTTGTCCTGACAAAGTATTTAAATGATGTTATTATATAAGGAGGATGACCACTAAAGAGGACACTAACTTAAGTTGTGGAAAGTAATCAAAATTACATCATGAGATCACCTTCTTGTAAAAGAATGACCGTCAATCAAAGCACACCTCCATGGATTGTGAATGGACCAAATAACCAAACCAAATCAAACCAAGCCTTTTCCCACTAGGTGGGGTCGGTTATATGGATTTGACGACGCCAATCAAATCTGTTTAGGGCCATGTCCTCCGTTAGATCCATGTAGGCAAGGTCATATTTAATAGTTTCTTTCCAACTTCTCTTAGGTCTCTCTTTCCCTCTTCTACTCCTAACAATCTCTACGCCTTCACACCTTTTAACAGGTGCCTCCGTTGGACGCCTTCTAACATGGCCAAACCATCTTAGTCAATTTTCTCTCATTTTATCTCTAATCGGTGCTATTCCTACTTTGCCCCTAATCTCCTCATTCCTAATCCTATCTTTCCTTGTGGTCCCGCACATCCATCTTAGCATTCTCATCTCCGCAACTTCCATCTTCTTAACATGATTATGCTTTACTGCCCAACATTCTGATCCATATAACAATGCTGGTCTTACCGCCACCTTATAATACTTTCCTTTAACCCTGAAGGGGACTTTCCGATCACACAAGACCCCCGAAGCACTCCTCCATTTGGTCCACCCGGCCTGGATCCTGTGACTTACATCAGTATCAATCCCTCCATCATGTTGCACCATCGATTCAAGGTACCTAAAGTTTTCTTTCTCTACAATCTTTTGTGTGCCTAAACTTACTTCTATGTTACCAAGTGTCCTATTTTGGCTAAACTTGTATTCCATATATTCCGTCTTGCATTGACTTAGCCTAAACCATTTTGTCTCTAACGTTTTCCGCCATACTTCTAGCTTAGCATTCACTCATTCTCTCGTCTCATCTACTAAAACAATGTCATCTGCAAATAGCATACACGACGGCACCTCATCCTGAATATGTCTTGTAATCTCATCAATAACTAGGGCAAACAAGTACGGGCTTAACGCTGAGCCTTAGTGTAGGCCAATCGTGATAGGAAACTCCTTAGTCTCTCTGCCAGTCGTCCTTATAGATGTCACGGCTCTATCATACATATCCTTTATCGCCTCAATATATGCGACACACACTCTTTTCTTTTCCAGTACTCTCCATAGAATCTCCCTAGGAACTCGGTCATAGGCCTTCTCCAAGTCAATGAACACCATATGTAAATCTATCTGACCTTCTCTATACTGTTCTATTAACCTCCTCAGGAGAAAGATAGCCTCCATGGTTGATCTCCCAGGCATGAAACCAGATTGATTCTCTGAAATGTTTGTTGTTCTTCTTAGTCTTCTCTCAATAACTCTCTCCCATAATTTCATCGTATGGCTTATCAATTTAATCCCGCGGTAGTTTGCACAGTTTTGAATATCTCCTTTGTTCTTGTATATGGGTATAAGAATACTTTTCTTCCATGCATCAGGCATCTTCTTGCTCTTTAGCACTACATTAAAAAGTTTTGTCAACCAACTTATGCCATTCTCCCCTAAGCACCTCCAGACCTCAATAGGGATACCATCTGGTCCAACTGTTTTCCCATTCTTCATCATTTTCAATACTTCTATAACTTCTTCCCTATTGATTCTCCTATAGAACATATGATTCGATTCTTCCCTAAAAATGGTAAGCTGTCCCAATTGTATGTCACTACTACTGCTTTCGTTAAATAACTTGTAGAAGTAGCTCTTCCAACGCTCATTTATCTCATCGTCCTTTACTAATACATTTTCATCCTCATCCTTAATGCATTTAGCTTGGTTTAAGTCCTTGGTCCGCCTATCTCTGGCTTTAGCAAACTTGAATATCTCTCTTTCGCCTTCCTTAGTATCAAGTCGCCTATATAGCTCCTCAAATGCCTTTGCCTTGGCCTTACTAACTGCTTTTTTGGTTTCTCTTTTTGTTTCTTTATATCTTTCCAAGTTCGCTGCATTTCGATCCTTTTGCCAAGTTTGAAAGCTCTCTCTTTTAACTCTTATCTTGTCTTGAACGGCCTCGCTCCACCACCATGCCTCCTTCTGTGCCGGAGCACCCCCTTTGGATGAATGGACAAAATAACACTTAGATCAAATTGATATTCAAATCTCAACTGAAAGCATTCCTTTTCTTTATAGGGAGATCTCACATTTTATGTTTTGGTGTAGAATATCACCTCTACCCAAAAGAGGATGCTGATCTTTAAACAAACTTCAATTTTAAACTTAAATTCTCTCTCATGTTGTTTCAGGTCCAGGCAATTAGGAGTCTAGAATTCTACATCTGCTACTATGGTTGGGAAAACTTCGAACGCAAGGAGGACAACTGCAGCACCTATCCAGTCTATAAGATATTTTATTTTATAGTAGCAGTGATTCCATACTGGGCTCGCTTCCTTCAGGTAACTGTTTACATATTACAGTTGTAACTGAAATTTATCATTACTCCCGTTTCTGTTAGGATAGTTTCTGTGCCTAACTTTCAACCAAATAAATGTTCTGAATGACCAAAATAACGATGGTTAGAAAACATTGCAACTCTAACAATTTTTCATGTATTACAGTGCATCAGATGCATGTTCGAAGAGAACGATGCAGTGCAGGGATACAATGGGCTGAAATATTTTGCAACTATTATTGCTGTTGTTATGAGGACCACTAGTGAGATGCACAAGGGAATGCATTGGCGGGTCATGGCTGGAATCAGTTCAACCATTGTCTTCATTGTCAGTATATACTGGGACATTGTAATAGACTGGGGGCTTCTGCAAAAGAATTCGAGAAACCGTTGGTTGAGAGACAAACTCCTTGTTTCTCGCAAAAGTGTATACTTCGCAGCCATGGTAAAGGAAGAAGCTTAAACTGTAGCATCAGGGTGTTCTAGACTTCAATATGTTGAATGTTTCCCGCTGAATGCAGGTGTTGAATATCCTACTAAGATTTGCTTGGCTACAATCAGTGTTGGGGTTTCAAGTGTCCTTCCTACACATAAATGCATTACTTGCAACTTTTGCCTGTCTGGAGATAATACGGCGTGGTATTTGGAATTTCTTCAGGTCAGTTACATTTTAGGTGCTGAGTTCAATGTTTAAAAATCACTGATCAACTTAGCTCACAGTACTAAATCATAGGTCATTTTCCTTTCATGTAAAATCAGTGTTTCTAATTCAGATTAGCCTAGTTTGATTCATCTTGTATAGATAGGTGTAAAGGAAAAAAAAAACACAGAAAAATAAAAAGAAATAATGAAGAATTTACCAACCTGTAAGCCTGCTGTATTTGGGTGCTAGCAGATACATCCATTTGGGTGCCTGAAATAGCATGCAAATAATGTCTGACATTCTTGTGTACGAAAATGGTATATTCAATGTGGATTCACTCGAGTAGATCAAGCAATGTTTAGTTCTTAATTTCCTGAAAGGTATCATTCTGGGCATGAAGTTTTCAAATGTCTGCTGCATTGTTTTATGTTTCTCATAATGGTTGGATGGACTATTCATTGATCAGGCTAGAGAATGAGCACTTGAACAATGTTGGAAAATATCGTGCATTCAAATCAGTTCCCCTTCCTTTCAACTATGATACAGATGATGAAAAGGATGAGTAGGTTATATGAGGCCTTGAGGACATGGATGGAACACGGAAGCTCAATCTTCTTGGAGAATTTCGACCGTTGAAGCCATGTATAGAAAATATGCCAGCCCAAAAGAGAACTATTTAAAGGACCAACACACCAAATTAAAGTTACTTTTCTTTTGATTATGTAATTTTTTTTTAATGGCTCTTTTGAATATGTAATTATGGTTATTGTATTAGTAGTTACACTGATTATGCTAGTGCTGCCGTTTAAAGCAAAGTTGTGTACTAGAATTTAGAAATTTAGGTTTGATGACGTGGGTCTCCTTGAGGGCTTTGACTGAACAGGACCAATTTCATGGGTTGTGCCTGCTAAGGCACTAAACCCACAAACGCACTGATGACATCTATGGTGGTTTAGAACATAAGACAAGGGAGCAAATCTAGGCCTCATATGGCCATGCCACTCCACCAACCGGCACGCAATGATGCCTGCAAATCTAGGTGGGTAGGTGTAAGGAAACTGAGTGTTGGAAAATTCATTGGGTTGACAAAATAGGTATTCACATTTTATCATGTTTTTTTATAGTTGGACGGTCTGGATCAAAGTTTTGAGAAGAAAAACCAAGGAGGTTGAAAATGCACTGGGCGCTCAACCGGATGCTAATACTCCAGACGCTCAAGCCTGACACCGAAATGAACAACTAATTGGATGTAAAATTCAGATGCTCGAGCAAATGCTCACACCAGCTCGAGCGCCTGAAGAGCGGAATTACAAGATTAATTGGAAATCTTTCCCAACTTGTTTCCCAATCCATTCCAAACTCTATTGGCTTGCTAACCATGAACCAAAACCTACTTAAAGTCATTCTCTCTCAAACCTAGGGCTCTATCTGGAACTTCTCTCTCATTCTAAACCCTATAACCCTATGAGAGATCCATCATCTTCTCTAAAGCATCCATTGTTGCAGAGCTGAAGCTTCAAGTCTTGGAGATCTTCTTATCTACTCTCTTGCAGTAGATTTACCTCAAAGGTGTACACCGAGGCGTTGGCAAGATCGTCGCAGTCCTTAAATTGAGTTGCAACTAGAAAGGGTTATGGGAGTTTTTATGACTTACGTTTATATGATTGTCGCAGTCCTTAAATTGAGTTGCAACTAGAAAGGGTTGCAACTATCTAATGGCCCCCCAGCGATGCCCCACACGTTTCAACACATCTGCCCCACCTTTTGCAATCTTGTATTGTGTAGTCTAGCCACGTATTGGAGTCTTGATTGTGCATTGTTTTTTTTTTTCTTTTTTCTTTCTAGAAGATTGTGCATTGTTGTATTGCAACCTTGCCATGTATTGGAGTATTGTAGTATCTTTGAGCAATCTTGTATTGCGGTCTTGTAAGAAAGATGAGTAAAAAAGACACATTGTGGGACAGAGAGAGTCATGTTCGGGCTAGCTTCTGTTTTATCGGAGAAGTTGGAAATGAAATATCATCATCATCATCATCAAAACATTGCCCCAACTATGCTGGGGTCGGCTACACGAATTCTGTTTTTCCATTCCGATCCATTTTGAGCCAAATCCTCAAATAAGTTGGAAATGAAATTGTTAGGGATTTTATTGTATTGGCTAATTCATGGGTTGGACAAAACTCTGGGTTCATTTGAGTTGTATTTTTCTATTTCTTTTAGAATCAATTGTGGTTGAGTCGCCAGAAGATTCGAAGAGAAGATTGTAGTGTTTTAGAGCAAAGAAATTAATTTCCAAAACAATCACCGGCTATAGCTAAGATTTAGTTGGCTATAGCAAACATGGCGAGAACAATTATTGGCTATAGCGAAGATTTAATTGGCTATAGTGAACATGGCCAGCAAACATGGGATAGAGAATGGCCTCGCTATAGCGAGGACCCTGCTCGTTATAGCGAGCCTGGTAATGTCACCCAGTTTGATCCAAACTCTTATTAAGAGTTTGTGTTGAGTTGCTATTCTGATTGCATTATGATTAGAAGTCTCTTGCACGAAGTTTAAGGTGAGAAAAGAGGGATTACTTGTTCTCTAGAGCTATCATTGAGAGATTGGGCCAAAGATTTACTCTAGAATGTTTGAAGCTTCTACTTCCTTGGAGAAGATTGGTTCATCTTGGTTCTTAAGGAGATTGTTAAAAGATCAAGCACGTAAAGAGATGTGCGGCAAGTAGTCGTGGCAGCGAGGAGTTGTGCAAGAATAACTACAATCCTTAGGTCGATGTACTAATTGGGAAAGGGAACTGTGAGTCTATCTTGTAACTATTCAGTAGTGATTGGTTTCTTTGATCGTGGTTTTTCTCCTTGGATAGGGTTCCACGTTAAAATTGTGTATGCATTATGGTGGTATGTGATTGGTATATTTGATTGCTAGTTTACTTTTATTTGGTATTTACTTCCGCTGTGCATTGGTTTGTGGAAACTAACATCCATTCTAGTAGATAAGCGCAACTTTAAGAAATATATATAAATAAATTAAATAAGAATTGGTTGTTAAAAAAGAATAGGTTATTTTATAAAGAGGATGAATAATGTAGAAAGAGATGGGAATTGGGGGATTGGAAAAGGATACATTAATATTTAAAAGGTGAATGGTGTGTTTGTTTTATAGGAGAGTGATTTGTAGATTATTAAAATGTTATAAGCATTTGAAATTCTTGTTTGCTTTGTATATGTTATGTGCGAGATATAGATTTTCTTGATTTGGTGGGATTTTTTTATATTTTTAACAACGTAGGGTGTCCCAGCCTTTTGGGCCGGACCAATCCTTTTGGGCCCAGGGGGAGCCGGGTAAATTCTCATGTGGCCTAGTGTGGTAGCACAGTTTCGAATCCTCAACCTTCAGGAACATTGATTTGGTGGGATTGGGTGAGCATTTTGAATGAACTCGAGTTTTCTTCAATTTCATAATCCATAGTGGTTGCGTGAATGCATGTTGTTATTGTCATTCCCAATCATTCAAATCCTCCTTTACATGAGTTTGCCTCTTTTTTTTTTTTAATTTATTTATAGGAAAGTAGGTAGTAATACAATTATAGAATTTGAATTTTACCTTTTTTTTTTCTTTTTTCTTTTTATTTGAAGATTCTTTTCTTGGACTATGTCGTGATGTTCTAATTATGCTCACAAAAGTTTAGCCCCACTGAAATGAAAATCTTAGGTCCGCTGCTGGGCCATGCAAAGTGGCAGGAGCTTTCACTCGACATATTATAATATATTAATCTAGGAGGTTTTGGCTTCAGTTTTGACCTTCGGTTATAATTTTGATCAATGGTTATGTAACTACTTACGCATTTACCCACTCATTTTTTCATCAAACCACTCATGTTTCAGTTGTACCTACATAACTATATCCTTTTTGCTCAAGTTTCTCTATTTCTATTTTATCCAACTTGTCATATTGGAAAGAGATAATGTTTTTTTTTAATATGTGGTTATTTATTTTGCAGTGCACAGAGAAACCATGCAGAGCATGGGTTATTGGGCCAGTAGTTAATTACCCTGGCTGGTTGTTGGCATAGTGTATTCCTTTTTTTTTTTCCTTTCCACACGAGTAGAGAAAAGAAGAAGGGTATATACCAAAACGAAGAGCAATGGAAAGGGCAAAATAATACTCTCTATTTGGCGGGGGCCGGGCTATCTTTTGATTTTGAGGAATTTACGGCGCAGGTCCTTGTAGAACCCTATACCACTATTGAGGTCCCAGACACATCGTATTTATGGATAAGGTCCTCAAGGTGCGTTGCTTTTTTTTTTTTTTTTTTTTTGTCGTTTAGCGAATGGTCGATATCGACCATTCTGTGGGAACCCAAATAGAAATTGGGTTTTTCAAGAGGTAGAAGAGGGGAGGGGTGGTGCAACATGGGGTAATGGGATTGTGCCATAGGGAGCATGGCGGACTGGCCGATGTAAGAGGAGAGCACCTTCTTGCCTGTGATGAGGTCGTGTTGGATCTCTTTGAGATTGTGACGAAGGAGGGAGATGTAGTTGATGCAGCCGTAGACAGGGTTGCGAAGGCAGGCTTCAACTTCGTAAGCGAGGGAGTTCACAGCTTCCTTGCGTTGCAGGGTGTTGAGCTTGTTGAGGAGCTTGGCTACGTTGCTGGCGCCAAAAACCTTGTGCACATTCACGAACTTATTCGGCTGGTCGAGAGGGAAGTAAGGAGCGAAGACGCGCTCCTGCGTGCACTTGCGTCGTAGGAACTTGCAGGCAGCACAGATAGAATTCAATGAAGTCATTTCAATGGATGCTCTCTCTCTCTAGCAGAAATCAGAGTTCACACAATACCAAAACAAGACGTCTGGTAACCAGATCCTCCCCTTGTAAATCTTACAAGATCCACACGAAAGTCCCTGAAGACCTCGAGATCCGCAAGCAGTTACACCAACAAATCCACGAATCAATTACAAAACACCACCTTTCCCCTCTTCTCCCTCCTCTTCCCCTCCCCTCTTCTTCCTCTTGAAAAATGGTCGATATCGACTAATCGCTAAAAGACAAAAAAAAAAAAAAATATATATATATATATATATATATATATATATATATATATATATATATATATATAAACGCTCCTTGAGGACCTTATCCATAAATATGATGTTTCTGGGACCTCATAAGTGATACGGGGCCCTAACGGGATTTTTGCAGTAAATTCCTCTCGATTTTTCAACCCTCGTTTTCTTTTACATTTCAATTCAAAACAGTGACACATGTTTTATGAACCTCGCATTTTCTATTTCCTTCACCTCACCTGCTGCTCAGAATATTCGAATGCGGTGTGAAGGTGAACGGGCCCGTTTGGTAACTCTACTAATTGAGTCAAGTGAAACAAAGTTGATTTTGAAGAAAGAATAAAATATAAGTGGGTTATGATGGTATTTTATTTTTAGTTGTTTGTTATGAAATCTTTTTGACTTTTTGTATGGAAAAGTTGAATATTTTTGTCTTTAAGTGAGTAAAGGTAGTTGATTTTTGACTTTTTTGAAAAAAAATGGAGAGAATTTTAGTAAAATATGCTTTTGATGGGATATTTAAACTTACTTTAACTTTACTTTCACTTTATAAGTAAAGTTAACGAACGGAACGATGATGCTGTTTTAAAGTATCTCTCATTCGCTCTGCGTCACTGTCACAGCTTAAAGCTGTGTTTCCTCTTCTATTATTAGAAAGAGAGACTGAGAGAGGGGAAAAAACAGATTAGCTTTTAGTAGCATCATCTTCTTATCCTTCCTTACATATCTGCACCATCTGGAGGAGGAGGAATAAGAGAGATGAAGTTTGGGAAGGAATTCGCGGCACAGATGGTGCCAGAGTGGCAGCAAGCTTACATGGACTACAACATGCTCAAGAACATCTTGAAGGACATCCTCCGCTACAGGCAGCAGAGGCTTCCACCTTCTCCTGCTGCTGCTACTCCAGCTCCAGCTGCCGGAGGCGGCGGTGGTGGGTTGAAGAGGAAGATGACAATGTATCGCGCCTTCAGCGGCCTGACCCGGAGGTACAGCAATCTGAGGAGAGGAGGAGGAGGGGAGGAGGAGGAGGAGCAGGTGATTTTGGTGAATAGAGCTGCTGCGGATGGGGATGGGAAGGGGGAAAGGGAGAGATCATCAGAAAGGCTCGAGACGGTGTTTCTGATGAAGTCCGACGAGGGAGGGGAGTACGAGATGGTGTACTTCAAGAGGCTGGACGAGGAGTTCAACAAGGCCAACTCCTTCTACATGTCCAAGGTCCAGGAGGTGATGGCCGAGGCCGACGCCCTCACCAGGCAGATGAACGCCCTCGTCGCCTTCCGCCTCAGGGTCGAGAACCCCAGCCGCTACCATCAGGGATTCCTCGCTAGTTCGCTTTCACCAAACAGCAGCAACACCAGTCCCGATCTGCTCCCCATACCCACCACCACCGTCCGGTTGGGTGAGAAAGTCAAAAGCATTTTTCTTTTCTTTTTTTATTACATTTCCTCCCTTTTTTGCTGCATTTGATTGATTGATGTGGGTGGGTTTTTAAACATGACGATCGACGTTCTCAACACTTTCCGTAGATCCAAGCCAATCCTCAACATCTAAGTGGGCCCATGAGCCCACAACCCCATCCCTGCAGGCTGCAGGTGCAGTTATTTGCCTCCGGGATCTTTTCGACTGTTCCCCTTTCTTTTATTTATTTATTTTTATTGTTTTCTTAGTATTTAATTGACCTGCCTGCCTAAATTAAACGATGGATGGAGGATCGTCAGGGCATGGCCCACCCTCCGCTGAACATCAACCAAATCAATAAAAAAGAATAAGCTCGATTGGCCTGTCTGTTAATTCATCTTCTATTTTTAAGTCCGTCTATTGATTAATAATAAATTAGTACAAGTCTACCAGACGGACGGGGACCCCTTACATTACAATTCGTTGCACATTTTTAGAAAATTCTCTTAACTCTCGACGTGACTCAAGCGCCTACGCAGCAGAAAATTTGAAGAAAGACCCGTGTATCACACGATGCAGGGGGTACTCGTTGTAGGATCCACATGGAAATAATCCGGATCCGGACTACTCAGTGTGAATGGAATCTCATCCACTCCAAAGATTTTATTTTAATAGAAATAGGCCCCACTGTAAGATTGGATTGATATGACATGTAAGTATCCAGAAATAGGCCCCACTGTAAGATTAGATTGATATGACATGTGAGTCTCCAGTCTCCTTTCGGTCTCCATCTCTAGTCTTCTGTCGGTCGCGGGTCTCCTTCTATCGGACGGGTTGGCAGTAGCCGGTTGGTGAGGTTTTATTGCAAGATGCAATGTTAGTCTGGTTCTGGTCGTTTGTTTGATTCGATTGGGGAAATAAAAAGTCGAAGAGTAAAGAAAAGAGCTACGCCGAGGGACTTGTCCCGAGCCTGGCCCGATTCCACATGAGAGGAGTATTTGACTAAAATATTATTTTCATGTGGAGTCAGGCCAGGCTGGAGACCAGTAGAGTTTTTCTAAAGAAGAAGGAAAGGACAAGTAATAAAGTCGCCGGTCTCCTTCTATCGGTCGGGTTGGCAGTTGCCAGTTGGTGAGGTTTTATTGCAAGATGCAATGTCAGTCTGGTTCTGGTCGTTTGTTTGATGCGATTGGGGAAATAAAAAGTTGAAGAGTAAAGACAAAGGAAAAGACAAGTAATAAAGCACTAGCAGTGCTCAGCACGGTTTGTTCATACATCTATCTAAGTATCTATACTACTCTTACCCGTTATAAAATAGAAGAAGTTGCTCAAGTTTTTTCACTATACCACTACGGGGCTCACTTAAAAGAAATTATATTTTATTTTATTTTATCTTATATATATATATATATATTTACTCTTATAAAAGAGGCAATATTGCATCTTTTTTTTACCCAACCATTGTGGGGCCTACCTCCAAATATTTACTCTCTACTATTTACTTCTACACCTTTGTGGGGCCCATCCCAAAATATTATAGTGCAAACTTTTTCACTGCTCCATTGTGGAGCCCACCTCCAAATATCTACTATCTACTTCTACTACTTATATATATATATATATACACACACAAAAAAAAAATTATAAAAGAGAGAAACTTGTAAACTTTTTTCACTACACCATTATGAGGGCCACACCCAAATATTATAATATAATATAATAATATATTATTATAAGAAATTACAAACTTTTTCACTACACCTTTGTGGGGCCCAAGCCCAAATATTATAATGCAAACTTTTTCACTACACCATTGTGGGGCCCACCCCAAATAGTATAATATAATATAATAATATATTATTATGAGAAATTGTAAACTTTTTCACTATACCATTGTGGGGCCGCCCCCAAATATTATAATATAATATAATAATATATTATTTTGAGAAATTACAAACTTTTCACTACTCCTTTGTGGGGCTCACTCCAAAATATTATAATGCAAACTTTTTCACTACACCATTGTGGGGGCTGCCTCCAAATATCTTCTATCTACTATCTATCTACTACTATATACTATTATAAAAAAGGAAAAGTTGCAAACCGTTTTTCACTACACCATTGTGGGGCCCACCCCCAAATATTATAATATAATATAATAATATATTATTATGAGAAATTACAAACCTATGCACTACACCTTTGTGGGGCCCAACCCCAAATATTATAATGCAAACTTTTTCATTACACTATTATAAAAGAGGAGAAATTGCATATTTTTTCACTACACCTTTGTGGGGCCCACCCCTAAATATTATAATATAATATGATATAATAATATATTCTTATTATATAATAATAATAATGTAAAATCTATATCTATACCCTTATTATAAAAGAGAAGAGAAGTTGCATACTTTTTCACTACACCTTTGTTTGTGGGGCTCGCCTCCAAATATTATAATATAATATAATAATATTTTATTATGAGAAATTACAAACCTATTCACTACACCTTTATGGGGCCCAACCCCAAATATTATAATGCGAACTTTTTCACTACACTATTATAAAAGAGGAGAAATTGCATACTTTTTCACTACACCTTTGTAGGGCCCACCTCCAAATAATATAATATAATAATATATTCTTATTATATTATCATAATAATAATGTAAAATCTATATCTATACCCTTATTATAAAAGAGAAAAGAAGTTGCATACTTTTTCACTACACCTTTGTGCTAAAAAAAAAAAATTATAATATAATATAATAATATATTTTTATTATATGATAATAATAATCATATAATATCTATGCCCTTATTATAAAAGAGGAGAAGTTGCATACTTTTTCACTACACCTTTGTGCCCCCCCAAAAAAAAATATTATAATATAATATAATAATATATTTTTATTATATGATAATAATAATCATATAATATCTATGCCCTTATTATAAAAGAGAAAAAAGTGTCATGCTTTTTCTCTACACATCTGTGGGCCCCACTTAGTATTATTATATTACATATATAAAATAAAAGAGAAGTACACATATGTGGGCCCCAATAAAAGAGAAGAACTTGTCATGCTTTTTCTCTACACATCTGTGGGCCTCACTTAGTATTATTATATTATATTATATTATATTATATATATATATATAATAAAAGAGAACTACACGTCTGTGGGCCCCACTTAGTAGAAGAAATTGTCATGCTTTTTCTCTACATCTAGACATCTGTGGGCCCCACTTTGTCTTATTACATTTATATATATAATACAAGAGAACTACACATTTGTGGGCTCCACTTTGTATTATTATATTATATATATGTATAACATAAAAGAGAACTACATATCTGTGGGACCAACTTCGTAGAAGAACTTGTCAAGCTTTTTCTCTACATCTACACATCTGTGGGCCCCACTTAGTGTTATTATAATATTTGTATGCCCCACTTAGTATTATTATATTAGATATATATAATAAAACGACAACTACACATCTATGGGCCTCACTTGGTAGAAGAACTTGTCATGCTTTTACTCTACATCTAAACATCAGCAGGCCCCACTTAATATTATTATATTATATATATAAAATAAAAGAGAACTACACATTTGTGGGCTCCACTTAGTATAAGAACTTGTCATGCTTTTTCTCTACACATATGTGGGCCCCACTTAGTATTATTATATTAAATTATTTATAATCAAAGAGAACTACACATCTGTAGGCCCCACTTAGTATTATTATATTTCGATGAAATGCTTAGCTTAAATGATCATGAAAAGGGTTGTGTTTAAAGAATTTGTTCATTCACTGCAAGAACTCAATGTGTAGAAAATTCCAACTTCGATCCCAATGCCTGTAAAGACATGATTTGCTTGTCAGAGGAAGAGATGAGAATGCCAAAGATTGCTTGAAATCCTTATGATTTGTTATTGATTCGTTTAAAACTATGAGTTGGATACTTTTTCGGTTGGTTAGTATTTTGTTTTATTGAATTTGGTATGTATTCGGTGCTAGGTTTTAGACAAATTTTAATGAGAAATAGGTCGTACTATTGATCTATATTGAAATTGGTGAGTGTTTTGCCTAATCATGTATGGACAGAAAATATTGGTTTTCAACTTTTTTTTTAATTAGTTTCCTTCCATATATCTTGTTATTCCATATTCTTCTTACTTTTTTCTATTGAAGCTTTTACTAAATTTTATAAGAACAATGAGTGATTGTAAATTACTTAATTTGTTACATGGACATTCTTCATTGGGATAGTTAATATTGAGTTTTTTAATGACTTTATTTTTTCAAATTATCATACCAAGAGAGTATGTTCCTTGCACGTGCATTGCATGTGCGGGGCTCCACTAGTTATAAATTAAATGTGGGATACCTCTTTCCGTGGAGCAAGAGATTTTACCGAAAAAGAAAATATAAAGAAAAAAATAAAATTAAAATGAAGAATAATGGGTGGTTTGATGAATAAATATATGGATAAAGAGTTATAGGAAAAGAATTTGAAACATTTTAACAAATAGAGTAACTGCAAGTCAAAATTATAACCGACATTTAAAATTAAAGCCAATACACTTGACTTTAATATATTATAATTAGGTTTAGGTCGCCCATTCAATTGTTCAATGACTTCACTCCGTGAATAATAATAATAATAATAATAATAATAATCTCCATTGCCAGTGAATGGGTCATGAATTAGAAAACAAATCTACATCCCATTTACAGCTAGATGTATTAAAAACACACACACACACACACACACACAAAGATAATACAAAACTCTGCTAATAAATTCGATGAAGGGAGGGTTGGATGAAATTGAATTGATGAAATGGTTGTCTAGTCCACCTTTTATTTTGTTAATTTATTTGTTTATTCTTTTTTATTTTTTTAATTGAAAATTACTGCTCAGAGTCAGAGACATGGTGAATAGGAGGGCACACGACACCCTCCTCTGTGTTCTTCGAAACTTTGTTTGTCTGCAAATGAAATAAATAAAACACTCTTTCCTACCAAATGCCAACTAGAGGGTTGAAATCTGAAGAGTCAAATTGATGAGAGAACTCAAATTGATGATGTAGACACTCAAATGGACGGCTATCAATCATGCCGTCTGTCTGTGCTGATGATGGGACACGACAACTGCATCTTCCCATCTCATTCCAACCGATGTGGCGTTATTAATCAAGCCTTTAATCTTATGGTGACATTTTTGGTGTCAACAATCACCAAATTCCATTCAAGTAGAGTAAAACTTGATGATGATATGCCACTGGAGAGGATGGACGAATTCAAATTTCCACAGTTCCAATTATCAATCAATCGTTGGTCCCCACATTGAACCTCCGCACATCCCACTCACGGAAAGCAAGCCAGCAAGCCTGTGGGAGACCAATTCTTTGCTTTTATAGTGTAAAATCCGTCTCCCAACCATATCTGTGGTAGGTGGGTCCCTGCTGCATCCATTGGCTGCGTATCTTGGCATCATAGCTTATTAATGGATTGGAGGGTGCTCTAGGACAATTGAGCCCTTCGATGTACAGCACAAATGCAATTGCATCCTAATATGAATATTGTATATATGTTGAAATTTGAATTTCATTGTTTTGTTTGCAATGCATTTCCCTGTCCCGGTGTAATGGGTTTGGTGAAACATGACTGCAATTATTTGCCAGATACTGACTGCTACTCACTGACTTGTTAAATCTGATTGCGGCTTGTGAAATATATACAGTAAATTCTTTCTCTTTGAAGCTGAATGTTAGTTGGAAAAAAAAAAAAAAAAACATTCAATACTGGCCTTAGGAGAAGCCACATCAGCTTATTGGGACCCATTTGTAGATGTGTCCTTTAAAAAACACATAATATGTGCCTTTTCAATAAAAGGTGTCTCTTGGGCTAAATATGTGCATTTTCAATAAATTGCCTCTTAGGCCCATTTGTGTGGATGTAACCTAATTCAAAGGGAAACCTTCAATTCTAGCCTTAGGAGAAGCCACATCAGCTAATTGGGGCTCATTTGTAGATGTATCCTTTTAAAAACACATAATATGTGCATTTTCAATAAAAGGTGTCTCTTGGGTTAAATATGTTCCTTTTTAATAAAATGCCTCTTTTGGGCTCATTTGTGTAGATGTAACCCAATTCAAAGGGATGCCTTCCAATTCTATAAATTAAGGTTATTTTAAAAAATTTTGTATAGTATTCAAAATGACCATAAATACATATGAATCCTTTATTTTATGTATGCTAAAGTGGATTAAGCGATGAAAGGATTGGTTTTCAAATTTTTTTGATTGATTTAAATTCTTTAATTAGTTTGTTATAAATAGATTTATATGAATGGGATATTAGTTTTAATATTTTATTCAGGACTTAACCTATGCGATGCACAGGAGCTCCATGCGTGTGTGTGAGTGTGTGGTGGGGCCCACCTTGACCAGCAATTTGGGGGGGGGGGGGGGGGGTGGGGGGTGGGGGTGGGTTTGGGTTTCAAGGAGTCCTTGAGATTTTCTTCTCTGCAAAAAATCAGCCGCAACCGTGATTTCTATCATCTCCACATGGCCCCAAAAGTTTAATGGTCAACAATCCATTCGGATCGATACATAGTCGATCCAACAGTCCAGTAAATTCATCTTACCGAAAGTTGGATGACACATGCAATTTAAGGGGGTCATGTGCTTGGTCCATTTGGATGGACCAAAAGGTGGGTCCCACAAGCATGAGCTTACGAAATTTTATCTCTAAGCTCGAGCATAGGAGAGCCTTGTTCATATATATATATTTAGAGCAGGGCTCTCCTAAGCTGCAGCTTAGCTTATCCTAAGTTGGAATGGTGCTGGTTCTATGGATCAAACTTGATTATATCTGTTTTTTGCATGATGGAACTGAAAAATCCAGTTTTGATTGGATTTTTCTTGATTTTGAAGACGATCATCATGTAAAAAACAGCATAATCGACTTTGATTTTGTAGGACCAGCCCTGTTTCAGCTTAGGATAAGTGAAGCTACAGCTTAGGAGAGCTGGCCCCACGTTTATATAGGTACGTGGTTGCATTCTGCCATTGACTCTTCTGAGTTCATATTAAAATTGCAAGTTTTCAAAATGGAAAGTAGACCCCAATCAAGTAGTTTACACGAGCTGTCGTACAAAATTATTGTATAAAGCCATTCAATGACGTGGTGAAAGGCCTAAAGATTGTGATACCCAGCTTCAGCATCAGAGTTGTAAAGTCATTGTTTTATTGTGTAGAAAAAGCAGCACGCATGGACGTAATACAAGAAGTTGAGATGAGCAGCGAAGGTTCACTTAGAGAAATAACGGATGAGAGTGTCATCCATGTAGATGAGCCCCATAACCATAAAAGTGCTCCCCAAAAAAACACACACAAGAAGTCCTCAAAACCAGCCCCACTAGAAGTCCTTGACCATGTGAAGATCAATGTCTCACTGGAAACTCCTCGCTCAACCATAAAAGGCATGCTGATGGATTCTAATAGTAAAGAACTAAGTTTCAGCGAAGAGGAGCTGAGAAAAGCTGAAGTACAGTTGAAGCTGGCAATTGCTGAATTCTACCAAAAGCTTCGTCTTCTGAAAAGCTACAGGTACTGTGTGGGTCTCGGGACCTTTCAAAAGTCTCCAGCTTGTAGCATTGGTCTAGATTGGTACATTCTATTTTAGATCTTATTTTTTAAAAAATTATGAGGTTCTTGGTAATGGATGCAACAGCTTTCTGAATCTTCTGGCTTTCTCCAAGATCATGAAGAAATATGACAAGGTCAGATCTCTACTGAAAATACTTATTGTCTTACTGATATTTAGCCTCCTATGTTTCAAAGTTGATTTTCGACGATAGGTTTTTGGACAGTCGTCACTGAATTCCTTTTCAATTTCTTTGCTGTGGTCTCAACAATCTACATTTGATTGTTGAAGGTGCTTTTGCATGCATTCATGAGTGCCAACAGAGCATTTGAGACTTGGCCAATTCTTTATATTGGATGGTACAATGTCAGATTAAAAACACGATGTAATGACCAATCTTCTTGTTTTCTAATAGGTAGAATAACAAACAGTCCTTGAATCTGAGTTTTGGAATGCAGAAAAGCACAGACCTGAAGGTGGAAGCTGGAAAGAAATGCTTGCATTGGCTAGAAATGAGGGTTGGGAGCCCCTTAAAACTGAAACCTCATACTAACATGCAACATACTTAGAAGCAATGCATGCTGTACATGCCTTAACCCATACACAGTTAAAATGGTGAAGAAATCCATGGTTTAATCCGTTGACATTGGATAAAATGAAAGACAATTAAATATCCTTTGCTTTTCCCTGGTTAGTGGAAGACAATTAAATATCCTTTCCTTTGCTTTTCCCTGGTTAGTGGAAGACAATTAAATATCCTTTGCTTTTCCCTGGTCAACACCATCAATAAACATTTTACATAAAAATTCGAACTATTCTGTGAATTGGTATGAATTTATGACAAATGCAATTTATTCAGTCAAACTAAATATCCTTTGCTTTTCCCTCAATGTACGGTTTGTCTTTCCATAAATTAAGGTGGTGGGTACATTTTTCCTCTTTTTACTCTTTTATAGTTGAGGCATGCTTTCATCTGTTTTTAACCTTCTACTGTCAAGCTCACTGCATGTTTCTCTAGTCTGTTATTGTCACATCCCGGTCCCGAATCACCCTGGCCTAGGGTAATCCCCAAGGTGAGACACACGTACTCCCGTGATACTGTATCTGTCTCGAGCCAAATACAACATACAAAGGAGAGAAAAACTACTTTTTCCACATGTGAGTCAAGCTCACTAAACCTGTCAATAACATTTCATTCCTGGCGGAAGCTGTAATTCATATACAAAAATATCATTTCCCATTCAGTCCAATTAACTATTCAAGTTTAATACAAAAGAATTAAGCAAGTATATACATTAATTACAAATGAGGGTGTAATAAAAGAACCCTATACACCACTACCAAAAATATAATCAAAAGAATAACTACACACTAGTGTGACCCACACAAAAGGGGCTAGTCACACAACAACTGCGACATCTCCAACAAAATACAGCACGCACTCTGAGGAAGAAGAATCTAAGCTGGCCCTTGATCTGGCCACTCCTCTAGTCCTGACGGTACCTCCTGGGTAACCTCCTCTCCCTCCTGGGCCTCTTCAAGGCTGGGAGCTGTACCTGCGACTGTGACACCGAAGTAGTATCTCAATACGACGATCTAGTAAGTATAGGCAATAATAAGGAAGTACATAATGCTTCAAATTGAGTTAAAAGATGATTAAATTATTATATGTCAATGATAAGTATTAACTAGGCAAGTTATGCGAAAATTGAATACTCTATGCCTGTGAATCAAATAAAATGAAAACGTACTAATTGGCTACTACCTTAAGCTCATCCTCTCAAAGGAGAGCAAATCTAGTTGGGATGTCACCAACGGCCCAACCAAAGGTTAACTGGCTACCCGGGTCTGAAGTTCCGGTGCTTTAAATGATTTACTGCAGTAGTCTCGAATAACTAAACCAAGTTCAACCCCGTCGAGTATCACAGGGTCGAAGCTAAGTAGTGTCGACTCAATCGAATCAATAACAATCGAATAATAATCGGATTTGAGTAAGTTTGTATTTCACATGTCCATAATCAAATCGAATAGCAATCACATATCACAAATACTTACTCAATCCGCTTTTCCCATGAATGTTGAATCGTGTATACAATACTGAAGTCACGAATTGAATGTAAACAATCGGACCTCAATGAATACTAATAATGCAACAAATCTACTAGTTAGGATTTGATATCAATAATGAAATTGTGCTCCAATATGAAATGTAATAATTTAAGGGAGTCAAGACATTTTTACGAACCAATACTGGACTATTGTTTTTAGTCTTTCACCATCCAATACAAGGTAGGTTGGGAAGGTCAACGTATTATTACTTTGTTAGGTGTCACTATTTATGAGAAATACGTTGAATTTCCAAACTAACCCTCATGGCGTAGTGTTAGACTAATGAATGTCCATTGGATCAGTTAAAAAGGTTAACGGTTCTATTTTAGGGTCATAAAGTCTCAAAGCATCCTAAATTCCTATGGAAATAAGGATGAGCACCATAACTATCTATTAGAGAGGATTATGGTGGTTTATGATAGGTTAAGGGTGATAATTCACCCTAAAAATTGGGTCAGAAAAGACCCAGGTTTCAGCTTCATGTTCGCTCGAGCGGACCCATCCAGAGGTTTACTCGCTTGAGCGAGTCTTATTGCTCGCTCGAGCGGTGGATACAGAAGGGAGAATCGCTCAAACGGACCCCATGTTCGCTCGAGCGGATCCCATCCAGAGAGGTGGATGTCCAAGCGATCCTTTTGTTCGCTTGACCAATTGCTTCAGGAGGAGGTTTGCTTGAGCGAATGCTCCAGTTCGCTCAAGTGAACGCTCCAGAACTCCTGATTTCAGAATTCTCATGTTTTCTTCCTCCCTTCCAATTCCCAACTTCTTCCACTACAAAAACCTGTAAAATGGAGTCTCCATACTCCCATGCACACATTAATCCCTCCAAACCAAACATTAACCAATTTCCATAAAACATTCCACACCATTTATTCATTAAGAGCTTTGAAATTATTAAGGAGATAGAGTTCTTGAATCAATGGATAAATAAACAATATGTAAATCCAAATTTGCTTATACTTTCCTTAAAAGAGCTTCCAAATCTTTCTTGACACTCTTGGCTCAAAGAAACCAAAAACCCCAATTTACTAAACCCTAGACACAAATACACAAGGAAAATGGCAATAAATGTCTATGCATGCTTATAAAAGTCTCTTGGATCTAATGCATCTCAAAATTTTATACAAGAGGGTTTAACTCTTAATTCTTAGCAAGGATTTCGAATTGGAAGAGAATATAGGATGGTGAAGATGGTTTCTTGCCAACAATGAAGAGAGGAAGATGAAGAAGATGAAGTTGAGTCCTCTCCTAGCTCCCAAGTGCACATGCCAAGGTCTCTTGATGATTGAGAAAGAGAGAAAGAGATGAAGAAGGAGAGTAGAGAGAAGAGGAAATGAAAAGGAATGAAAGGAAAAAGATGAAGTTGCTTTTAAAGGGATAAGGATGTCATTTTTTTTTTTTGCAAAAAGGTCCATTAAACCAGTATATTTCCATTTTGAGTCAAATAAGGGTCCAATTATTCAACGATTAGTCAAATGAGGTAGGGTCTAATGTGAAAATTGATGTTTTCGTCAAAATACACACGATGACGCCAAAATGACGTGCAAATGATGCAAAATGAGAAAATCGATAATTACGAAAAAGCCCTCGACTCTACCCAACCGAGTTAAATAGGCTCCAACTCACCTGTCTAAGGTTCAAGACTCAACTAACTCAGTCTATAGGGGCTAATCAACCCTAATTATCATAATTAGTAAATAAACACAGTTAATTTAGCTAAAACACACTTAATTAGCACTAAATAGGGTTAAATTGGGTTGGGGTGTAACAGTTATGTTTATGCTCCAAAGAGATTTTTTAAAATCAAGAATTAGTTCTGCCCATTGGTCATATTCCTTGAGGAAAATATGACCTTATCAACCATCTGGCTAACAGTAACCATAGGGTTATTTAAAGTGACCTGGTAAAGACCAGATGTGTATTACTACATATGAGGCGGGCAGGAACGTTGTATGAAATTTATGTATAGAACAGTGCACCTTAAATTGCATCAATTAAACCCAGTCTGCAGTCATGTGTATTGTTGTCTTCGAATGAGTTTCTTTCATCTTTGTTTCCCTTTCGTTTCTTTTCTTTTCTTTTTTTTTATTTCGTTTTTGAAATGGGAATAGGCTTCTTTTTTAAGTTATTTCTTTGGTTTCCCTGGCTGCAGATCACTTCAAGGAGAGCATCTAGGTCTTACTTAAACATGGTGGACAATTCGTACCTTGGCAGCTCTGAGGAGGTTAGGATTCTACTTTTATCATCCTCCTACAAGCATCTAATATGAGCTCTATCATGCAACAAGGTGACCTGGTGTTTATTTACAAAACTACCAATGCCAGAAGCACATGTCCACACACATAAATGTGCATTTAGGCATATCTTTTATTATCAATTTTATTGTTCTCAGTTATCATTATATATATATATATATATATATATATAGGCGTGTGTGCGCTACTTGCTAATGCAATTGTATAGTCTTGATGATTTTTCTTATATCTTGCACTTTTGTTTACTGCATTTCTTATATATAAATAATGCATATATCTACATTACAAATGAAATGTCTAATAATTGAATTACCATTTTTCACAGGTTACCAGGCTCTTGGAGAGAGTAGAGGAAACCTTCATCAAACATTTTGCTAATTCGAATCGTAGGAAAGGAATGAACACCTTGAGGCCAACAGCAAGAAGAGAAAGGCACAGGACAACATTTTTGTTGGGTAAGATAGACCAAATCTTTATCATCCACATTTTATGGTAAATATTTATGTGAAAATAGATTTGGCCTAGGCTAGATTGGAATGGAGAAATAGAATTCATGTAGCCGACCCCAGCATGGTTGGGACAGAGTTTTGATGATGATGATGATTTATGTGCAAATAGATCGTACTTTCTTACATTTTGGTTAATATCTTAAGATTAATACCTGCCAATTATCAAGTTTGTGGCACACTTTTTGATAAAGTCCCGTTTCAAATTTTCTTGAAAGTCCTTTTTCCTTTGTAGAAAAATTCAAAAGGCATCAATAAAATTATTATAAATATTTTCTGGAAGTAAAAAGTAGATATTTCTTCATCATCATTTAAGTTTTGTGAACTTTTAGGTGCTAACGACTCTATGGTTTTTTCCATCATTATTTGCAGGATTTTCTGCTGGTTGCTCAATAGCACTTTTGGTAGCCCTTATTTTGATAGTACGTGCTCGGAAAATTTATAATATGGAGGGGACTAAAGATTACATGAATACCATGTTTCCACTTTATAGGTAAGCGATTGCTCAACATATCATGCCAATTAAGGATGGAAAACATGGCAGAATGTAATTCCATAAATAGGAAAGAGAGAAATCAAGGAACCAGTTCTAAATCAGAAGTGCAAAGTGATGCAAAAGCAATCTGGAAACTCCAGACAGATTTTGGAATTCCAAGACTTAAATCTAATCCGGCTCTTCTTATTCTATAATACATTATGAGTTTTTGTAACTTTACTCATACGTTCAGTGGAAATATTAGCAAATCAATGCCTTAAATTTGCTAGTACGTTCATTGTATTGTGATTGATGGATAACTTAGTTTCCATTGTTTTCTCATGCTAATATCCTTTCACTGATTCACTTTAACTTCATTGCAGCCTATTTGGATTCATTGTGCTCCATTTGCTTATGTATGCTGCGAACATCTACTTTTGGAGGCGTTATCGTGTCAATTACCCCTTTATATTTGGTTTCAAGCAAGGCACTGAATTGGGTTACAGAGAAGTCTTCCTGCTTAGCTCATCCCTTGCAGTACTGGCACTGGCTGGAGTTCTTGCAAACTTGGACATGGAGATGGATAAGAAAACAAAATCCTATGGAACACTAACTGAATTGGTCCCTTTGGGCCTAGTTACTGTAAGATTTCACTGTCTATGAAGAAATTTTCTTAATCTTATTACAAACTATTAATGGACTTCAGATGTCTGTCTATTGACGCTTGTTTTGCTAGATCTAATGTTTAGTAGTTTATATCCCATTAAGATCGTAAAACTCTAATTATGTGAGCTAATTCGGTTTTCCAGGGTTATGAAACCTTGCACCAACACACATACACATGTTAATCATTCACCTCCTTCCTTCTGCATAGGCAACAATTGAAGGATTATGCCTCTCGCAGCAGCACACACATCCATGCTAACTATTGATCCATTTCCTTCTATATATGCAACAATTACAGTAATGTATCAGTAGATGAATTAAAATTAGATTTTCTGAATTATGATCTTTCTTTACAGATCATACTTCTCATAACATTTTGCCCTATCAACATTATATATCGTTCTAGTCGCTTCTTCCTGCTCCGATGTGCATTTCACTGCATCTGTGCTCCTCTATACAAGGTATAGGATGAAATGAAGTTCTACACAAACTATTAAAGCATTGTGCTGAAAAGGCTATTTTTCTTCTATCATGTTGGCAGGTTACCCTCCCAGATTTTTTTTTGGCAGATCAACTAACCAGCCAGGTTCAATACAATCCTCATCTGAATCTTTTCTTTTGATAAGTTAGAAACCTAGCAAATTGAGTTGGTCACATCAATTGAAATAATATTAATAGAGTGATTATTACTGTTGGATAACAAAAAATAAAAGAGATTCATGTATCACAAATTATGATTTCATACCTTCAAAAAAATTAGCAATTCGCTCCTAAAACATGCAAGAGTCATTACCAAGATTTTTATTCACCATACTTAATTATGGGCATATATTTTAATGACAAATAATGAATTCTAAAAATATTCAAGTTCTGTTAGAAACAAATATCATCCCTATTGTATAAATTGGTCATAAGTCAACCGATTTCTTGTTGGAACAATATGATATTCCTCTCAGAAGTTCTTAATCTGTCCAGTATTATCGACACTTGAAGTTTTGACCCTGTTTAACAGTTGATAAAAAAACTTCTATCTTGGATGCTCATGCACCACCCATCCTAACAAAGGGATCATGTCCCAAAAACGAAAAACTTAAAAAAAAAAAAAAAAAAAAAAAAGGGTCCCAAAAACAAAAACTTGGAAACAAGTGACGTGACACTACTGCGTATACTAGACATCATGATGAGGATCATAATCTTCTAAGCCTTATATCATCAATGTAGGGTCAGCTAAAAGAGTTCTAACCAACTCTAAACAAGCTACGTTATAAAAAATAAAATAAAAATTCCCATCTATATATGCACCAAGGAAGTACAGGCTATGCGTACGTGAGCTGATTCTCTGAAAGGCTTATAAACCAAAAGGTGATTTTGAGGTAAGGAAGGTACGTACATGCAATGTAACACTACAAAACGGGGGTTTTGAAGTGCTTTACGCAATTTTTGAAAGAACAAATTTAGAACAAGTAGTATCCTTTCTAAATAATGTTTGTGAAGTGCTCGTAATATGACACTCAAACTAGTCCAATTATCTATTTTGGAATCATTGTCCTTATTCTCAGCCTAATCCCATCTTTTTGGACTTTTCTCTGCCATTTGCTCCTATTTGTAGACATGTTCTCTGTAACTTCTCGTCCTGATATGGTTGTCCTCACTAGTTCACCTAGGTTTTTCATTGTCTCTCCTTTTCCTTTTTCCTTAGACATGTAACTTATGATGCCTAGATATAGATACAGGCATAGACACGGATTAAGGGATCGATGATACAACTTTCCAATATTGGAATCTAGGCACGAATACATATTAGTTCTTTAGAACATTCCTAAAATAATGAAATTATCATTGTTTACATTCACTTCTAACATTATTTATGTTTAAAAGTAATAAAACTAAAAGAACTCTAGAGAAAAATAGACTTAGCCCCTATTTGGCACCACTATGTTTTGCCTCTATTTCTCTAAATCTCTAAAGCGGGTAGAGATTTTGAGAATAGAGGCGTTTGGTAGCGTGTTTCACCATCTCAATGGTATAGAGAAGTAAAGGCAATGCATCTTTTTCCCACAGCCAACCATTGGATGCATGTAGAGAGTAAAAGGAAAAATATAGAGGCGGGTGAATAGTGAATTTGGCCTAACAATGCCCCAAACCAATTTTTTTTTTTTTTCAAAATCTAAGAGTGTAAATCAAGAGCAAAACCGTTGAAAACTTTCACAAGAACAAATGTGCACATTACGTTAAATTTCAGCCGTTTGATCATCACCAATCTCGAGATATTTGAAAAAAAAAAAAAGTGATCCATTGGTTGCAATTTTCTGGAATCTATGGGGCCCAAACACAAGATCTAAATCGTTAGATCTATTTGGAAGGCTGAAAATGGCTATGTGGTTAATTTTCATGGCTTGATACCTTGTGGATCTGGAGATATTTGCAAAACACTATCAACCATGTATGTGTATCATGCTCAATTTTGGATTTGTCCATTCGCAGTAAAGTTTTTTTATTTTTTTTTATATCTGGAATAGTAAATCACGATCCAAACGGTTAAAATTGTTTTTAAGATTAAGTCCAGCTATGGGACCAATTTTCAGCCGTTGGATCATCACCAATCTCAAAATAAGAGCAAAAAAAGTGAGCTATTTTATAGTATTTTCTGGATTATGTGGGCCCCAAACACAAGATCTAAATCATTAGATCTCTTTGGAAGGCCAAACGCGGCCATGGGATCAATTTTCAAGGCTTGATATCGAGTGGATCTTGAGAAATTTGTGAAAAACTTTCAACTATTAATATAAAAAAGTTCATTTAACATAGATCATTGCATTACCAAACACTCCTTTTGATTTTGGCCTCTTTTTTTTTTACTCTTTTTTAATGGCTCTATTTTGATGGATCTATAAAAAAAAAAAAAGAGTAGAGATGCCAAACAAGCCCGTAGTAAGCCAGATATGCTAAACTATACCTAACAAGGTCAAGTACTGATATAAGTGTTTAGATCATTCTGAAACGAATATGCCAGGCATGTACAAGTATCCAAGTAATATACCATGCAACCGGTTATTGACTAATAGGAGCTATAACTGGCATTCTATAAATGTGAACATACTATCTCAAACAAGATTCCTTGGGTTTATCCACTATTGTAGCTAGCTACTGTGGACTCTCCGATGTGCTCGTCTCTCATTTTGTCGTTTCCTATAACCCCATACATCCTTCTTAACATGTGCATTTTAGTCACGTGTAATTTAGTTTCTTCTCACCTCCTTGTTGTCTGACATACATCTCTATAGTCTATACAACAATATAGGTATGGCATTGTATAAAACTGCCCATTTAAACAGTGGCGGGCCTACATTGACTGCCCCAGGTCAAAATTGAAATCTATATAGATTTCAATGATGTCTTGGTGCAGGGGCGAGTAATTTGGGGCACGATCTAGGGACAGTCGCCGCACGTCAAAATTGAAATCACCATAGAGTTGAATGGGGCCTTGGAGCATGTCCCACATGTCTAAACTTGTCACATATGTCTAAAGATAGCCCCACATATGTAAAGCTTCGTTGGTAAAAAAAAGAACAAAAAAAAGAAAAGAAGACGTGTTGCGGCAATACATCGCTCTCCCTCTTCTTCTACCTCTTCTCTTGAAACCTCTTCGCTCCAATTGTCGATCGAGCTCCTCGTCGCCGACCCCTATGTATTTTGTAGACTACTATATCTTTATCTGCCAAACATATCTAGTATAATCCTTCATAATCACTCTATACCTAAATCAAATGCTTAATCTCCAAATCCTAATACCAAAAATAGAACCCCCAAATCCTAATCCATACTCTAGGCCTTAAACCACCAAATCTGAGCGTATCTACAAAAACCCAAAGATAACCAAATTCATTTATGTTATCATGTCTTCTTACCCCACTATGATCCAAAGATAGAATTCCTTTTCCACTATCCAAAGATTGGAGGCTTTGAGAAAGTGAAAAGGGAAAGGATGGGTGTCCCAAAATGTTCTTATATTCAGTTTTTCTCATACGCCCACTCACCTTGAATTTGCAGTGACCCCTATTGGGTGTTGATTTTGATATATAAATTTAGTGAAACATGATAATGTGAGTTTGAGTATCTGAGATTAGGTTAGAATTATTTTTTATCCATCTAATACTTTTTGTTACTTCTAATTAACAACCTTTTCATTGCCCAATCTTCACTAACCTGATGCATCTATTTGAGTTCCATGAGTTGGACATTTTCTAAAGAAAAACGTATAAATGCTATTTGGTAATGTAAAAAAAGTCATGCAAAAGTCAAGAATTTTTTTTTTTCAAATGTAAAGTCTAGCAAAATTTTAGCCCCACCCAAATGAAAATCCTGGGCCCGCCACCGCATTTAAATGTGCATCACATGCTTATTTAATCCACTAGCTTATCTCTTCTTTAACCTCATGCACTAATTCGATTTTTTGTATTAACTCAAATCTCTTTATTTTGTTCTATGATTGCTACTAAATATCAAAATCTACACCTATCTTTTTCAGTTTCCACTCACAACTTGTCTACCCTCTGATCTACTAAATTGCAGTCGATATATTTTCATTTAGATTTACAAATTTTCTGCCCATTTGAATCAAACAAATTTCTCCAAAGTTCTAGCTTGTCATTCACTAACTTTCTTATTTGACTAATTAATTCTACATCTGTCACAACCCCAAACTGGGACCACATTAACCAATGTCCTAATCCGGGACCACGGCGCAGTGGGCCAGAAAATTTCGCCCGCTCACGCTGTTTCCCACAGATTTCCACGATGAGGATTCCACAATCCGATGTCTCACAAACAAACACGAATAAATAATTTGCGGAAGCATATAGCAAACACAATCTGTAAATCAAACAAAATATAGAACATCCAAGACTTATGTCAGAGTAAAACACATAATTAAGCATACCCATCATCAAGGTTTAACATATATAGCACAAAAGAAAGTGGTTTAAGTTATACATCCCAAAATAAGAGCCAATAAAGGCTGCAATATCCAAAACCCAAAATGAAGTGAACCCTCCCAAAAGGTGACACAGCGCATGGCCCAACCCGATGTCTAGATGACATCGCCGAGATGCCACTCTCGAGCAAACGGTAGCTCAACCGCCGCCTCCTCACGCTCCACCTCACGGGCAATGGGATCGACATCTGGTACCAAACAAAGAAGTATCAAACACGACGGTCTGGCAGGTAAATAATGCAGATAAGAACATGACAAGTATGTACAAAATCACTTTTGAATATGATAGCGCATTTGGAAGTTAAATAGAAGCAATGATAAAGCAGCAAGGCTAAATACTGAAATTAATTGTATAGAATGGAAAACATATTAACAAAATTCTGATAATCAAGTAAAAGATGGCAACCACATTGAGCTATGTTCTCCCATTACCGAGGTAACAAGAGCATACAAAAGTATAACTGCTGCCATAGGAAATATACAGTATAGCCCCGTATAGCTGGGCATCAAATAGAATCCGCCACAGAACGGATGGCATATAAACAGAAGTCCAAGCTGCAATTGGCAGAATTATTTAAGAATATCCCAAGACGAAGGATCAAACCGACTAGGCGACCCAAGCTTAGTGGTGCCGACTAAAAATCCGAACAAACGCAACCCAAATCAAGAGAACATATTTCAAATCGATAAGGGACTACTCTGAGCAGAAACATGTATGGACTTATGAAAACGAAATGGATGAGTAGCCTTATCAAGATTTTCACAACGTGGCAAACCACTCATAATTTCCTCAAAACATTTTATGAGAAAGCATGCAAGCTTTCAAAATCGGAATGGCATCATGACTTGTGGTCGAGTGGCTTTCCAATGTTTGTCTTGATGAGCACTTAGTGTTCGAATGTTGGTGTATGAAAAAGAATTTGGTGCCTCCGAGGTTGTCCGACATTTGAACCTCTAAGTGCACAACAAGACTAGGTGGAATACAAGTGTCCCCAGTTAAGATCCCTGCAACTCCCCTCAATCCCATCACTACAGGGACCTCGGTCACTTGTTGGTTAGATGTCGGTTAACTGATGTTGACCGCAGTTAACCGCCAATTGACCGCGGGACAGACTGAGACAGATTCAAGCCCCCGGTTATTTTGATCGCCAACTGTCTATGACTTGTTTGTCAGGTCGCTGTGACCTGGCGGTCTCTCCCAATTTTTCCTGCATTCTGGAATTGTAACCGAGCTCCTCCTCGGTTAACCGCCAGGTGACCGACCAGCCAGCGAAAACTGGGTTTTGAACTCCACAACAACTGATCTTCTACCCACACGATTTCCCTTCTTTCTCATTCTCAAAACCCATTCTCCTGCACATGAATTGGGCTCTCCTTAGTCCCAACCACCACTCCAAACAACCACAACCATTACAAAACCATTGCATAACTGATTGAATGCTAAATAGAACACATGGTACTTTGCAGAATTTCCAGATTTCTGGAGCTATTTCCATAAAAAACAAAACATGAAGAATTGGCATAAAAGCATGAACTGATCACATGATCACACTGTTTAAAGAATCAACAACTACTGTCAATTGACACTTGGGAACATTCAGAATTTCACATTTGAGTTTGAAAAAGGAAATAGAATTCAATGCACATGCTAATTTACCAAACCATTCATTTGCAAGAAACTTCTTATTGTTAACGTTGAGTTCCTGCAGAAAACTGAAACACAAGCAAGAATTCTAAAGTGCAAAAACCAACTATCTATTATCAAATAATAACCGCCATTGCATAGAATTTTAGCCCAAAATTTAAAGCAAAACAGAATTCTGCTTGCATGCATAACAATATCAGATTATTCACTTGCCTTAGACCAAATTGGGTTCTAAAATTACTCCAAGCACTCCTCTCTACAGCAAGAACCTTCAATCTACAAAAGTCCCATGGAAACCACACAAAATCCCCAAAATTTTGAAGGGGTAAACAATTCTCCTAGAGATTCCTTGCTTGCAAGATTAGAAGCTTCCTAAGGGTCTAGAAAAACCCAATCTAAGAGAAGAAATCCATTCCTTACCTAAAGGACCTCTATCCAAGAAGAAAACTTAAAGAAGAGGATGATCCCTGCAGAAACTCCATAGGAATGGTGTCTTTGGAAAGCTCAATGGATAGGGAAACGAATGGTGAAAACGAATGGTGAACTCAGATTTCTACTTTGAGCTCAATTGGTGGGACATGCAAAAAGGTAAAGGGTCTGGAAAGGAAGAAGAAGAGAAGTTCTTCTCTGGTTTGGAGGAAGAGGGAGAATACGTGGGTGATGTTTGAGTTATGTGGGGACTAGGCCCTGCTAGCTCTAAAACTCCAAGTGGCTAGAAACCCCATTTGTGGTCCCCGGATGAGATCGACGAAGCAAGGGAAATTGATTGTCAAAAAATCTAGTTTTCGAAAAGTATATTTTTCGCATTATTCGAAAACATTGAAAATCGTGCGCAGATTTTGATGCGAAAGTTTGTTTTGTTGTTTTGGCTGAAAAACTGGGTTTCTAGATTTCGAATGCGGACGGAATGCACCAAAGTTGTAGGGGCTGATATAGCTTATCAAAAGAAGTGAAAATTATGATTTTTTGAAATCAAGAATAATTCGCCCCACATGTACACAAGTCACACAGGCCACCCTGGCCATGTCAGACTAAGCTCAAAGGCTTTCAAAATTCCCTAAAGCTATGAAAAACTTTAATAAAACTCACAACCTAAGCCATACGTCCCTGAATCCCACTTGGAGACTAATACTCAACTTAATTGGCGCTAAACACATCAAACCTCGATCGGGATCTTACAACATCATTGCTAATTTTCTGCCCATTTGGCTCGAAGAACTTTCTGCAAAGTGCTAGCTTGTCATTCACTAGCTTTCTTGTTTGACTAATAGTACTACATCATCTGTCGGCAACATACACCGCGGAACTTCATCGTAGATATTTGTTCTAATTAAGTTGTCCAACAAATAGGGACACAAACCTGAATGCAACCAGATTCAGCAAAGAACTCATATGTTAACCCACAAACAGTTCTCACATTAGTTATTGCCCCTTTATACTTCTATGATTTTTATCTACGCATTAGTAATGTTCTTTGTCATCAACATCCACCAAACAACTACCTCAATACCTTACCACATGCATTTTCAAAATCCACAAGTCAATTTCCAAAAATGAGCATCAAATAACCTTTCTTTTTATGGAAATAGAATTAGAGGAAGATGGAAACTGAATAATTAGTTATTAAATACTCATTTTTGAAAAGTCACCTTTGATATTCAGCTTTAACCACTTATGACATGAATCCTATGTATTCAATTTCTATGTATTATAATGCAAACAAATATTCCCTAATTAATGTTAGACAAGGAGGATAACCTATACAGGGGACACGGACATAAGTTGCAGCAAGTAATCAAAATTTCATTATGAGACCACCTTCTTGTAAAAGGTTGACTGTTATATCAAAACACACACCTTGTTAATGGCCCAAAATCACTTTGATCAAATTGATATTCAATGTTGGACTGAAGTCATCCTCTTTACAGGGAGATCTCACATTTTATATTTTGGTGCGGAATATCACCTCAACCCAAAAGTGGATGCTGATGTTTTAACAAACTACAGTTTTTAACACAAATTGGCTTTCATGTTGTTTCAGGTCCAGGCAATTAGGAGTCTAGAATTCTACATCTGCTACTATGGTTGGGGAAACTTCAAACTGAGGCAGGACAACTGCAGCAACAGTGATGTCTTTAAAATTGTTCTTTTTATTGTAGCAGTGATTCCATACTGGCTTCGCTTCCTACAGGTAACTTTACACATTGCACTTGTATCTGGGATTTATCTTTATACCTGTTTCTATTTGGGTAGTTTCTGTACATAATGTTCAACCAATAAATGTTCCAAATGACCAAAATAGCCATGGTTAGAAACCTTTGAAACTCTAACAGTGCTTTCTTGGTGTTACAGTGCATCAGACGCCTGTTCGAAGAGAAAGATGCAGCGCAGGGATACAATGGTTTGAAATATTTGGCAACTATTATAGCTGTTGTTATGAGGACTGCTTCTGAGATGCGTAAGGGAATATTTCATTGGAAGATCATGGCTGGAATCAGTTCAATCCTCGCCACAATTGTCAGTATATACTGGGACATTGTATTAGACTGGGGGCTTCTGCAAAAGAATTCGAAAAACCGTTGGTTGAGGGACAAACTCCTTGTTTCTCACAAAAGTGTATACTTTGCAGCCATGGTAAAGGAAGAAACTTGAACTGCAGCGTCTGGGTGTTGTAGAGTTTGATGTTTTGACTGTTTCTTTCTGAATGCAGCTGTTGAATATCCTACTAAGATTCGCTTGGTTGAAATCAGTGTTGGGGTTTAACATATCCTTCCTACACATAAATGCATTCGCCACGACTTTTGCCTGTCTGGAGATAATTCGACGTGGTATTTGGAATTTCTTCAGGTCAGTTACATTTTGAGTGTTGAGTTCACTTCCATGTTTATTTAAAACAAACTCATCAACTTGGCTTGTAGGCTCATAGTACTAAATCATAGGTCTGCTTCCCTTAATTTTCCTTTCATGTAAAATCAGTGTTTTTAATTGAGATGGCCTATATTTATTCACTTTGTATAAACACGTGGAAAGGAAAATAAAAGAAAATAAGGGCATGTTTGGATGCACAAGAAAATACAAGAAGGTAAAATTTTATGGAACATAATCTTTCATTTTCTAAAGAGAACAAAAATCTTGTGTGTTTGGTAACCCAAGAAAAATATGAAGAAAATATCATTTTCTTTCGAAAAGCTCAATATTTTTTCCTACAACTCTCCCCTGTAGAAAACTTTCTACAATATAAAAATCTTTCATAATGAGGTTTGCAGAGTGGTAAAGTAAAGAACTTCACCAAATCTATCATGATGTACTTGTTTATATGTATGGTAAAGTAAAGTAAAGGTAAATGTCACATCATGGTAAAGATGAAGAAAAGTGAAGGAGAAGTAAAGAATATAGTGAAGTAAAGTGGGAGAGAGTGGTAAAGTTTTTTTTTTTTTGTTTGACTTTACTTTATCACACTTTATCGTAGTTTATATGGTAAAAAAAAAGTGACTCGTGATAAAGTTTATAGTAAAAAAGTGCATGTTGGCTTTATTCTACCAAACTACTTTTTCATCTAAAAAGGTGAAGGGATAATATGTCGTATCTAGGTCAAGTCATGTTTGTTTATATGTATGATAAAGTAAAATAAATATTGATGCCACATCATGGTAAAAGATGAGGTAAAGTAAGGTAAAATGAAGTATGTAGTGAAGGAAAGTAGGAAAGGGAGAGAGTTGTAAAGTAGTTGCCATTTGTATTGACTTTACTTTACTATACTTTACCATAGCTTTATGTGATAAAGAAAATTGGCTTATGGTAAAAAAAAATTGGTAGTTGAACTTTACTTTACCACACTATTTTTTCATCCAAAATTAAATATAAGTTAAGTATTTAACGAAAAATTATTCTAATAATGAACTTTACTACAATCAATAATATTAACTTCTTGTTATTTTGGATTTTTTAATATATTTTAAAATCATGGTACCTTTCACGGAACTAAATTTAAAATCTGTAATATTCTTCAAAAATTGCCAAACAACAAAAATAGTACAATATTTTAATATTACACTATTCTATTCTATAAAAGTTTATTCTTATAATATTTAAATTTGTAAATATTGTATTGTGTAAACATCCAAATGAGTCCTAATAGAAAGAAGAATTTACTGCCTTGGAGTTGGCCTGCTATATTTGGGTGCTAGCAGATACATCCATTTGGAGTGCATGACATAGCTTAAAATTCTTTGGTGTACGCAGTATTAAATGTGATTTCACTTGAGTGGATCAAACAATGTTCAATTCTTAATTCTTGAACTGTACCAGAAGTTTTCAACTGTATGCTTCATTGCTTATGTCTCTCATAACGGTTGGATGGACTATTCACAGGTTAGAGAATGAGCACTTGACCAATGTCGGCAAATATCGGGCTTTCAAGTCAGTGCCCCTTCCTTTCAACTATGATACAGATGATGAGAAGGATGATTAGGTACATGAGGCCTGGAGAACGAGGTTAGAAGTGTAATCTTATTGGAGTATTTTTTACTGTTGAAGCCTTGTATAGAAAATATGCCAACCCTAAATAAAACGAAAGGACCCACACGACCACAATGTTGAAGTTAAAGTAGTTTTTTTTTTTTTTTTTTTACTTTTTTTGTTTTGAGCATTCTTATGTAATTATGCAATAGTTACAGTGGTTTTGTTGGAGTTATTACTTTTAATATTCCAATGAGAAAATTAAGACGGAGAATCCAAAAGTCATTTTGAAAAGTCTAAAGGTTAAAGGTCATCTAGAAAAGCCAGAGGTCATGCTTTTTTATTCTTGTCGTGATATATGTAAAGTCATGTCTTTTGGAGGTGTCCTTTGGTAGTCTATATAACGTTGTATTGTGTGTGTGAAGAAAGTGAGTCTTGAAGATAGTCAAGTGCTTGGTGTGGTCTTCTTGTTATTGTGTGGTGAATGATAATATATTCATGTTGAGTGTTTTGCTCATTTGATTTAGAGTAGGGGCTTTGTATGGCCTTTGGTTGTACAACCCCACATACACAAGCACACACACTCCACACCTTTATGTTCCAACAAAGTGGTATTAGATCACATTTGCTACAAATTGGTATCGGAGCTAGGGTGGCAAAATCTCAAAGTATCAATCTTGAATTGTTTTTTGTTGTTGGAAAGGTTTTATGTTTTGAAGAAGAGAGAATTTGATATTTGGGGTTGGGGGTGGTGGGGTTTGAATGAAATGATTTTCTAAGAAAAAGGAAATGAGTAAATGGATGAGAAAAGAGAACAAAATCTGTGATTTTGTTATTAAGACTCCAGAGAATAAGTTTCTTCTCTTGATTGATCACATTTTCTACATGGTTACGCTAGTGCTCTGTGTATAGTAAAGTTGTTTATTTGAATTTAGAAATTTATGTTTGAATTTGAGAACTAATGAGTGATCACTGGTCAGTAATACATCCATTTAGTATGAGAGAGTTTGTAATTTAACATAATGAAAATAATAATTTTCCATTGAACATCAAAAGAGAACTTTCTTTAAAAGTTTTTTTTTTTTTTTTGGGTAAAGAGTCTTCGAAAGTAATTGGTACTTCAATTGGTCCTTACCTTTGCAAAATACTAGATTTGAGGGGAATCCATATTCACCTGCTGCTGCTGTCTGCTTTTGTTACCTTCAGTTCACAGAATACCAATTTACCATATGTTTCTGTTAGGCGTCCAAACCATAGCCTTAACCAATCTATCAAGGTCGGTGGCATGAGGCACTTTCACCATAGAAACACATGCTTCTTTCTCTGTGGACTGTGCCCTTTTTTTTTATGGGTAAGATTGTATCTAAACACACTAAACTGAAAGAATTATTTAGGTATGCCATTAGAAGATCACACGATTAATTGGCAATTGCTAGTTCACTCAATGAAGTATTGCCGAAAGAAGGGTTTTTTTTTTTTTTAATCAGTAACGGTAAATTTTATTAAAGAAAAACAAAGGAATAAGGCCTTTTTTTCTTTTTATGCAGATTTTTTTTTTTTCTATCGGAAAGGAGTTATGAAAGACATCGTTGCAAACAGGATGAGTGGAAAACGTAAACTAACAGCACAAGTTCACGTAGACTGAGATACGGTTTTGGAGATGATGATGATGAACATTACCCAATTGAAATGGGATCCCTTGCTACGTTGTAAAATGGTCCACGTGTTATTTTCGTAGGGCACATTCAAGTCCACTGGACAAAAAGATATCTTCAAATTAGAGATGTACCGAAAGTCAGCGCCATTCACCGCAACATGAAGTCTATAGTGGTCTGTAGAAACTTCATCTTCATTTACCAACCATTTTTTGTGGCCTTATATGATTTAGTAGAAACTTACAGTGGATTATTTGTAGGCCTGCCATTGGATCTCTCTTGTTCGCTCTTTTAAAGAAATTCTGAGTTGTCGGAGTCGAACGCTAAAATGGGGTTCACTGTGGAGAATCATAAACCCTATGGGCAAGTTTGTAGACATGCCACATAAAGCTGTTTCCATTGAAAAAGAAAATTTTTTATTCTGCAGTAATTTGAAGAAAAGCGGTCACGTCAAACATGAATTCTTTTTATAGTGAGAAAAACCATTACTACAATTTTAGCCCTTTATTTTTTCAAGAAAATTGGTTATATATATGTGCCCTAAATGCAGAAAGATTGACTTCCAGAGCGGGGAGCACAGGAACAAATAAGCCGGGTATCAAAAAGTTGAATCACCTTCCCATATAGGAGTTCTAAAAACAAAGGCGAAAAGGAGATATATATAGACACACACTTTGTGAGGACAAGTAAATTACAGAAATAATACAAGTAATTATAATAAATCAACAACACTCAAAATAATCATAAATAATACTGATAGTTGCATCTCACTCTAATCAAAGTAGCACCCATGTTGGATTGATCATATGTAAACCAATCTATACATCCATTATTATATATGAAGCGAAGTGGATTTGATTTCCAATTTCACTGTCAATTTCAAATTTGATATCACTCATTAATCCTCGTATTAATATTAGCCCTATTAATAATGTTCTTTTTACTAATCCAATGTTACATAAACTCTTTCCTATTCTCTTCGTGTTTCTATTCACGTCTCTACATTTTCCACCTTTAAACGCCACAAGCTCTTTTATCTTCTCCATCCTCTCTAATAAGTTACTCATTGATTTTTTTATTTATTAGAAATTATTTCTTTCGATTTTTTATTTTAGACCTTTACATTATAACTACCACTAATTATATTGCCTGTGCTTAGCACGAGGGGGCTTTCGCTAGTAATTAATTAAAGAAAACTTAATGTTTGGTTACTCATGATTGTCTGATGGGCCACGATGCCTGCAGTAGGCATCAATGGTTAAAAATATTATTTTCATGCTTTGCTTGTTGACACAGGTACACTCAATATTGAGAATGAACATAATTTAATATTCTTTTCTTTATAATTTATAATTAAATTTTTTTTTTACTATTTCTTATGATGTGCAAGAATCTATAATATTAGAAGACAACAAGAGATCAAAAATAAAACTTGATAGATCTTGTGTCAAATGGGTAGCCGCAACTAGTAACGAGGATATTATTCTGAGCACCACCATATCAGCAAAAAAAAAAAAAAAAAAGTTGATAGTGATTTATTTATCCTAGCTCTAAAACCAAGTAAAGAAAATTCTGGCGTGGACTTGATCATAGCAATTATAATACCAATGCCTTTGTTTAGAAGATCATTTTATTGGGGAAAAGTCATTTTTATGGTATGATTTTCTAGAATTACTGAGTTATATTGAGTTTTTAGAATTATCTTTTAGTAAATGAATATAATTTTTACATTTCACGATGAAGAGAATTTCTACAGTGAGAATAATACAATATGAGATACAAACACATGCTCTTTTAAAAAAAATGGGATGGCCCATGTTGGTCTCTTTCTATGAGGCAGGCCAACACCTAATTTCATTTTCTCCTCGCTGGATTAATTAGCTTTCATAGTTAGATATATTATTAGATAAATACCAAGAAAATAAAACATTTCAATTTGATGGTGGGTTCCATCTCCATGCGGACTAAAGTTTGGCCGAGAGGTAATAAAGGAAATTATGATTTTAAGCGATTTTTATATCTTAATGCAAGATCCACTGATAGATTTAATAGGGTTGAGTTCAGAGAATATTGCAAAAAGACTACACTCCGAGCAAACTACATATAATGAATTTGCAGGCCGTCCAACTCATGGCCCCCAGTTAGATGCATTCCTTTCGATGTTGGCAGAATAGATGGAAGGTCTCTTTATGGATAAGAATCATGTCAAATAAAAAATGAAAAACAGAAAAGAAAAAGAAAAGATAGTTCCATCATACCATCCTAGCCCTCATTTTAACATTGTCAAACTTGAATGGTTTATTAACCATACGTTTCTTTTTTCAAATTCAACCCAATGTTTCTTTTTCAAATTAATTCAATCCAACGTTTCTAGAGTTTCGATGAGCATAAAAATGAGTTGATACTGGATCATGGGGGTGTCGGTAGAGGGAGCGGGGGTCGAGAGTGGGACAATTGCCCTCCACTCAACTTTGAGTTTTTCACTCTGAACATATTTGGTAACCATCCCTACCAAGGATTCCTCTCTGCTTTTCTTTGCAAGTGAGGAATACTCACGTTTAGGAAATTTTCCTCGCATCCATTTTTCCACTCTGGTGATTTTGAAAATATACAAAGGAGGGGATTCCTTCAGTCTGACCATCCCCCATCGGAAAGGATAAATCGTCGATTCAAAAGGGGCATTATATAAGCAGCATTCTTTGGAGAGGAAAATCCGCCCTATCCCTGCTACAACTGATCGTTTCCCTCTCGCCCAGCAACTCGGCCCAGCATCGATTCCCCAGCAACGTTGTCGGCCCTCTCTCCCGCAGTTGCTTCTTCCCCTACGTAGCGCACCCATTTCTCTGTATATAATTAAGAAAATGTGATGTTATTTTGTTAAAGAGGAATTTTATTTAAACATTTTTCATGATTACTCCTTTCCTGATCTTTGTCCAAGCATTTCAGGTTTGGGCGATATAATGCTCTTGAATGGGAATTTGGTTTATGAGATGAATGCCTCATTTTAATATTAAATAATCCTTGAAACTTGCTAATCGAAAAGAAAAATGAAAAATGAAAAATGAAAGAGAATAGAGATATGTGGCACTCAGTTTCTTGTATAATAACTTGTAATATTTAGTTATGACAAAAAACACACCCATGGCATGTGACTCATGTTTTCCAACTGCATAACCTCATTTACAAATAAACTGAATTTATCTATACTGGATTTATAAAGATCCAAACAGTACCGAGAAGCATTTACCATTTTCTAGGCTAACTAGAGAACATGTAAAACATGTCAATAATAGATTGAAAACTCAATTAGATGCACATATCATGCTTGCATCCTAGTCATTATTTTTGGCATATCTCTGTCTCCCAATTTGTTTGATGGTTGTCACATTCTTGTTACATTTTCTGGTTCTGGGTGTTTTCCATTTGAATTTGGTTGTTGAATAGGTACTTTGCTTGTTTTTTGCTTTCTGTTTTAATGACCAGGTTGTGGTGTTTGGATGTATATTGAACTGGTTTTTCAAGTTGCTTCATCTGGCAACTGTTAGTTTCTTGGATGATATGACAGCATTCAACATCTATCTGCAAAGATTTGCACTTGAAACTATGAACATAAACATTCAACATTATATCCAATGATGCTCCTTTCTGTGGGATAAGTTTTGGCTTCATGCTTGTTTTCAATTGGTATTTTGTTTGTCATTGATTTATTTATTTTTAAACGGATTCCTCTCCCTTTACCAAACATGACTTAGAAGGAATCATCATTGATTCCTCTATGATAGCCGAACATGGAATGCACTGAATCCTCTCCGTCATAAATCTTGACCGAAGAGAGTCTACTTCCATAATACCAAGGATTTTTCTAGATAGAGGATTCATCTCCCATTTCCAAACGTGCCTTTAAGGTACAACGAGAGGAGAGGATCTCCATATATAGTGGCCCCACACTTGAAAATCAAAGTCTCTAAAAAAATGAATTCCCTATAATTCATTGAGCTTTTCCAAATTTTACTCCAATAGGAGTTTGTCCCACTATAAGATTGATCATGACATGATTAAAAATGTCATATGCTCAATCTTATAATGGGACCAACTCCGGTGGAAGTAAGATTTGAGGAGAGTCCATTTAAAGTGAGTGTAATTATTTTAACTGGTATGGGTATTCAAAAGGTAGGCTTTGTTGTGGAGTCCAACATCCCAAGAGGATCTAGACTCCTAACTTGCATTCATATCATTTACACTTTAGAGGGTCACATTTTCATGACATTGATGAATGACTGTCCACTCTCCTCTCAACCATCCATGCCTACCAAATGCATCGTGGCCCATCATACCGTCAAAAGTAACTAATCATAGGATTTTTAATCATTGATGCCTACTATAGGCATCATGGACATCATATAATCATAAGTAACCAATCAATGGATTTTCATTAATTAACTGTGGATGGATTGATTTACATATGATTAATCCAACGTGGGTATTACTTTGATTAGAGTGAGATATAACTCTTGGTATTATTTACGACTATTTTTGAGTGTTGATTGACTATAATTGGTTGTGTGTGTATATATAGGGAAGTGGTTCTATAAGGACGGTCATTCTAATCTTAGGTGCGAACCTCCTAGTGGGGCCCACTGTGAGACCTCAATGGTCATAGGATGGAGGGGGACCGAAAGATCCAAGTAGAGCCAACCTACATAACAAATTTGAAGTCAATCTAATACCTCCAACCTCTTCATCCGTGATCCACAAGTTTAATAGCTTTATATCAAACAAGAAAAAATGACCCTTAATCCAACAGTCTAGTTCATCCGAATCCATACAAATTCACCGGAGTCGGTGCCTATAAAGGGGTTGTGAATGTGTGGTCAATTTGGATGGGTCATAAGGTGGGCCCCATTGGTCGTTTCGAACTGTGCGGACCGTAAGGACCGTCTTTATAGGACCGATTCCCATATATATATATATATATATATATATATATATATGAGGGTTGCTCCCCTACACTGCAGCTGCCCTTATTCTCAGCTGGAAACGTGTGTAGGGGAGCAGCGTGTGAAATTTCAAGCTCCCTTCTCTCATCTGTGGCATTTGATGGTGGGCCAGCGAAATCACAAACATTAAGGGGAGCTTGAAATTTCACACGCTGTTCCCCTACACACGTTTCCAGCTGAGAATAAGGGCAGCTGCTGTGTAGGGGAGTAGCCCTATATATATATATATATATATATATATATATATATATATATATATATATAGGGCAAAGCTCTCCTAAGCACGAGCTTATGATAAAAATTCCGTAAGCCCACGCTTGTGGGGTCCGCCTTTGGTCACCCTTGGTCCATCCAAATGGACTAAACAGATGACCCCCTTGAATTGCACATGTCCACCAACTTTCGGTCGGATTCGAATTTACTGAACCGTTGGATCGACTGTGTACCGATCTAAATGGATTGTTGGCCATTAAACTTTTGGGGCCTAGATGGCGATGATAGAAATAACTGTTGTGGCTGATTTTTTGTAAAAAAAAAGGTCCTAGGGGGTCTTTGAAATCCCTCATCCCCATCCCAAGGTGGGCCCCACCACACACTTGAGCTTACCTTATCCTAAGCTTTAGTTTATATATATACTAGTCATTGCCCGTGCCTGAAGGCACAGCGCACCACGCTCTGAGCACAACTAAATCTAATTACTCTTCTTTTGACCACCTAACAACTAACACCGCCCATAATTTAACAAATTTAACTCAAATTTTCTATGTGGCCCATTGGATCAATCAGCTTCAAATCAAGCCCAGCCGGATTTTATTTTTTTAGGTAAAACAGCCTAGCCAATTGGACCCTTGTTTAACCACCATTGAATACCAGAAGTGGCCAACTACTATAAGCAGTCTAGTTTAATACACATTTGCATCTGCTACCAAAACAATCCAAGTTAGCCTAGATTTCACAATCCGTGAAAAACAGCATATATATGTGAATGGGCAAACTGGTAAGTTGTGGGCCCAAATTCCATAACGTTCAATCACTCAATTGCAATCATAGCCGTGTATTTAATCATATCTTTACTTGCAATGAAGTTTTGAAAAGATAATGGCACGTTTTGTAATTTCACAGAAAACCAAGGACACTCCCATATCCTCTGGGAAAAGATAATGGTAGGTTTCGTAATTTCACAGAAAATCAATGGCACTCCCATATCCTCTTGTCCTTAGTAAAAAGTTACTGCCCCTTTGTTTTCGAATAATTACAAAATTACCAAGCTCTTGAATCCCTTCTCAGCCCTAGGATTTATGTACAAAAATATGTACATAAATCCAAGGGTCCAAAATGTCCAGGGATTCAAATACTGCTCTCCCTTATTATATAGATATATATATATATATATATAGATATATATAAGAGATATTCTCCTAAGCTACAACTTTTGTAATCCTAAGCTGAAATTGTCTACAAAATCCTCTTTATTATAAACTTCCTCAAATCATTGTCTCCAAAATCAAGATAAATCCAATCAGAAGTAGATTTTCCAATTCCATCATGCCACAAATAGACATAATCGATTTTGATTTATGGGACCAGCATTGTTTTTAACTTATGATAACATAAGCTGCAGCTTAGGAGAGCCCATATATATATTGGAAATTCTAAGAAACGTCAGGTGGGCCCCAGCATACACTCGAGCCCCACCACACACTTGAGCTTACCTTATCATAAGCTTAAGTTTAGGATATATATATATGTATGGGGATATTCAAGTGCATCCTTCCCTCACCACAATGATGAGGGATGGATGCACTTGAATACATATATATATATATATATATATATATATATATATGCTCATATGAGAGCATCTCTCACGTTACTGTGAGAGATAAAGTGGGGGCCCTCACATTTAAGTTGTTGGCATTGGATATGGATATGAGGGCCCATATCTTATCTCTGATAGCAAGGTGAGAGATGCTCTCATAGGAGCATCTCCCATATATATATATGTATGTATATGGCGATCTTCTTATGCATCTATCCCTCACCAAAAATGGTGAGGGACACCCCTTTTGGGGGTGTTTCAAGTATAAGAGGGGTACTTTGTACATCCCTTTTGTACTTGAAACCCCCCCAAAAGGGGTGTCCCTCACCATTTTTGGTGAGGGATAAATGCATATGAATATTTCCCGTATGTATATATATATATATATATATATATATATATATATATATGAGAGGTGCTCTTATGAGAGACACTTTCACCAAGTTGGTGAGAGATGGGTGAGGGCCTTCACTTCCATATCCACTCTCACTGGCTTAAATGCAAGGACCCCCAACTTAAATGTGAGGGCCCCTACCCATCTCTCACCAACTTGGTGAGAGTGTCTCTCACTAGAGCACCTCCCTATATATATATATATATATAGGGAGATGCTCCTATGAGAGATATCTCTCACCTTATATGAGAGATAGGAGTGGGGACCCTCACATTTAAGTTGTTGGCATTAGATATGGATGTGAGGGCCCCCACCTTATCTCTCATAGTAAGGTAAGAGCATCTCTCATAGGAGCATCTCCTAATATATACATATATATATATATATATATATATATATATATATATATATATATATGTATGTATACATATATAGGCAAGGCTCTCCTAAGCTTAAGCTTAGGATAAGATTCCTTAAGCTAATGCTCATGGGGCCTATCCTTGGTCCCTCCAAATGGACCAAACACATGACCCCCCCTGAATTGCACAAGCCCACCAATTTTTGGTCAGATCCAAATTTACTAGACTGTTAGATCAACTGTGTACCGATCCAAATGGACCATTGACCATTAAACTTTTGGTGCCCAGATGCAGATGATAGAAACCACGGTTGTGGTTGATTTTTTTTAGGAAGGAGAGTCCCAGAGAGTCTTTGAAATCCCCCCCACCCCCAACCCCATCCCCATGTGGTTCCCTAGGTGGGCCCCAACACACAATCGAGCTTACTTCAGCTTACGTAGAGCTGGCCCCTATATATATATACATATATATATATATATATATATATATAGGGGCCAGCTCTCCTAAGCTGAAGCTTACATTATCTTAAGTTAAAGCAGTGGTGGTCTCACAAATCAAAGTCGATTATCGTTGTTTCTTATATGATAATCGTCTCCAAAATCAAGATAAATCCAATCATAACTGGATTTTCCAATTCCATCATGCAATAAACATATATAATCAACTTTAATTTATGGGACCAGCACTATTCCAGCTTAGAATAAAGTAAATTTCAGCTTAGGAGAGCTCTGCTCATATATATACATTGGAAATTCTAAAAAGATGCTCATTTTTCCTTCTTTTTTTTTTTTTTTTGTCATGGGCCCATGTAGTCAATCTAGTCTTTTCACACACACCAACCTACCAAAGTCTAAATTTGACACCTATCCAACTTTTTCTCACCACTGGATTGGAGTCTCACTTTCATTAGCTAAGAGGCATGAGTTCATTGCAGTGTGTCTCTAGCCATGGTAGAGTACGAGCAGTGGCGGACCCAGGATTTTAGTTTGAGTGGGGCGGATGATAATCATCACCAACTACCTATAATATCCACTTATAGCATAGTTTTTAAAGACACGATTTAAAAGAATAATTAAGTAAGGAATCCTACTACAAATACCGAATTCATACATAAATGAACACATCTCACTGAAAATCATGAAAATAATATATCACAGAAAAGTAAATCATCAAATGGAAACTACTACTCACATGCAAAAGAAAATGATGCTTCATATTAATAAAAAGAATTAAAGCCCCATAAAAGAAAATATAATAATAACAATAAGGCTTAGGGCAGACAATAGAATCAATCCGTTCTAACAATATTCTTATGCGGGACAACAAAAATGTTCAATCTTATTTACTGCTCTATATATGCAAAAAGACCTGAGGCGATTAGAGGTTTTCACGAAGGTTTTGGGACTCTTTTAGGGTGATTAGTTTAGATATAAGTGGGGTATGGGGTGGGGCCCTCTACAAATAGTTTGGAGTTTCTAGATCCGACCTGGGGCAACTGCCCTAGGTCGTCATAGTGTAGGTCCGCCACTGAGTGCGAGAGTCCATCGTTTGCCAGACAATGAACATAGATAGATTGCCATTTGCCCGCAACAGTCTTCGAGCATAGCATACCAAAACTGAACTTGTTGAAAATAAAAGAAAAATTAATTATAAAGCAAGTAGTGGTACTTGAGTTGGTCAAGGACTGTTTGACACCTCGTGAGGTAGAGAGGTCAACACCTCGACATCTACCTCTGTTGGCCACCTCCCACTTGGAATTGGATTGTTAAAAGATATAATTAATTATTAATTAAGGTTTTTCATGCATTTAACCCTAAGTGGCAATGAGGTTGGAGATCTTTCCTGGAGGTCGTGTTTCAAATCTAACGGGTCAGGCCAGGTATGGTACAGTGGAAATATCAATTGGGTCGGGTTCTCTTTTACCCAAATCCGAACGCGACCCGCCCCATTGCCATCCATCCCCTCTCCCGCGTAGACGCAAAATTAGTGTCTCTTCTTCTTCTTCTTCTTCTTCTTCACTTCACTTCACTTCACTCTGGCGGTCAATATATGTCGTATGTGTGTACATAAATTATGTATGTATGTAATACGTTGCTCGTCATCATCCCATCAATGCAAAATGCAAATGCAAATTGCAATGCGAGGTCAAAAGACGACATCTACATCTATATCTACACCTACATGGACTTCGAATGCCTGCTACACTCTCCTCCTCAACAATAACGCACCACCACCACCACCAACTGCTGCTGCTGCTGCTGCCGCCACCACGACCACCACCCCCCAAAACCTTATCCAGACAAACACTCTTATCCACCTGTACGCAAAAGATGGACGCCTCTCGTCCGCACGCCGCCTGTTCGATGGAATGCCCGAGAGAAATGTCGTCTCCTGGAGCGCTCTCATGGCTGGCTACCTCCACAGTGGCCTCCCCACAGAAGCCCTCTCCCTCTTCTCTTCCATGATCAAGGCTGCTGCTCATGCTCCTTCTCCACGCCCCAACGAGTATGTACTCACCACCGCCATCTCCTCCTGTTCCCACATCCGGGCTCTGGAGCAGGGCAAGCAGTGCCACACCTATGCGCTCAAAACCGGATTGGATTCTCACTCGCACGTTAGCAACGCTCTCGTTCACATGTACTCGAGGTGCTCCGACGTGGATGGGGCCTTCAGGATCTTTGAGTCCCTGCCACCACCACGAGCCAACGGCGACTTCTTCGCGTCCAACTCAATCATCTCTGGGCTCATGGAATGCGGCTATTTCGATGAGGCGCTGGGGGTGGCACGGGAGGCAGCCAAAGGTGTCGGGTCCTGGGACCCTGTCACATTTGCCACCATCGCTGGTCTCTGCGCTTGTTTGAAAGATTTGAAGCTGGGCCTCCAGGTGCACGGCCAGATGCTCAAGAGAAGATGCATGGATCTCAACGTCTACGTTGGCAGCACAATGGTGGACTTGTATGGAAAGTGCGGCAGGGTTGCGAGCGCTAGGACCGCTTTCGAGCGGCTGCTGCTGCTGCGAGTGCAGAACGTGGTGTCTTGGACGACGATGATGACTGCTTATTTGCAGAATGGCTTCTTTGAAGAAGCCTTGAACCTGTTCACAGAGATGCAGGCTCCTTCTAATGGCCCTCGGCCAAATGAGTTTACTCTTGCTGTTGTGTTGAACTCGTGTGCGAGTTTGTCTGCCCTGAGGCATGGAGATGCGCTGAATGCTCATGTTGAAAAGTCAGGCTTTGGCACGCATCTAGTTGTGGGGAATGCTCTCATCAACATGTACTCCAAGAGCGGTAGCATCAATGATGCACACAGAGTATTTGCAGGCATGCTTCATCGCGATGTTGTCTCATGGAACTCAATGATATCAGGTTACTCCCATCACGGGCTCGGCAACGAAGCCCTTGAGGTCTTCAAGAATATGTTGAGGGTGGGAGAGGTTCCGAATTATGTTACTTTTGTTGGGGTCCTATCGGCTTGTATCCATCTTGGTCTCATCAACGATGGATTCTACATTCTGAATCATTTGATGAAAGAGATGGGAACCACACCTGGTTTGGAGCATTACACTTGCATCGTCGGGCTCCTGAGTAGAGCTGGACTGCTGGAGGAAGCGGAGAATTTCATGAGATCTGCACCCATTGACTGGGATGTTGTTGCATGGAGGACATTGCTGAGCGCTTGTCAAGTTCATAGGAATTTTGGTCTAGGGAAGAGAGTTGCGGACCTGATCCTTGAGTTGGATCCCAATGACGTCGGAACATACGTCTTGCTATCTAATATGTATGCAAAAGCAAGAAGGTGGGATGGAGTAGTAAGGGTCCGTAGGTTGATGAGAGGAAGAGACATCAAGAAGGAACCCGGGGTGAGCTGGATACAGGTGAGAGGTAGCACACATGTTTTTGTTTCGGAGGACAAGAAACACCCACAGTTGACTCTGACCTATGAAAAGCTAGCGGAATTATTGATGAAAATAAAATTAGTAGGATATGTTCCTGACATTGCTAGTGTGTTGCATGATGTTGAAGATGAGCAGAAGGAAGAGTACCTTCGATATCACAGTGAGAAGCTGGCAGTTGCTTTTGGTATTATAAACATTCCTTTAGGAGCACCAATTCATATCATAAAAAATATTCGGATGTGTGAGGATTGCCATTCTGCTGTGAGACTCATTTCCCATGTCTCAAATAGGAAAATAATCGTTAGAGATGCCAATCGCTTCCATTGTTTTGAAGGTGGAGTCTGTTCTTGTGGGGATTACTGGTGATGGCAATGGGCTTTCTGCCTGCTGACTTTCTTAAATTTCAAGTCTTTTGTCCTGGTTGTGGGTGGGGAAAGAGAGGGGGTTGCTTTTGCATTGCTAGCCCTTTCAGGCCTTGTTTCTGTGGCCAATTTTAAACTCCCCCTATCCCAAGTGATGAACACCCAAAAAGATTTTTTTTTTTTTTATAATAATTATCGTTTATTTCTTTCATCTTCTTCCAATTCTCCATTTCTATTTCTTCCCATCCATTTATTCTCCCTTCTTTACGATTTTCTAGTGATTTTGACTCGATTGGCCGCTCAAACTCCATTTTTCAGCATCTGATTTCTTAGTTGATCTTACTCTGAATTCTCTAACCAAAAACAATGATGCAATAATTAGACGCAGCTTGTATCCATTTTACTTATTTTGTTTTCATCACACATCTGTTCAATTTGCCTCTCACTAACACATACATACACCTACTCAGGCATAGTTGTGTACGTTTGAGCCACATTTGTAAAACAGTTATTTTCTTTTTATGAAAAGAGCAAAAGTTAAATTACATAGCGTGATCATCGGTTTGGCAGAAGCCGTTCTCCATGATTTTTACAAACTCATTGAAATCAATCTGGCCGTCGCTATTCTTGTCATAGGCCGCGATCATTTGTTTGCATGCATCCATATTTGATCCTTCCCTGAAACCCAAATTACATAGCGCTCTCTGTAACTCTCTTGGATCAATGAATCCATCTCTGTTCTCATCGAACACACAAAATGCCTCCTTTAGTTCCACCAAGCTTGGTTCCTTTTCATCAAACAGGACAGAAAGATCATCTGAATCCATGAACTCCTTAAGCTTGTCGCCCTGAGGATCACAAGAGAACCCCAGCTTTGCCATCACCATCTCTACATCTTCCCTCCTCATCTTCACGTCTGCCTTCTCATTGAAGCAAAACTGCTCGCTTGAGACTGACACAGTCTTGATCCTCTCATCAATTTCGAAATCTGGGTGCCTTGTTTCACTGCAAAAGTTTGCTTTTAAGATGCAGGAATTGACTCGGTGTTGGAAGAAAGAAATGAAACTTTGATACAAGTCCTGACATCCGATGATGCAGTTGGGGACTCTATAGAAGAAGAGAAATCCGGCCATGTCTGCTAAAGAGGAGGATGTACGGGGGTCTGGTGATGGTTTATCCATTTTGTTGTGATTTCTGAGAAAGGATTACCGTCAGTCTGATAAAGGAAGGAGAGAGAGAGAGAGAGAGAGAGAGAGAGAGAGAGAGAGAGAGAGAGAGAGGTCTGAAACCGTCGTGGAAAAAATAAGAGATGATCATCCGTCTTGGAAAAAATAAGAGATGATCATATATACATATATAGGAGTTGGAGACATGGGTGCACAAGGCAGGGTGCTTGAAACTGACGACAATGGAAAGCAACAAGGAACTAGTCACCCGAAACAACCAGTGATTCCGGGAAGGTTCTGTGCTCTTGCATTTGTTGGGTGTCTACTGAATGAAGAAATTTTCTGTATTATATATTGCAGGAGCAGGAAAGAGCAAGGCTTTTGGGCCTGCTTTTTGTCTGTTTTTGTTTGGCCCCTTCGGATACTTGTTGAGGATGCAGAAAGAAAGAAAGCGAGGAACTTGCGAGAGATCCTTCTGGGAATGGCAATGGCAACAGCAAGAAAGCAATTTAGACTTTTAGCAAGAAAGCAATTTAGACTTTAGAGCCTTGGACTTTTGCACTATTAAGGCCCTTTTTTTTTTTTTTTTTTTTTTTCTTCATGTAATTGGATTCAGTGGAATCCTAGGACCTGTATTTCTGAAGATGGTAAAATAAAGAAAGGAAATCTGAATATCCAAAAATGACCATAAAAGAATCTCCATCTAGTTTAATTAGAGAATGAATAAATGGGATGTGTGAAATGAATACCCAGCCATCACATTGATTAGTAATTCAAGTCCTAAAAAAGTCAAGGTCCCATCTATCTAAATGTAGGCCTTATATCTCACGCACTCAGATCTTTAATAATCCTTTCTTAGAGCTTATTTGACCATGAATTCTTATGTAATTAATTCCGATCAGACAAATGTGACATAATCATACACCAAAAACCTTTTGGTTGTCTCCACCTTATAGGAAGACTCCCATGATTTGGCCTTTCATTTCATGTAATTGAGTTCCTTGTAATTCTACTGGTTTATTTTATAAACGTGGTTAAAAATAAAGAAAACAAAGTTGAATATCCAAATATGACCATAAAGAGTCTCCATCTAGTTTAATGAGATGGGAAATGAATACCCAGCCGTTTCTAAGATTAAGAAAGTTCTCATGTATTTTCATTCAAACAAAGGGCCCTTCATTTTATTTTAAGCAGAAATTGCAGCTAGTTTATCTTAGGCTCATGCAAACTAATGTAATACAAGACCTGGCTGGATCTATCCAGGTAGGCAGACTGGCAGAGGCGTTTTCTTAGTTTCTTTCACATGATTGTTTGGGCTTTATGTTTTATCTCTCACTTGCAATTCAGTTGTTTCAGCTGGTAAGCTATGGTTAGAGACACTGGAAACCAATAATTACCTTATGCAAGTGACTTGCATCTAATACTGCACTATTTTTCATTGCTCTGGCTACTCCACCAGTCTGGGGAATGAATTCTGATCTGTAATTTGGAGTAGGTACAGGGACACCCATCTTTTACAGTGTACGAGTAAGAACCAGAGAAACATGTTTTGCATATGTAGTAAGTTCAGCAAAACCATTTAGGCCGGTTTCAAAAGTTATTACTGAATTCCTAGGAATTCATAGGAAAGAAGATTTGTGAAAGGTGTAAGAGAGAAAGGGCAAGCGCGGAACTCTTTTTTTTTTTTTTGATATTTTATTGAACAAAACAAACAAGTACAAGATAAAAATAAACAAACATTAATAGCTAGATACATTATCGAAATGAGTAAAAACAATCTAGCTCTCGACTATCACTCCTCATATAAGATGTCTTCAAGTCCTGCATGAACACAATATCAGAAAGATGAGATGGAAGGTAGCTGAAAGTGGTGAAAAAAGGCGGAGCCCACTTGGCATCTTTCATATTGACCGAACGCTTGCAGAAGGAAGTGAGCCTTTCAATTCCTGATATATTTTTTTTAAGACATTTCATTTTCTTCATCCAATAGGTAATCAATTTCCATGAAAAGTCTCCCTCATTTTATAGTGAATCTGTGATAATAAGACAATATCCCTCTAAGATGACGTTACTCAGCTGCATAGAAATAGTTAGATGAAGCTAAGCTAGCAATGCTCTAGAAGTGAGCTTTGCTTGAATGCCCATAGATAATGGATCCATCTTTCCTTCAGAACGATACCTCCATCTTCCTTCCGAACGACACCCCCGGTTCTCGCGACTTGATTCACAGAATCCATAGACCTATTAAAATTAATTAGGACAGGTCCAGCAATCCAAAATGCTCCCCATGAATTATGGGCAAATATTAAAGTTTTGAACAGTTTAATTACTCGGATTTAATTTCATTTTGGGCAAGGATATTTTAACCTCCATTGTATATCTCCATCCACATTTGGTCTTCTGTTCTTTATCACATTGGAAGCCCATTTCCGAAGAGATCCTTGGAAGTCGATGGGATTTAGGAAAACATGCCCTTAAAAGAGGAAGAGCATAAAGCACACCCATTTGTGCAACTGCAAATCAAGGTAAGGAGCACAATAGACATTGTCGCGGTTCTTCCAAAAGTGTTCGTAGTGTGTATGGATGGATGAAGATGACGATATCAAAAGGCTTAAAGATTAATGCATAGAAGAGGAAGGGTGATTGATTTATTTTGTTTTAAATAAAAATAAAAAATAAAAGTGAGAGACAGGACCATGGCGTGGGGGGGACCTTGTCGCAAAATCACAAGAGATAATTAGCGAAAGGTCCTTCGTATAGGACTTGTAAGGCCTCTAGTCAATTAACTTTTCCTCTAAGGCCTGTAGTCCATGCATCTTGGACATATTTCTGTGACAGGTCCCTAAACACATCACCTCATGGAGAGAGGTCCCTAGACACGCCACCTCATGTATTTTCATGACCGATTTGCCCTTTCAACTGATTAGGCATAAATTTTTAAATTTTGAAATTTTAAATCTTCCATTCTCCCTCTTCTTCTTCTTCAATCCCTAGACTTACAGAACACGAAACGAAGAAGAAGACGATCTTCTATGCCATCGCCAGATTTCTTGAGCCACCGTCGTTCCTGCCTGTCGCCGAAGAAGGGGGATTGCCACCGGACGTTTCTCATATAGGATTTGCAATTCCTATATGGCTACAGAGGAGTTGGTTTACACCGACTTGGACTCTTGATGGTTCTGGTTGATATCGGAGAAGACAGTGAAGAGGATCCAGCCTGGCAAGTGCTGGGCTCGTTGCTTGCAGCAGAAAGATGAAATGGTGATTCCGGTTTCCTATTACAAAATCGAACAAATCGGAGAAGACAATCTGGAAGCTGGGTTCGTGACCCTGGTGAAGGCCGATTTTGCCACCATTGATGGAGAAGACAGCCTGAAACCTGGGTTCGTGACCTGTTGATAGAGAAGAGAGGTCGCGCAATGCCATCCCCGGAATCGAGGAAGAAGGCGAACGGAAGATGACTTTTGTGTTTCTGATTCCAGAACGAAGAAGAAGAAGAAAGTGGGCCTGGGCTTTGTGGCAGTTCTGGGTTGGTTTCAGGTCAGGTTCGACCTGGTCTGTTCCAGAAGTCCATCCCCATTCCAGTCAAAGTCAAATTTATCTGAGTTTTGTAATTTTTTGTCAAATTTATTTAAGTTTTCGACAAATCTATCTAAGTTTTTGGCTATTTATCTAACTTCTGGAACAAATTTATTTGACTTCTGAACAAATTTATTTAAGTTCTGAACAAATCTTTTTGAGTTTTTGGCTATTTATCTGACATCTAGAACAAATTTATCTGAGTTCTAGACAAATTTATCTGAGCTCTGGACAAATCTATCTGAGTTTTTGGAAATTTATCTGAGTTCTAGAAAAAAATCTATCTGAGTTATAAACAAATCTATCTGAGTTTTTGGCAAATTTATTTGAGTTTTTGAAAAATATAGGTGAGTTTCTAACAAATTAATCTCCATTTTAAAAAAATTTAACTGAGTTTTTTAACAAATCTTTCTGTGTATTTGGCAAATTTATTTGTATTTTCTTAGATCTATTTGTGGTTTTAAATTTTATTTGTGTCTTTTGAAATTTATTTGTATTTTTTGAAATAAATTTAACAGAGTTTTTGACAAAAAGACTTGAGTTTTTTGCTACATTATTCACTAATTTGGAAAATTGGGTTATCTTAGTTTTGGCAAATGTATTTGCGTTTTTTTTTTAAATTTATTTACAGTTTTTAATTTTATTTACGTCTTTTGAAATTTATTTGAGTCTTTTGAAATTTATTTATATTTTTTTGGAATTTATTTGGATCTTTTGAAATTTATTTTGGATCTTTTGAAATTGATTTTCATCTTTTGAAATTTATTTATTTTTTTTAAATTTATTTATGTCTTTTTAAATTTATCTTCATTCTTTTGAGATTTATTGCATTTTTTGAAATTTATTTGTGTGTTTTTAGAATTTATTTGAAAATCTCATTAATGAGATTCCATTAATCGTGGCCCATTAAATGGTAGTTGACTATTATTAATGGTATATCCCACCAATCATGGGATATGATTTAAAGAAAAGGTAAATTATACCGTCAAGAAACCCTTCTTTTTTTCCCTATTTTTTCAAGGGTAGGCATCTTCTTTCTTCATCTCTTCCCCCAGTGGCGGACCCACATTAGTTTTATCTGGGGCAGCTGCCCTAGGTCAAATTTGAAAAGCCCTTTAAAGTTCTATTGGGCTATTGGCCCATGCCCCATATGTTTTAAGTTCAGTTTAAGTCCATTGCTCCCTATAAAAAATGATGAATGAATCCTTCTGTTCTTCACTCCTCTCAACCTCAGGCCTCAGCCAGCCCTTTCTGGCTTCTTAGCTTCTTCCTTCGAGTGCATCGCTTCTCTTCGGATGTTTGTGACAATCGTTCCTTGTTCAGCTTTAGGTAAATCTATCCCTTCTCTCTCTATCGCCTCTCTCTCCTCCTCACTCTCCCTCTGCGTCTTTCTCTATGGAGTCTCTTTTTCTCTCTATGTCATTGTCGCCTCTCTCTCTCCCCCTCCCCCTTCTCTCTCTATCTTCTATGATTAATGATTCCATTCATTATTTTGGGCATTGCATAGAGAAGTTAGGTTTCTTTTTTTTTTTTTTTTTTTTAATTTATGTTTGGTGGCTCTCTTTATTACATTACTTGATTTTGAGTGTTTTTTTATTTATTTATCTTGTGTTCTTATCTAATCTATGAATGAGTGAGATTTGTGACAGAGATGTTAGAGATGTTAGGGTTCTTTTTTTTTATATGTTTGAATTATTATGTGATGGGAAAAGTTAGGATTTTTATTTGGTTTTTTCCAATTACTGTTTGGAAGGGTGTGTTTGGATGCACCCCTATTTAGCTAGCGGAATAACGAGTGGAAATGGGGGACTGCATTCCTGTGGTGGACCCTTTTTCCCATTCTCCGCAGGCAAATTAGATATCGTAAACATTTGAATTGTTCTTTCCACTAGTTTTATGGGAACATTTGAATTCACCGTAAGCCTTTTGTTGTGTTGGTGATCCATGGATAATATTGTAGAATAGAAGAGTGAAACTTAAGAGAAGGGGGTGGAATTAGATGGATAGACTATGATCTTTATGCTTCTACCGTTCGGTTAGGGTTATGTTGCTTTAGGGCTTTTTATTTATGGTTCTCTTTAACCAATTACTTGATTTTGGGGGATTTTTTTTTGGATCTTGTGTTCTTATTTAATCTATGAACGAGTGAGATTTGTTGATCATGGATAAGGGTTGGGCAATATTATTTGACTTCACTTATATTTCTTGTTTGATTGGAGTTGGTGTCTTCCCATAAGTAGTTGATAGTAGTGTTGTGATTATCATTCGGCAATTAGTATTTGTTTATTTGAAATTGCATCAGGCCTAATGCTAACCCCTGTTGTGATCATTGTCATTATTTTGTGTTTTGATTGATTACGTGACTTGCTCGCAACCTGTGGTTGAGTGACACTAGCATTTTCCAACTGTGCTACATTTCAAAAAAAAAATTCAAAATTTTATTATTCTTGTTACTATCATTGATGGACTATTTATGCTTTGTTTTTGTGTGGATGCACATATGAGAGAGAGAGAGAGAGAGAGAGAGAGAGAGAGAGAGAGAGATATTCAAACTGCAACCTGTGTGGGCGCCAATAATGGTCTTGGTATGGAGCAGAGGTGTGCCGATAATGGTCCTCATTATTAGATCATCCTAATCCTTAATTATGGGCTTCAAAAGTTTAACAATTTTCAACCCTTGTGTGGGTCTTTTTTAGATGTGGAGAAAAATGAACAGAGTTAAACCATGGACAGTTTTCTCTTTTGCTATTATTAATGTGAAAAAATTCTAGCAAAAGTTTAGCCCACCTAAACAAAAATCCTCAGTCCACCACTGTGTTCCCAAGACCCACACTGCCTTATTTTTCAATGACAAGAAAACTTAGGAAACACGTTGAAGAAAGTCCGAGTTAAGGTAAGGACCAGGAGGAGACCGGCAGCAAACACATATATAATTGTCCATGGATTGATGAAGTACTTCCACATCAAGGTTGCTCGCCAGACCTGCCAGACCTTCCAATCGGTTTGACGATTAATTTCATTACAAACATTAAGCGGGTTGAAATCATAGTCATATACAATTACCTCTATCCTAATCTTGTTGAAGAGATTAGCCACATATCCCCATTGCTGCCCTTAAAGAATCAGGCATCAAGTTTAAGCCAGGGGATGGAGATGGCTTCCTAGACGTACAGTTCCGAAACGGAGTGATTGAGATTCCTCCTTTGAAAGTAGAAGATACCGCCAATCCTCTGTTCTTGAACCTTGTTGCATTCGAGCAATGCTATGGCCACTGCAATTCTTACTTTGCAGGGTAGACATACTTTATGGATTGCCTCAATGACACAGCTAATGATGTCCGGATCCTTTGTCAGAATGGAATCATCGACCGCTGGTTGGGCAGCAATGAGGATGTGGCCGATCTCTTCACCAAGGTTGGGAGAGAGGCAATTGGAGAAGAGAGGAAGAAGGAAGGATACCTGTTTATTCCACCAGCGCAGCATCCCTATTTTGGCGAGGGTTGATTGACCATAAAAAAAAAAAAGTAAAATAATAAAGAAGGATTTCTTGGCGGAAAGGCTAGTTTGGTGTGAGGAAAACTAAAACGCCACTTTTGGTGTTGAGTGCATCTAATTTATATAAGGGGCAGTGCTCCTATAAGAGACACTCTCACCAACTTGAGAGATGAGTGGGAGCCCTTGCATTTAAGTAGGTGAAAGTGGATATGGAAGTGAGGACCCCATCCATCTCTCGTAAAGTTGGTGAGAATATCTCTCATAATAGAAGCACTTCACACACACACACACATATATATATATATATATATATATATATTATCCCCGATATAAAAATAAATAAATAGAACTATTGGTCTGAAATGAGAAGAATAAATAGACAGGATCCCTTCAAGCCTTATATCGATCAAAACACTGGGAAAAAGGTACTTGGATTCACAATTTTATTTCTGTACACCTAAGATTCAGTCTTTCTTTCCCACTCTCTCACTTTCTCATAAATATATACAGGCAAAAAGAAACACGCCAAACCATTAGAACCAAGTGGAACCGATGTTATGTTTCTAATCTATTGATACAAGTGAGCAGAAAACCACGGGTATTGTCTGAGACTGCTGTTCTGGTGAGGAACCTGGAGATATTCCTCACTCCTCACCAAGTTGCCAAGCTAGTTTCTCCAATGCAACCTTTTTAGCATCTATACACCATGGCAAGGCCCAGTGGTAAAGCTCAGTGACTTCCCAACTTCTATCTAAATGAGTTGAAGCTTTCCAGGATTTTCCTTGTACTAACAGTTACAGCTCATTATGAGCATCTTCCAAGTCTCAAGTGATCTCTCCCTCACTTATGAGCTCTCATGAAAGGTGAGCGACCGTGACAAGGCAGCAGGGTTGGCGTGCAACACTGGAGAGGTTTCAGCCATTTGATTTCTGACGTCCCCTTTAGAATGGAAGTCCTTGAAGAACCCTCTGCTTCTCATTGTGTCAGCCTTGCCGTCATTCTTGATTCCAAGAGTTGCCCATATTGAGCTCTTTGCAGCTTCTCCAGGGTCATCAATTCTCAGTGTCTTGGGAATCCAAAGGCACCTCTCGGGGTTGCTTTGTTTGAGTGTCTCGTCTTTCTCTGCATCACTTTGCTTCAGCATGTTCCCCTCTCTGGAATGCTTGCCCAAGGTAGGAGAATGAGGGACCGAACCTGAACATCCAGCATTAATGGGAGAAGAAGATGGGGGTGATAGCCAAGGGATGCTCCAAGTTCCAGGGACTGCACAACCCCAGTAAGCCGGTGCAGTGTAAAATGATACGGGGAAGCTCGAAGTGCAGAAAGCGGGTGGCGGCGGCGGCGGCGGCGGCACTACTGGAGAGCCCCATTGAGCCGCGTTCCAAGGATAATTCCAAGGAGAACCTATAAAACATGGTATGTGAGGTGGCAACGGTTGACAGTTATGTGGTGCTTGCTCCTGCAAATTTGCCCGATTCCCCTCCTCCGCAGAATTTGAAGCTGTGACGGAAGACCCACTTGAGTGCTCCTCTACATTATCACAGCAGCCTGGAATTGCCTGCTCCTCTGTTCTATGATGAAATCCGTTCCCGTGGCAATTCCGCATTGTTTTCTCTGCAATGCTCAGAACAGATGCCATTGATTCGCAAAAAGGTGCATCTGAGCCAAAACTGAGAACGGTGCCATTGGGTTTTAAAGGATTGTGATGAAGTGCCTCAGGCATGTCAGTTCGAGCTGTTTGGAGAGCTTCCGACACAGTGATGTGCCGATAATGTGAGGAGGAATTCTTGTTCTTGCGGCGCCCGGCTCCCACCGGGACATTCCTCATGGTGCCGCCAGCCGTCCAGTATCTCTGGCACTTCTTACAGAAATGCCGGGGCTGGTTGACATTGTAATTGTTGTAGTAACAGAACTTGGTATCGAGGCTGTTGCAGCGAGGACATGGCAGTATCTTATCAGGCTTCTTTACAGTCTTTTCTTTTGAGGCGCTTGTCTCGTTCCGTTCTTCCTCAGTCTTTTGCGCATCTGCAGACGCATTTTCTGTGTCAACTGGTGCTGATTTTGGATCATCAACTATCATTGAAGATGCAAGCGAGTCCTCAGTATTTTGGGCTGCTTGATCTTTCCCCTCAACTTCGGTTGCTTTTGCACTCAGTGTATCCTGAATTCCAAATGAGTTATTTGATGAGAAGCATTGATTGAAATGCAAAAAACTAAATGATTCTCCGCATATAACAAAAGTATGTTCTAAATCATATTCAAAGAAAGGAAGTGACCGAACAGGAGGACAACATGATCAAACAATAAGGTGAGCTGCTGATTCAAAGATCCATCATAACAACAGAGGAGCGAAACATAAGTAGGGAAGTTACTAAAACGTAAATAATGTGAAACAAATCCTTGACACCATCACCATCAAACATGAATTCCTCGACATGTTTAACAAGAAGAGAGAAATTTAAAAAAAAAAAAAAGAGTCATCCTTAAGAAAACAACTAGACATTGAACAATTGAAGAAAGATGTTTAATCAACGGAAAGTACTCCTTAGTGCCGATATGATATATAATATTTAATAGCTACTTGTAAGGAACCAAAACTAGTAGAGATGTGCTTTCATCATTTATTCTGGATACAAGCACTGTAGTTACTGACAAGCAACAGAGAGAAATGATTATTTGATGCTTGTTTTATAAAATTAACCTTTAATCTTAATTCTTAACAACTACTAATGTCATGAATTGAATTCCTATGGATTTTAATGCAAACAAACAGGCCCAAAAGGAACTCCAAACATAGGTTTTCAGCAGAAGTAAAATGAGACTCTGCCCTCCTCCCAAAAGAAAAATAGAGAGAGGAAAGGTGTTTCCTTGCTAGGAAACTGAAAGACGATGAGGAGCACAAATCATGCAGAGACCCCTCAAGCCTCTCCAGAGAATCAATTGCCGAAAGTAGAAAAAGGATTATTACCTGCTGAAAAATAAATTGTTATCTTTAGTTCCAAATAGAAATAATACTCAGAAATTTTTCAAGACCAAAAGCCATTACAAAGTAAGTCAATCATCATCATTGGAGAAATCTAATATCTATACACACACATAAAGGATCTCGCAACAGTCGTAAAATATATATATATATATATATATGAGTTTTTTTTTTTTTTTTCATTTCCTCAGTTCCAAATAGAAATCAAAGTAAATCTAAAGATATCCCCACCCACCTGACCCGACAACCCACACCCCAGAACAACCAGAAATTCTCACGAGGAAAACGGTATTCAACAGAAAGAATTAGCAGTAGCAGCAGTCAAGTAAAGAAGAAAGAAACTACAAGAGGATCTATGTCTCTCTCTATCTCTGTTTCTGTGTCTGTCTTTAGATTGAACATACATAGCCGAGTAGAAAAGAAAAAAGAAAAGGTACCTTCTGTCCTTGTTGTTGTTCTTCTTCTTCTTCTTCTTGAGCTGCTGCTTCTTCTTCTTCTTCTTCTTCTTGTGTTTCATTGTCTTGTTTGGGTTTTTTCTCTTGCGGAGATGAAGAGATTTGGGGGTCGTCCTCCGGCCTGGAGTATACGGACGGAATCTCATCGTTGGCCGGAAAAGAGATTTTCTTCCCGAAGAGCTTGATTGCGGAATCCATCGTCGTCTCCGACATTACTTACTCTCTTCTGTCCAGGACAGGTGTCCTCTTCTTCGTTTCTTTTCGCACTTTAGATGATGCTGATGCTGCTGCTGCTTGCTACTTACTGCTGCTGCTTGTTGTTTTTGTTAGGATCCGATCCGATCATCGATGATGAGAAGCAGGTGAGGTTAGGGAGAGAGGTAGCGAGGGAGAGGGGCTCGTTGGCCTTTTGGGCTTTGGCTCGTTAATCTAATTCTAGAAATAGAGGAAGAAGAAGAAGGTGTGGGATGCCACGTCAGTAGTGGAGGTTGATTGTCAGCCACAAGTTCTTGTGGGTGTTGGGAAAGATCCTCTCTCTTTCACTTTCTCTTTCTCGCTCTCCTTGATTTATAAATAAATACAATATATTGTAACATTTGATTTTTTTTTTATTTCATTCGATTCAATTCAAAAGAAAAAAAACAAAACAAAGGAAAGTAGGGAAAGAAAGTGGATGCGTTTTTGTCCCAGTCACCACTCCAAAACCCTCCATCTAGGGCGTGTTTGGATGCGTTTTCGTCCCAGTCACCACTCCAAAACCCTCCATCTAGGGCGTGTTTGGATGCGTTTTCGTTCCTGTCACCGTATTTTAATTCACCATATATTTAAATACGTCCTAAAAAAAACACTCTCCTTCCCGATTCATTTTCTTTTCTTTTATTTTCTTGAATCCTGCTGCCGCTGCTCTTTGTATTACCAACCTCTTCTGAATGATGATTCCATTGCCAGCCATCCATCCATCATCACCCATCTCTTCTAAATCAGAACCTCCTCCCTAGTCCCGCCCCACCCTCGCTCATTATTGTTCACTCACCCAAAATCAGTGCAGACTTCAATGTAAGATTGATCATATGAATGGATATATTTTAATTCATTCCTACTTTCACAGGTGATTAACTAACTGCTGCTCCATTTTAGGATAGGGCCCATCGCGTGTTACACGAGATTAATCCCGGAATAATAAATTGGTGCGACACATTAGAGCAGTGCAGCCATACTAGACAGGGCGTGAGGTGGGGTGCGGGGAGTCCCCATTCCGGACTCACTCCCAAGTCCCTAGTGGAAGTGGGTGTGGATGGGAGGCATTTATTTCCTAGCCCGCGTACTAACCAACATCAACATGGATGTGGTCCTTGGTTGGATGGATCCCATTCCAATTCACTTTGCATTGAATTCCACATGCCACCACCGCCAGGTGGGGTCCAATGGGAATTAATACCGTGGGGCCTGGACTAGACTAGAGGGCAGAAGCAGGTAACAGCAGCCGCCTCGCAGTGGCAGCTATGTTGTATTCTCTAGGAGGGCCCTACCACCTAAAAGGCCAAGGTGATGTGGAAATGCCCCCAAGCACAATCCTGACCGTTGCTCCCTGCCTCCCAACTAACATCCGACACGTACCCTCCCTTGCCTCAGGACACGTGTGGAAGAGTTGTGCAGTAGGACAGCACAAGAATCTCGTTTTGGTGGCTGTCGTTCGCTCACGCCAACGTGGCATGCACCAGGTTAGAGGGATGGATATCCAAGTGACAGACACGTGTCAAAGATGAAAGAAGTTGGAAGAGGAATTTATATATTTTCAGGAAAGTACTCATATGAGAGACAGTCTCACCAATTTGGTAAGAGATTGGTGGGGGGTCCTCACTTTCATATCTACTCTCACCAATTTAAATATAAGGGCCCCCACCCATATCTCTCATAGGAGCACGTCTCATATATTTATATATATATATATATATATATATATATATATATAGTAAGACTCTTCTAAACTGAAGTTTAACTTATCTTAAACTGAAATAGCAAATCAAAGGTGACTGTATCTGTTTTTTTGCATGAAGAAATTGAAAAATCCAGTTTTGATTGGATTTATCTTAATTTTTGAGACAATCATCATGTAAAAAGTTTGGTTTTGGAGACGATCATCATGCAAAAAATAGAATGATTTTGATTTGTGGGACCAACTATGTTTCATCTTAGGATAAGCTAAGTTGCAGCTTAGGAGAGCTCCCCTCATTCATATATGTTATATATATGGGATATGCTCTTATGAGAGATATATCTCACCTCATATGAGAGATTGCGTGGGGGTTCTTACATCCACATACAATGCCAACAACTTAAATATGAGGGCCCTACCCATATCTCTCATATAAGGTGAGAGATATATCTCATATGAACATATATATATATATATATATATATATATATATATATTATCGCTTTTAGAGAGGAGGAGGGAATTAAGTCTTTGTTTTTGTTTGTTTGTTATGGGATTAGATTTAGATATGTTTTTTTACTATCAATCAAAGTGCCCGAACAAACACGTCTTATTCGGAGGACGCGTGCCACCAAAAGCCATGGTACAGGTCGGTGGATTAATGAGATAATTAGGGATATTAAAATGCTAATGACAGTTGAGTGCTTACTCCTTTTTCTTCTTCCACGCCACCGAAAGTCAAAAGGGGCTTTGTACGTGTTAATTAAATCCATTTGTAAAGTTCATAGAAAAAGAAGAAAGAAACCAGGAAAGGGATCAATGCCAATGGATGATGAATTTGGACATTCAAGACAGCGGGCACCCCGTACACGTGCAGCGCGTTACCGTTTACTCTCAACAATCCGACGGTCTAAAAACCAACCAGCCTTTTATCACTAATAATAATAATAATAATAATAATAATAATAACAATAACAACGGGCGGGGTCATTGAAGAAAGATATATATATATATATATATATATATATATATAGACACACACACACACTCACGCATGATTTTATGAAAGAGTTTCCGGATGTAATTCAAATTTCTCAAATTCGCTCGAGCGGACAGAGAGTTCGCTCGAGCAAACTCGTCTCTATCTCAGACGATCAGAACAGAATAATGATGGCTCGAGCGGAGTAATAATATTGGTCGAGATGAGAGGTCTCAGTAAGGGGTTCGCTCGAGCAGATGGAGGCATCGCTTGAGCGAACTCTGTTAGTTCCTAGAACGACTGATCATCTTTGCAAATATGATCTTGAGCAATCATTTCTAAATAAGAATTATATCTTAAAGAATCTCAGTTTTGTCCATTACCCAATGAATTAGCCAACCTAAACTCTTACAGTAATAACATGTCCTACTTAACTTGGACTTTATTTTTCATCACTTTCAACAAAAAAAGTGGAAAAAAAATAAAAAATAAATCAAGAAAATTATTAACTATAGGATCTATCTTAATATACGCAATACCACAAGAAGAAATAACTAGATATTCCTTATATGGATGCCCATCTCAATCAAGGTTATGTCCTTGTGGGAATGGAACCAATTCTTGATCAGCCTACATATATTATACATACATAGAGTCTTGCTTTAGTGAGAATAATCTGCACATTATACAGTGCAAACTTACCTGTGGGGTCCGCTTCAGGCATACCATTCAATGTACGGTGCAATGATAATAATAAACATCCAAGCACAAAAATGAATGACAACCAGCATAACATGCCTAGCTATCATGGTCTTCATGATTGCCACTTCTTTAAACATGCGCTTCGCAGAGGGAGTCCGGGGGTGTCCCCCGGCGGGATTTGAGCTGCCCTGTCAGCTCGCTGGGGTCCAGGGAGCAACGCCCCTAAAACAAATTTTTTTTTATGAAATTCTTCCTTCGAAATTGAATTTCTGCCTTCAGAACCTGTGCCCCTTCTTAATAAATTACATTAAGTCATAAGCCTCCAGACGAACGGAGTTCACATGCTATCTTAATATAATTACATCACCATAAAAATTACATTAAATCCTAAGCCTCCTGACGAACGAAGTTCATATGTTATCTCAATATAATTACATCACCATAAAAGTTACATTGAATCCTAAGCCTCCTGACAAACGGAGTTCACATGCTATATCAATATAATTACATCACCATACAAAATTGTAAAATACGTAAAACAGTAATCATGGATAGATTCATGGGATCCATTCACATAACATACACACATGGTGACTATGATAGCCAGATCAATTATTGAGTTGCTGCAAAACAAAGGTTAGATATTCTGCTGCAAAACAAGGGTTATTCACAGCAAATGCAGACCATGTTTTCTTACAGCAACCTATAATTTTTACTACATTTTCTTCAATCCATACGCAGTATCAAGATCGGCTCTGATACCAATTGTTAGAAATGAGTAGAAATCATTATCTCTAGATATTGCATACAGATTACTGCGGAAATAACTATGTAAGAATATGATTATAATCATACTTGCGAGATCTCTCTGATTTGATCTTGATTTCACAGTAACTCGAAAACCTCAAGATCTTGTATTGTATTCCTATATGCTCAAACTCGCACCGGGAAGTGGACATCTTTTGTGAATTCTCTTTGCTCTCCCCAAAACCGAGATTTATCTCTTATTATTCTTGTTAGTTAACCTAAAGAGCAATATCGCATATTTATAGGCTACAATAGGGACTTTAAGAAGCAAATAAAGCTAAGCTCCTTATGGAAACAGGAAACCCTAATTCGACCCAAATTAGAATCCTAGTTCCATAAATTTTAACTCAGTCCACTAAAGAATTGCAATTGCACTCCAGTCCTTATTTTCAAAATTATATTTCGAGCTTCTTGTTATTAAATGCTTATTAATCTCCCCACGTTAAGATTTCAGATATCCATCGAATAAATAATTACTGACATCTATATTTAATTGATATCTTTATAATTCTTTGAGACCTTACACTTAATTTATTTAATATGTTGGACACAAAGTCCACCTGCAGGTTTTGACATGATCAAAACTTAAAAGATTCATCAAGGGAATATCATCAATCCCTATCACGGGACGTGGATTCCGTCAATAAACTAATATCCACTATACACGCAGTGTAGTCATCCAATTTACTGAGATTGTTGACTCATAAAAGATCTCACTCATTCGTAAATTAAAATACCAAACACTAAATGTATGTGTTTATTATTTATATCGGGATTAAGAGTACAAGCACTCATAATAACCACTTGGATGTTCATCATCTTATATAGTTAGTATAAAGACAATAAACCCAAAAATCAGTCATGTTCAATACACACAAAGTGTACTAGCATAATGAGTATAACTATACCGTTTCCCGCAGCCAAGACAAACCTGCTGAAATATAATGCTATAATTGTACCGATGGTGTGTCCAAATCCATCTAGATTGTAAACAACAACTTATATTCAATAAAAAAAAACCGACAAATAGGTCTTCCGTGTGCAAGTAGAACTCTACACACCAACTTGTTTACTTTATACAATAAAAGACACTCACATGCATAATAATTAACGATGCAACCATTTGTCTATACAAAATCTCAGTTATATGAGAAGACAAAATATACTAAAAATGAACCATTCAAAGACAAATACATAATAGTATATTTTTAGTATAAATTCCCAACACTGTGAAGGGTGGAGACTTCTCCTAAAAGACACCTTCCACACAATGCCACCATCTCTCTCCTCGTAACAATAGTCTAAATCCTCAAACATAAAGGAAATGTAAGTCAATGTATTTCCAGTAAAGACATGGGCCCTTTAATGTCTTTGGCCCATTGTATTTTTATCAGCTAAAAATGTTAATAAGCTGATAATTAAGCCCTTATTCTTATCACAGGCCTAAGGGTTAGACCTAGACCAGCTAATCTGAAATATATGAGGTTGGCTAAAATAGAGGCCCCATCCCTGCCCATGGGCCTGAAAACACATTGAGATCCATTCAGTCTCGACTCAGATCAGGCCCGGAATGGCCTTGCCCATGAGCATGGTTTTAGGTAATCTTCTGACAAATTGATTTGCGTCAGGCCCTTCATCCATTTACATTGCTACATGGAAAATTGATTTCAAAGTCAACTCATTTGAAGCCAAAAAGGTCAACACCATCATCATCACTTCCAGAAGAAAGGTGGAAAAAACAGAAACTAAAGGATAATGTGGTTTCTTTTGCTTAATAATAATAATAATAATGAAAGAAGAAGTGGACTATGACTGGGACCTAAGTCCTCCGGGGTAGTAAGTGGTCTGGTCAAGTCCTCCTCCCTTGGGCAGTGGATGCACGATGGGATGGAATATCTCGAGAGTATTTATTCAAAAACTGCACTTTCAAAATACATACAATGGGTTGCAATTTTTGAAAGAGACAAGAATCAAAGAGCTGAGAACCAATAGTTAAAAGATATTATAGAAACATACATAAACTAGCTAACTGATCCTGATCCATAGTCGACCTCTACATAGTTGGAAGATGACGAGGATAACAGGCGCGCGCACACACACACAAAAGAACATTACACATCAAAAATAGAGGAGAGCCTTGAGAGAGAGGCCAAGAGATACGGCGAGGGGTTGTTGAGAGAAGGGGGCCGGGAACTACGTCCCAATTTATTCAAAGACAATGAAATCAAATTCTACTTTCCTCCAATCTCTCTCATCAATCCTTGCGTAGGTAGTATTAATTTGACGCATGGATTGTAGTGAAAGTAACATTAGTGGGCAACTGGGCATGCATTGCCTGCTGATCACAATGTTACTTTTGCTAAGGCAAGTCTCGTTTGTGGTGGATTAGATGGCATGCAGGTATGTATTGATTGGTTATCATACGGATATTAATTCTGATCTTTGTGGCATTTCTTTTCACCTTTTTTTTCCTCCCTCATTTTAAGAAAAAAGGAACTTTTAAAATGGCTTTTGATCATATGGTGGACGAAAAGATGGAAACGGGTTTGACTAATTAACATCAAGAGCAGGAAGAAAGCCACCTTTTTGTCACTTGAATCGGATAAGTCATAGATGGAAAATGACTTTTCATTTGTTATCGTGGATATGTGGCCGGCCAAACATTGAATAGAGCTAGTGATGGGATTTTTTTATTATAAAATATCAATAATGCATTGGGGACTGATGTGTGTGTGTGAGGGGGAAATAACAACATTGTTGCCTTATTTGGAAGATTCCTGTCTTTGATGTTAAACTCTACAATCTCTTGTTAGTGATTAATGAAAAATTGGTCATCGGGTAAATTGAAGAGAACCTACAAAAACCTTTATATGAATCAGAAGAAAGTGATTTTAACTAAACTCATTAGTCCAATGTAAAAGAAATAATTTGGGGGAGTGGTCCCTTCCGCAATGAACTACACTCACCATTTCATAATGAACTAAACTCATTATGCCAATCCATTGGCAGTGGTGCGGCACCTCCCTCTTCCACAAAAATAATTAGAGATAAATTCCTAGCCCTAGCCTTGATGGTAAGGAGCTTGGGCAAGTGTGGGTGTGGGTGTGGGTGTGTAATTATTTACCAATGAAAAAGAAAAAGAATTATTGGGGAGTCAAGGGCAATGTGAAAAATCATATAATTCCCATAATTTTTGGGGGCTTTTCCAAAATTTCTAAGGAAACCATAGCCCCCTTGCCTCCTCTTAGCGCCACCCTTGATTTCAATCCATAAGAGCTTCATTAAAAACACCAAAAGAGACTATCATTAAAAACATCAAAAGAGACTAACTTACTAAATTTGCCTGTACAACAACAAAAGCTATTTAACTAAAACTAAAATACACATTTCTATGAAAAAAAAAGAGGATTTTACGCCAAAAAAAAAAAAAAAAAAAAAAACCCATTGTAGGTGGTCATTGCACAAAAAAGTTCACTTTAGCCAAACCTACACCAAAACAGCCTTCCCACCCAAAAATCCTTATTTTTTTAAGGGTCGATGTCGATCCTCATATTCTATGTTGAAGGTTAACGTCAACCTTGGCAATAAGGCACCAAGGTCGACATCGACCCTGTCATTCACATTTTCCCAAAGCAGAATATTCATACTTATATTACTATCGACCCTGGCAGTATCAAGAAGACTTGGAGGTACTTCGAATCTAAAAGTAAGAATTGATGTTTGATTGAGGTACCCCATTCATTCATACAAGAACAATCTCGGGACATTCGATTTGACCCATGTGAGCTACCATGGAAATAATCACCCATGGACTGCTTAAATGGTCTTACATCAAGATCGTCATCCATTGGTTCTTCTTCTATTTGCAATATTTATTAGCTTCTCTATAAACAGTAGCCAGTTCCAAAGTAAGTTATTCAAAAGTCCCAATGGTTAACTAGTTGAACACATTGGCAACTTCTTCATCACTGTCAAGTACATGGTCAATAACTCCTTTCTCTCATAACATCCTTAGATTTGTTTATGAGGTAATCCATGACTTGAGCAAAGGTTGTGAACCGAGGCTCTATGTTAGGGTTCAACTTCTCAAAGGCAATGAGGTTTCTATATTGAGAAATGGTGAAAGTGTCTATGACCAATGGTGTGATGTTCATGACTCCATCAGTGAACCTTACATCTATCACTTTGTTAATCGCCTTCTTCTTTTTTAACTTGATTCCTGTTTTTTTAAGAAATCTTGTAATATGAATGGTCCTAATTATTACCGATTCTATAAGTTGATTACTCTTTTCGCACTAGTCGTAGAATAGATATGCATGATAAAAATGGAGAAGATGAAAATTCAAGTCACTTAACATAAAACACACTGAGTGTTGTCTTTATGGCACATACGAGGCTGCAGAATTTCATGACAAGATCTTGGAATACTTATGTCTCTTTTTTCTGTTTGAATCAGGGATATATATGGTTAAAAACAAAGAAAGGAAGCTGATTTTCTAGCAAGAGCAAATCATAATTTATTTGATGCTTCATCCAAATTCCAGTGTCTGGTGTGTACTATGAAGACCGATGAACATAATCGACAATGAAGCAACATCCTTCAGCATCGTTTCCATGAAGTCCATACTTTTGAGATGGATGTTATCAAAGTATAAGCTTCTTGCTCGGACTTCTAGGGGCTTAAGTACTCTAAAGAATTCATTTAAATGAGTTCCTCTTCTCCGGTAGAGGATGTCTCTTAGACACTACCATTTATGCTTCTCCATGTGCTTGAGCTTAGGCTTGCCCTGATGATAAGGAACCAATTGAGATGATATGGGGCTCATAGACTTCATTTTCATCTCGGCAAAGTCCTTCCTGGACTTTGGGGATGCAGCTGGTCTCAACGTGTTAAGACCCACCAAATCTTTTTCACATTGCCAGGGTCCATAGTGACGCAGGTATTGACATTCTGCATTGGCAGAATGTCAATGTCTAAGTCGACATCGACCTTGGTGCATTATAGCCATGGTCGACGTCAACCCTCAACACAGAAAATGAGGGTTGACGTCAACCCTCGAAAAAAAGGGTACAAAAAGAAGGATTTTTGGGCAGGAAGGTTGGTTTGGTGTGGGATTGGATAAAGTAGCCTTTTTAGTGCAATGGCCACCTAAAGTATTTTTATTTATCTTTTGGTAAAATCCTCAAAAAAAAAAAAAAAAAAAGTTTCTCACTTCTACTATAACAAAAAATACTCATTTACAGCTGAAATAAATAGATAAATATATATATAATGAGTCCTATTCAAATGATGTTTTTAACAACCTTATCTTCTCCATGGGTGTGACTCTCTCCTTAAGCATTTATTGTCAACAAAAAGAGAAAAAAAAAAAAAAAAAAAGAAGAAGCAACAAGTTGTTTAAGAAAATTGGAGTATTTTTTGTATTTTAGCCTTTTCTCAAATACTTAATGAAAATTCTGTAGAAATAAAGTCAGTTTCAAACATAGGAAAGATAAAATATAGCAAATAATATGTAAATGGAAAATAAGATCAAGAAAATTAAAAAAAATTAAAAGAAACGTAGACAAGCAACAAGCACAATTAGGAAGCATTTGAACTGATTGATTTGTTCAACTATTGATAAGAGTCTCTCCTTAATTGTTCTTTGTACTTCCCTCAATTACTTTGGTACATTTGCTACAAACTAAGCGGATACTTTTCTCATTATATCATCCGCAACATCAATTTATGATATTGGTTAAGCAATCAACTGTATCTCCTCTTTAAATGCGGCAAATCAACCAGATGCATACCTAATGACTCATAAAAGATTAAAAAGAGAAAACAAAGATTGAAATGGTGATAGAGGTGTTTATTAACATTTTTATTATGTTTAATTTGAGATGATACCATAATATTCATTGAGATGGCTAAAATCAAAGATCCTAAATAGAGGAAAACAGTTGCCTCTCACTTTTTTTTTTTTTTTTTTTACACGTACAAGTCGAACTCACACATTCTCGTTGGCGTCCCAAACTAGCCCGAGACGAATTGAATGCCTGTTGCAACATCTAATCTCAAGCAGGGGAGAAAATGAACCACAACTCAAATTTGAGTGCGGAGTGTTGACATCCCCAACTGAGGAAACAGAGAGTCCATGACTAAATCAGCTTCTGCCTTGTAGCTTTACACTACTAGTCTCACTAAAGCCTTAAATGAATACAATAAAAGAAGCAATATATACATGGAAAGATCAAAAGTCATCACACCTTTCGTCTTTGGAAAATGAAAATTCTCATCAACATCTCTTTTCTTTTCTTTTCTATTCTTTTTTCTTTTCTTTATGTTCTTCTGCCAAGGATGATCTGATGTCACATTACACTAACACCTTGACTGATTATGCGTTGGAAGTCCACCATTGCCTGCTCTTATATTTCTTTATTTCCCACGTCCAAGCACAAGTAGCCAAGCATGTAGTACCTTGTTGTGTCATACTCCAGTTTGTTCAGTGGCTTCATCTTTTCCTCTGCCCAGTTGACTTGAGTCTCTCATCATTCCCATCCGCGACTATGTCAATCATCTCTTGCAACTTTCTAGTGGTCATGATATATTCCACCCAACCACCTTGAATTCTCTCGCTTTTATGCACTGGAGAAATTCTCATCAATGACCATAGCATGTGGATTTACTAATATGTTGTCACTAATTGTGCTTCATGTCTTCAATCAAAACAACAGAGAGGCATATGTTTGTTCTCTTCTATTTAACATAGACTTTTGCGCAATCACATATGCACCCAGCACCTCCTTTCCTTTAGGGAGCCTATAAAGAGGGGCATAAAAAGGAGCATTAGCCCATGTGAGAAACAAGACCAATTAAAGTGGCACGACCATAGAGCTTCACAGAGATGGGAACCAACATTCTGCATCTTCTAGTGATTCTAGTTGTTTTTCATCAACTCATTTCTCTGAATTCTGTCCCTGTAACGAGTAATAAATCCCTACTAAAGCTGCTGTGTCATTGAAATAAACTCTCTTTATTAGCATGCTTATATTCTCCTTTAAACTTAAGTTTCTTCTTTGCCTACAGGAACTCGAGCCCTGTTGCAAGAACCTCGTTATCAGACAGTCTTAGACAATGGCCAGCAGGTATTTTACAAATCTGATGATGAGAATCATTTTCTATGATCAGTCCATGAGACCCATACTTGCTTATGCAAATTTTCACAATGGATTAGGCAAATATATAACTAAATTATAACGTTCACAACTTGCACACAATGCATGAGAGAGAGAGAGAGAGAGAGAGAGAGAGAGAGAGAGCATTGGTTCATAACTCATAAATCCTTATAGCAGCCCAACCATCAATGTGTACAGCCCAGGATTTGTTAATGCAGAGTATTCCTGATTCCAATTCAAGACCCTTTCCTATTGGAAAATCCTAACTACTCTATTCATGGAAAAAAAGAAAAAGAAAAAAGAACCATGTCTATGATCTTCCAGTTCATAAGAACTCTACGGCTATGGAGTCCATTCCTCAGTTAAGTGGTGATGATCACAGAACCATAGCCTCACAGACAACCAATTAGGCAGCTCAGGGAACTGTACATTTATTTGATCATCGCATGAAGTCCAACTGCTGTTCATATTCTTGATAAACACAATTTCCACTGCAAAACCAGACAATCACGGAAGAAGCCTGGAAAGAGGAAGACATCGATGGAAATGTGGATTTGGAAAACCGTGATTATCCAGGATCTGGGGCAAATAATCATCACACTCCCAGACCGCCACCATTGCCATGACAAAAGGAGTGAACTCGACGGATTGTAGCAAGAAGGAAATAGAGGCCACCACCTGTAATTTGACTCCCATTCAATGAACTTTATGTTGGGTTAAGTACACGAAAAAGAACTCTCGGTTTTTTTTTTTTCCAAGCTATGCTGGTATTATATATATATATATATATAGGGAAATGTTCATATGTACCCCAAAAAGGGAATTTTCAAGTACAAAAATGAGGAAGTACAAAGGTGTACTTCCTCACTTTTGTACTTGAAAATTCCCCTTTTGGGGTGTCCCTCACAAAAAATGGTGAGGGATGGATGCATATGAATACCCCCCATATATATATATATATATATATATATATATATATATATATATGTTTTCTCTTTTCTTTTCTTTTATTTTTTTCCTGTTTTTTAACCCAAGGGAATGATCTGATGAACTCCGCTGTCACGTCTACATTTGCATGATGATTTGCTTATACTCTAATGTGACATGATGTAGAAATGTATTAAAGTTAGTTTCATTGACCGTTGAAGTCCTCCATAAATTCTTTCCAAAATATGTCTGTTGTATTAGAACCTTTTTTCCTCTTTCTGCTAAATTGCTTGACTAATATCTTAGCTGTTACTCCTCCTTTCCTCAATTTCATGGGATTTTTATTGATATCACTTTGAGTAATTGGAAGGAAGTGGTCTTCCTTCAATGTTTCATGGCTGCTACAGTTGTTAGTGTTTTTCTCTCTCTCTCTCTCTCTCTGGCTATTGTGTTTGTGGGTCTAATTTTGGTGGTGTTGGTTTGTATTTTCCTTTTCTCTTCCTTTTGGCTTTTAAGTATTTCGCTCACAGGAGCGGACCTACACTATGTGGACCTCAAAATTCCACTAAAAAAATATATATTAGGTGAGCAGCATTCACGTTAATTAAAATTGAGCAAGATCTTGGTGTCCAAATATGATGGGAACATAGTACCGCTACCCACAATATATATATATATATAGAGAGAGAGAGATATATATATATATATATATATAGAGAGAGAGAGAGAGAGACACACAAAACACACACGGTCTAGGCTGACCTACACTATGGACCTGGGGCGAGATAAAAAGGGTTAAAAGTTGGCAAATGCCCAATATCAGTAAAGTCATTACCCCACCCCGGGTCTTGGAAAAACCTAATAGTTTCCTGCATTTTGGTTATATAGCTCATTCTTGTTATTAGGGTATTTAGTTTGTGTAATATTATTGGTCTTGTTTCTTCTTTTAATTTTTTCTAATATAGTGTTTTTGTTTATGGGGTTTGATTTATAATTGATATATTTTTTGTGTTTTGCCTTCTTTGCTCTATGTAATATATGCTTTACTATTTTTCTCAATGACAATGACCCAATACTCCAATTTTTTTCCCAAAACATCATGCTTTGGATTTTGTTTGATTTATTGTTAGGTCTTGAATTTTAGCTACTTTCCTTTTGCTTTCTTGTTAGATTTTCTTGAATTGATTCTTTTCTTGAATCACAATATGGTGTTTATGATTATGTTGTACTTATTTGGATTCATATGATAGAGGAACTCTTACGACCTTAAGGAAACAATCAAAGAGGTATTATTTTCATATGATAGTGATTTTACTTCTTTGGAGTTCTCTATATTTTCCTTATTATTATTGTTGGCCAAGGACTATGCGCCTCAAGAAGCGGAGAGGTCTCATTTTCGACACCTATATTCGTTGGCCACCTCCTATAATTTTACCAGGTGCAAATGGTTAGGAGGGTTGCACTTTGCATGCGCCTCACTACAAGAAAAATTATTTTTAGTGGCGGCTAAAATCAGTATAGCCGCCGGTAATACCTATAGCGGGGGCCTTTGACGGTGTAGGAACCATGGGTGAAATTTTATATTTTTTGTGGCATTTCTTACCGTCGGAAAAAGTTTACGCAATGACCAATATAGCTTTTAATGGGGGTCGTCGGTCGCCGATGAAAGTGAAAAAACTACCGCTATATATCGATTAAAACTTTAAAAGTTGTCGCGATAGTTAGTCGGCCGCCGCTAAAATTAATTGTTTTTAAATAATCAAAATTTCTTTTATAAAAAACTGAGTTGCAGTTCATGTGCAATAATCTGTTTCTTGCATATAAACCTATTTAAGATAATACAATCAAAGTCCACCAAAAATTAATAAAGAAAATACTATTATTAACTATTTAAATTATAAATTTTATTCTGTACATAACCAAATTTACCCAACTCCAATTTCTCATTGTCCACTTGAATGATAGATTCTAACACAAGATAGAAATTAAAAAAAAAAAAAAAACACACACACACACACACAAGATAGAATTTTGAACAAACAGCACACTACATGGGCCTTTTCTCCCAATTTCATTATAGTTCACCCCACTCTTCTGCTCCATTTCTTCGTTGAAGAGTCTTCACATTCTTATTACTCTTCCTCTCTTAGCGGTCATCAAGACAACATCAAAACACCTGCAATTACAGTTGTTAGACCTGAGTTAGCTAACATAGTTTTCGACATCATCTTACAATTATACTTTAATGTATCACAAACTCAATGAGTTCAATACCAAAAAAATGCCTAAATTAATATCAATAGGGGAAAGATGGGAGTGAAGTGATTGTATTTATAACAAGTCAAACCCCATATGAAAAATGTTTATTTACACCCTTTTTTCTGGACTCATTTACAAATGATAAAGAGACTTACTAGGGCTGGTAAAGGAGAAACAAAAGATATATATTCCAACCCTCGCCCATTTAGATTTCCAGGCCTGAATCTAGCCCATGAGGGAAACTCAGACCCAACACAGCCATTCAAAGAATGTTTAGGCCTATATTTGTTGAAATCGTCAGTCTGAGCCAGGCCATCTAGTCAATTTGAAAGAATGGCCCAAGCCTAGCACATGTTCAATGCAACTTGATATTGAAAGATTCATCAAATGCTTCCCACGAAGCTAAATATCAATATTTACACATGTTCCAAGCTATCCATTTACTAGAACTCAAATGTATGATGACTGATTCAAAATTATACAGATTAGGTAGGTTGATCATACAATTTAAAGTTAGGCTAAGGGTGTGAAAATGACATGATCTTGAAATTTTACCAAAAAAAAAAAAAAAAACTCTATCTTCGAAATAAATGGACCAAACTAATCGAGATGGGCATTCAAAGGTTGTTACCACCTCCCACATGGTAACCCTGATATTACCAACTATTTGAGAAATGAAGTATATTAAAAACACAATTCTAATATTACAATTGTAGGGGAGTGAGACTGAAGTCAAAGGTGTGAAATAATATCCGCATGGAACCCATATAAAAACAGAAAAAAGGGTGTAAATAAACATTTTTCTTTTGAAATTAGCCCCCACTTCAGATTTAGGGTGGGATTCCACTCATGGTCAATGTATTAAAAGAAGAGGTTTGATATAGACACTCCTGGTCAATGTATTAAAAGAAGAGTGAAGGGCCAAATATTTGATATAAATGTATAAAATGATTGAGATTAGACATGAAAAGAAAACCCACTCTTTGTATAAATAAGATCTTCAAATAATCCTCCTCCTCCTATAACCCAGCAAACCGTTTATTTTTTCAGAATGCTGATAAGCAACAAAAATAAGAAACATTTAGTCATTAAACATTTTATAACAGCAAATGGCTAGATGCCCATTTTAACTTATTAGCTACATACAATAATAGAAAATTAATATTTTGATAGAATGCATGGAGAAATAGTTATTCAATATACCTGCTGGATCCCAAAATCCTATATTAAATGTGCTCCCATCGACTACCACATTTGTACTAAAACTTTCAGAGACTCGGTGCAACAAAACAATTCCCACTACATAAAGCTTTCTACCCAAAGGAAATTAAAAATTAAACAATCCAACCAAAAAAAAAATTCATAGATCTTTGAAACATCCAATAAAATACTGTAAAATTTACCAACTTAAGCGCAATTGAAATCCAATTGTCTGAAATCTGATGCAAAATAAATTGTTATTGTATCAACGATAGTGGGGATTGTCCCAATATGCTTTCTTACCTGGCCACCAATACAATTTAATAAAGAAGCCAATAAGTCGATTCCAAGCAATACACAATCACAAACTAACATGATGCCCACATGCAGAATATATCCAAAAGAACAAGAATTCCAACAAAACTAAGGCCTTGTTTGGATCGTCTTAATGTTTTGACGTCTTAATCTGTCTGAAAAAGATCTGTGAGTTTAAGATCTTATTAGAGCTGCGAGTTTAAGATCTGATTAGCTGTTCTGTAATAAGATCGTTTGGCAACACCTGAACGTGATGAGATCTGAATTGAATAAGACTGTTTGGTAATGCATCTTATCCATGTCTTCAGTTAAGGGTAATTTCTGTCATTTAAAAAAAAATTGTTTCTTTTGACTCGGACAATGTCCAGTACACTCTATACTCATTTTTTTAAACTTAAAAAAAATCATGTTTTAACTATCACAATGCATGTTCCACGTCATAATCACCAACATTATTACATAAACTTTAATAATAGTTCGCTTATAAAAGGACTAAAGACACATCACTATAACGACCACCAAAATGATAAAAAAAGGTGTAGTGAAAAAGTTTGCATTATAATATTTGGGGTTGGCCCCACCAAAGTTGTGGTGAAAAAGTTTGCAATTTCTCATGATAATATATTATTATATCATATTATTATATTTGGGGGTGGGCCCCACAACAGTGTAGTGAAAAAGATTGTATTATAATATTTTAGGGTGGGCCCCACAAAGGTGTAGTGAAAAAGTTTGCAATTTCTCATGATAATATATTTTTATATTATATTATAATATTTGAGGGTGGGCCCCACAATGGTGTAGTGAAAAAAGTTTGCAACTTTCCACTCTTTTGTAATAGTAGTAGATAGTAGATAGTAGATAACAGATATTTGGAGGTGGGCCCCACAATGGTGTAGTGAAAAAGTTTGCATTATAATATTTTAGGGTGGGCCCCACAAAGGTGTAGTGAAAAATTTTGCAATTTCTCAAAATAATATATTTTTATATTATATTATAATATTTGGGGGTGGGCCCCACAATGGTTGGGTGAAAAAGATATTTTATTATTATTATGTTATAATAATATATTATGATATTTTATTATAATATTTTGGGTGGGCCCCACAATGGTTGGGTGAAAAAGATATTATATTATTATTATTATGATATAATAATAATATATTATTATATTTTATTATAATACTTTGGGTGGGCCCTACAATAGTTGGTTGAAATGTCTTACCGCTTAAGATGTTGGGGTCTTAATCCCAGGAGCTGAATTTTGAGCTTCTAGAATTAAGATAATTTCGTCTTAAATAATAAGACGTCTTCGCGCTTAAGACATGTTGTTATTGCGTACCAAACAATTTTATTTAGTTTTTTTGTCTTAGCGCTTAAGACATAAGACATTAAGACCCAAACTTAAGACGATCCAAACATTACCTAAGCCTTCACACTAATATAGCATTATTAGCATCACATTTACTCTAGCATAAGATAAAAATACTACTCAAAAAAAATTAATTAGATCGGCCATATGCTCCTTGATCATCATCCATCTGCTCCCTCCAATAAATAAAGAAAAGTAAACAATTGGGTTACCCTCTTAAGAAACAATATACATACAATTAGTAATAATATATAATAAATAAGTAAACCCAGAACGATTTCTGCCGCATGGCCCACATCATATCCGCAGTAGTGGCACGCAGCCATTTAATGTTTCCTCTAAATTTTCTGTACACATACTATAGTAAAAGCCTGTATGATGCAGGGCACAATTGCCATCCAAACTAAGTAATAAATTAAACTCAAGAGATATTGACACAATCACCACTATAATTACTCATGCTAGATTGAGGGACGTAATTTGGAGTGTTTGGAATGAGTGGGTGCCATGTAATATGCATCCCAATCAGTTACTCTAAATTACAAAGAAATTGCAACCAAACATTCAACCTCTTGAAAGAAATAAAATATCGATTAGTCTATTTAAGAAAAGTCTATTTCACCTCCACTGGCCGTGGCTTCCCACCAGCAGGGCACCCCTCCTATTCTCAAAATCATGGCCAAGGTATCTTGGGAAAAAACAAAAAAACCACAAAATATGATGGAGGACAAGCACCCTTCCAATCCTACGATTGCCAAACCAAACAAGGGCACATTGTGTCAAATTTGCAATAAGCCAAATCACTCGGCTATATGTTGCTGGCATCGCTTCAATCAAACCTACCAACCAGCTGATGCAATCCAAGCTCTAGCTGCACTTAATTACTCTTGCTGATACTCAAGATGGCTCTTGGTTTCCCGACATTGGTGCGACGGCACACATGACACCTGACCTTGGTAAGTTACAATCTCTAACTCCATATCAAGGTTTTGATAAGATTTTAGTTGGAAACGGTAATGTTTTGGATATTACACATGTTAGCTCTACCTATGAAAAATGATGTGAATTTAAATTCAATCTTTTAATACTGCAAGTGCACAGTTGTCTTTTTAAGACAGTGGCAAGTACAGGTCGAATCCCACAGGGAGCACTACTGAAATATTTTTTTATTAAAATCTGATTTTTTTATAATGAAAATAAAAATAAATCAAGATTTGAATGAGAGATAAAGCTACTATGCAAGATGAATGGATAACAATAATGATAAAGGTAGATCAGACCAACAAAAAATCCATTAATTAATTTCAATTCTCAATCCATATACTTTAATTTAGTCTTTTGTCTTGCAAATAACTCAGATCAGAAACAACTCAATGTTTCTGATCCGGAAGATATATATATTTTTTAAATTCAATTCTTAAGCAGAAAAACCCAAGATCTCCATCACGTCATAAAAATATAAATTACTTTGAACGTCAGTTAACAAATTAAGCATAAAATATCAAAAGTATAAAAACCTAAGTATATCCTATCAAAAGAAGATTAACTGATCAAATTTTTTTTTATTAAAAATATAAAGTAGAGGTTTGCCTGTGGCGCGAAGGCAGATCTATTATTCTAATAAACATGCATCATAGAGACAAAAGAATTAAATTAAAGACAGAACAAAAATAAAATTACTTAACTTCACTTTGTGCTCCGATCTAAGAAATCTACTCCTCCATTGCAAAATATATGATTTTCATTGAGAACTTCGTTTTTATAACTTCTCCTTCACAAAGATTCTACTTCAAAATAAATCCTTGGACATGGCCCAAGGCTACCAAAATAAAATAATTGAGAAAAGAGGTAAGGAAGAGAAGGTGTGGCTAGGAGAGAATAAATCAATAAAGAAAGATGGGTGAAGTTGTTTGGACGTATGGAATGTGGTCCTATTGGTCTCCATCATGTCTCCTTTTATGCTTTTTGCAACCCCATTTTAGTTAAGAAGTACCACCCTTTTAGGTCTCTTTTTTTCTTATTTGTATGGATTCTTTCTTGTTCTCCAAGCTAACTTTTCTTTTGGAAAGACTTTTGGCTTTGAGATGATTCTCTTTCTTAATTTAAGTGTTCTTGGCTAATCTTAGATGGGGTCCCACAAGGGATGTGCAGCAATTGATTATCAACGGTGTGGATTTAATTGCAATCCCGTCTAAAAATGAACACGAAAATCTCCGGGCCCATAACTTTGTCAATATAACTCTGATTTGCACGTTCTTGGGCTCCACGGATATCTACTCTGAATAAGTTTTCCAATGGTAGGTAAATTTCATCGATCCGATGGTCGGATTGAAAGTTATGGTCATTTGAAGATAAGTTATCCTGAAAAAAACGGGATTAACTTGTAAAATTTAATTTGCATTGGATTCTATCTCTGCACAACTTTCATTTTTGAAAGGACATCAGAAGTGGATGATTCAAACTCTTCTTCTTTTGTTCCAATCAGAATTGTACTCTTTGAATTATCCATTAATAATTTCAAATTTGTAACTACTGTGGACCCTGCCAAGTGGGACATTTCATCTGCTTGAACAGTGAGCCCTATGAGAAGTCTTCTACTGTAGTTAGAACTCTTCACTGACATGATAAATGGACCCCTCCTTTGATTAATTTGCATATGGCTTGTGTGTGGGGTCCACATGGTGAATTCTTCAATTTACTTCAATTCAGCAATGCAGAGCCCAGGATGACAATGCGTGCTTGAAAGTGGGTTCCATGATAGAGGCCTGTAATTCTCATTTTCTGCACATTTTAATTCAACACATCAAATACTGAAGAGCCCATATTGAGGCGAACCCACCCGGACAAAGTTCTACTCCAACTGGGACTCTTCGGAGAAAATTTGCAAAACATTCTAAGTTAATGCAGAAAATGTATTAAAAGTATGAAAATTCACGTTTCCAAGTGAAAATGCATGAAATGATGTAATTATATGAATAATGATGCAATTCACCTAATTAAATCCCTAATTCATCCTAAAATAATATGTAAATGTGCAAATTCATGAATTCAACATAAAACATGGTGACAGTGACATCAAGTTAAATAATGTGCTGGTTGTACCAGAAATAAAAAAAAAATCTTCTCTCTGTCAGCTAACTTACATCTGAATATCCTTATCTTTTTGAGTTCTCATCCAGCGAATTTGTGGTTAAGCACAGGCATACAGAACAATTGATTGCTGTAGGCACTAGAACTGGAGGTCTGTACTCCTTGGAACCAAGAATCCACAATGCCTTCTTTTCCACACGGTTCCGCGTTGCAAGTGATGAGATTTGGCATCATAGGCTTGGGTATCCTCAACTCTATGTGGTTAATTTGCTTAAGAAAAATAAATCTATTGCCAGTAGGAACAAGGCTAGTACCAGTGCTGCTATTTGCAATAGTTGTTAAATGGCTAAGGCGCGCCGTTTACCTTTCCTAAGTTCTGTTAGTTTTTCAGAAGTTCCATTATCAATAATACATTGTGATTTGTGGGAACTTGCTCCTGTTAATTCTTGTCAAAAATTTCATTACTATGTCATCTTTGTGGATGAATGCACTCGTTATACATGGTACTTTCCCTTAAAGAAGAAATCGGATTTTCTGCAATGTTTTATTGTGTTCTACAAATATGTCAAAACACAGTTTGCAAGAAAAATACAAGTTTTTCAATCTGAAGGAGGGGGTGAGTTCAGTAGTACAGAGTTCAGTTCTATTTTAGCTCATAAAGGCATTCTCCATCACAAATCTTGTCCACACACACCTGAGCAAAATGGGTTGGCGGAGTGCAAACACAGAAATATTACAGAATTGGGTCTCATATTATTGTTTCATGGCGGTGTTCCTCGCAGATTTTTGGTTGAAGCATTTTTTATAGCAGTTTGGTTGATCAATCGACAACCATCACGTGTGCTTAATTGGGCATGTCCTCATGAAAAGCTCATGGGTAAGCTACCAGATTTTGGATCATTACGCGTCTTTGGGTGTAAACGCTTCCCTTATCTTCGTGATTATGCAACGAGCAAGTTTGATCCTCATTCTCTGCGTTACGTATTTCATGGCTACAGTCACACCTACAAAAGGCTATAGGTGTTTTCACCCTCTCACTGGACGAGATTATTCTTCTCGCCATGTTGTCTTTGACGAAACTTCATTTCCTTTTAAGGACCCAAGCTCCTTATACTCTGTTTCTCATGATAGTGGTCAAATCACATCTTTTTCTGAGTGGGTTTTAGGTGCTGCAAATCAGACTATCTCTCCCTCTCCACTGTTATTATCTTGTTTGCCAAAAGCTACTTATTCATTGTCTCGCGTTGATGACTGCCCACCTCATGTTTGTGAGGACCGCTCTACTTCTTCTCCCGAGTTCTTCAATCCAGTGCAAGACTGTGACGCCCCGGAGTCCCACATCGACTATAGAGAGAAACGACTATAGAGAGAAAAGTGAATGGGGTTATATGTAGAGCTTACACCCTTACCTTGCATGAGGCCTTTTGATGGGTTGAGGCCCATCAGAAGCAAAACCGTGAGGCAAGATTGGATGCGCTTGGGCCAGGTCCTCTGGTCGAGTAGCCCATGAGCTAAAGCGGACAATATCATGCATGTGTGAAGGGTGGGGCGTTACAAAGACCCCATCATAGTAGTTCAAACAGAACCTACAACAGATGAGCAACAATTGTCTGCAACCTGTCCCACTTCAGCTGATCCATCTGGGACCTCTCCATTTGCATGCTCTTCTGCCTTCTTCAATAGACAGACCCGCACATAGTTCTACCTATGATGACTCAAGCTCTGTACCACCTGCTTCAGTGGTTGTGACAAAGCCCACTCATGCTCTGCTAGAGCCTCCTCATGATTCGCCCAATGCTACTCCATATGTTTAAGCAGTTTTGACAGAGCATCATCATTGTTCACTAAGTTCCAACTTGCAAGCTACTGCCTCACATGATATAGCACCCGATGTAGCACCTCATGTGCCTGTGCTTGTGCCCACTTCAGATTCCTTGGGTAACGCCACAGCATCTAGTCACTCTTTGCTCACTAGAACCAAGTCAGGCATTGTCAAACCCAATCCAAAGTATTCATCTTCTGAATACATTCTTTTTGCAGAACTAATACCTAAAGAACCAAAGTCACTTAAATCTGTTATGAAGGACCTTGGCTATCTGCACTATTTTCTAAGGCATCCAAGTGCAAAAGTTTCCTGATGGCCTCTTTTTAGATCAAGCCAAACATGCCACGGAGTTACTTGAAAAGGCCCTCATGGATAAGTGCAAACCCATTTCAACGCCTATGATGACCAAGTTACAATCTTCGGCTCACACTACTGATTCTTTCAAAGATCCCAAGTTTTACCGGAGTATCGTTGGAGCTCTTCAGTACCTTACTTTCACCTGGCCTAACCTCTCATATTGTGTTAATTATGTTTGTTAGTTTATGCACAACCCTTCAGATTTTCACTTACAGTTAGTGAAACGAATATTACGCTATGTTCGTGGCACTCTAAACTATGGTATTCGCTTGCTTTCCAAAGGCTCTCTTGAGTTCTATGCCTTCTCTGATGCGGATTAGGCCGGGTGCCCACTGACTAGACGTTCTATTACAGGTTATTGCACCTATTTGGGCAGCAACTGCATTTCCTGGAGTTCCAAAAAGCAGCCAATTGTGGCTCGATCAAGCACTGAAGCCGAGTATCGAGCTCTTACCTCCACTGCTGCAAAGATAACTTGGTTAACATATTTACTGTGTGACATTGAGTTGTATTTTTATCGGCCTCTAGTTGTATTTTGTGACAATATCTCCGCTCTTCATATGACTGTTAATCATGTGTTTCATGCCCGTGAGAAGCACATAGAACTTGACTACCACTTTGTTCGGGAAAAGGTTGCACTTGGTTCATTAGTGACTCGCTTTGTTTCGTCTGCGGATCAGGTTGCCGACATCTTTACCAAACCATTATGTCGTTCTTCCTTTGAGCTGCTGCAAGCCAAACTGAGGCTTTGTCCTGCACCTGCGCCCAGTTTGAGGGGGCATATGGAAGATCACAATAAACCAGAAAGATCTAGTTGCAACAGAACTAGAGATAATATCTCAACCGATGGCTCTCCTCTTAATCTCATGAAAACAGCTTCTACTGTGCCTTATCCTTTATAACAGTTTGTGTATCACTTAGCACTATATATATGAATGAGAACAGACACAAGACTACCGAAGAAGAAAATATTTAAGTCTTCTTTTACAAAACTATTTACATAGAACTGTCTTTAGTTCTTCCTTGTCTTTGGAATATATAGATGAAAGATGAAACCGAAAAATAGTAGTATGTAGTAAGAGCTATAAGAAAGAAAGTAAAGAAAAGGCAAAGAGAAGAGAAACTTACTTGCTCTTTGCTATGAGCCAAAAGGTGTTGGGAGAAGTTACAAGTATTAGCAGTTGTTGGAGGTGTTACAAAATTAAAGGGTAAAAACTAATGGGTAATTGGGTGAGGAGTTATTGGAGAATTTATAAAATGATCAAAAAAAATTTACATGGTCAAAATCAATTGGCACTGGGATTATGTTCGCTTCATATTATATAACTAGCAAAGAAAGCTCATGCTTAGCACGAGCATTAATTACAAAAAAAATAAAGAATAACTAATATATAAACATAATATTAATATATGCATTAACACTAATACATTATTAATGACATATATAGATTTGAAAAGCTTGTAAAAGAATATTAATGCCATATATAATGTTGTTAATATACTATTATTTATATTAGTATTTCAATGTTTTAACATCAATGCATCATTATAGATACAAATATTATAGAACGAACTCATCTATAATGTATAAAGTTTAATATAGCCATTAGTATAAACATTAATACAATATTAATATTAGTATGTGAGCTCCTTCAATTGATTCTAAAAAGTAGTGATTGTTGAAAGCACAAAAAAGTAATGATTATTATTTCAAATTTTAATTTGATTTTCAAAATCTTTTTGAAATCATGAGAGTCATTCAATGGGCTAATCGCGTTTTTATATATATTTTTAATTATTTTGTTGATTTGGTTAATTTGGTGGGTTTTATATATGTAATAGCTGATTGAACTGGATTGTAATGTTAATGACTTGATCTCTAAAATTCTTAATACTAAAATAAAAAAATCCAAATAGTATTGAAGGGATCAATTTGAAAGTGGAGTATTTTAATTGGACCTAAGTTCAATTGGGCTACTTTTAGATTATATAAATATATATATATGATATAATTATATCAATGTTCCAAAAATCAGTAGTAGAAGGACCCCATGTCTAAAATCCAAGCCAATAGAAATGATGATTCATTTTTACGTAGGAATTTTCAAAAAAAAAAAAAAAAAACATTTTTTGAGTTGCTCTCCTCATCTGATCATTCACTTGTACAATACACTACTGACTCGTGAGCTCATAGTAAAAATGTATACTTTCAAAACTTATATAATAAGAGTACTATTTATCATTATCAAATTACGTTAAAAATGAGAAAGAACGTATAAGGAAATGAAAAGTTAATTATAAAACAATTATATCAAATTGGATAACAATACCTAAACAATTATGATAAATGTATGAGAACTAAATTTGAGAAGAATATTGTATAAATATACAAATATATAAAAAGAAACTAATATTACACTTAAAACTTGAAAAAAATATATATTTTAAGAAATTATAAGAATATAAGGCAATGGAGACCAAAAACTTATAGTAAAAAACGATAATCTTGTGATAAATAAAAATTAAAAAATTTAGATATGTCGAAGGTATCAATTAGAAAATGGAAGCATTTTTATTGGACCTAATGGTTTAGGGGCTCAACTTTTAGATTGTTCACCAATATAAATTATCTAATGTCAAATATACTTCTATAGGATTTGTTAAAAAAAGTTAGAGAAATAGAGTCTCTAAGAAGGGAAAAAAAAAAAGAATAAAAAAGAAAGAATGTCATCACTTTTTTAAAAAAGTCCACACGTTTTGGAGCTCAATAACAATATCGACTCCAAAGAGAAAAATATTTTTCTCCCTTAGTGAATAAGCAAGTTAACTCACATTATTGTTATTTTCAGAGGAATTATTTTTAAAAGAAAATGAAAATGAAGAGAAAAACTGTAAATAACCTATTGATACCACTTAATTTAACTGTGGCTCGGAAACTCAAACTCAAGGTTGGAATTTTGACTTTTGGCTAAATAGGAAAAAGAAATGAAGAATATTTATTATGGAATAGTAGTGATGGGTGACAACCAATTTGATGAAGATGATAAGTTTGCCTACCTCATTCTTTAGAGGAACAATCCGTTTTCTATGTTGAGAAGTTAAAATGTAATTCTTTTGTTAAGGCAGATTTGTTAGCGAAGCAAGGGATCGATAGAGAAAATTCTTTAGTAGCTCATGTTATGCAGCTTGGTCTTTTGCGCATATTGCTCTTATACCGTTATTTTCTTCTTGTTTTCCACTTAGTGTGTGGTATCTTTAATGCTGTAACGCCCCCAATTCCGAATACCCAGAAAACCGTCAAGGTATCCGAATTTGGCGCGCTACTTCCCGAAAAATCCGGAAACTTTCAAGATCATAGGTCCACAGTGAGGTCCAATTTAAACTTTTTGACCGACATATAATCAATGGTTGAAATTTTGCGGAAGTGTAAAGAGTAAAGCGGAAGCATAAGGTATCATAGAGATATATCAAGTGTAGCAGGGCTGAAGTCCAACCTAAATGTCAAAGTATAATTAAAAACATGTTTATAAACATATCAGTCTAACTCTCTGCTCACCACATAAAAACACTCGAACCCAAAAAGATAATCACTTAAGCCCCTAGTACAGGCGCTCCATTCTCCAGCTCGACCCCCTGGTCGGCTGGTCACCATCCATAGTCTCCGACTATGGGCGCCTCGACAAGTGCGTCGTCCTCAAAATCGGGGTCAACACCTAAGCACCAAGAATGTGTCAGATTCAAGGATCTAGCAAGTTACAGTATACAAATAACATAGGATATATGCATCAAAAGAATAAAGACAGTAATAAGATCAATAATAATATCCAAGGTACAAATGCTAGGCAATTGAGTAAGATAAACATTTAGAATCAGGAAAATAAGATAAGCCAATCTATCTATACAACATGGCACATTCATACAAGCCGGATATCGTGGGATATTATGCCGCGGCCCTCGCATACTTAACACAGTCGCGGTGGGGAAATCTCACCAGTGCTGTCGATAACTAACCCTGTAAATCACTCATCAATCTCAAACACTCATCACTCAAGAGACCAGACCCGCTATCACACCGTCCGTCTAAAACACAGCTCATCATGATAGCCCACTCAACACTCATAAATAGCTCCTACCAGTGATGATCAGTCAACAAGCTGAGCTTAGAACAACTGAGTGAATGTTCGTGCCGACTCAAGAAACCAAGGTACAAGTCTGTTTCTGTCTAGGCTTGCCTCGCGTGAGCAAGGTTCTAACAATTCTCTAAGAGGTCCAAGTACCAATCATTGGGTCCATACTAATGCCCACCAAACCATGGCCTTAGTCTAAATAGTCCATGAGAGATCACCAATCTCAATCCAATATCAAACACTCCATACTCATCCAAAATGAATCACAAGTCTAATCACAACCACCTCTCCATTCTAGGGTTCACACATACAACTTAGACCGTATGAGGGCCCACCTAGACACAAACACGGGTCAAATGCCTCCAAACTACATCACCAGGTCACCTCTAGGAAGTCCTAGGTTTATGTCCTTCATTTTTTTATTTAATTAACAGGTATAAAGCAATGACAAGGACATAAGAGTGACATTAATGTAATAAGTGGATTAATAGACTCCAAGTAATTGAATCAAAGGGAACATCAAGGGTCCAATCCCAAGTAATGGCCCACATTCAGGTCCAGGTCCATTTCAGTTAATTGGATCCCTAAATGAAGTTTCAGATGCCAAGTATACTGTATTTGTGTTCCTGAAGTTACGGACGTCTTCGACAATATTTAAGGATCGAATCGACGTCAAATTCAAACCTTAGACCCTACTTAGTGGCCCCCACGAGTCAAGGTTGAGCCACACCATTGACTTGTACTTGACACATTAATGAAAGTCCATTTGGATGGTCAATGGGTCCTTACCCCAAAATAATTCCCCTCTAAAAAATAATATAAGAATCTAATTTTGGTTAATGAAAATAACTAGGGCTATATTATAATTCTTAAAATTAATGGGTCAGAGTAATTAATCTAAAACAAGCCCAGTTCACAGGTCACTAAGTCAACCCCCTTTCATTCCTTACTTTTATTCCCACTTCCTAGTAGTAATGGGCCAAGTGTACAACTAACCATAAAAAGGTAAAGTATTCAAAAGTGGCCATGGTTTCCCATGCACCCTCATAACATAGGACCACTCATTCATTCACAATTTTGTCACATGGTGAGGGCCACAATTCCTCATGCACTCACAAAGCATTGGTTCTATTCAACCCATCTTCTCTTTCTCACTTATCCACATACGTCATCACCAACCTCTCTTCACTCAACACACAACACGTTCTGCAACAGAACATTTCACCAAAATGTGCCTTCGCCTAGGACATTGAGTTGCATAAAATCATGGGCCCCATTGATCTAAGACCAGATCAGACCTCACCATTAAGGTCGCCTAAGGCCGTACTACGAGACATAGGGTCCAGATCAACGTTGGTAACCCACCTGGGCCCCACAGGTTAAAAAAACGGAATCCCTCTTTCTTTGGTCATTACCGCAATGCCCCCTTTGGGTCTTTGGATGGTGGACCAAACGGGGTCCACCTCACATGAGTTCACATCTCTAACGTCGCCTCACCATTTCAGGCCCAATGGACGGATTAGATCGGCGATCGGATCAACTAATGGGTCCCACAACCATATGCTGCAAAACTAGTTTTTCCCTCTTAAACACATCCTCTGATGATCAAGCTAATGGATAGTGGGCCAGGGGTGTCCACTCCCTATGGGATCAGCCCCTCTAGGGTCGCCCGTGGGTTCTCCTTCGGATCCAATGATCTGATTGGCCATCGGGTGGCCCACCTGGGTCCCGGTCTTAACGCAAGGAAATCAGAACCTCACTATTTCCATGTCGGGAACAATTACAAGTCGTTTCTTCTTCACTGATAAACACCATTGACTCATCAACTTTCCAATTGAGCAAGAAATCTATCCATTAATTGCTAAAACCTAAATAAACAAGCTCATAAGTAAATCTAAACATTTCTAAGCATAATATGAATAAAATTTCCAAAATAAAAAATAGTAAACATGCATTCTATGCTAAGTACGTACATTGCACTTGCCTCAAATCCGGATTTGCAAGGGAAAATAGCAAGAAGACTCAATCCAATCTATCCAAACAAAATCCAATCTACCAAACCTAGCACCCATTCTACAAGAGAATCAAAGCTTAGAAAGGAAACCTAGGGATAAAGAAAATCCTAGAGAACCATATGGAAATTGGCTAAGGAATGAGTCTTACCTTGATTTGTAAAAGAGAATGAGATTGACAAGAGAGGGTTCCTTAGGTAATTGTAGTAGAAATAGGTAGAAGATGGCATCCTTCTTCTTTTTGTAATTAGGGTTTTAACTAGGGTTTCTAGGGTTAGGGTTTTAGTTAAGGTTTTGTGAAATGAGAGGTAAATTATGGATAAATGAGAGTGAATTTAGGGTTCATTTCTCAATGCAATAGTTTAGATTAAATAGCCTAGGTTTTTTGGGACAATTACCAAAAAGGCCTTTTTGTTTGTATAGGAATGTGGATAAGGACATGGGCATTTACGTCATTTGATAGAAATCGTAGAATGTTCTCAAGTGTGGAAAACCCCCCTTATAAAAACCTATTTACTAGTAAGGGCCTCATCACCTAAAACCCTACAAAAACTATAAAAAAAAAAAACACCCTATAGATCTATAAAATACACAATAGGCCTAAAACTTAGGAAAATATCTATCTACCCTTACTAATCCCTATTAATTAGTATAATTATGCTATATTACCATAATTGATAGTATTCAAATTCAAAATGAGGGCCCACCAAGGGTGGGGCCTCACAAATGCATTATCTCTTTTCATTAATTTATTTTATAGTTGCTCACAAACAAAAAAAAAAAAGTTAAAATGTAATTCAAGAGGTAGTCTGTTATAAACAGTACAAAGTGAAAAGGCTTAGAAGGAGACAACTTCTCTTAAAAAACAGAAATAATGAGTGTAGTAGAATAATTAAATGGCAGATTCTACAGCAAGAAAGCACAAAATACCGGCAATAAAAATGGAAGATGATAAATTCTTGATCTTTTATTTTTTGTAAAGGACAAATTCTTAATCTTAAATGATCATTCAGAGAAATGAATTAACTGAGGAGAATCATAAAATTCAACTAAAACATGAATTCTTTGGAAAACTATGCTTAAGAAAGGATTGATACATTCTCCTCATTTGTAGGACCAAAGTGAAACAATGCAAATCAATCAAGGCAAATAATCCTCCATTCAACTGTTTACCCAAGTAGCATAAAAATTGGGGAAAAAAGATTTGTTCATAATTAGAATGCTTCTTAAGAAATAATATACTTAGAAATTATAACAAGGATGCGCTAGTTACTGAAATCAAGGTGTACTTAACATCCAAAAGATGGATATGCAACCTATATCACAGTAGATGCGAATTTGGATGGAAAGAAATGGAAATTGATATACACGACAATGAGTAGCTGCTTTATGCACATCTTGAATAAGATTTATTTCATGAATGTAGATTGTGATTCAAGTGCAAAAAGATAAAACTACTACATATGGATCTTCTTCCTTTTATTTTTTGTTGTTTTGTTTAAATGTTTTCTAATTTATTCGTCCGTTTCTATGAAAGTTTGCTGGTTACTAATGAAGGTTGTAGTTGCAACGGAAGCACAATAAGTGTGGACGTCTATGACTGTCTACGAGAGGTTAATCACGCATGATTCACTCTTCAAGATTTAGGATAATGATAGACACCTTAGATGTAGAAAATGATGATGGAGAATTATAGATCTAGTGAAAGGAAGATGATTAAAGCAAGACTAAAACCAATGTAACGTAATTGGTTAAAGCAAAGCTAAAACCAATTTCTACATCCCCCGTGTGCTTCAAATATAGTTATCAATTCCGTGCCGTTTCGTCTAAAATTGCCGATGTATTTCATTCTAGTCAAGTGGCCGAAACAAAATGATACTCGTTTTGAATATCGGTCAATCTCAGCCAAAAAGTCCGATACGTTAGATTTTGGCCGAAATTTAGGAAATCTAGATAGGCCGAAATGGTTTTTGAGGACATTTAAAAGAAAAAGAAAACTGAGGGGGGTTAAATGAAAAAACGAAAACAGTTAAGTCGAAGACTTCGATCGTTTTCCCCATTTCTGCCAAACGAAACCCTAGAGGGGACGTTCTTCATCTCTCATCTCTCATCTCGCCTCTCAGTCTCCCTCAGTCCTTCTCCCTACACTCCGTTGCCAGCCCAGCAAAGCCGATCGCCCACGCCACTACCACTGCCACGCCCAGTCGGAGCCCAGACACGCTGTCGCCGGTGCCAGGTACACACTACACAGTCTCTTCTTCTTCTTCTATTGTCTTTTCTGAATCTGTTGCTGCTCTATGTTTTGTGAGAGTTGTTCTAAAAAGGGGATGAGTTGTTCCAAATCTGTTTTATCGTTTTCCCCTCTTTTCAGAAATTTCATTCTAGGCTTCTATGGCTTTCCCGCGTTTTGATGATATGCAAGGCTGTTCATGTTCATCTTTTTAAATGTTTCCTTCATGAATGTTCTGTTCTGAGACTCTAAATGAATGATGTTATCAGTCAAGGAAAATGCCCTAAAAAGTTGTTGCATAGTAATATTGTTGTTAAACTTTATGAACTTTCCATGGGGTTGTTAATTTTTATTATGGTAAGAATTGTGTTTAAACTTTATTGTGTAAGGAATGTGTTTGAATATTAAGCTTGTGTGTTATAGTATTATTTTATTAGAATGGATTAAATCCATAATTAATATTTTTACATTTTATTTTTTATTTTTTCTATATATATATTTTAAATATTTCCCCGAAATGTAAATTCCCAATCGGCTGAAAATTTTCATTCTAGAGGACAGGCCGAAATGGGGTCCAAAAGGATATTAACAACTATAAGTCTTCAATCCCAAGACCAGCCCCCTAGTGGGACAATACCTTGACCGGCACACTAGTTGCATTGTTGGGAAAATGGCCAACCTTGGTGGTTCCATCTCTAGTTGTTTCTAGAAGTTGTTGGATCTTTTCCATATGGGAACTCCAAGATTTGGTAATAATTGAAACCAAACAAGCATCATCAACTTGTATATTCTTAATTAAGTCGTACTGACTTTAGCGAGAAGGGATCATGCACACATAGGGAGAGTTAGAGATATAGAAAGACAGCCAGAGAGGCATCACATACATATTCCAGGGCAGGGATATCTTGATTGCTAGATTATAACTCATGATCACAGTTTGTGGGTTGCAGTTTGCTTTAAGCACCATGATCCCGGTTAGCTGAGACAGAATGAAACAATTAATTGTTTTAGAGAACTTAGTTCATCACCTTGGATCATTTGGTTTGTACGTAGTTCGCTTGATTCACGGGTTTTGAATTAGTCTTGTTCACTTAGAAAGTTGAATACAATTTAGCCGTTGCTACCTTTTTAGATGGTCATTAACTATCCAGTCTTTGATTTCTTCCATTAGATTTTGATTCTTTCTAGATCATAGCAGAAGAACTCCAAAAGCCTCCAATATCATCTCACAACAAGAAAATAGGGGGAAATGAGAGAATAGAGTCCTCAAAATGAGAAAATAGGACAAAAAAAAAAAGGTTTAAAAAGCTTTAAAAGAGGAAAGAAAATGATGTCTTATGATTTTGAGCCACAACTTTTTTTAGTTATGTAAAATGAATCTAAGTAATAATAGGTGGTTGCATTGGCTTCCATATAGTCTGATGAACATTACCTCCAATCTTTGAATGCTTAAATCTTCTAGAGAATGCGGTTTTGATTCTTTCTAGATTAGAGCAAAAGAACTCCAAAAGCCTCCAACATCATCTCACAACAAGAAAATAGGGGGAAAAAATACTAGTTTTGGCTTTTTCCTGATAGGATTTGGCCAGATTCTCAGGGGGTGACATGTTGGTAGAGACCAAGTTCATGTTGATACGGTCTCGGCCAATTTTTAAATCCTTTCTTATGAGTCAACTGTTTTTGTCTTTTATCGAATGAAGAACAGTGCACCATTAAAAGCCAAGAATTTTACTATAAACATATATGTTGAGAGAGATGTGTATCTCATTGTGAGCATACAATTCCTTTATATAATGAATGAATGAGGCTACATAAGGAGGAAAGCTATCCAAGATTACAAGGGATAAAGTAGGATCTCTCTACAGGTAACCTTGATTATAAAGGATTAAACTAAAATATGATAGTCTACAGTACTATACTATATGTTACTATGTTACTTATCTTTTCATATACAACATACACAGCCAAGCGCCCCCCCCTCCCCCCCACCCCCCACCCACACCACACAACATAAAAAAAAAAAAAAATACACACACACACACACACAAAAAGGTACACTTGGTTAACTGGTTTGATGTCACAGTTACATTTAAGAAACCAGGATTCAATACCTTTAAAAAAGTGGATATATCTGTAGTGCTTTATTATGCAATCCCCTATTCTTTTATTCTATCTTACTCCGGACTGGCTATGCTTTTCAAAAATATAGCTATCTGAAGAACAGTACTACAATGTTCAAAAAGTGGGTATACAGAGAAAATCTCGTTATGTGAAGATCACCTAGAAAGCTGAGAATAGAAAAAAAAAAAAAAAAGGTTCACCTAGAACTTGGGAATGATCACTCAACAAGCGACAATATAGTACATCCTGTCTGATTCTTACATGTGTGTGCTGTGTGTTAAAAAAAATGAAGCCACCAAATGTAGCCTGCTATTGTTCTCAAATAACTGAATATTCACAAATTTGGATATTCTCATTAGTTGTCTTTATCTGATATTCATTATTTCCTGTTTTCATCTTACAGCCATGTACGACAATCTGGGAGCAGGCCAGGCTGGGATGCAGAGACCCCCCTTAAACCCCCAACCTAATCCATTTGGAAATGCATTTTCTGGGGCTGGGTCAGGACTGATCCGTGGTGGGTTGGGTGCATATGGGGAGAGAATCTTGGGTTCAAGCTCTGAATATGTGCAAAGCAATGTATGTACCAACAATATATGGAATAAACATGCCTTTGCACACACAGACACCAACTAAATGTTGAGTAAATGCTTATGTTTTGATTAATCCAGTTACTAGGTGTCTAGGCTCTACAAATTGGAAATGGATGGTGATCCAATGCCATCCATATTATGGGCCTTACCCTGGGTCGGAGACACCTTAAAATTTTCCAACTGGATGACCTTGTGACTCTTATTACATGCGGACCACTGACTGTAATTAATTATTAGCCAAGATACAAACAGTAGCTAGGATCATCCAATACTGAGATGTTTGGGCATGGCCTATCCTGGATGGTGCCCGGTGATCGGCTTAGATTAATTAAAGTTGTGATTGTATCATCCCCACGCGTCTGTAACACAAGTACAGGTATATGGGACTTAGCTACTTAACTAGTGTTTCTTTTGAGTCACTACTAATCCATTTAAGTTCGGATCAGGGGAAAGAACCCCTCGAGTGTGTTCATTTGTTGACCCAAATGCAAGTTGATGCGGAGCGGGGTACCAGGTGCGGGGGCGGGTAGAGGCGGAGAGACAAGAGATGGAGGGTGGAAGGAATATGTCAGGCTTTCGCCTGAAAATTGGCCTCACGCCAAACTCCCCATCGTAAGTGAGAAAGCAGAGACAACTTGGGAAGACCCAAAATCACTCGTGAGAAATTTCATTAATCACTAACTAAAGCCAAATGAGGCATTACAATGCTTAAATAGATAAAAGACTAACCCTAAAACTAATCAAACCATTCAAATGCAATGATGGTCAGGATTAAAACATCCACCTAAATACAACTTAATACATAAATAAATAAATAAAACTCTTGAGTAGGCTAAGATAGGTGGGCTAGGCCCAAAGAACTGGTTGAGACGGATGGGCTGAGCCCATTGGTGGGTCGACCCATGGGGATCATGGGTCTATCCTGCATCACCAGTTTTGCGGAAGAGTCTAAATCATAGTATGGTTGTAATAGGGGAAAGAATTAGCATTGCCAGTTACCTGCTTAGTTGCAGTGTGGACTCAAAGTCTTAGTCCAGATAGATCATTCCATAATGAAACTGAAAGATCAAAGTTGGAAGTAAGAAGATGCGGAAATGAAAGAGGGAGGGAGGAGGGGGGCAGAAGTGTTAGCCAAGGAACATTATGGGAGCTTTGGTGTAATCTGATAATTCCAAAATGAAACTAAAAGATTAAAGTTGGAGGGAGGGAGGGAGAATCATAGTTCATAGTTGTCAATTTGTTTCAACTTTAATTCATTCGACTTAGGATAGAAACATTTCAGTCGGTTCAGCACATAGTTACCTAGTTCGTAGTTCGAATAATTCGCATTCGAATTTGTAGTTCGCAATTCGACACTTATCTGAAATCGAAAATTCAATGATGTATATTCATTTAGTTCGTTTCCTGATTTGATTAATTCGTAATTCGAATTCAACATGTTCAATATAATAGTTCGAATATATAATTTAATGAGATTTGTTATGACTTGCATATTCCTAGGTCTAACTCATATCTAACTTTCTTCTAAAAATGGTGGTAACATAAACATATGCTAGATTTAAACCTCCTAAAATTGTATGCCATCAATTTAATAGTAACTAAAATTTAATTTCAATTGGAGTGAGGCCCACAGCTGGATCAATCATGTTTTATACATAACTTTATGATTTTTCAGTGGTGTAGATTGGAAACCCAGTACCCAAATCATGAATATATATATATATATATATAGCATTGACTAGCTACTAAAGTGTTAGGTCATCTCATCCAGGATAAGACTTTAGCCTATATATGATATAATCATAATCTATTCTACACATAACAGCTAAGAAAGAGAGAGGAGGAGGAAAGGTCAAATTCCATTTTCCCAATGGTACGATTGAGAGAGCGAAGCGAGAAGCTTCCCTTTTTCATGGTTTTCTTCTTCGACTAGAGTCTGGCTCCTCTTTTTCAGTTGAAAACATTACGCCTTCAAGTGTTGCCCGTGACCGAACACTTTATCATTGAGATTCCAGCAGTGAAAACATGTGCTGGACCATGGAGAACGTGTAACTGAGAACTAAAAGCATTTAGGTAAGCCTGTAACATCATCATCCCCACCCCGCAGCCTTTGATTTTTCAGTTTTCTTTTACTGAGAACTGCCTCGAATCGGGCATTTTATTTTTCACAAACCATGGCGAATCGAATTGCGAATTGTTCGATTTGAACAGTTCGCAGTTCAAGTCCTAAACCAGAGAATGAGGAAACTATGGTTCAGCATTTGGTATTTCATTTTAATAAAAGAACAAATTTTCTAAAATATATAATTTTTCTCAATCACCCACCCACACAATCCTATGGGTAATTGGATGAGCTCACAGGAGCGAATCATAGTTGTCCATTTTGTTTCAACTTTATTTTGTTTGAATTAGGATAGAAACATTTTGGTCGGTTCAGCATTTGGTTTTTTATTTTTGGAGTTTCGTTTCATTAAAATTTAAAAAACTCTAAAATATATAATTTTTCTCAATGGCTCTGCAATATATAATTAAAAGTGTGAAAATAAATAGGAAATAGATATCATGTATTATTTATCTTTAAATACAATATGTTATTTAAAAAAAAAAAACTATATACTAAATCAACAATACAATGTGTTATTTGACTTATTTCTTCTTGTCAAATAAATAATTTATAATCCATGTTTGTGTGCGATGGTGAAATTATGACATTTGTTCTCACTTCTCATCTCTAATCATTAAGGGGTTGTTTTCCTTTTACTCATGGGGTGGGAAAATGGGTTTTACATATGTAAATGTTCCATATGCAAATGTTACACATGTGGAACACACTGCCATGTTTGTCAAAATCACCACTTTCACATGAGTAAATGAGTACATCCAATGATTTTAGATGTATTTGGATGTTTTGGATATTTTTTACAAATTTCTCAAAATCCCTGAAGATTTGTTATATCGAACTAAACGTCTTGATGCTTTTCATTAATATGAGAATATTGAATAGTTTGGATCATGAATTTGGGAGCCTAAAAAAGTGCACAAAACTGGATTATAGGTTGGGACTTTTTCACAAATTACTTAAAATCTATCAAGATTTAAGATAATCAACTTCAAGATCTTAGCGTTATTAGTTCAATAAACAAATTGAATGGTTTGCATTACAAATATGGGGTCCATAGGAATTGAAAAAATAAGGGTGGTTGATGGGCCCATGGGAATGCAATCACCATCTAAAAAGCTGTACTAGCACCTTTTGCAAGAGGTGTGAAAATTTTGGTGCGTAAATGGCCCTATTTACACCATTTTCCCACCTCATTTACGCATGAGCACAAACAAATGTGAATGTGTAACCGTTATGCAGGTGAGTCATTTACACGTAAATGATTGCAAACAAATGACCCCAAATGTCATCCTAAAATATCATAAAACAAATTCAATCATGCAATTTTTTTTCAAAAAATAATTTGGCAATTTTCTCACAAACATCATTTTTCAGCTGAAATCTGGATTGAAATGACCAAACTGGGCCAACATCTGGATCAAAATTTTTGTGAGGCTGTTCTTTTGGTTGCTTGGCTGAACCATTGTTTCGGCCAGTTCTACAGAAATGAACAAAATTGAATACTAAGGAGCAGATTGTGACAAGTGGCATGAGTCCAAGCTTACCTAAAGTTTTCTGGCTTTTCAAGTTATGAGTATTGGATGAAGAGGAAAGTGCTGGGATCATTCACTACCACACAGCTTCAATCCATGATTGCTAGCGTTGATTTAAGGAGAGCCAAGGGGATGGTCATCTTCAACCATGGTATTCTGCAGAACGCTTCCTTGATTCATGGGAGATTGGTAGAATCCTTGATGATTAAAGTATGAAGAGGGATATGGATCATGTGGGAAGGGTGTTATCTTTAGTTATTTTAATCAGGGACCAAACTCTAGTGTAGACTGTAGAGATTATCTGAATTGGGAGTTGTTGATCTTGCAAAGGAATCCAATGTGAGTAAGAACCTTTTGATCAAACAAATATTTCAACGACTCGATTCCCATATTTGTATTTCGAAACTCAATGGGGTACACATGATGGGAAATTTTTTCCAACCAAATTCCTTCTAAATGCTCAATTTCGACAAAACTGCCCTTACTAACCTTTTGATCACTTGAATGTCTATAAGGATCCATTTCTAGCATTTTTTGGCGTAACAAGAAAATTGCTGTTACCTTTTTACTCGACTCCTGTATCATATTATTGTATATGTATGCAGATGCTTGGTGGTCTATTTGAGTGAATTCCCATAGATATCCATCTGTATTTACCTATTGTAACCTTGTTAACAGATTAGCAGGTATTTTTCTGATCCTCAGTACTATTTTCAAGTGAATGACCAGTATGTGAGGAATAAGTTGAAGGTGATATTGTTTCCATTCCTACACAGGGTACGTAATGGCTGGCCTGTGTTTTCCTCCCTGTTTTTCTTACTTATAAGTTGATCACATTTTCTCTTTGATTTTGTCCAGGGACATTGGACGAGGATAACTGAGCCGGTGGGTGGCAGGCTTTCCTACAAACCTCCAATTTATGATATCAATGCTCCGGATTTGTACATTCCATTTATGTCCTTTGGTACTTATGTGGTTCTTGCGGGCTTCTCATTGGGCCTTGTTGGAAAGTAAGTCCTGCTGGAGCATCAGGTTTTGTATTTTGATGCGCCCATTTTAGACAGGTCCCCATGATTTGGTGAACCAGATGTTTGATCTAATGGACTCCACTGTGGATTAATGTCCCAAAAGGCTTCCCACACTATTAGATCCTAATTTCTGCCCTTTCCATTTTGAATTGCTGTGCTACTGCTGTCTGATCCATCAATTTGTATCCTGAGATTGAATAGCTAGAATATTCTAACGTGGTTGGCTTTTACAAGATTTCCCCTTTAATGGTGTCTTTGAGCTGGCCAAGCCTGGCCTGGATTCAGCTAGATCTGGGCTGCATTTTTAGGTCCGTGGCCTCAGTCTGGCGATAGTCTCTTACCTGTTACTAAATGAGAGCGGTGCTTAATCAAATATATGCTTAAATGTCAGTATCTAAGGCCCACTTCTCCCTTACATGTCGAACACAAAATGACATGATTGTCATCATCATCACAGCCTTGTCCCAACTATGTTGGGGTCGGCACTAAATGACATGATATTGATGATATTTTCAAATGCTGGTGACTGGCCCTTCTTTCAGTTCTGAATCAGCCTGAATAGGTATGGTAGGTAAACAGAGCTTTGTTACTTTTTGGCTGATCAGAACAGCCAACGCACAGCATGGTTCCATTTACAGTTTATACCTTCAAATCAATGATCTACATCATCGAATCATGGGCCCATATCCACAGTATGGGCACATTAACATGCAGGGCAGCATATACATCTTGATGTGTAGTTCTCTCTGAAATTTCTTTCTTACAGGCTACAGCTACATTTGTCTCTCATTTTCTGATCTTTTTTTTTTTTTTTTTCTTTAATCTTAAGCAGGTTTAGTCCAGAGGCTTTGAGTTTGCAGTTCACAAAAGGACTGCTTGGCTGGTTCTTGCAGGTCGCATTGCTAAAAGTTATGCTATATTCACTTGGAAGTGGAGAGGCTCCTTTGTTGGACATTGTTGCGTATGCTGGGTACGCTTTCGCAGGCATGTCCCTGGCTGTTCTGGCAGGGATCTTTTCGAGCTACGCATACTACATTGTGCTGCCCTGGTTTTGCGTATGCATGGGGATTTTCTTGGTGAAGACCATGAAAAGGGTTCTATTCGCAGAGGTAAGGAGTTACGAGAGGCATTCGACCAGGCATCACTATCTTCTGCTTTTCATGGCCGTAGCACAATTTCCATTGTTCTTCTGGCTTGGCAATGTTGGGTCATGAGTTTTTAACTGGATTGTGTTTATGCCATGATGCCAATGTCATCTCAGAGTTCTGATGTATCTTGCTCTTAGGTGACATACTTGTACTTTTACAAATCTTACACCTAGCCATTTAGCCATTGATGAAACAGTAATGGTTCCGTTCCTTCATTTGTTTCCTTCCTATTTTTTTGGGCAAAATATGTTCTTTTATTTTTCAGTTTTTGTGTACCAGTCCCAATTCCGATTCAGTGTGTCCTTGGAAAAGATGGGACTCAAAAGTTATTGAAAATCCCTGCAGTTACATCTACCTTTGTTTGTGGCTGTAACTGTGATCACTATCACAAATACCACTTCTATTCTGTATATTGTGCATTAATGATGTGTTTATTTTCCCATTCTGGAAATGTTAATGACACAATGATACTGCAATAAATTGAAAATAGAGGATAAAATGGTATTTTGGAGGTGAACACAATGTATTTTCTTGAGATTTTCCTAAAATCTGTAGCTTTAAAATTCAGGGCCTGCCTGTGTGGACGGATGGAATTGAATACATAGGAATTCATTGTAAAATGGGCTCTAACAAAGGATTATTAATAAGAGGGTGTTTTTTTTTTTTTGGTTGGGGGGGGGGGGGGGTGGTAGAGATGTATTTTCTTCTTTATTTTTATAAGTAGTTTAAATAGTGTTATTTTCTCCTTTTTTCCAAGAAAAACACAAAATCTGAATATCTTCTTTTTCTAATTCTGCCTTATTAGTTATTACTGTAAGAAGATTGTTTTTTGAGAGAGAGAGAGTTTGTGCCTGTTTGGATGACTGCACATCTCCAGTTAAAGGCAGGCCAATTCCCATTGCCAACTTGGAACAGAAAATGCGGGTGAAACTGTGTCAGATGCACCATTCCAGTTTAGATCATAGTCCAGCACTAGACCCAGATCCCATGAATGAGTCCGACCCAACCCAACCGATGAGAACTAAATAGAGATCATAGTTCAAACTGCCTTGACCATTCGGTTTAACTTGGCTTGACCATGATTTGGAATAATATTATAATTCCATCTACTTCCACTGCAGGTGTTCACTACTGGTTTCTAACGAATATCGCAACTGTTAAATATATCTAGCCAGACTGGTGAAGATGCTGGTTCAAGGGGCTGATCCGGTCTGGATTTTAATTTAATGCACACTCCGGGGACAGGCCAAAATCATCAAATCATCAAACTTGGGCTCGGGTGGATTTGGGCCGGACCGGAGTCCATCAACTTCCTAGTTATTGTCCTCCTTAAATGTTTGAGGTGTGCTACTATCAATGGATTTAGGTCCCAACTATCTGGAATTCTGGATATGCCAACGAAAAACGTATATATGTTGTCTCTCTAAGTGATACTCACTGTGGGGTCCCCTTTTGTCAATCCAAATTGGATCGAGGAAAGTGGGCTCCATGGTGAAAATTTCTTCTGGATAAATTCCTCTCTAGGGAGACCTTTGATAATTTCTTTCATCATCATCATCATCAATAAAGGTCGGGTCGATCCTTATCTCATTTTTGCATGAATGGATCGAGGACCTAAGTAAACAACAATTAATGACACTAAACAACAACAACAATGTCAATTACTTGAATGAGATGGCATCCTTGGAGACGATCAATGAGGTGCAGGAGTATTGTCTCTGGAGTATTCTGGATGGCCTTGAATGCCCATTATGCGGTCCCCACACCTAAACATCTCGATCCCTGTCTTCTTCGAGCAAGCCATCACCTCTGTTCGTTTTCGTAGTTCCCACACCTGCCATTCCATTAACGAAAAAATTTAGATATAGTTATCATGGTTGTATTGAAGCAAAACTCCCCTTCTTTTTTATGTTGCTTGTATCTAGGGGTGGTAATTCTTCTTCTACTTCTTCTTGTTATTCCTCACTAGTATAACGCATACACTCTACCCAATTTCCTAACCATGAGCGCTATAGTTGGGGAGTCATTTATGTAGAGAGGGGTGTGCCTCACGGCCCTCACCATTGAGCTAATGGTGGAATCTAGAGTGGAAATTCATGCCTCTGACATAGTAATTTAGAAAAGATAGCCTGCACAAGGAAGAAGATAGCCCACATAAGTGAGAAAGAAGTCCGCACAAGTGGAAAGAAGTAGCGTACCAATAGTTCGAATCCTGGACATCCAGGCGAGAAGTACTGCCGCCACTAACCAGTGACGTGGCGTACCAGTGGGCTCTCTCTTGGATCCCAGCCCCCTTGGCTGGGTTAACCCAAAAGAAAAAAGTTTTTTTTTTTGTTGAAGTGAGAGAGAGAGAGTCTTTATGTTGGCATTTCCAACCCTATTAGCATATATGAGGTCCATTCTTCATATTGGCTAACTAAAACCAACTCCAATCTTTGCATTGTAGCCCACCAATTCATCTAGATGTTGTAATACAGGTTGGTTTGACATTTTTAACTGTTTCAGGTTTGTTTTGTGTTCACATTTTAAGCCGATGATGGAGGTGAGTAGTGTATACAAACCTCATCTTGATGGCATTCAATTATGTTAAGCACAGATACTACCTGGTGGCCAAAACAGAAGCCCAGGAGCTTCTTGTGCATTGAATCGAGTTTCTTGACGAGGGGGACGAGCTTGCAGACCCATGGGTCATTGCCGTGGGCATCGTTGCAGCTGCCCGTGATAACGAAGCCGTGGTATTCTTGGAGCTCTCCATCTCCAGGAAAATCTCCAAAGAGAGACCCTATACATGTCCCAGATCTCTCCACAACTAGATTTTCGTAGCAACTCACGTAAATTTTTCAAAAACTCAGTTAGATTTTCCAATAACCTAGATAAGTTTTTTTTTTTAAAAAAACTTATATAAATTTACAAAAAATACAGAAAGAATTGTTTAAATACTCAGTTAAAATTTTCAAAATGGAGATAAATTTATCAAAAACTCAGATATATTTTTCAAAAACTCAGATAAATTTTCTAAAAACTAAAACAGACTTTAAAAATACTCAAATAAATTTGATAAAAACTCAGATAAATTTGACAAATTTATCTGAGTTTGTGATAGAAAGTCGAATAAATTTATTTGAGTATTTTTCATTGTTTATAAATTTTTCTGAATTTTGTAACAGAAAGTCAGATAAATTTATCTGAGTTTGTTTCAAGACTAAGATAACTTCCATAATAAACTCAGATAAATTAATATCAAACTCAAATAAATTTATAGTTAATATAGTTTTCAGTGCAGATTAAAACAAAAGCAACAAGCCACACATTTACATGAAATCCCATCAATGTAAAAACTAGCATACCTTTTGACTCAGAATGAGCAAAATAAACACATTGGCGTAAAGTTCAACAGCAAAGTCACTGTGACAAAAGAACCTAAAAGTAGCTCTAGCACATGAACAGCGTTCCCTCGATTGTAACCCTATTTGCCAATCAATCCATCCAATTTGATCTTGCTCAGCGCCGAATACGTCCACCCTCGGAGCCCTATGACACTAATCACCGCAGAAACGGCAGAGGTAGACAAATAACTCACACCCATTACAAGGAAATAAAATTCCTACACCACAATCCACTGCCAAAAACGGTTTCCAAAATGCCATTGAAAATGTATTGGCAAAGCCAATTAAAAAGGCGCCAACTTTTTCCACTATCCCAAGCAAGCAGACCCAAATCACTAATGATTTGTTTACTTACGGATAATGGAGGTTGATAGAGAATTAGGTCATCCTTTTGGGGAAAGAAGACGAGAGAAAGATAGAATTCGCAGAAGACATAGCAACATCGTTCCTTCTCATTTAAATTTCAAAACTTGATCTATTCCCTCCCATTTAAATTTTAAAACTTGATTTAAAACTATGAAATAAAATCCGTTGGATAGCTTAATGCATTTACAATGACAAATCAGTCATTAAATATCATATTAAGGAGCTTAAAACTAGAGATTAAATTTGCGACATAATTTCAAGCGGTTAGAAGGGCAAATTAGTCATAAAAAAAATCTGATGTGGCATGCTCAGAGATCACCCCTAAATTAATCCCATGCACAAAGTAATAAAGGAAATAGTAGAAAACCCTATAGGCCTTAAACAATAATACTGTGTTACGCTTTTTAATTCCACGAACGCGATGACCGCCACAATGGTTTAAAAATTAAGATATATATATATTTTTTCTGTTTACTTAGGCTACTGGCCATGAGTAATACCTCAAAGTTAGAAGCTTAAAAAGGAATTCATTTCTAGATATGTGAGTTCACCAATCCGTAGCTGTTAAAAATTGATCAAATCCAATCTGTGGAGGATCGAATCAGATTAGTTTAATCCATTCAATCTAATGTTAAAGAAAGAGATCTAACAATCCACAAAAAAAAAATATAAATTACAAATATATATTTAGACCCTTTAACTCATATTTAGATCCCTTAAGTTTTTTTATATTTAATGTCAGCAGATCCCTTACGTTTAGACATCTTAACTTATATTTAGATCACTTAAGTTTTTTTTTTTTTTATATTTAATATCAACAAATAGAATCTGATTGAATCTGCATATTGAGAGTGAAATCCATCACCAATCTATTACTAACGGATTATAAAATTTTCCATATATCATCAATCCATTCACCTCCGGTTCGATTAAAAATCCACGGATTGCCTCGCGATTTTACTAATCTACGAAATTTTTGTGCACCCGTACCCAATATCCCAACATTCAAACCCGAGTCAAAAGAAAACGAACGTTTCACGATTATCTTGAGAAAACATTTTGCAGAAAAAAAAAAAAAAAGGCCATTGATATGGGGATAATATATTTCTCTCAAATAGGTTGAGATAAGGGAGAATTCTCAGTTGCCCCACACACCAAATGCGCCGCGCTGGCAGTTTTTGCCCCTTGTGAGTGTTCCCAATACCAATACCAATCGGGAATCATAATATCATATTCTTTGTGTGGAAGTGGAAGTGCAGGGAGAGTAGAGTACGTGGAGAGGGGAAGGGGTAGGAGTCAAACATGTAGGGGGCCATAAATCTATATATATATATATATTCCTGAGAGGGATCTCTTTTTAAATTAAAAAAAAAAAAAAAAAAACCTTAAACCAAAGTGAAAATCGATCGAGAGAGAGGTAGGTTTTCTTTGTTTTTTTTTTTCGGATCTGGCATCGAAAACACAGGCTAATAACTATAGCCCCAAACATCAAGAACAAGAAGGAAGAAAGGGAAGGGGCAATACGGAGGAGCAGCAAAACTATTCTGATTATTATAATAGAAGAAAAAAAAAATTCACTTAATCCCTTCATATGTACAAAAGCAAAAGATAAATGAATCCTGAAACTCTTTTTAATTCTCATCAAAATCACTGCTGCTGCTGCTGCTGCTGCTGCTGTGATCATTTGTTGAAGAAGAAGAAGAAGAAGAAGAAGTAGAAGAAGAATTACTCCTCCTGTTCACAGAAAAAGTTACCCATATCTCCCTTCTCCTCCTCCTCCTCCTCCCCCTCTCTCCTCCCTCCTCCTCCGCATAAACCCGGCGGCCTCCTTCTCCAGCCTTGTTCCCCTCATCTTCCTCCTGTAAAGGCATCATGTACCTGCAAACAGGGCAAGAGCCATGAAGCCCCAGCCACATCTCTATGCAATTAGAATGGTATCGATGCTTGCAGGGCATCTCCCTCGCTTCCCCCACCATCTCCTCCAAGCAGATGGAGCACTCCTCCGCCTCCTCCACCCTCACCCTCGGCATCTCATCGATCGACCCCTTGGACGCCGGCGGGGGGGCCTTATTCCCCGACACGGCCAGCTCACGGAGGAGGGCTTCCAAGCTCCTGCCTGCTTCGAGGACGATCATGCCTTGAGTGAAGGGGTTGATGAAGATGATCCTGTCTGTCGTCTCTCGATGATCATCTGATTGGGCCGCCTCGTCGTCTTCTTCTTCTTCTTCTTCGTCTGTTGTTGCTGCTGCTCCTCCTCCTCCTCCCATGATGCCCAAGATGAGAGGGAACAAGATGGAGAGATCCCTGTTCCTAGAGTTGATCAGTTGCTCCAGAAACGAATTCTCCGACTCAGAGGAGGCCATGAGAGAGAGAGAGAGAGAGAGAGAGATTGCTGCTGCTGCTGTAACACTAGTAGTAGATGAAAGAAAAAGAAAAGAGAGATATATATTATATATAAAAACGTGGGGCTGTTTGGCGGATCAGGATGGCGGATGGCGGTCGCCCACAGCAACGAAGGTTGTAGAAAAATCTAGAACAACGCCTCTACCTAATTTTAATTTTATGGTGTTTATCTTCGAACAGGATACCACTCGCACACGCATACGCATCCACTGGTATACTTCACACGCATATATTGATATATATCTCTATACACGAAACAAACCCCCGTCCGTGTGTTGGTTGACTCTGTGCCATCCCACTTCCACTAAAAGCGTATCAAGGTCAGGGGCCTTTTTAATTTAATTTTTTTAAAAAATTAAAGAAGCAGGTCCGTTGAATTGGAGAGCTATGCTATCCAATGATATGATGCCGCTGTGAAGTGAAGTGAAATTAATTAATGGTGCTCGGACTCGTTTCACGAATGTGGTGTCGGTTACATTCTAATAAATCTAATTTTTTAAGAGGAGAATATTCATGTGCATTCATCCCTCACTATAAGGTAAGGCACACTTACATGCCTTTCCCTCTTTGCACATAAATATTCTTTTTTTCCATATGTATATATATGACTTTTCCTCTTTTACACATGAATATTTCTAATTATGTAAGTGTCTCTCACCCTATGGTGAGAGATGGATGCATATGAATATTCTCCGATAGTTTTTCTCAAAAGTCGAACAAATCAACTCATAAGATAAGAGGGTCCAATTACTATCCTTTTGGGCTCAATACACAACAAAATTTGCAGATTGATGAAACATAATTATACATTAGTTTCTTTTTCCCCTTTTTTGCATTTTTTTTTTACCGCTAGATAATAGATTGATTCAAAAATAACAAAACTCCATTAACAAAACAAACAATCTCCACCCCCCCCCCCCGGCTTACTTTTCCAATAGGAGCAACTACGTCGGTAAGAACTAAGGAGCATTTTTAAGGTTGGGAGAATAGCTGGCAAAAATATCTACCTGTCCTTTCGTGAAAGGAGGAATTGAATTGTGTAAGCAATGCAATTAAGGAGTTGCCAGGCAAGAACAACTTGGTTTTGAAAACTTCAAAAGATCATCCGAATAAATTCCACAGCTCGCAGGACCAAATTCTTGGATACTACTCAAATTGATGCCATATGCGCTACTTTGACCCTTCCTTTGACAAAACAGGATTGGTCGGTACATTGTTTAACTAATCCAGTTTTACAGTGCATGCCCCCACTCTAAATAGCCATTACTCATGCAACTAAAGACACTATTGGCAAGTAACTCATCACCATCAGCTAATGCCACAAATTCAATTTTCCTTACTGGAGTGTCAAATTGATTGCCGTCTCCTCAGAGTGTCAATGACGACGAATGCTAGTGTTGCCAACACTAAAGTCAAGGTTGAATTCAAGTCAGACGGATTCAATTAAGCAAACTCAAAACACAATTTTATGATATGAAACCTTAAATGAGACTGAAACTATATCTATAGGTGGAGGTCCCACAGACTCAACTGCTAGTCTTTAAAACATAAACAAATAGATTCTACTTGCACCTTAATATGAGAGATGATTATATATAGTAATGATTATTATATATATATATATGGGAGATGCTCCTATGAGAGATGCTCTCATCTTACTACGAGAGATAAGGCGAGGCCCTCACATCCATATCCAATGCCAACAACTTAAATGTGAGAGACCCCACCCCTATCTCTCATAGTAAGGAGAAAGATACTCTCACAGGAGCACCGCCCTATAAATATATATATATATATATATATATATATTTAGTATGTCTTACTCTTGACTTCGAGCAATTACAATCAATTCAAGAAGGGGTTAGTGAGTGTGGGGTGGGGGGGTTGGAATGAATGCAGGTGGGCCTGACACACGACGAGTGCTTATGGCAAAAAGTTACAAACCTGATCAAAGCTATGTTGGTGCATTCGGTTCAGCTTCAAGAGCAAATGAAAGAAAGTGTTTCTCAGGTGGTGTTTTCAACATCAATGACCAACCGCTCAACCGCAATCAGAAAAATGAGAGTTTTAGGAAAATCTGCATGTATTAATAAAACTCATGGATGAATTTCACTATAGACGGGTTTCAGAAGGTAACCTTCAGCTTATTAACAGAGATGCCTTCCCTCCATACACAAGCATCGGAAAGAAGAAATTCAACATGTTCCAGTGAAACACCAGCTAATATAAACAAATAGCTCAATTGCACATAACTAAAATAAAGGCAGATTTCCTTCACAAAGATACTAAAAGAAGGAAAATCACAAGGACTAAAAGATACGTGTACCAGGAAAAAAGCTCGATATCTGAATTTTATAAGCAGACAGCCTCGCACAGAATATTGAAGTATAAAACATAGCAGCTGCCTGATAAAAAGCTAATAATCACATCTTTGAATAGAAATACCCAGTCTCTCACCACTGATACTTGGCTGCAACAAGGACTTCCTCGTAATGTTTAGCAGCATTGTCCCAGCTGAGGTCTTGCATCATCCCACGACTCTGGATTCCCTCCCAGCTGTCCTTATATTCCCTATACGTGAGTAAGCAGTTCCCAAGTGCATCAATCAGCTGACTCGTTTCCGCCCGCTCGAATGTCCAACCAAGCCCAGATTCTTTAAATGGATCAAACTGCTGCACAGTGTCCCTCAACCCACCAGTAGCATGAACGACAGGAACAGTCCCATACATCATCGCATAGAGCTGGTTCAGCCCACAAGGCTCAAACTTTGATGGCATGAGTAGAACATCTGCGCCTGCAGTTATCCGATGAGCCATCTTCACAGAGAAACCAACCCATCCCCGGACCCTGTCACGATGTTGGCTCTCGAACCACCTGAGCATGTCTTCGAGATCTGGCCTTCCAGATCCCAACATAACAAGCTGCAAATCCTGGCCAACCATCCAAGGGATAGCTTCAGCAATGAGGTCAACACCTTTCTGGTTGTCGAGTCTCCCAATGAATGCAACCAGAGGGATGGCATCGCAGACTGGCAAGCCAAGCTCTCTCTGGAGAGCCGCCTTGCATTGAGGCTTGCCTGTTTGAAGAGTTTCAAGAGAGTAGTTGGTGTAGCCATCAGATTTTAGGTGGACATCAAATTTGGGATTCCATTCTTCCGCATCAATCCCATTCACAATACCCCTGAGTTTCCAGTCATTCTCATTAATGATCCCATGCAGGCCCCAACCACCTTCCAACGTTTTCAGCTCCCAAGCATAACCATGGCTTACTGTCACTATGCGGTCGGCAGTTTTCAGCCCTGCTGCAAAGATATTGAAGTGGTGTCCCCCGACTGGATCATTTAATGTGAAAAGGTTCTTATAGTGATCTGGCAGATCCACATAAGCAAAATCATCTACTGGACCGCGCCCCTGGATGAGAAATATGAATTAACACATCTGAATGCAAATTACTCCCAATCTAATGCTTTAGCTAAGATACTTGACATACGAGCAATGCCACTTCATAGTCTTGAAACATGCTGTAGCAGAAACTGACCATATTTCCTATTGTACTATATTATACAATTTTCCCATTTCACTCTATATTATAAATTAAGGGAGATACCATATCCCACAATTCATCAAGCTTCATGCAACATGGTATCCTCGCAAAAGTTAATGGAAATCAATATTTGTTGATCCAAAGGGCAATATCTAGCCACAGAATTAAGTTTTTGGAGATCAAATGATTCTAGTAGGGATGTGAATTGGCAACAGAAAGGTTTGGCACAGGTTATGGTGAACGAGTCCATAGACCACCTGGCTTACACCCACCCTACTTCTACCCACCTAACCCAATCCATAGCTACCCCATGACATGTTTAAGATATGTGATACCATACCCACCCATCATTGAAACTTCAACTGCACACTGGCCCTGTCTAATCCAGTCTTATAATGCTTTGGGTCTGATCATGCAAGGTTAGTGTTTTTGTTCATAAGCTTTTAGAACATCTTGATAAGCAGCCCAACAGATCAGAAAAAGAAGTGGTCTTCACAAGCTGTATATCTTCTCTGTATCTATAGCCTATTCTTTCACAACGAATATTAAGTTCATGGCAGTCAGAGAACTGGCCAGCTGGACCAATCAGCCCCTCATAAGAAATGGCAGAGATTCCATTCAAAAGATTGAATGATCTAATCATCCAAGTAGACCTCTAAGATGTATTTGGTAAAATCCAATGACGAGATCATATGCTAGCCATTCTTTTTTCTTTTCTTTTCCTTTTTTTTTCTTTTGTTTGGAAAGGGGAGAATAGAAGGAGGATCTACGATTACCTAGACAATAAGCAGGAATGTAGAGTTCGAGAGTCATGATGAGGGTAGGGAAACGGATATGAAGCTACGAAAGCAGGATAATAAATATGATGGAACCTGCTTCTTCCAATAGCCAAAAAAATAATGGGAAATTGGTGGAACATGGAAACAGAATTCAGCAAATTGGGCTTCTGTTCATGTGTTTGTATAGAGAGTGTGTGTGGGCAAAAAAAGGTTCATTTAGATCTGAGAATAAAATTAATTAAAAGTGTGTTGAAGGAAGGAGGGAGGGAGGGAGGGGCGAGGGGGAAGTTTCATTAGCCGCAAAGATGGGTGTAGTGCAGGTGCATTCCCTCGATATATTGGGTCTTCCTCTGGTGCAAATCTACATTCAAAATCCATTTTGGACCCAGTTGTCAAGTAAGTAGAGAGTTATATAGTAGCTTGATAGTGCAATTACTAATCTTTTGTTGCAGAATCACCTTGACAAAAGGCGACACTTGCAAACCTTCCAAATTTATGGCATGCCATTGTTCAGACTTTAGAATGCCTCTATCTCTTGTGAGTAGATTGGAGAGAATCCAGAGGGAATTCATGTGGCAAGGAAGGAAGAGATGGAACAAATATTCCATCTTGTTAACGGGGAGGGGTGATCAAACCAAAGAGGAAGTGAGGCTTGGAAATGGCCAAAAATGAGAGAAATAATGGGCTATCTTAAAGAAATAGCAATGGAGGTTCCGGGAAGAGCTGGAAAAACTTTTAAGTACAGCAACACAAAAATATGGGGAGGGTCTTGGGGGTGGAACAGTAGAGTGTCTTCAGGACTAAAACGTCTAGAGCGCAGGGTCCAATTACCAAGTTAAGTGACCATAGGATGATAGAAGTGCATGAGGGTCGGTCTTCGCTTGTGTCAAGTTTCAAGTGGGGTTGATAATTTCAATCAATTTTTGGGATGATCTGTGGGACAGTCTCTCTTAAAGCCACCTTCCCCTAGCTTGTATAGTCATCCATGGCAACAGTACAGTTAGTGTTTTGAGTTTGACAAATAGGTTTGAAACCTGGCTTTCCAGTGTCTTTCAAAGTTGATTTGTCTAGTGTGTGAGTCTCTTCGATGATGTTTTCTCAGGTAGGGATGATGATGATGGAAGGATCATTTTCTTCCTTACAATTACTTTAGAGCTATCTGCTCTTTGGTTTTTGAGGTTCCAGCATGCTTGAAGCATTGGAACAGCCTTGCGCCTCCAAAAGGTGCGGTTTTCAACTGGATGGTTGTTGGGGGGAAATTTTTTAATTATGGAAACTCTATCCAAGAGAAGGGTGTGCTCTTGAATGCATCAATGTTATTATGCCCATTCTACAGGGATTAAGAGGAACTAATTGATCATCTGTTGTTATTTAGCTCTCATACCCGAGCTATATGGTGCGTATTCAAGCGCTCGTTCCAGATTCTTGGGGTCTTATCGAGCACTGTCCAGTACGTGGTGAGTACTTGAGGCACAATCCCTTTTCCAAAAGGGGATCATATGATATGGAGGATCATCCCAATGGCAGTCATGTGGTCCAAAAGGAAAGAGTGAATGTCTGTGATTCAGTGACAAAAGTCAACATTGACTGGATGTTTGATTAACATTTGCTCGAGTTTTTCAAGATCGAAAATCTTAGTTGCAGCACATACTTTCAATTCTCAATCAAATTCCATCTACCATCATTTAAAAGATATCAAATTCATATAATTGCTGAGGCTTTTGAGCACTCAATAAAGTTTCGTGAAATGAGCTCTTCCAACTTAACCTGATTCTTCGATCAAATCTAGTCAACTTTACATGTCTAAGTTATTTGAGTTTTAAAATCCTGGTTAATATTCAATTAAAAAACATAAAAAATATTCTAACTAAAAAAACCTACACCAAGTTTTCAGTGTACATGAGAACTAACCTGGTGAGCTATATTGTGGATCACAAGAACAGCTCGTGCATATTTCATTAGGCCATTGTCACGATAGTATGCCTTGAGATAAACTGGTAACAGTGCTGTGTGCCAATCATTCGCAATGAAAACCAGATTACCATCTCCATAGCAAACACCACCACATGGAACATGCCAGGGAACCTGAAAACAGCATATTTGTCTGCTTATATGGAAGTGGGGAAGATGCAACGTGCAATTCTTGAGTTGCAAGTTTGCAACACACGTATCACCTTCAAAGAACTAATCAACTCCTCATTTAGCATTACCAACACTTCAAATGGCAGTATTCATTGACAGAGTATATGAATGCTCATTAAATATCAAAGCAGTAATTTTTGCTTCTTACAAAATAAAGCCTACCTTCATAGCAATTAAATGATAAATTGGGTAATGGTGATGCATGTACATTGGTATTTAGTACCAAAACAAGAGTTACAATGTAAATATAAGGCATTCAACAACTTTCCAACCTCAAATAGTAAACATGAAAAGAAAAGCTTGTTGGTGATCATCTATATTAGGTAGGAAATTTACAAAATATAAATATAATGAGTAAAGTCACTCGAGGAACCCAATCTTCAAAAACTTGACTCAAACGTCTCTGTGCAAATTAAGGTTTTTAAGGAATTGCAAGTTTCAAATAATCGAAAGATTTACTGAGAAGAAAATGGTAAGATTGTTGGGAAAAGGGATTAAGTTGGGCAGATCTGGAGGGAGATTCATGCACTTTTAACAGAAGGGGCCCATTAATTTTTTTTATTTTACACAGTGGCCCCCTCAAGGAAAATTTTCTCCTTCCATCTTAATTTTTCCATTATATTTAGTTCAAATTGTAAGGAGGAATTTACAGGTAAAATCCCTATAGGACTGCATATGTCCCAGCAGGACATAGTTCCATGTTCGACACGGGAGGGATCCTCGTATGGGCTTTTTTTTCCTTTTTTTTTATCGTTTTGCGATATGGTCGATATCGACCATATAACTGAAAGACAGTTTTCCCTGCATCCCAGTTATGGTAACAGTAATAGTCGATATCGACCATGTAACTGAAAGGCATTTTTCCCTGCATAGTCGATATCGACCATGTAACTGAAAGGCATTTTTCCCTGCATGGTCGATATCGACCATATAACTGAAAGGCATTTTTCCCTGCATGGTCGATATCGACCATTCTGTTGGTCAGATTTTCTTCAACATGTAATTGTCTTATTTGCTGAACACAACAAAATGGTCGATATCAACTATATTACGAAATAACAATAAAAAAGACATGGGTTTTCTCCCTTGGTTGCTGGTGCTGCTCCATGGCCAAGTGAGTCTGTTCAAAATGAGAATCCATACCCAGGTGGGTCTGTTTTAAATGGGGTTGAATGTGGATTTTTTCAACAAACCCATCAAGATATTAGCACTAAGATTACATACTCTGATGGGTTTGGTTCTGATTCTGATTTGAAAATAGCCTAAGTTGGGATTTCTGGGATTTTAGGAGAAGCTCACCAGGAAAATTGCGGAAAAGATGTGTTGGGTTCGAATGGGTCTGATTTGAAACTTGTGGAGCAAGGGTTCTCACATGAAATTGGTGCCCAGAACGGAACTGATTGTAAAGAGGTGGAATTTAGGGTTTTGAATGTCTTTATAGAAAAGGAGATGGAGAAGGTTAGCTTAGTTACAGCTTGCGATGGAACTTCTGTAGATTATGATGTTCCTTCTGGTGGAGGAGATGGCTGTTTGATGATGAAGAATGAGCAAATCGCGACTTCAAAAAAGAACGGAAATGGAGGGAGTGAAGTTAATGTTGCTGATACAATGGTGAATATGGAGAGTAATGCCACTAGTAAAAGTTACGTACAAAGTGCCGAGATAGTAGTTCATGAGGATGAGAGTGATGGCAGCGGTGCTGACACTAATGATTGCAGTGATTCTTCTTCTTCGAGCAGTGAAGAAGATGACGACAATGATGAAGAAAAAGAAGAAAATGATGATGAGGGAAAGGATGTAAATATTGAAGAAGATGAGATAAGGAATCTTGAAAAAGAGGAGATAGCCCTCAACAGTGGCGATGAGGAAGAAGGGACCGTGAAATGACCCATCCCCTCTTCTCCCTCCTCCCCTCCCCTCTTCTCCATCCTGAAAAACCCAATTTTTATTTGGGTTCCCGCAGAATGGTTGATATCGACCATTTGCTAAACGACAAAAAAAAATATATATACAATAACGCTCCTTGAGGACCTTATCCATAAATACGGTGTGTTTGGGACCTCAAGAGTGGTATGGGGTCCTACGGGACCTACGCCGTAAATTCCTCAATTGTAAGATTCAGCACATTAGCGGATCTGCAAATGAGATGGCTGATTGTTTAGCTAAGCAAGGGGTAGATAGATATTGTAATTTGAGTGCCTTTATTTTGTTGTTTGTGGCTGGTACGTTTCTCTTGTACCAGTAATACTTTGTAAGTTGTTCTTCTGGCTATATTAGTTGTTTTGTAATCGTCTCTTCTTTAATAAAATTCTTTTGTTACTGATCAAAAAAAAAAAAAAAAAATTTGTAAGATTCAGATGATAAAGCATAAGTGTTTGGTAACAATAATTCTAGGCTCTTGATTATGTACAAGTAGTAAGGGTTTCTTATCTCACACAAGAAACGCCAGTGGTACAGGTTTCCCATGAAATATAATATGCCTACAACCCACAGTGGTAAGGGTTTCTCATCTTGCACAGCAACCCCAACGACCTATCCCTGGGCGGATAGGTTATCACACACGTGTACTGTAGGACTGACCCAATCTAGAAAAAAAAGAAAAAAGAAAACGACAAATTGTAATATGCCCCACTATGGATAGATCATACTACAAAAGTCCAAAGGACGGGAGAATCCTGATTCCTAACTACTGAATGGTCTGCAAATGGTTATGAAAAACTAAGCAAGAGGTCAGATTCAATACAAGAATGCAAGCATTGTTTGGGTAAGTATCTGTTGTTTTAGCCTTTAGGAGAATGGTCTATCCATGGTAGGCCCATCAAACCAATGAAACACTGGTCTTGCATGTACAAACTCAAGGCATGAGGATGTTATGCCATATCTGGGGATTTCTTTTTTTTTTAGTAAGAGGTTTCATTGATCCAACAGGTCAAACTTGGAAAATTAACAATCATATAAAATCTTCACAAAATCAGTTGACTTGCACCAGACTTTAAAAAGATACTCTTAAACAGTTGGAAGGTGCTCATTGTAGGAACAATTAGGTTGCAGGATTGACACATGTTACCATTCAGAAAAAATAATAATAATAACAACAACAACAACAACAACAACAGAAGAATCCAATTCAGTTTGCAGGATTGATCATGGTTTAAAATCGTGGTCGCGGTCACTGAGTTACGGTTCGCGGGCCATCGCAGTGCGAACTTTTATTTTACCCCAAAAAAAATATGGAGAATTATCTAGAAAATCCAAAATATTATAAAATGATAGAAAATAATATTTATTTCCATTAGTAAACACTTTAAAGAAAAATATCGGTCCCCTTAAGTCATAACATCGTGTAACACTGTCTTATCTCAAACTTGTAAAGTCTGTTTTGAATTAAATAGATTTACATGTATATGTTAAAATAAGTTGGAATTTCACAAATTTTACAATATGCATTGCAACCATAATTTTGAACTAACCATTAGTTTTTTTTTTTTTTTAACTGTTAAAATTTATTCCACCAGAAAAGAAGGGAACAAAATTACAACTACTGAAAGATAGAGAAAAACTAAAAAACTAAAACAATCCATAGATCAAACATGATAGAAGATAGAGAAATTCCTTCCCTTGCAAGACCATCTGCCATTGAGTTAGCCTCCCGTAAGATGTGACTAAAGGAAGCACCCATTTTTTTAGAAAATCTTGCACCTCTTCCACCCAATCCACAATCCACCAAAGATAATTAGCTTTCCCATAAATGGCCGAAAAAGAATCGCCTTCTATAATAGGATATGACCCACCTATCTTTTCCAACTCACAACACCCAATAAGAAGAGCATACACTTCAGCTTCATTAGCATTGAGAGAAACCATAGGCCCAGAAAAGCTTCTAACAACATTTCCATTCCAATTTATGATCACATCTCCAATACCTCCTTGATGCGTACTCCTTCAAAAACTACCGTCGAAATTCAACTTGAAGGTTCCAAGAGGAGGGCATATCCATTCGACTCTATGCACCACTTTTGTATGCCAATGCCCTTTTAAAATTGCAGCCCAATCTCGATTAAGATCTGCCACAGAGATTCCTCCAAACTCCTTCCTGATACATGCCCACTCCAATATATTCCAAACGATGGACTGAGTGATCTCCTTAACAACTAACCATTAGTTTTAAACACTTCAAGTCAAGAAACTAGTACTAGTAGTGCAAATGTTACAGTACTCAATTACTCAATCACCAAGTAAATTGAAAGTGAATTTCAACTTTCAGGTAACATTTACTACTATTTTAAGATTAAATAATTAATTAAAGCAATAGAATATATGGGTATTGTGGTTGAAGAGGGAAGAAGCCATCATATGAGAATTTATAAAAATCTTGCAAATCACTTGAGTTTGGTGGAAAAAAAAAGCTTGAGAAGCTCTAGCACAGCCTTAGAAAGCTTCACAAATGACTTGGAAAAGAAAGAAATGAAAAAAACGGAAGGGAAAGAAAGTTTTTTTAAAAAAATCACTGTCAGCCGATATTTTGACCATTATTTTCAAAATATCAGCCATTATGACCGTTATATCGGCCATCATGACCGTTATGGACCCTTTTTTCACTATTTTTTTTATATCGTGACTGTTATGACCATTATATGGTAATAACGTAACAGTATAGGCCATTACCGGTTCATAACGATGAAACAGTAAGAGCCATTTAATAATAATAATAATCAAAGAGTCCAATTCAGGTTGAACTCACAATTTGTGGTTGAAACAATGAGCATATTAGTTTGCATCTACGAGTTTATTCAATTGGCTGAGGCAAACAAGAAGCAGGAAAATCAATCCCTGAGAAATTCACGTTTTTGGACAATAATGAGTATTTGAGTTTGGTTGATTCTAAGGTACACCTTCTTCTATGTTCTAACCCCAAGCTTAAGGCTTTCCATCATTTCTTAGACGTTAATGGTGGCAGTCCACATCAGAGAAAGCTCAATTGTAGCATGTGATGTGCCTGGAGCATAAATATGCCAAGAATCACATGAGTAAAAAATGCATTTGCTAAGGTTCACACATAACCGTGTTTCCACGCAAGAATTCACCATTATAACAGTATTTGTCACTGTACAAATTCACAATATATAGCACTCTTCCCTGAAATGTCAAAACCATACCTCAACAGCTGCCCTGCAGAACAGAATCATGCGCTTTAGAATGTCCTATATCAAATGAAAAGGCAAAGTCAAGTGTAAGAAAAAAGGCTACAAACAATGACCATAAAAAAGTATAGGAGGTGAAGGTCAAAACACAACCACAAAAGTCTTTCGAAAAACAAAAAGATCGAAAATCATGGTCACCATCGCGGTCAACCCTGAAAACCATTATGTCGCGACGTCCAGTCACGATTCACAGTCATTACTATCTATCGTGGCACGAATTTTTATTTTACCCCAAAAATATCCAAAAGAATATCCAAAAAATCTAGAATATTATAAAATGCTAGAAAACAATGTTTTTTTTTCCTTTAGTAAACACTTTCAAGCAAAATATCGGTCCCCCCAAGTCATAACATCTTGTATCGCCATCTTCTCTGAAACTTGTAAAATCTGTTATAAATTAAATAGATTTATATGTATATATATATTAAAATAAGTTGAAATATCAGAAATTTTACAGTATGCATTGCAACATAATTTTGAACTAACCATTAGTATTAAAATCTTAAAATCAAGAAACTAATAGTAGTAGTGCAGTACTCAATTACTCAATCAACAAGTAAGTTGAGAGTGAATTTCAACTTTCAAGTAACATTTACTACTACATCAAGATGAATTATTAATTAAAACAGTGGAGTATGGACCTAAGGATATTGTGGTTGAGGAAAGAAGCCTCTATATGAGAATCCAACAAAATCTTGTAAATCAGTCAAGTTTTGGTGAAAAAAGAGGCTTGGGAAGCTCAAAAACAATCTCAGGAAGCTCCATAAATGGTTTGGGAAAAAAGAAGTGAAAAAAAGGAAAGAAATTTTTTAAAAAATCATTGTCGACCATTGTTTTCAAAATAACGGCCGTTATGACTGTTATTTTCATTGTTTTTTCTTTTTCTACTGTGACTGTTAGTCATATTTAAAATACCGTAATGGCCCTTTTTTAAAACCATGCTGGAAACACTGAATTGGTAAACCCAAGTTACATAGACTAGTGCAGACAAGGGAAAACAACAACAACAACAACAACAACAACAATAATAATAATAATAATAATAGCTGAAATGAGGAGAAAGATAATGGACAATAACTTACCAATCGTTCCCCACCATAAATATCATTCTGGCGGTGACGAAACATATGACACTCCATGAAAACAAAATCAACACCATCAATGTAGGCATGGAAATAAGTGACTTCCACATCCTTCATGACACAACAGCACATAAGCACATATAAGTAGAATGTATTTCAACGAAATTCTAGTTGGAAGCTGAAATCTATTTAAATCTAACATTCCTGCATACCTGCCCATCCACCTTATATCTCTTCCTCGCTCCTGTCTCTTGGGCTTCATGATAATTACTATAAAGCGGTGCCACAACCTAAACAAAAAAAAAAAAAAAATTCGTGACAATTAAATAACCAAGGATTTCATTCGCCGTCAATAAAGTAGGTGAACTAAGTAACTTAGAATTCCACCAAGCTATAAAGGAAAGTGGTGCCATCCTTTTTTCATAAAGACCCCTGTCAGCTCATTGCACGAAAGAAAGGTTACCATAACTCTATGCCCACGTCTAGCCAAAGCCTTTGGCAGAGCCCCGGCAACATCTCCAAGCCCACCTATAGAACTTACCACCAATCAATTGTCATATAAAAAAAAAGACTTTCTAACCTCTACTAAAGTGGCATTAGTTTATATCAGCAACACTAGAAAAATGTGCACGAAACCAAAAGATAAAGATATGCAAAAGTAATACCGAAAGAGAACCAAAAAAGGGATACCTGTTATAGGGATCTAAAATACCTGTTTTGGACCAAGGAGCACATTCTGCAGCTACCATAATGACGTTTATGACATTATCGCCAGCCAAAGGAGGGGACTTTGATTCCATTTCCTCAGGAATCATTCTGAGTTCACTATTCACATTGTCAACATTTGCTTCTGTCAGATCAAGCTTTTCTTGTTTTGCACTGTAAGCATCAGATGTTGTCTGAAGCGATGATGAGCTTATCATAGACTGGATGGTTTCAGTCAACTCTTTAGAAGCATCCACAGGTGAGGAGACTTTTACAAAGGCAGTGGTTTTGTTGGGCTCCTGGTCTTCATCACCAAAATCCCCACTGATGCCAACAGAGTATGTTTTTAAAGCCTCAACCAAAGATGAATCAGTATAACCATCGGAGGGAATCCCACTTTTATATTTACGATCATGCTCTTCACCAGACAAAGGTGGATCCAGACTTGAGAAGACAGCAGCACTCTCTATATGAGGAGATTCATACTGGTTTCTGTCAGCAATAATTTTCTTTATAGATGAAACAGGTTTCCTCCTTTCTGCAATCTGCCCTAGGATGGTAAAGTAAGTCAATAGATTCACATCTGAACAAAGTGACTGGGGAACTAACAGTAAAAGTAGATTGATTTTAGAACTTTTCATATGTACAAATGTGCAAATAAGAACCAATGATCATTAACAAGAAACACGTTTTTCCTTTTGGGTAATAGTGAAGCCCAATGAAGAGAAAATGTGTAATTCCCTGTAACTGATACAATATGTACTCCGTCCAGAATATCAGGGTTGCTCAATTTGAACGGAGGAAGATCAAATTGTGAAAAATTAAATGGCAATGCAAAAAAACATATGAGGATTTTGACAAGAACAAAAGCAAAAGATAAAACAAGTAATGATACCGTAAAAACTCTACAAAAAGGCTTTTGATTAAATGGTTTTAAAAATAGTTGAAGGAATGAAGAATATACGGAGTGGAAGCTCAGTAGTTTTGAGAGTAGAGAAGATGATTTGGTTAAGAAATTCTCCCACTTAGAGCTTCAGTGTGATGGATTTTATATGCAGGAGCTACTGTATAACAAAACAGAGGACTTGAGAGGATACACAAACAAGATTAGTGCAGGATGTGCAGAGCAGTGATAAGGAATTGGAGTGTGTTTCCAGTACAAGGAACAAGCAGAACGGGGAGACCAAAACTTCTATTGAATGTTGCAAGCTCAATGTTATTTTTTTTCCTTTTTTGTTACTGTTCAGAAAACCCAATTAAAGGCTCCTGGTGAAGCAGCCAAAAGAGATGCTAGATTATGGAGTGGCAAATAGGAGTTAGTTAGAAGTAGTAGTTGGACTCAGCAGGTTGTTTCTGATAGATGGGATAAGGCTCAAATGGTGATGATAATGGTGATGTGAAGAAATGCTAACTCTGCTGACCTAGCAGATGTCATTAACTCACTCAATATGGAATGAATCTCAAGAGACTTGACCAAGTCTGGGTGAGCCCACCTCCATTTTTCATATATGGTATAAATTTGACTGGCCAAGTGCTGAAACTCGTTTTCTTTTCTTTTGTTCTTTTTCTTTTTTTCCACTGAGGAGGGTATCCCCCCGGTATTTGACCTGCCAGGACTAATCTCTGGGACGTAGAGACGACCACACAACATGCAGGCAGCAGGAAAATCTGGGGCCAGGGTACGTCAAACACAAGAAATGGGGAGCAAACCCACGCCTTATGCCAACAAACCAACAACCATCCGTGTAAGTAATGAGACTTAATTGATTTTTATCAACTCATTTAATAAAACCATATAAGCTGCAAGTGTGCAACCAACTTTTTCCAGTCAAATGGTGAAGTTGTTTTTTTCTTTTTTGAATGGTTCCAGTGGTGAACATCACTCTAATTGAATTAAAACTTGGGCACAGGAGTCGTAAGGGTGGATTTGATCAAGGGCAGAGAGGTTGAGATAAAATGGTACTGTAGTTTGTGGCTTCAACAGATATATACTTGATCAGTCCCACCAGAAGGAGTGAATGCCATACGACATACGTTATACCTCTATTATCATGATGTCTGATTAGGTAGGTGTAGTAGGTCTGACATTAGAAATAACCATATGCTCATAAGGGAAACTCCATTGTAACTAAAACCAACTTTTCAGTCTCAGGTAATTTTCATCAAAGAATCTGAAGGGGCCCAAAAAAGAAAGAAAGAAAGAGGAAAACAATTATAAACCTGTTGAATAAGGTTCTTTTGCTGAGCTAGAATCTCCTTGCCTTGCTCAATTTTGGAAAGATCACAACTTTCATCATCAGCGTCCTCTCCCGTGTTGGCATATTTCCCTGTCGCTCTTAGACCTCTATTTCTCCAAATCTTCCCTTTATAACAAGAGGACACGGAAAAAGGGTCACCATCAACACAATTCAGAGACCCAAATTCGGCACCATTTACACCAGAATGAAGATAAGTTGTTGGGTGAAATGCGGGGATAGAAAAACTCATTTGCCCTCTACTTGTGCTTGTGCTGCCAAGAGAAACAGGACTCTCCATTGATGATGTCATCGCCGCCTTGGCAGTGAAAGGACACCGTAAAGAAGCCATCTTTTTTTTTTGTTTCTTTCTTTCTCAAGTTTCAGAAACTAGACAGATATCGTATGTAGACTGGAGAATGCAAGAAACGAAAAGATATGGATAAGAAAGAGGGAACAGAAAGAGGAAATGGAGATTTATGAATACCCAGATGAACAAATATGAATTTCCAGAGGATCCAACTGAGATTGAAATAAATAAATAAAAATTATAGGAATCCCAGTTGGAGCATAAAAAATAAAAAATAAAAAATAAAAAATAAAAAATATAGATTTGAAGAAAAGGTATGGAAGTGGAAAAGGAGCCACAAAGGGAAATGATATTGAGATGCAGAAAGGAGGTGAACAAGGATTAGGTGATGTGGGGGGTTGGTGGGGTGAACTCCCAATACTTAGCATTCACCCCCAAAAGAAAAATGATAAAAAAAAAAAAAGTCCCAGATATGAGTGAGTTGGGTCATGGGTGTGTGTGTGTTCATGTGTTGGTATTAAAGTGAAGGCCTGCCCCCTGATGAAATGGGTCCCTCAGATAAGGAGTGATTTGAAGGGGTTGTTTTTTCAGATAAACATCCGCTAACTGAAGCAAGAGACGAAATGGAACAGGAGATTTGGATTATGGATATCGTTTACTTGTCACTCGCTCAAATATCAAATGAAATCAAACGAATTGTAAACATATCAAATGCCAACCATTTCTTCTGGAAAAAAAAAAAAAAAATGGATAAGAGAGTCTTCTTCCCCGTTGCTATCTTTTAGAAAGTGCTTTCTTTCTTCGCAAATCATTCCACTGCGGATGCATCTTATTAACTGCAAGATTATAAAGGGGATGCCTAGGGGAACATCTCTCAACATTTGATGATATGAAATGCGCCAACTATCACTCTCACAAGTCTCACAAGGTAATTCTAATGCTCACTTCTTGAAGCCTCGAAATTATTAGTCTTTTTAGTGCATATATATTATAATCTTTTTATTGAATCCCAGTGGCTTTCTTTTTTTTTTTTCTTTCTTTTTTTTTTCTTTTCAAACTATAGGAGGGCTTGAACTCGCACACTCCACTTATGCACATGTGCCCCTAATCAACTGAGGCTACAGTTAAGGGGAGTTAAAATCCAGCAACAGTTGATGGATGATCGTCAAAAAACTAAAAATGATGCCAATTCATAGCGTGTAGGTATGATTTTTCTAAGTAGATATACATGCAGTGAATGTGGATTGATTTTAAGTGAAAAAAAAAAAAAAAAAAAAAAAAAAAAAAAAAAAAAAGGCCCACTTGGAAATGTCCCTGGTGGCCGTGATTTTTATTAGTTAAAATATGTATACATTTTGCAGTTGAAATGGCATTACATTGGTGTGCACACTGCACTAACACCCTTCCTGCAATTTCCAAAGTAATACACTAGTCTTGCAATGTTACACAAGTCGAAAGTATTTGCAAAGGCAGCCTTGGGCATCATATTGTTACTTGGGGCCCGCCGCCACAGAGATAGGGTTACACAGGGTCCAATAACTTCATTATGGTCATCGCCATACATTCATATTCAAACTCATCCCTTGAGTGGGGAGAGGAAGTACTTGGTGATTGGTTGGAAAGGGTGAGGTCCCCAATATACCAAATCCAATCCCATCACACCAGGACTCTCTTAATCCGGCATCAGGATTGATTCTACACTCATAATACGTTTAATCTCCATTGGATTAAATCTCAATAAATAAATAAATAAATATATAGTTAAGATGTCATTAAAGTTTAAGGCGGCTAAATCAAGAGTTAGGATAATTTGGTGGAGCTGTTTTTTCGGCTTCTTCTTATCTATCATCCTCCTCCCATTGATAGAAATGTATCCAAGTGGGCCCCAGGACTGCATTTACCAATCTACGTCTGTTCATAGGAGAACATTGTCCAATAATTGAGCAGGGTAGTACTCCACTAATGACAGGAAATCATGTGATTGTAAGACTCGTATCAATTCACCATATATTGATTCTCACTGGGTCTGCCTGTGTGCTTATCCTAACAGTGATGCCTGGATGGGGAGGGGCCACTCTCGGGAATCTAAACCGCTTTGCCCACTCAAGTGAACAACCTATAAATTGTTATTCAAAGCAGAAACATGACCATCATTAGATTGACTATCTTGAACACATCATCAACTTCCTTGTTTTGTTTTATTTACCGCTAGTGAAAAGGAAACTACGTAAGATTTTCAGTTAAGAAGTGTTTACATAGATCTCGTAGTTAAAGTCAAGATCTTGAGCTACTTAATTTTAGATGAGCAGTGAGCGGACGAAATTAGCCCACTCCACGCACTGTATTGTTCATAGTTTCGTGCTCTGTAGAGCGGGAAGAGTTTTTGCATGATTACGGTAGTCTCTTTTTTTTTTTTTTTCCCCACTGCAGATCGAATGCCTTGATGAGTGATAGTGAAGGCAAGGCAGAGACATACAGTACTTCCATTCGGTTCTCTTTAGATAAGTCCAGGTCTTTATTATCCGTCTGTTTTGCAACAGGGCAGCCCATTAAAATTACTCTCATGGAGTAGACAACTGAAGGCCAAACATAACCTTTCCTCTGTAAATCTTCCATGACAGATAAGATTTTGCTTGTGAAACAATTCTTATTCCTCTTAGAAACATACATGATCCTGAAATTAAAAGAAACCTCAAGACGGTTTCCGATTGAGAATAGGGGCTGCATTTCTCTTTATCAAGGTTACTACCTTCACATGTATGTAATTATAACCTTCGATGAATACATGCATGCATACATGTTAAACTAGTAGGAGAGGGAGGCCTAATAATGATTTGTTGTTGCTGTGGTATCATTGGCAGGCAAATATCCCAGCTTTGATATGATCTCACTCGCAATGATCTCGTTGGCTTTGTCTGTAGGGTGGTACTCATCCCAGAAGAAATACTTGCTTCTATCTCTGCAAAGACTCGATACAGGTGTACATATCAATGCAGGCCGAATCGGTCCCAATGAACAACATGGAGATGCCGAATTATTGAAACCTGGATGGATGTAATCAATCATCCACTCCAGTCAGAAACATAACCATCACAAAGCCTAAGAAATGTTGAGGAAGCTAATCAAAGTTCTCTACATTTGAACAGCAAGATCAAGTTAGGGACTAACACAACTTACCATACTTGAGTGGATTCTGAATTAAATCTAAGACGATGTCGTAAGCATCCCCAAATTTGAAGCTTGTGTTAGGAAGGCTGCTCGAGAGACCCAGCACCAACTCACTCGCTGCTTCATTGAAAGTGACTGCCAATTGGTTTGTGCTATCTTGGCAAGCCCCAGTCGAGCTCAAGATGCGTTGTAAGGGAATACAGCCCAAGGGTCCCAACCCGAAGAGCGTCAATTTTCGAGCGCCTAAGCTATACAGCATCTACAATTGAACAAAATCGATCAGTTAAGAATTATGATTTTTGGTTAAACTACTTGGATTTCCCATCAGCTCATTCACTTACCTTGATCTGTTGTTGCAGCGTTGTCATCAGGAGGTCAATAAATCTAGTTGCAGAGTATGTCCATGAATTAGCGACACCAGGCAGCAAGAAGTTGTTAATGAAGTCGTTGGTCCCCATGGAAACCACATAGGAGGCTTCTGTGAAGAACATGTCAGCTGCCTGCCTGCCTATCCTGTTCCTTATCATAACTTGTGTCCCTTGGAATAGCTCAATTTGCTTGTATAGTGAAAACCTCTGCACCTGCCATCCAAATTTATCATGCCTTTAGTTATACTTTCGACCCTACATATATCAAAGGAATTAATGACAGTGTTCCTATTCGAAAGATTAATATGAAGAGGAGTGTGCAGTCCGAAGTCCCAAACTTACAAAGAATGATGCAGTGTCATCTAAGATCCCACCACCTCCAGAAGCAAAATTTAGACCATTTTTCAGTATCACGTCTTCATCGACAGAGGGGTCTAGAAATGGAGGAGGTCTTGGGAGACCCATCCTATCTCCTACATAGTCATTGCAAATATTATTGAATGCGACTAGTGTTGGGGCAAAAAAAAAAAAAAAAAAACAAGAAGAAGAAGAGAGATATTGGCGAGCTAGACTTTTAGGGACTATAGAGGAAGAAGAAGAAAAAATACCAATGATATCTGCGATGGTGCGGCCATTTGTAAACCTTCCATTGGGCAATCCATTGCCCAAGTCGATTCCGTACCATGGAAGAGCAGGCCGGGCAAGGCTCCTGGGGAGACGGATGTTGTTGCCAACGTCTAACAAGGAGTCCCCGAAGATGAATTGCACTGCTCTTACAGCACAAGTCAGGAATGGAATAATGCAAACCAATACCAGCACCCTCACCATTGGAATTCTGTGTGTACCTCTATTCGACCTATTTCTAAGCTCTGGGAAAATTATATATACACCCAACTCTTCCAAACCCATGCACTGCATTGGAAGGAATTCTGGTGGTGATGATATATAAATAGAATTGGAGACAAGGAGAGTAGGGTGTGTTAGATCAACAGTCAATAAAATAGAGATGCCTCACATCACAAAACTATCTGCACCCAATCCATGACGGGGCCGAAGAGATTTGGGGAGAAGGCAACTAGGCATGAAGGACTAATTAATTAATTGAATGTGTAGAGATGCAGGGGCCCTTCATCTTACTCGTACATCTGCAATACTACTATCCCGCTCTATATGTGCAATATTTGCATGGTGGGCCATGCAACAAGACCAGACCAAGCCTAACTTGTATGGTATATAAGAGTGCACGCAAAATGGCATTGGCACCTATATGTGGTCGAGGGGGGTCGATTCAGTGCAAAATGGAGCACTCCTCCTTCTTCCTTGTCATGGATGAATAGTCATTGGTTTTGGAATGTGATCAGCTTTACCAACCTTTTGTCTGACTTGCACGCTTCCACTCTTCTCTTCAGTACTCTACGGTGAATTCTCAATGCTTCTGACGTTTCCAAGGTTGACTAGTCTTCACTACTCCTTCGAAAATAAAACACAAAATATAATATTACGTTGTGTGATAAATGAAGGGGGATATCCAAGTGCATCCATCCCTCACCACACCCCATTTTTGGGAAGTTTAGAGTACAAAAGAGAAGTACGGGTGAGGGACATCCAATTTTTGGAAGTTTCAAATACAAAAGAGAATGGGGCGTCCCTCACCACAATAGTGAGGGATGGATACACATGAATATTCTCCATAAATGAATTTAAAACTATATTATATATATTAAAGCAACTAGCAACAACGCCCAAAGTAAGATATTACATTTTTAATTTATGAGATACCGAAATTAATTATAAACACATATGAATATATTCATACATATTTATATAAAAACAGTCAACACATCTTCAATCATAAATTCAAGTGTTATCTTCATATAAGCCAATGGTCATTTCAATCCCTCCGCACAAATTTCTTCTCTACCCCTTTGAAGTAGCACAAATACCATTTTAGAATCGATCAAACCGTTTTTTAGCTGTAGATTTTTTTTTTTTAAATGTATAAACATCTTAACTTTAAAAGCCATAAATTATGAGACTTTAAAACCACATGCTAGTGTTTTTTATCCCAGTAATAATTGGCCCGCCTTGAATCAATGTATATATCTCTTAATTATAAGTCCATGTGGGCCCACGGAAGTGTAATTATGGTGGGGCAAACCTAGGGTCATTTGTCCATATAATCAGATCAGAAAATGATGCCTATAAGATTCAATAAAAAAAAAAAAACTCTAACTTCAAAATATTTTTATCACAAGTCCATCCATGAGGTGGTCTACCAGAAGATCGGGTCTTATTTTCGTTCACGTGTGACAATCTCTGAATAGAGTAGAGCACTATTTGGAAACTAAAAGAAAATGATATTTTTAAAGAAAAATTTATCAGTGTGAATTGTTGAAAGGTGGGCCCCAGATATTAAAATAAAAAGATGACAATCTTAAAAGGATGGAAGATAGATAGTGTTGAGAGAGAGAGAATAATCCATAATCCATATTGACCTAGAAAACTAATATCCATGCATAATCCATGAGTGGGTCCCACTGCAGAAATAAGTTAAATGTGTCGGGCCCACTAGTTGATTTCTATCCATTAAGAAACCAGACAACGGCCAATAGGTTTGCCTCCCTCCATCAGTGGGGTCCACTATTAGAAAAAACTGGTTAAGAGAAGGCCATTGGGATTTTATCCAATACTGGAGTCCAATCTTGAAATATATTTAATAAGAACTAGTGCCCACTACTGGATCCATCCATTCAGAGAAAAAAACTGAAAGGAGAGTAAATGAGCAACAGCTTGGATTTCATTCATATTTAACATAAGACTACAAAACATATTTAACATGGGACCCATTGAAGATATAAGGAAAAGAAAACAAACCGTTGATGATTGAAGATCTAAGGAAAAGAAATCAAACCGACTGTAAAGATTTGCCTATAATTTGGATAATAGCAAGAAATAGGACTTAAATTCAAACGTTCATAAAAATCTCTTATTAGAGAAGTTTTAGGAGAGAAAGAGTAGCGCTCTTTGAAAAGAGAGACTTTTTAGGGATGATGTGGCACCCCTCACAACCCAGAGAGACTTTTTAGGGATGAGGTGGGCTGTGAGGGGTGCCACCTCATCCCTAAAAAGTCTCTCTGGACTGTGGGGAGGTGGGTTATGAGAGGTGCCACCTCACCCCTGAAAAATATCTCCTTTCAGAGAAATACAAAAGAAAATCATATAGGGCTTTGGCTTAACCATGTGAACAATGCTTTGGCTTTAACCGTTCCTCCCTAAATCTCTCCGATAAGATAATAATAACAATAATCTCAACCTAATACCATCCCCAAAAATCTCTCTCATTGCCAAGATTTGAATCTTAAATTCTTAACTTCCTATTATACATCTTTGTCTCTAACGCCCGTCTTCTTCCTCTGACGCCCATCTTCTTCCAACGCCCCGCACATCTCCGTAACCGTGTGAACAATGCTTTGGCTTTAACCATTCCTCCCTAAATCTCTCCAATAAGATAATAATAACAATAATCTCAACCCAATCCCCTCCCCAAAAATCTCTCTCATCGCCAAGATTTGAATCTTAAATTCTTAACTTCCTATTATACATCTTTGTCTCTAACGCCCGTCTTCTTCCTCCGACGCCCATCTTCTTCCAAAGCCCCACACATCCCCGTAACCGTGTGAACAATGCTTTGGCTTTAACCGTTCCTCCCTAAATCTCTCCAGTAAGATAATAATAACAATAATCTCAACCCAATTCCCTCCCCAAAAATCTCTCTCATTGCCAAGATCTGAATCTTAAATTCTTAACTTCCTATTATACATCTTTGTCTCTAACGCCCGTCTTCTTCCTCCGACGCCCATCTTCTTCCAAAGCCCCGCACATCCCCGTAACCGTGTGAACAATGCTTTGGCTTTAACCGTCCCTCCCTAAATCTCTCCAGTAAGATAATAATAACATTAATCTCAACCCAATCCCCTCCCCAAAAATCTCTCTCATTGCCAAGATTTTTATCTTAAATTCTTAACTTCATATTATACATCTTTGTCTCTAATGCCCGTCTTCTTCCTCTGACGCACATCTTCTTCTAGCACATCTTCTTCCAAAGCCCTCACATCTTCGTCTCCCCCACCTAGATTCCATGATCGTTGTAGTGTAGAGGGCTTGATGTGGAACCCACATGGATTCAACTTCAAGATCTTTGATTCATCTCCGGATTTGGTTTCGTCACTTGCCACATTTCTTGGCGTCGGCATCTGTTCACTGACAGAGAGCTTGCTGTGGAACCCACCTGGATTCAACTTCTAGATCTTTAATTCATCTCCGGATCTGGTTTCCTCACTTCCCACATTGTTTCTGGCCTATTCTTGGCGTCAGCATCTGCTCACTGACAGTTTTCATTGGAGTTCTTAAAGTTTATGTACACACTCTCCCTCTTTCTTTCTCTCCATCTAATGATTCATCATCTCTTTGGTTTTGGATGCTCATGCTCTATTTTTCATTATTATTGAGACAAAAGGATTAATTGATTTGTTATAAACTTTTTTTTTCTCCTTATCCAATGAATCATTATATTTAATTTTGGAACCTATGAACACACCCAAAATTCATAAAAGAAGGGAGGAAGATAATGAGGATGATGATGAAGAGGAGGAAGAAGAGTCACTTGTAACATCACTTAAGAGGGGCAAGGCCCCTACGTTCCCATGTGTTCTTCCTTTCTTAATCTCCCAGCAAATCAAAAGATAGGAAGAAGAGTCACTTCTAACATCACTTAAGAGTGGCAAGGTCCCTGCTTTCCCATGTGTACTTCCTTTCTCAATCTCCCAGCAAAATCAAAAGATAAGAAATATAAAAAATTATCTACAACCCCTTTTAAGCATATGGTACTGCCTATGGAAGTTTCTCTGCAAAACCCTACACAAGAGTTGCAGATTCATAAAAGAAGGAAAATAGAACAATACAAGTCCTCCTCTTTCATAATCAATATGACACTAATCCCTGAAAAAAGAAGAAGAAGATTAACACAACATCACATGTCCTCCTCTTTCCTGTACTTGGGTCCACCATTGCTGACAATTGAACGGGCTGGACCTGGCTAACCTTTGACATTACCATGAAAAAAAATCCTATTTTCCTTTAAGCGGCATTCTCAACCCACCCATATTTTTTGAATGGGCGGGCTTGAACTTAGTATGTAGGACCTGACATACACCTAAACTCAGGTCATTCAATATATATATATGAAGCGAAGTGGATCCAATTGAGAAATTGAGCAATTGGATCCAATTGATTTTGACCACTTTAAATTATTTTGAGTGTCCCTTGACTTCCATTATTTTTGAGTTTCCCTTGACTACCATGACACTTGTGTAATGGTTATTCTGAATAACAAATGGGTCATGAATAGAGCCTTTCTTCTTTTAAAACTTTACAGTGTCCCTTGACTGCCATTATTTTGAGTGTCCCTTGACTGCCATGACACTTGTGTAATCTTAATAACGGTTAAGGAGGAGTCCAAATGGGTCATGAATAGAGCCTTTCTTCTATTTAAAATTTTAGAAGACCTACCGTTTCATCTCCTAAAAACAAATGCTGAAGAAACATCTTCTCTTCGTAACAGCGCCTTCCCTCTCGAAAACTCCTAAATGCCATTGACCATCAATGCATAAACGTTGTAATTCCTCTCCGTCTCAACGTTGAGCCTCCCCTCTTTCTCGCGTCATCTCTCATCTCCTCTTGCATTCCTCCCATCCTTGCCTGGGCTTGACTTATGTGTTGTATTCCTCACTTATAATAGGTATGAATTTTTATTTCCATGGTCTGTCATATTCTGGTATTCCAAATCTCAATAGAGATATGAATTCTTAGTTGGGGTTTCTTTAACTTGGGCTTTTTTTTTCATTCTTTCTTCTTCCTTCTGGTTTTTTTTTTTTTTTTTTCTTTTTTTTTCAAATTTTGTATATTTTGATGATTTTGGCTCCATCATAGATAGAAACAGTTTTGCAAAATAATTTTAAGTCGAGCTTCAATTCTTTAATTAAAAGCATGATGAAAGTCTGCAGAGTGGTGTATTTGATGTGTGGTATGCGTTCATTTGTACTATCATGGTTTTGCCGTTAATCTTCTACTCCTTCTCATGATCAAACAACTTTTATATACTGATGCATATTTTTCACCATTGCTTCGTATGGACTCTGTCATCAACATTGCTAAAACTCTCTTTGAGAGACCATTTCATCTCTATCATTGGTAAATTAAAAGCTAGAACTCTTCTCTTTTTATTTACTCAAATTAAATATAAAGAGACCTAGATGAACCAGTAGGGTTAGGGCTTCTCCTTCACCCAATAGATTTCTCTGTTTCTTTGTCACTAACTTACTCTCCATCTCTGTCATAGTCTATTTAGTTATACTCATGTGGATTATGGTATGATTTTGTAATTGTATTCATCAGTGTCCAACATCTGGGACTTCTTTCGTGATTGATCAACAAGCATTGTTTTCAATTGCATTATAGGGTTGTTTTTATTGGATGCCCAAAACCCTACGCACGAAACATATAGTGAGTATAATAGTGTTTATGCAGTGTATGAATGTATTGAGTTTCAGCTAATGCTTGAGTTTCTACTGCTTTGTTGGAGATTGTTTCAACATACCCTATTCGACTTCTTTTGCCTCCAACCCTTGCTCCAACTACATCGAACCAAATTTACAGTGCCCTTGCTCTTCTTATGGTTCATTATCCACTCTTCAATTTAAAAATCTTTTCTCCTTTAAAAGCTTTTTTGCTCATCTATATAAACATATATTGCAGTGCTAGCAGTGAAAAAATTGAAGTATGAATGTAGTGCTGTCTTTAGTACTCGAGTCATTTTCCTGCACTTGAGCCATTTTCTTATCGATTGATAAATTATGTTTTTTGTTAGTGCTCACTGTCTACAATGTGATTTTTCGGGGAAAAGAAAAACAATTACCTATTATACATTCTTCTTTACTCCTTGGACTGACTTGAAAGTTAACTATGCTTTTTTTGTTGCTCAATGTTATTTGGCTATGACTGTATTGTTAGCAGCCAATGCTTGAGTTTCTGTGTCCTTGTAGGATATTTTTCAATATACCCTATACTTCTACTTCTTTCACCTCTAGCTCTTACTCCACGTGCATCAGGCATAATTTGCAATGCCCTTTCTTTTCTTCATACTGATTATCCACTCTACAATTTAAATTCTTTTTCTCCTTTTATAATGCTTTCTTAATACCTTATATAAAAAATATTGGAGTGATAGCAAAAGATAAAAACTGAAAATGAAGTAATATTCAAGTGCTTTCTTTAGTGCTCAAGTCATTTTCCACACTCAAGTCACTTTTCCTTATTGCTTGACAAAGTATGAATTTTGTTAGTGTTCACTCCCAGGCCATCTCTACGACGCAATTCATCTCAAAACAGCAGTTTCTGTACATTCTTTTTTTTTTTTACTACGTAGACTGGACTGGAAAATTAACTTTGATTTTGTTCTTTATTTTTAATGTAACATATTTGGCTTCGAATGTATTGTTGGCACCTAATGCTTGAATGTCTTCCTACTTTGAGGAGATTGTTTCAAAAGTATAGAAAGAGGAGCATGCTACAAGAGAAAATGACTTGGTTAAAGTCATTTATTATATAAACATAATTCTTCAGTTGTAGACTGACCCTTGCAGGTTTAGATTGCTTGAGGTTTATATTGAATCTGAGCACTCCTAGAAGTCCTTCATTGACATCGAAATTTCATTTGTTTTCATCACTAGGCTTATGCACGGACTGGGTACAAGTTTCTAATTTTTTACATGAACACAATATGCTCAAGCTTTATCTCTTGCATCATAATGATTTCCCCTGTATTTATATTACATCTGTAAAAAAATCCAGCTTTTTTGAGGTTACAAGCCCCTGACCCATTAGTGTTTCGAAAATGACATTGTTTAATATTTTTTTTAGGCAATGTTGAATAGTTGATGCATGAAAACTGAGTCTTTTACCTCGAATATATTTCTGACATCTTTTTTCTTACACTTTGAAGCATTGCATAGGCACAAGAGAAACAAGGTATCCAAATTCATTGCCATTTATGTTTTGTAATTGACATTGTTGAATAGTTGATGCAAGAAAGACCAACTCTTTCGCCTTGAATATATTTCTGATATCTTCTTCATCTTTTTTCTTACATAGTGCACCATATCTCATGCACTAGAGGGATAAGGTATCGAGATTCAAACACAAATCAAAATACATCAATGAGAAGTATCATTTTTCATACCAACTTACAGCGGACCTGATCGCCATGAACAATAATATAGATGCAGCAAATACCAAAAGACTACATAAATGTATTATTTGGTTCATCTCAAATTATGAAAAAGGAATAAGTATTCACTCTTAATCTCCTTTTCTTTAGATTTGAAGATCTATGTTTGTACACTTGATTTTTAATCCTTTATATTTTATGATTTCTATTCCTAAAAGAGTAATATCTCATTTTGTGGATTTTGTTAGATTTCTTTTCGATTGATGTTTTTTCCTCTAGGAGACAATGATCTCATTTTTTTAAAAATTTTTGATGGATTCTTATTTTTTATCCACTGTAATATGAGTTTTAATGTTTTTATTGATTTTCTTGGATCACATCTATTCTAGGTTCTTTTGGGTTTTTTAAATTTATTTTACTTGATTTTTTCCAATCTTTATTCATTTTCCATTGATTTTTTGAGTTATTTCTTTGGTTTCTAAATTCATCAATCACTAATACGGTTTCTTTTTCTTTTCTTTTTGTTTTTTACCTTTTTTTAATGGATGGGTTTTTTTTTTTTTTAATATTCTAGGAGATTAAGATAACTACTTATATGTTTTCTATTACTGTTGACCCAAGCTTATTTGTATTTCTAAGGCCCGGGCTTAGGACGGGCCTTTTAGCTGAGCATCTAGCAAAGGCGACATAATCACATTCATGGTATCAGCATGCCTCATTGCATACACTAGCAGACCACCCCATACAGTGGCTAACCATCCCAGCTGCTGTATTAGATTTAGATACAATGGGTAATTTATTAAAAAAAAAAAACCAAGAACACACACACATACGAGTAACTGTTCTCATCCAAAAGGGGGAAGAAAGACCTTAAAACCCTGAGGACAAGATGGCTAGGTTGAAGTTCCTGGTTGGAAGTTGAAAGCAGGAGATACCAGGCATTAACACAAAATAGAGAAAAGAAAGGAACAAATTATTGAACCACTCATCCTTTTATTGATGCTTTCAAATTAATGGTCAAGATTATCTAGTGAAGCATATTTTTATTTTTTCTTTGTTTCGTCATGAAGAGACATTTTTTTTTCTAGTCCACTAATTCTCATCCATCAAAGTGTGGATATATATTTCAGGAGACATCACAGCATGCACGCTATCATTTTAAAAATATGTAGATAAGCATTAATGTCATATATAGAGAGTGACAGTGCATTAATCTCAATGAGATCCCCTTATGTCATATATAGGGTTTTGATCGAATGGTCAGAACCACAGTTCTTCTCTCTTTCGGAGCTAGAGGTCCTGATTTAAATCCCTGATTTCCCCTTTTTAGAAACCAAAGGTTGAGTCCACTAGTGTTATCAGTTAGGAGCTATAGGGGTTTTACCCGGCTTCTCTTTGGGCTAGAGGGATTATTCCAGCCCAAAGAATTGGGAACCCTCAATTAGCAAAAAAAAAAAAAAACAGAGAGAGAGAGAGAGAGAGAAAGAAAAAAGAAGAGATCCCCTCATATTTGATCTTGAGCTATATTTGACTTCTCAAATTGGCCCACAATTAGATTAAGATCTTGAGCTATATTTGCGTTATCAAATTGGCCCACAATTAGATTAATCACATCTAAAGCATGTAATTTGAAATAAAGAAAAAGTTAGTAAAGTAGTGTGTTTTTATGTATGATGAAATCTATCGATGACACATTCGATTCTAAGTAGAATGAAATTTGTGTCCCAAAAGACGGTTGCAACTTGCAGCCTGAGGAGGACCATATTATTGATTCTGCAAAGACAAGGGCCAAGTGCCAAGGCCCAAGGGCCCTCCTCTCTCTCTTTGGTTTTTTTTTTTTTTTTTTTTTTTGCCTTTTTCGTCTCAGATGGGTGCACTGTTGTTAGATATTTCCGAGCACGTGACCTTTTTCTATATACGGACGGCTCGATTTAAACAAACAATGTGAGAGATTCTATTAGCATAATCCGAACCGTTGCTTGCAATCCAACGGTCCAGGCGAACTGGCACCGCCACACCCAGACACACACAACACGCACAACAATATATAAATTGCAAGTTGCAGTTGCAGTTGCGGTTCTAACTTGCCTGGCAATCGACCTCAGAAATCGGAAAAGGGCTCCTGAAACTATCGCCAATTTCATCAGCCTTTCAGGTACTTTGCACTTGTATTATTGTTTGCCCTAAATTAACTATTCTCCCTCTCTCTTTTTTATTTTACCTGTTTTGGGCATGCTTATGTTATGAAGATTGGATTTTTTTTTTTTTTTTTTTTTTGACCTTTCTCAGATCTGTCTGGTTACATATGGTGTTTTCTTTCTCTTTCTTCTTTTGTATAGTTTCTTGGGTTGCAGACCGACTCGGATTCTGTTGTGTTGGGTGATGTTTTTTATTGTGTAGCTTTAGAAGTGATTTTTGTCCTTCATAGTTGCGGATTTGGATTCGTAAAACTCAAGGAAGAGTTGGATTTATTTGTATATTTTGATGGAAGCTTGATATCTTACATATAGATAGATCTGGAGCTGTGCATCTTGATTGATTGTGATGATTCCGGTGTGTTGGATGTTGGTTCTTTTTTTAAGAGTTTGGTTTCCAAAGCTGGAACTGGAGCTTTTGTAATCTGACTAGTCCTGACTCCTGAGATGACGATTACATATCAGTTGAATGTAATCTTTGATAAGATTATAATAAAAAAAACCTTGTATTTATAAGGCACGCGCCTGATAAGATTTGGTACTTGCATATCTGATTTTTTATCTTTGAATAATTTTATCATTGGAAACTGGACAAAGATGGATCTTGTGGATCTGCTTGTGGTCTCATCAGGTTGTCATGTATTTTTGCTTGAAACTCAAAGCGTTAAAGTTGGATTCTAATCTATGTAGATCTGGATGCTTGGACTAAAAGGAAGTTGACAATTGGAGTAGGAACTGAATGTTTTTGGTTTTTTTGCGACTTTGATTTAGTGAAATCTGTTGTGCCCTACCTACTAGAAGAAAAAAATCTGTATTTCCCTTAAGGGGCCAAAATTATGGTAATTGAAGCTTGAAAGCTATACATGGATTCTTGATATTGGTATTCTTTATAATAATGCAGTGTCTTGACATCTGAAGATAAATATGTTAGTTTCTGCTTCTGCTGGCTAGTGAGATTCATTCTGTTTGTCAGTGAATATCTTATAACCCCCACCCCCTGCCTCTCTTCCCCAACCAAACACACAAGACACACTCAAAAAAAAAAAAAAGAAAAAGAAAAAGAAAAGAAAAGACACTATTTTGCCTTGTTGATTTTGGGCTATTCGTGATTTTTTTTCCTTTTTGGTACAGGGCCTCTACATAGTCTAGTGTTTTTAACATTATAAAGATGGCACCAACTGCGGCAACCACTTCACCAAGCTTTTCCGTTGCTTCTGTTGCATATGGTTCCCAGGTCTTCTCAGGATCGAAAGCTAAGCCCTTTCTTATGAAGTTCAACTCTCCAAACTATCTTAGAAGTTTCAGCGGTCTGAAGGCAATGACATCCGTAAGTTGTGAATCGGAGACCTCCTTCTTAGGAAAGGAAAGTAATGCTTCTCTTCATAATTTACTTGCACCTAGAATGGGAAAACAGAGGCAGAGCTTTAGTAACCATCTCCAACCTCGGGCTTCATCTTATAAAGTGGCTGTTCTTGGAGCTTCTGGAGGGATCGGTCAACCCTTGGCACTTTTGGTAAAGATGTCGCCATTGGTTTCAGCATTGCATCTCTACGATATTGCAAATGTGAAAGGCGTTGCTGCAGATCTTAGCCATTGCAATACTCCATCGCAGGTTTTGGATTTTACTGGGCCTTCTGAACTTACCAATTGTTTGAAAGGTGTGGAGGTTGTTGTTATCCCTGCAGGAGTTCCAAGGAAACCGGGTATGACTCGTGATGATCTCTTCAACATCAATGCCAACATTGTTAGAACACTGGTTGAGGCCGTTGCAGATAACTGCCCAGATGCTTTCATCCACATCATCAGCAACCCAGTAAATTCTACTGTGCCTATCGCTGCTGAGGTTCTCAAGCAAAAGGGAGTCTATGATCCAAAAAGGCTTTTTGGTGTCACAACTCTGGATGTGGTTAGAGCCAACACATTTGTTGCACAGAAGAAGAACCTGAAGCTCATTGATGTGGATGTCCCAGTTGTGGGCGGTCATGCTGGAATCACTATCCTGCCATTGCTTTCAAAGACTAAGCCATCAGTAAGCTTTACAGATGAAGAAGTGGAAGAGCTGACAGTGAGAATTCAGAATGCTGGCACAGAGGTTGTAGAAGCAAAAGCAGGTGCTGGATCAGCAACTCTGTCCATGGCATATGCAGCAGCTAGATTTGTTGAGTCATCTCTCCGAGCTCTGGATGGAGATGGTGATGTGTACGAGTGCTCCTATGTGCAATCAGATCTGACTGAGTTGCCCTTTTTTGCATCAAGGATTAAACTTGGGAAGAAAGGCGTTGAAGCTATTATACCTTCTGATCTTCAAGGACTCACAGAGTACGAAGTGAAAGCTCTGGAGGCCCTTAAGCCAGAGCTGAAGGCAAGTATTGAGAAGGGTGTAGGATTTGTGCAAAAGCAAGCGGCAACTGTTTAAAGGCAGGACAAGACTGCTCATAGTTAGGTATGGTTGTAGGAGAATCGAATAATCATGGAAGGATTGTGTGGATTCATCCATTCATCATCAATTTCAGTTTTGTACGTTGAGGTTTTTTTTTTTTTTTTTTCTCCCTCTCATGGAGCAGTGCTTTAGAAAGTATCTTAAAGAATGACTGAATTAGATGAATGCCTTTTGGATTCAGAAAAAAAGTATTGATTTTGGTTAAGCATCCATGCCTTGTATCACTTTCAATTTTACTGCTTGATTGCATTTTGGTAGATGGAAAACCTTGGCATCAATCCTATTGGTGAAATCTGCTTTTCTATTTTTGCCTCGGTTTGTTTTGGGTTGCAGGACAGAGTGGGTAAGAAGTTTACTGAGCAACTTATTTGCAGCAAACTCATAACCAATGGTGGTTTGATATGAAATGATTTAGTGATAATTTTCAACGAATATGTTCGCTACCAATGTTGATGCTGATGCTACTGTTGCCTGCTGTAATGCATTGTCCAATCTTGATATCTTGTGCTTCTTTTTTTTAAATACCTTGTGCTTCATAAAGATGGGTAGGCCAAGGTTTTTTTTTTTTCCTCTTTAACAATTTGATTATGACCTTGACAGTTCGCAAACTTAGCACTATACTTGAGAGACTGGTGAATCTTCTAGTTTAGACCAATGAAGAGACTTGGATAGGTATCTAATAAATAGACAACGGGTTTATGGAGGAAAATGACAGGCCCAATAGGCCTGGTTGAGCCACACCTAGGATCTGCGGAACTGGCCTAGGCCCCTGCGCGCATAGCCGCATGGCTGACATAGTCCACACCATTGCAAGCCCACTTGGCAGGACCCACAGGCCTAGTTGAGTGTTTAGATGAGTTGGAAAGACACAAGTCGGTATGTAGGAGCTTGCGCTCTCAGTGTTTGAACGTAACTTGAAGTTGTGCTGACAAAGAGTTAAAGAGGACTAGTAGCATGAGGAAGGGAGACTTTCTTAAACAAACTAGAATTTAGAGGAGATAATAGTTATATGGGTACAGGCTCCTTTTTTTTTTTTTTTGAAAAAAAAAGGTTAGTCAATTGTTATAAAATCACTTGATTCTTATTTTTTAAAATAAAATAAGAGGCTTCTTTGTTCCTTTCTCTCCTGTATCTGGTTCAATAAGAACTATTGCACTACCAATTTATGGCATATATGAAGAAAATCCCCACTGTCAAAAAAAAAAAAAAAAAAAGTGGAGAAAAAACCAAGGAAAATCCCCCTAGACATAGAATTCAGGTTCTCGAATTGGGAACATTCAGCCTGCCCACTGCTTCTGAAGCCTTCATGCCATGCTGCATTCAGCTCGAAATGCAGTCACCCAGACTTCCCTATTCACAAAATCTGTCTCTGGACAGTCTGTTTGACCCATTCCCTCTCTTGACTGGATGCAGGCTGCTGAGGCCACAATCCGCCTCAAAATGCTGAAGCAAAATTTTAAACTTCAGCAGTTGCAGTCAACTGCATCAAGTAATGTATATTGTACATTTATTCATTTTCTCTTGCATATTCTACATCAATTCTATACATTCGCAACTTCAAAATTATGGGTGCAAAGCTCTGGACTGTACCTTTTAAAACAAGTAAAATTGGAGTTGATTGTTTTGATTAAATTGGTTTCGTCGAAGTAGATCTATTCGACCCTATTTTCTTTAATATTTTGTTATTTGAGCATTGGGTTGTCTTTGGTAGCCATCCAACCACATGTATAAACATCTCGTATTGTGTGTATTTGTCTGAGAATCAAGTTACACAGATTTTAAAAGAATATTCTGTTGTGGCGTGCCAAATGCTGTGTTTATTGCCTTCTCATTCTTGAACTCAAGATATATTCATGAGTGCACGTGTTGGTGGCATCCTTTTCTCATCTGTTGTCCTGTAGAAATGCTATAATTGACCCTTTGGTTTCCATGTACGATCAGGCCAAAACTCACAAGCTACCTATTTATATACTGATGACTCCTCACTCTCTGTGGCCATCCAACTGTTACATAAATTCATATCATATACAAATGCAGCAGTAGTGTAGTACCCATAATATTTGCAGTCAAGAAAATCACATTTTATTGGCATGAGAAATAGCTCCCTATCAATTTCAAAGCACAAGTGACAACAATACCAAATAGACCTATCAGAGTAAATGATCGAAAGATCATCCGTTTCCTTTCCCTTTAAAAGGATGGGAACTCAATCCGGGAAGCACACCTTCCTTTTGGCAGTACAGGGCACTCAATGAGATCTGACCCTGAAGTGTCCACACAGAGGTAAATCTGATATAATTGGGTGTTGCCACCTTCATCGGCATTGCATTCTATTCCAGGCGTGTAACCGATTGCATCTTTTATGGCGCTAGTGATGCTGTCTAAGCTGTAAAACCCACCGTCGGGCTCAATTCCTGAGGAACAATGAGGTATGTAACAATTAGAAAATGTGATGGGAACTATAATGAAATGGGGGGAAAATTAGGAGTAGAGATTGTGATTGATTATGTCAACCTGCATCGTGTAGAACTTGGAGAAGATTTGCTTTGTCCTTGAGGCCGAGTGCTGCTTGGAAGTATCCATGTTGGTCGAGGGCAGACTCGGAGCAGGTTCCATGCTTGGTCCATTCATGTGACCAAAACTTCAAGCCATTGCCACTTGGACAAGCGAGGGTCGGCCAGTTTGTTTGCATGCTCTGGGTGAGGTCCTTTATCTGCACATGATGATGGTTGTGGTTACAGCCCATGCTTATTATACATTGTTTAATTCCTGTGTCAAAGGGGAGGCTAAGCAGCACCCATACCCTGTTCTGTACTGTTTTAAGAGAGGATTGTGAGTGCAAAGCCGGTACAGCATGCAGTATATGGAATCGCCCACACTGCCAATTGCCATTCACAATCTAGGTACTCTTTTTAACTGAATATCTTGACAGTTTGGAGTAAGGACCTTAAAAAACTGTTTTTTTTTTTTTTTAACCTTACATTTGCAATGTGGTAATCAAATCGCAACAATCAAATTACCTGAAAAATAAAAATAAAAAAACAAAAAAATGGGTATAATTGTGTTGGTTGAGGAAATAGATGTTCCTCTTCATTACCATCACATGCTGTGTTCTGAATTCTGACAAATGGGCCAATCTAATTCTTTCTGACCCAAAAAAATGAAGCATGGGGGGATGAGACTCCATTGTATCTTCAGTCAGTATTATCTGCAGTGCTGCTCCATCTCTCATTGTTGAGAGAGAGAGAGAGAGAGAGAGAGAGAGAGAGAGAGAGAGAGTTATACAATCTTAAATCCTCTTGGACAGAGAAAAAAAAACAGATCAGATCCCATTAAAGGTGGCCAAAAATGGTTGCGTACATATCACATTAAAGATGTCCTCATAGTAGAAAATTTCCTGGGGGGAACGACCATGCCATTGTAGGTATTTTGGTGCCTAATACTATTGTTAGAGAAGGAAACAAAAATCTAGGACAACAAAACATAGATTATAGATGCTTTTTTTATTTGAGAAAAATCCAGTTTATCCTCTTAATTGCATTTTATTTCACTTTTCTCTGTATAGTCCGCAGGCGTTTTGAAGAAAGTCAGGTGGCCTCATCAATGGTGATTGGTTGGCGCTACCCAACATTAGGTGCTGTTTTTGTCGTGGATGGTAGTAAGTATGAAACCACCGATAGATGCCATCGAAAAAAAGGGCTGATGCTCCTCTCATTTTCCATGTCGCTGTCTTCTTCACTTTTTGGCTTGATTTAGTAGTCGATCAATCAATCCAAAGAGTCCCCCACATTAGTGGTCTCTCTCTATTAAGACCCTAAACAAGCCATTCAAGAGAACCCCACAGGAGGCCGGCATCACATATCTTCAACTTCAAGGTTTCGACATTCTTATTCTTGAAGGTAGGGTGACAAGGTAACGGGGTAATATTAGGGGCCAACGCCAGAGGACTCGGGTGTGGAAGGGACCATTACTACCATACCAGTCCATAGATGGCAAATATAAAAATATATACATAAGGATAGAAGAAGATTCCTAACATCTCCCAAAAATAATGCACAAGGCAAGATATAGAGCGTCAGAGATCTCTACGTATATGTTTCTCATACGTTCCGAGACTCTTTCAAGTTTCAACTAATATGATAGTGAAGAAAAGATGTCTTTAACTCATGAACATACCTTGGAGGCATCAAAAGGGCTGCTGGAATCACAAAAGGATGGATACGATCCATCATTGTAATTAGGCCACAACCCATGAATGCCAAAATCTGCTGCTGGCTTTCCTGTTGTGGGGTAGCAACAGCTTTGCTTTGTGTCACAGTAGGACCCTGGCCACTGACCAATAAAGAGAAACACCACCAATCTTTAGAGTTAGTACTTTGAAGCCATTCCATTAGCCATGAAGACATACGTAGAGAAGAAAATAAAAGGCTCATCTTGGGTTTGAAAAGGGGGGGGGGACTCACCTGTTGAACAAAGTAGAAGAAATCGAAGTCTTGGGCTTTGGACAGAACAAAGAAGAGGGTTAGTACAAAAAGATGAAGAGGGATTGCCGAAAGGGATTCCATGTCTCTTACTAATAATGCAGGCCAATTCACTTGTGGATGGTGGGATGGTTTCATATTTATATTTATAGAGAGAGCAGGGGGTGGTTTGGGAAAGAGAGCAGGCTGGATGGATCCTTTTTATTATTTTGGTAGGGAGATTGTATGGATCTGATTGGCATATTCCATGTATGAGAGAGAGAGAGAGAGAGAGAGAGAGAGAGAGAGAGAGAGAGACTTTTGCGTGCATGCGTTGTTCATATCTTGCCATATTCCATGTGCCATGATGTTCTTAAATGATATTTAATGCAAATAAAAGGGGTGTTGCTTGGGACACGAAGAACTGATAAGGAGAGGAGGCGAGAGGAGAGGAGACAGGAGAAATCAAAACAGACGGATTACGGAAACAAGAAGTGGGCTGGATAATGTGGCCGGCCTAACCTCTCTTCATTTGGTGTTCCGTTTACACCACGTATACTTCTGATTCCAATAGCGTTTTTCACATGGCGAGTGCATACCATGTAGTGGAATGGATCATAGGGCAGACCCTCATTCATAAACATTTAATTAACAGTCATAGCAATTCAATTTTTAAACCTTCAAAGAATCACTGAATTCCAAAGGACAAGGCTTTGGATGGCTAGATAACCCGATTAGTGCTAGTCCCGGCCTCCCTTTATTGCAAGACAGATGGGGTTCACCCACCCATCTAAATGATGTGACCACATCAGGCATATATTGCTTCTTTTCCAACTGGGTGGATATATGAGATCTCCTTTGGCCATTTCAAAACCTCCTTTACCCACTGCGGCGAATCCAAAAAACTTCCCCACCCCCACCACACTAATGTTACAAGCCCTGAGTTTGGGAATCCTTTGAATGTTACTTGACTTACTTCTACAAAAAAAAAAAAAAAAAAGAAGACAAGAGGCCGAAACAATTTTTAGCAACCGGAATGATGAAAAGGGGTGTTAGAATTTTGCACGCTGGCAGGTCTCATCTTTCAATCCCTCACCTCTCCAGTTATTGTTGTGACCCCAGTAGGCCCCACAAATGCTCCAAAATCCCATATGAGATGTTATGCGAGGCAACTGTTGGGGCCTACCCAAGGCCCATAGATATTGGAAGGGGTGGGATCGAAAGATCCATGTGGGACCACCCAAGATATGAGATTTCAAGCCAATCCAATGATTCTAACCCTTTGATCTGTGGCCCACAAATTTAATAATTTTAAATTAAAAAAAAAATCATGTTAGTTCCAACGGTCTGAGAACACATTCAAACTCCATGGGATCCATGACATACTGGGGGGAGATTTTAGATGGTCTACTAGGATTGATCATATAGTGGGCCCACTAGGTGTCTCCCACCGAACTGTTTCATTTTTGTCATTATCATTGATACTTATTTTACAAGCCTTGACTCGTTCATGGATGAGAATTAAGATGAGATGGTAAATCCTAAGCCAACTCTTCCATAATTTTTTTTCTTATTTTTTAATTTGATTATACTACGGAGAGAAGAAATGGTCATTAAAATATGGGCCAATCACGTTTATAAGAAAGTACGATAGATTTTTTTTTTTTTTTCCTATCAAGAATAAGTAAGATAGTTGATGATGCCATTATCCACAATATAAATTGTCTCCCAACAACTCCCCCTGGCAATGTTCACATCCTTGTATCTTTGGACTTCATTTTTCTAGACCCTTTTCTTCGAATCCAAGTTAATTAGTTGGTGAATAGCAGGTGTATAACATGCGCATATATGCTAATTTGAATTTCAGACCTTTTAAACAAAATCAATCATGTTATATTGAAAGGGTCTTCTAGTTCGGGAGTAGTCTCACTTTGTGGGAAGTAAGAATTGGAAATTCTGCACTGCCCCGGTGCAAATTCTCCTACCTCCTATCAGAGTAATTCTCACATTATTACTAGAGTAGAGGTGGCGCCATCACATTTTTACATCTAATGTCAGCAGTCTAAATGTGAAATTTTTTTTCCTACCAACAAATCATGGACAGATGGACTCGATGAGACTTGAGAGGCACAAAACACAAGGCTAGATGCGAAGCATTAAGAATATCACAAGAGAAATGAGTTAGTAAAAAGAGAGGAGGGAGAATCTTTATTAAGATTCGAGACAGGTTACGCCAGATCATGAGAGTTTTACAAACAGCAAACAGGAGATTTATTTTCTATAAATATAAAAACTGGAAAGAAGATCATGAGTTACAATAAAAAAAAAAAAAAAAAAAAAACAACAACAAAAGAAGTTGTGGGAATCATCTTGTTCTAATTTTGAAGTGGTCCCTTTGTAACAACTTACTTCAGGTGGTTATATATGATCCATCATCGACAAACAACTCAGTGTAGGTGGTTTATCATTTTAAAACGTGGGTTGTTCTTTCCTACATATGGTCCCATAGACATTTACATGGATGGCCTTATGGGGTCCATCAATCTTGAGGGAAGTGAGGGATCGGAAGGTCTAGATGTGATCTATCCATGTGCAAAATTGCTAGTCATCGAATCATCCTAATCTCTTGATATGTAGCCCGCAATTTTAACAGCTTTATATCAAAAGAAATTTGACCTTCAATGCAAACCCATAAATCTGGTGTAATTCAGAGGGTCCCATCCCATGTGTGCGGGCATTTTGAATGGTGATCACGTCAGCGGCTGTCCGTATAGATGTCCCCATGGGAGCAGTCTCCTTCAAATTTTGAATATATATATATATATATATATGTGTGTGTGTGTGTGTGTGTGTGTGTGTGTGTGTGGTGGGGGGGGGGGGGGGGGGGAGAGAGATGCTCCTATGAGAGATATCTCTCACCTTACATGAGAGATATGGGTGGGAGCCCTCACATTTAAGTTGTTGACATTGATTATGGATGTGAGGGCCCTCATACAATCTCTCATTTAAGGTTCACCTTACATGAGAGATATGGGTGGGAGCCCTCACATTTAAGTTGTTGGCATTGATTATGAATGTGAGGCCCCCCACACAATCTCTCATGTAAGGTGAGAGATATCTCTCACCTTACATGAGAGATATGGGTGTGAGCCCTCACATTTAAGTTGTTGGCATTGATTATGGATGTGAGGGCCCCCACACAATCTCTCATACAAGCATCTCCATATATATATATATATATATATGGTATTGTATTGTATTGTGTTATATTAATAAACAAATGGTGTTTTCAGATCAGATTACAGCCCTTCAGATGGACACTCTCTCATTTCCTTTATTCTTTATTTTAGATATGGTTATTAAAAGTTGAGAGCTTGGGCTTTGGGGAGATGGAAGTGGGAAAGGGTCACACGCAAAACGGCTCAACATATTGATTGATTGAAAATTGAAATGATGTTTGGCGTTTTTTTGTGTTGTTGTGGACAATTAATTTCACATCATCCTTTGGTCAACTTCCCCTAGTCCCGTGTACACACCACGCGCTTTGGTTTCTCTGTAGCGTGTGGATAATGAACCACCAGGTGAAAGGAACGTTCATGAATATTGCCGTTCTCCAAAATCTTAATCTATATCCCTCTTCTCTCTAGCAATTAAAGTGTACAATCCAAAAATTAGAGAAGCTGCTTCTTGTTCATCAACCAAAATCCTCTCCGTGCATCTATCAAAATACCTTCTTTCCGGTTAAAAATACGGGAATGCTCAAGGGCTCGCCACCCGGCCCCCATGCAGCCCAGCTCGCTTTGTGCCGGGCTTGGATTAAGTGATAGCAGCTCCCCCGAGTAAGTAATACATGAGTAATGTAGGTGTTGTATTTGGTAACTGAGATTTACCCAAATAAGTGTAGCAGAAAGCTCGAAAAAAGTGGTAGAAAGCTCGGCTCAGCCCGACTGACTAAATAGGCGGGCTTGGACCATGCACTTGGGGCCCATGTTGGGCTTGGGCTGGACATTGCCCTATGTTTCTAAAGGTGGTCTGGGGCGGGATATGACTCAGCCAGGTCCGACCCGCTAACACCCCGAGTTCAGAAGCTTAAAGTGATGGTGCCTCTAGCACTGGATGTCAATATATGTTTTTCTCGGCAGTGCAGTGTTATTAGTCCTGTAAAATGTATATCACCCTAATCCATAGCTTTTTGTGTTTTTTGTACACTTTATCCTCTTAATCACGATTTACCTAAAAGAATCTTTCTTATGCCAATCAAAAGCCAAAACAAATTCTTACTACATGGGCTCAACAACCTCTTTATTCTTAAAAAAAAAAAGTAATCTCTCCTACTTTCCCAGACACAATGTCACAGGCTCACAGCCCAGCCCATCCCACGCAGCACGGTATTATCCACTCTGGACATTGGGCCGTATGCCTTTAAAACACGTTGTAGTAAGTTAAAGGAGAGCTTAACTATATTAGCCATCATGGGGTATGGGCCGATGCTAGCTGCAATGACTTTTCCAAGTCGGGTTGGGGGTCTCACACAAAACTATACAACGGCGGAGCACAAGCAAGCAATGTAGGGAGTTGACGATCCTTGGAATGAATGATGGATTAGGCTAATTTAGGTTACCACAGTTCACTATTCAAAAGGAGATTATGACGGTAACAATTGCCCTTACATTTAACATTTGCTAAAAGAGAGTCAAAGTTTTATCATTTCCTACGAACTTGTTTGTACAATAACAGTGTGATATTGAAAGGTCTTATAATATCACATATAACATCGCAGGGCCCTAACGCCCTGTTTCTTTCAAAGAATTTCTGACGGGTTTTCCGGCTGCCTGGGTTTTTTTGAAAACCTGTCAGAAATTCTTTGTTTATGTGGAAGAATTTTGGGGATTCAGGAATGCTGGCATTTTGAAAAACCAAAAACCTGGGGTTTTAAAATCCCCTTGAGCCATCGAGGTTTTGAGAAAACCAAACTGGGAGCGGAATTCCGGCACATACGTCACCTTCTCCGATCTTCCAACAGTCTTCTTCATTCTCGCTTCTCAGAGCACGGCTAGAGTTTTAAAAGGTATGGTTCTTCTTCCCTTGTCTTCTTCAATTTATTTTTTCTGGTTTCATCTCTTCTGGTGTCCGATCTTTAGAGTTACAGTAAATCTGGGCAGACCGGTTTTTGCTCTTTTTTGGTTTTTATGGGCCCCACAATCAAGATCTTAACGATGATTGTGTTAATAAGGTGCATAACTGCTATGTCCTAAAATTTCATCCGTTGATTCATCCTAGATCATCAGATATTTTTAAAAAAAAAATGACAGTAACGAACAGTAACAATAATAACACTGACGGTAATATGGCCTAATACGTTTTTACTCTGGGAATGTACATTTTAGATTCCCTAATCAAGATCTAAACTGTTAGTCACCTTTAAAAACCCCAAAACGGCCACCTCACCAAATATCAGCCGTTAATTCATCTTATACAAAAAGATGTGTGCCAAAAGCCATTACTGTTCACCGTTAATCACAGTAATGTATACCGGTGCAAATAAACAGTCCGTATTTTGCAATTTTTTATTTCAGTGGGGTCCACAATCAAGATCGAGACCGTTCATTATTTCGACAAGGTCAGACACGGCTACCTCACCAAATCTCAGTCGTTGATTCATCTTATATCTCGAGATATGTGTCAAAACGTGATTACTGATAACAGTACATGCATACCGGTTGCCAAAACAGTCCCTTTTTTCCAATTTTTTGGTTTTTGTGGGGTCCACAATCAAGATCGGAACCGTTCATTATTTAGGGAAGGTCAGACACGGCAATGCGATCAAATTTCAGCCGTTGATTTATCTTATATCTCGAGATATGTGCCAGAACGTCATTAATTTTTAAAGAAAATGCATACAGGAGTAAAATTCCAGTCAGAAATTCTTATAGTTATAAAACAGAGAATTCAGTCAATTCAGGAATTCAGGAATTATCAGGCAGGAATTCAGACATAAAAGAAATATGAAATTCAGAAATGATAGAATTCAGTAGCATTTCAGAATTCCAGCATTTGAAAATCCCAGACAACCACCAGACATGAATTCCAAGAATTCTAGGAAAGAAATGGGTCCTAATATAGTGCAGAATAGCTTCTTTTGGAAAATACTTAAAACTTGGAACGCTAAGAGGCTAATGCTAGGCCAAGGGCAGCTGCAAGGCGGAAAAAAAAAAAAACCGAAAACAGGTGCCTGACATGGATGATGTAGTTGCTGATGGAGCTAGCGGGGTCCTTGGATATAACACGGTTTGCATCTGATGGCTGATGATCGATCGATCGATTCTACAAATCAAAGTTAAGAGGCTTATTAGAGACCAGCCCACCGAGGCACGACCCGCGTTTATTTGTTTGTTTCTCAAAGTCAACAAGTCAACGCCGCTGGGCTGGGGAGAATTATTGTTGAGAGTAGCCGGTTTCCACCCATCTTCTTCCTCTCCTTCCTCCTCCTTGGCCATTTTGTAATGTCTTTCTTTCTTCATCAAAATCATCATTAATTAAGTAACATCAATGGCAACTCTCCAGCTGCTGTATCATCATCATCTTCTGTCTCTCTAAAACTGCTCCCGCCACTGCCCTCCAGACCTTAGATTGACAGGTAAAGTTGCTGTTGCATCTCTTCTCATCTCCTATTTATTTGTTTGTTGCCATCATCTAATCATTTTTTGTTCTCTTCTTCCTTTTTACTATTTCTTCCTTTCTTTTATTCATCATCTTTCTCTGAATCTATGTTGCCTTTTTATTTTATAAAAAAAAGAAAAGAAGAAGAAGAAGAAGAAGAAGAAAAAGAAAACCCTTTAATGATGGTTTTGGGATGAATGAATCCAACACAAGTTTTTATGGGTGCAACCAATTAATTAGGCCAAACCCAGATAGATAAATATAAGATGATGATGACGATGATGATGGGTACTATCCATTTCCATGCTTGAAATAACTCCAATCCCTGGTAGATTTCAGGTTCAATATTTCAGCAAAAAAAAAAAAATCAATAGAGTCTAAAGGGGAATGAACAGAATGAGATACGCAGAGACACGCCTCCTGTGGTCGCACATGTGCAGATTTAGATTCTAAACCATCCATTAGGTGGAGCAGCCCATAGTTCAGGCCATCCGATCAGTTCAATAGACTTAGGGCCTGTTTGTTTCATATAATTGAATACCCAGGATTGTATTTCTCTCTGTGGTTGAGAATAATGGCCCAAAGGTGGATATCAAAAGATGATCAACAATTAATCTCCCCTTTAGTGAAAATTCACTCGAGAGAAGTTGGTAAATGAATACCTAGCCTTTGCCCTAGCAATTCAATACCTAGTAAAGTAGAGGTCTCATCTACATTTCCACCTTATATTCTTGATCCCAAACCTCTTTAATAATCCTTCACTAGACCTCGTTTCACTATGGATTCCTATGCATTTTATGCAAACAAACAAGCCCTTAAACGGAAATGAACCATACCTTCCCAACACCAGATATCATTTCAATTTTCAGATCATTGACTGTAATAGTGCATTATAGTTATAGATCATTCATGGAACTGGTGAATGAGCATTTCAAGGGTTTCCATGTTACCTACATCACACTGAGCCTAGAGAAACTTGTTTTGAGCAACCTTGTTACATCACCACCAACACTAATCACCATCATCACCACCACCACCACCACAGAGAGGGCATCCCTCTTCCAGAAACTAAGGTTGAATGCCATTCTGGTGTTTTTCAGAAAGAAGGAATGGCAGATGGCATTGTTTCCGTCTTCGTGGAGAAGTTGGTCAATGCTCTTGCCGACCAGGGCCGCATCATATTTGAATTTCAAGAGCAGTTCGAGAGGATGAAGACACAGCTCCAGTTCATGCAGAGTTTCCTCAAAGATGCTGATAGGCGCAAACGCAAGAATGAGACTCTGTGCAAGGTAATGGATGGTCTGAGAGAGCTGATTTATGACGCTGAAGATATATTAGCAGAGTGTGAGATCCGAGTCCAACTCAGGGAGACTGAGATCAGCAAGGGTGGTTGGTCAATGCACTTCTCTCCTTCTGAGCTTCCATTTCGTTCACGAACAGGGAACCGCCTGGAAGAAATTAATAAGAGAATTGGTCAGATAAAAGAAGACATGAGGTCTTTCCTCTTGCCTGCTATTAATGGTGGTCAGATAAGTGCACCAGAAGAAGAGCAAAGATGGAGCTCGCCAGTGTGGGATGAGAACCAGATTGTTGGATTGGAAGAAGATGCAATGAAGCTAAAGGGTTGGTTGTTCCAAGCAAATGATTATGGGTTAACAATGATTGGCATTGTGGGCATGGGTGGCCTAGGGAAGACCACTGCAGCTCAGAAGGTGTACAATGATAGACAAGTAGAAGACCATTTTGATAGGAGGATGTGGGTATCTGTTTCGCAAACATTCACTGAAGAGGAAATCATGAGAAGTATGTTGAGGAACTTGGGCGATGTAAGCATGGGAGATAGTCCGGGTGAGTTGCTGCGTAAAATTCACCAATATCTATTGGGTAAGAGCTATCTGATTGTCATGGATGATGTATGGAGCTTGGAAAATGGTTGGTGGACTCGACTGTGCAATGGGCTGCCCAAAGAAAATGGAAGCAGCATCATAATCACTACTAGAAACGAAGACATAGCATGGAAGATGGGTGTGGTGGAGGCGCGATTTCATAGGCCCAAATTCCTCACACAGGAACAAAGTTGGTCCTTGTTTTGCATGATAGCATTTCCTGCGAACAGAGGTGAGTGCAATTACACTGGGTTGGAAGACGTTGGGAGGGAGATGGTGGGAAAATGTGGTGGCCTTCCATTGGCAATCAAAGCAATTGGAGGTATTATGCGTTGCAAGCGTCCGTCCTTGGTCGAATGGAAACGAATTGCTGATAACTTCAGTGATGAATTGGCAGCAGAGAATAATGATTCAGTAGTTGCAGCTTCGCTGCAATTGAGCTATGATGAACTCCCTGCGCATCTCAAGTCCTGCTTCTTGTGTTTCGCTGTCTATCCAGAAGATTGCACAATATCCAAGGATCAGTTGATCCGCTGGTGGCTTGCAGAGGGCTTTGTTCCCGAGAGAAATGGAAGGTTAGCAATTGAGTCGGGTGAAGATTGTTTTACAGGACTGGTGAATCGATGTTTGGTAGAAGCAGTTGACAAAAGCTACAGTGGCAAAATTAACACATGCAAAATTCATGATCTGGTTCGCGATTTGGTGATCAGGATTGCAAAGAAAGAGGCCTTCTGCACTCCAGAGGGTGTGCCTTCTCGTCGTTTGAGTCTCAAAAGCAGCAATTGTGTCAAGTCACGGAGTATTTCAAAGCTGCGAGCATTGCTTTCCACAACAAAAACCGGTGAAACTAACATCCTCAGTTCAAGCATTGCAAAGAAGTTCTGTGAATGTCAATACCTGCGGGTATTGGATGTCTCTAGATCGGTATTCGAAACACACCTCAAGGAAGTCTTTTGCCAGGTAGGATCGCTTAAACATCTCAGATATCTTAGTCTAAGGCACACCCACCCTATTGTTCAGTTCCCTCATTCCATGGAAAAGCTCAAGAACCTCCGAATTTTGGATGTAAGTTACTGTCATAATCTGAGAACACTCCCACCATACATCACTGCATTGGAAAAGCTGACCATCCTAGATGTAAGCAATTGTGGGTCGCTCAAATACATTCCCAAGGGCCTAGGAAAGCTGTCCAATCTTCAGGTGCTCATTGGATTTAGACCTTCAAAATCAAGTTGCTTGGATGGCTGTCGCTTTGCAGAGTTGAAGAGCATGACCCAACTCAAGATTCTCGGACTTCGAATAACTCAAGGAGAAGAAATTGGAGATGATGAGATGGACACATTGTCTCACCTCAGGCAATTGCAATTCCTGACCATAGACTGCATCAACAGTTACAGCAATGATCTTGGGATGAAGTTGGACAGACTGTCTGTTCCTCAACAACTTCATGAGCTCTCTCTCAAATTCTTTCCGGGAGAGCTATCGCCCGCATGGCTAAACCCCACTTCACTCCCCCATTTGCAGTATCTTTCGATTTCTTCGGGAAACCTTGCCCACATGAATTCACTATTTTGGGGTAATGAGAGAACGGTTTGGAAGATCGAAAGTCTCATGCTGGAATCCTTGTCGAGTTTGGAAGTGGACTGGACAAGGGTAAGTCTGGCAATGCCATCAGTAAAGCTCTTAAGCATTAGCTGGTGCCCAAAGCTACGGTCATTCCCTGTTGAGGATTTTGGATTTAGAGGTGGCATGTGGAGAAAGTGAAAAAAAAGTGAGATAGAAGAAATTTGAGCACAACAGGAGAATCAGCAATCGGGAGGAAGATTAAGGTAGCTAGCAACATCAATAGTTAATATATTATCACTGCACAATGTAATGTAGTGTTTGTTTGTGTGTTTTAATCAATCTCTATGTTCTTCTTTGTTTTTTTCCATTTATTCAGCTCTATACCACTTGATGTATACGGTTGAAGTCCAGTTGTGTGATTCCACCATTCGTTGTAATTGTTTCATTTGTTTGTGAGATAATTGTAATCACCATTGACATTTTGTCATCTTTCTTTTTCTTTTTTATTTTTTTTTTTTGGCATCATTCTGTGAGAACATTTCCTAACGAAATTGATTGGATTGCATTTGGGATTGTTCTCAGAGAATTGTTTCTTTTCGTAGTAGACATTGTTCCATTCCATTGAAAATGGAAACTGAGAAATGATTGATTTGGAGAGGCAACAAACCATGATAAACTGGTTTATTATCTATGATAAATCTGATGGTGGGCCCAACGGTCGGTTGATGCGAAACTTGGCACAGAGGAGAGGCAACATTGATTTTTAGTGGTTGATTTTAAGGTGAAGATTCGGCGAAGGCTTCATCCTCTTCAAAGATTAGATGCATCCACCGTTGCTAACTATGTGATCAAAAGCCATAAAATCAAGAGCAAAAACAGAACCTTTGCAGACCATTTATTTCATGGCATTGGATCAGAAAGTTTTTAAGGACCTGATCATGATCTTATGAAATGATTGATCCTCAAAGTAGGCTACTGGTCTCCACATTTGAGTCTGCCTGCTCATCGAGAACAATTATGATATAATATTGTCCAACAAGTTTAGCTAATCACATGAATGATACCAAATGAGCCCTGAGTTTGATTTATCTGACTGAATTGCAAACAAGCTGTCGCTAGCATGACCTTCCTTAAGATTTTTGTTATCATTTTCCTTAATCTCCTTCATTCTTTTCCCTTTAAAAACCAGCTTTAAATGCCACCCACTGCTCTACGATCATGATCATAATCTAATCCAGAATACAGTATTTGGCCAGGTATGAGCTAATCAAAGAAATCGGAAGACCATAATCTTGTTGATGAAGAGACAGTATTTGGCCAGGGATATCCAGCCACTTCACATCCCATCTATTTTTCCAGTTAACTGGTGGGGCAGGTGAGCACAGATGGCTTATCCATAATTCAGATCCATAGTGTTGAGGAGTGGGCTCCATCCGATTTGATAGGAATGGCCAGCTAAATTACATTTAAGACATAGGTGACTGATTTTCTAATCGATGTCTCTGGACTCCCAAATGCATAAACTACTGTCATATCATATGCCGATCCGGAGCCTTCGAGAGATGGAATCTTCTTGTTCTTGTGGCCGTTGCCGAAGAGAACCACACAATTTTCATAGGAAAATCACTCAACAGAAAATGACAAAGACGCACTCTTTGACTCCTAGTTCTGAACGAAGAAAAAAGGACTCCTGGTGCTACATTAGGACCATACAGATAATCAATGTTTACCCTGAAAAAGAATTTGGAAGTTCAAGATCTGGAATACTGAAATTACAAGTTTAATCAATGCTAACCAGGAAAAAAAAAAGCTTAAGATGAAAAAAAAAAAAAAAAGTATATTTCAACTTCCATAAAATTCACATGTTTTGACATTTATCTGGAACAAACATCCAAAGGAGACCACGAGTCATCTCCACATGTGTGGCCTTTATAGGACAAGATCATCCACTTTAGATTCAGATTAGTGTTAATAAGATCCCACCAACTCTTTTCAATGTCCCCACACCCCTTCCACATAAACTTTACCTTGTATTTTACATTCATCTACCAGCATCCCCTAGATGCTTCAAGAAGGAAAAAGAGAGACTGCGAATAAAAGAGCTACATCCAACTTCTCTATTTAAACTCCTTCAGCATTCCCTCAACACCCACTCACTAATTGAAACCAAAGAATTAGACAAAACCTACCATTTCAGAACTACGCAGCCTGACTTAAGCCCTTCATATACTAAAAGAAGGTCACAAAATCTGCACAAATGTCAACCACCTTCTGTGCATCAGTTCCTCACCTCCCCGTCAGAAAATATCAGGAGCATGCAAAGGAAAGCCTTCCTAGATGTATTTCTAGAGAGAATCCAAATCAGAAAACACTATATGTCAACACCAGCAGAAGGAAACTCCTGAAATCTACTGGTCTGGGTCTAATAGGAGGCGGCTTGTCCATGGTTCAGCCAACAAGAGCTGAACCAGAGAGCCCACAAGATGCCGCATCCAGTAGAATGTCATACTCGAGATTCCTACAATATGTAGATGAAGGAGCTGTCAAAAAAGTAGACTTGTACGAGAACGGTACAATTGCAGTAGCTGAGATCTTCAATCCTGCTCTAAACAAAATTCAGAGAGTCAAAATACAGTTACCAGGATTGCCACCAGAATTGCTGAAGAAATTGAAAGAGAAAGACATTGATTTCGCTGCCCATCCTAAGGAAGTTAACATGGGACAAGTAATTCTTGATTTGTTGGGGAATTTGGCATTCCCCTTGATTCTTCTTGGATCTCTATTCCTCAGAAGTTCTTCGTTGAATACTCCAGGAGGCCCCAACTTGCCATTTGGTCTTGGAAGGTAATGTATGCAAGTATAAGCACCAAAATATAATCGATATTAAACCAATCACACTGACCTGTAAAGGATTCAGCCTTGTGTTTAGCATGGTATCCAACAACCAGAAATGAAGCAACACCGGACTATAAATAGAAACAAAACCACGATCAAAACCCAAGGTTCTATCCACATTGATACGGATTCAAAATTCTTTTTTTCCTTTCCATTTTATAATATGGTTCATTCAGATAGTCATAGAAAAACATTTCTCTCAACAAAACTTGCATTTGGCATGTTGTTTATTTATTACTGTTTCTTCAAACTTGCTTATGGTTATTAAGTATTATTTATTGGGAAGCTTAATAACACTATCAAAATGGCAACAGGAGCAAAGCAAAGTTTCAGATGGAACCCAACACTGGAGTGACATTCTACGATGTCGCAGGAGTAGAGGAAGCAAAGCAAGATTTCCAAGAGATAGTTGAGTTCTTGAAATCTCCAGAAAAGTTTACTGCATTAGGAGCAAGAATTCCAAAAGGAGTGCTGCTAGTTGGGCCACCTGGGACTGGGAAAACATTGTTAGCCAAAGCTATAGCTGGAGAAGCAGGGGTCCCTTTCTTTTCTCTGTCAGGTTCAGAGTTCATTGAGATGTTTGTTGGTGTAGGAGCATCAAGGGTGAGGGATTTGTTCAACAAGGCAAAGGCAAATTCTCCATGCCTGGTTTTTATTGATGAGATAGATGCAGTAGGAAGGCAAAGAGGAACAGGAATTGGAGGAGGTAATGATGAGAGGGAGCAAACGCTGAACCAGTTGCTCACAGAAATGGATGGGTTTAGTGGTAATAGTGGAGTGATTGTCATTGCTGCCACTAATCGGCCCGAAATCCTTGATGCAGCTTTACTTAGGCCGGGAAGGTTTGATAGGCAGGTAAGAAATTGCACTAATCCAATTGTTTACAAATCAGATGTGGAGATGAGTCCTGTTGTCACTAGCAGATACTCCTGAGTAAATAAAGACATACCTGCAAGTAAGTACAGTTAATCATCTTTCCAAACAAATAGCAGTACAAAAAGGAACACGAATAATTAAAAGTGTAGAACAATATTAGATGAGTAGCATCTAAATAATAAGTGTTTCTAAACATAATAAATCCCTATGATTTAGCACAAGAAGAAGAACTGATGAGTTTCCTTGTCCTATTCATGAAAATCAAACACGAGTTTGTATGATTCAATCAAAGAAAAGTTGCAATGACATTAGTTTTTGACAATTTTTAATGGTGTCACCATTGATTTACTTATATAAGTTGTCAAAACATATAAATAATCTGACATCTCTGTTTCCTAATTTTGACTTTTAGAGAACAAAAATGCATTAATATTTGTCCCAGCTTTAATATCAGAACTTTTGGAAGCATACATGGTAAACAGAAACAATTATGATTTGTATCATTAAAAAAAAACAACTATGATTTATGAATATTTTTAACAGTACCATTTTCAAACAAATCCTACAATTTAATTAAGATCATGAAAAGAATGGCTGATGACTCCACTTGAATCCTATTAATGAAAAATCGTACATGAGCTTATATGATATAATGAAAAAAAAAAATTGGTATGCCATAAACGTTTGGCAATTTTAATAGTATTACATTGATTAACTGTACTGTTATAAGATGAAGGGTCGGTATAACTGCACTTTGCCTTCTGAGTTTGTATTTTCCTGTGCTTTTACAAATATCAATACATATGTAGTCTTTTTTTTTACCATGATTTTGATTTTCACTGGACCAAGCTGATATTTGTCCAATATTTAATATCTGTACTGATGGCAGAAATACATGGTTAAGACTAGACAAATTTACGAAGATTTTCCTACATAATTTTTGTGATTCATGCCTTGATTTTTCTTTGTGGAACCAGAAGTATACTATTAAAGCACATCATTTTATGCTTGTTTAGATTAGTGGAAATACTCTTGAGGTTTTCCCCTTTTTTCCAAAAGAAAGTAAAGCATGTTTTTACTATTCAAATTCAAAAAAAAAAGTAAAGCATGTTTTTGGCTTTTTCCTTGTTTCTTAAACAGGTCGCAGTTGGGTTGCCTGATATAAGCGGGAGAGAAGAAATATTGAAGGTTCACAGCAAAAACAAGAAGCTTGATAAGGATGTTTTGCTCAGTGTTATTGCTATGAGGACACCTGGGTTCAGTGGTGCAGACCTGGCCAACCTCATGAATGAAGCTGCCATCCTTGCAGGTAGAAGAGGCAAGGAGAATATAACACTGAAAGAAATTGATGATTCTATTGATCGGATCGTGGCAGGAATGGAGGGAACCAAGATGACAGATGGAAAGAGCAAGATCCTAGTGGCTTATCATGAGACTGGGCATGCGGTTTGTGCGTAAGTATTATAGAAAAATTCAATTTATATATCAATAATTCTTTTGGTTCAAGGTTTAAAAGGACAATGTGTAGGAAGATATGAGAATTGTATCGGTGGTAAATACTGAACTCCAATACAACAAGCATAAGTACGTTGTACAAGCAAACACATGGACTAGGACTGATGAATCTGTTGATTACAGGACATTAACTCCTGGGCATGACCCAGTACAGAAGGTTACCCTCATTCCTCGAGGACAAGCTCGTGGTCTTACCTGGTTCATGCCAGGGGAAGACCCAGCTCTTGTTTCTAAGCAGCAAGTTTTTGCTAGAATAGTTGGAGGTCTTGGGGGCAGAGCAGCAGAGGAAATAATATTTGGAGAACCAGAGATTACAACTGGTGCAGCTGGCGACCTACAGCAGATCACTCAGATAGCAAAACAGGTAGGTTTCTAGATTACATTCTCAGCTCCATTTTCTCTCTGAGTCATTTTCTCCTTTGGTTTTTGAATGGAAGAGAAGCTCCCTCTACAAAGCGATATAAATTTCATTACTTTCTACAACAATCAGGTTGTGAAAATAGTTGGCACAATTACAACTAGTAGTCATGGTTTAGACCACAAAATCATAGGAAGGAGAAAACGTCAAAAATTCTAACTTACTAAAAAGCTTATTTTTTAATGAGCTAAGAATGCACAGACAGTGTTAGTTGTGCGACTTACATGGTCAAAAACAAAAGTTGGCAATATCCTTTCTTGTGGAAGATCTCTGCATTTTTATCAGTATATGAAAGCAAATGGATGACTTTGCACCTCTCTTTCTGAACAGATGGTCACCATGTTTGGGATGTCGGAGATTGGACCATGGGCATTGACAGATCCAGCAGTGCAAAGCAGTGATGTCGTTTTGAGAATGCTAGCAAGGAATTCCATGTCAGAAAAACTTGCAGAAGATATTGACAAGTCAGTGAAGAAAATCATAGACAGTGCATATGAAATTGCAAAGACCCATATAAGGAATAACCGAGCAGCCATCGACAAGCTAGTAGACGTGCTGTTGGATAAGGAAACACTCACGGGTGATGAATTCAGAGCAATCCTTTCTGAGTTCACCGACATTTCAATGGACAAAATTAAAATAAACACAGTTCCAGAGATGATCACGGCTTGAAAAGTCATATTGTTGCACTATAAATGTAACAATCAAACCCCAACACACACACCCCGCCAAAAAAAAACAACCGGTTGTAATCTTTTATATCTTTTATATACAAAAGTTTGCATACGAAGAATGCCAGTGACAAAATTGCATTATAAGTGTTTACCTATGGCATCTGTCCTGCTGCTTTACTGGCCTTAAATTTATTCCAGTGCTTCATTCATTCTTGCGAACATTTCAGAATAAACCATTCCAATTCCATGGTCAATGATAAAAGCATATGAGCATATTAGAAAGCTCTTCTCTGAATAAAGATCAAAATAGACATTCAAAGATCACAATAGATACATTCTTCTATGAAGACAGTAGTAACATTGCGCTCCACGAGTCAAACTCATCAAGGATCTGGGCTTATGATTAGGGTTTATGGACAAATTCAGACTCTAGAGCTTAGGAAAGTGGCTTGAGAATGAAGGGTCAAAAGTTAGGTTCAAAATTTACCACTACTTCAGTATCATAATGAAGAATTTACAGCAAGTATAAGTGAACAGTATTCTACTATTCCGAATTTAAAGCTTATACGGAAAAAGGAGATGGCAATATAAAGTTTACATTTTCCTCCATATGTTTCCTTCTTCACTATTGACTAATTCCTCCCAAGAACTATCCATCAATGACAAAAGATTTGACTGATTTCATTAAAAAATGATGATGATGCCATGTCCTTTGTAGAGTAAGAAAGACCTCATGTGGCAGCATTAAGGGACCAATATTCATCTCCTGGTACTGGTAGTGATTAGCCGAAAGAATAACTTGTCAATCCAACCAACTACAGCGCAAGATGCTTAAAGGACGAAGGCTAACCAATCCTTATGATGGAGATTTCAAATTAATCAATTCAGCAACTATACTAAAAATACACCCAGTTAGACTTCGATTCACAATTCAATTTGCCAGCATTTCACCACTGACAAAAACAGATGGGTTTGTCAAGCTGGTGGCAAACGCATTTCTCTACATTTTTTTCTGGTCATGTTTGCTTTAGCACTGTAGATGTTTTAGAGATGATCAACCTCTGCTCATCACCAATGGACATGTGTTTATGCAATTTCAAGAACATGAAGCCTACCAGTAGTCATTACAGGAACAAAATCCTTCACGAAAATGGTGGAATCGGCTGCGATCTCTAATAACTACATCCCGATTATAAACACTGGACAGAATCTTTGCAAAAGTGTGGCAGTCAACACAGATACGAAGGTTTTTGGCAACTCTTATTGTCGTACCAGGAGGAGTCGCAACCATCCCAAAAGCAATAGCCAACTTTTCGCTGTGATAAGAAAGCGCATTCTCCTTCCCTTCTATATCTAAATCATGCAACTCTGCTGTCATTTCTGCAATGTAACCAGCAATCTTCAGCTGTCTTCCAATTTCATCCAACTTCGCATAGATGTCCTCTTTCATTGGATGTGAATCATCATCCACAACAAATTCGTGGACTACTCCTTTCAATTCAATTGTACTGCAACCAGGTGTGGTTTGAATTCGTTTGTCCTTCATCAACCTCCTCACAACAGCCACCTTCTCCCAATCTCCAACGGAAGCATATATATTTAACAACAAAATGTAATCCCCAGCTTGCTGAGCTTTCAACTCAATCAAATGCCCGACAACGCGTTCTCCAAGGGCAACATGACCATGAATTCTGCAAGCCCCTAGCAGAGTCCGCCAAATTGTTGCATCCGGCTCAACCACCATCGAATTTATAAGATGGTAGGCCTGATCAAGCAAACCAGCCCGACCCAGAAGATCAATCATGCACCCATAGTGATGGATATTTGGCACTAGAGCAAATTCTGCTGTCATCATGTCAAAAAGCCTCAAACCTTCATCAACCAACCCACCATGACTACAAGCGGAAAGAACACCTGTAAACGTCTGATCATCAGGCGGGACACCCATTCTCCGCATCTCTCCAAACGCATCAAGAGCCTCCCTTCCATGCCCGTTCATGGCAAACCCAGAAATCATCGCACTCCAAGTAACAACATTTTTCTCAGGTACCCCGTCAAACACGCGAAAGGCCTCGTCCACACACCCACATCTGGAGTACATGGCCACAAGCGAGTTGCAGAGATTCAAAGCCCTGCCATAACCTCTCTCTTCAATATAATGATGAATACGCTTGCCAAAATCAAGCGCACCCAACTGGGCGCAAGCCTGGAGGAGTAGGAGGCAGGTGACATCGTCCGGTTCGGACCCAAGAGGCGGGGCCTGCATCTCATCAAACAGCCGCAAAGCATCCCTCGTCCGACGGTTGCGAGCGTAGCAAGAAATCAGGACGTTCCAAGCGACCGTATCCCGGTGGGACATTTCATCGAACACCTGGCGCCCGTCGTCCCCCTCCCCACATACAGAGTAAAGCTCGACGAGAGAAGTCAGCAGAAGGCAATCCGATTGGTGCCCGCCGCGTAAGATGCAAGCGTGCATCTGCCTTCCACCGACTAAAGAGGCTACCCGGGTACATGACTTGACGAGGAAGGAAGAAGTGAAGGGGTTGGGGCGAACGCCTTGCAAGCGCATGAGAGCGTAAAAGGAGAAGGCTTTTTCTGGGGTGCTGCTGTTCGAGTAGCCCTTGAGGACGGTGTTGCAGAGAGGGAGGATGGTGGGATCGTCGAGGAGGGAAGTGCGGAGGAGGTGGGCATGGCTTTGGAGGAGATGGGTCTTCTTGGAGCATGATTCTCTGATGAGGGAAAGCAATGTCTCATTCTTCTTCTTCTTATTCTCCTCGGAGGTGGAGGTGGAGGAGCTAATGGAGAGACACTGTTTGGGGCCGCTGCTGCCTCGTTGGAGTTGCAGTTGAAGAAGAAGAAAAGAAGAAGTGGAAGCACGGGTGCTGATTAAATTGAAATGAAAATGAAGAAGAGAAGGAGGAGATGGAAGTAGCAGCAGGAGGCGATGGGAATGGAGGAGCAGTTGCATCGGACTGGAGGGAGGCGTTAAACTACTAGTACAGTAGTGTTAGTGTTAGTGTTGTTAATACATGAATCTGCTATGCATCGATCGATCACCACACCATCATCAACAAAGAGAGAGTTCCATCGAAAGAAATGAAATAATTATTAATAAGGGATTTTTACCAAATAATTAAGCTTATATTGTAAAAAATCGATTTTATGAAGAATAATAACAAAATCACCATTTAGTTGTTCGTATATCTTTTTTTGACGAAATTGCCCTAGTTGACGATATCGCTAACTGAGTTGACGATATCGCCAACTGAGTTGGCGATATCGTCAACTTCATGTATAAGACTCAACGCATTTTCTTCTTCTTTTTTGTGAAATAGTCTTCTCTCTTGCTCCAATTCATCCGTTTTATGAGTTCCCTACTACCATTTCTCATAGATCTTTCTTAAAACTAGTTTATGAAATTAATCTTCAACAACAGGTTTTAGACTTTTATATCATATACCTCAATCTCACACACTCCATACACACTTAATGAATGATATACACTTTACTCCAATATTCTATAAGCCATTCACATTGTAGAGTCTTCATATTACATCACTCCATACAGATTTGTCACTAGAACATAAATGTGAAAATTCATACACACAATGTTCTTGCAATCAATGCAATCAATTTTGGGACTAACTGTCATTCAACATTCATTCACATTTCATTTCCTTGTATAGTTCATCTATCATTCAGTTAATTTTGTATTAAAAAAGGGTATTCTTTGTTTTCATCCAAAAACATGATTCTTAGAGAGAGAGAGAGAGGAGAATAATATTTAGGAACTTGATGCTTTGATGCTGTATTTACAAATAAATTTAATATAATTTTTGAACTCGACAAGTTCACAATGTCAAAATTCTGATACATTTCAACATTCATACATAGTCGAAAAGCCCTACCTTCTATTTAGTAGTTGGATAATTACTCAATAACATCATGTGGTAGTTTCTTAATTGATTTTTACTTAGACAATTTAAATTTGTTGTTACTAGCCAAGACCCATCAGTCACATGCACAACATAGCAATTCTGACCCATTCGAATAACCAATACATCTTCACCACTCGGTCTGCTTCATTAGATAAGACCTATCAACCACTGCACCTTGCATTATCCAAACTCACCCAAGCCTGCACACACTATCTTCACAATTCATTCATTATCATGTTCATCACCATCAAACCAACACCCATTCAAATTCAATTCAACAAGAATATACAATGCTCACCAAACGAATCACATATGTGCCCGTTTCACACTACGGCATCAATGTCTTCATTTGAACTCTCTCCATGGCTCAAGGTTCGTTCAAACATTTCATCGAACACGTTGAGTACCATTTACCCCATTTCACATTTTCTCTCCATCTTGCTCAACTAAGATGATCAAAAGAAGATGAAAAATAAAAGGGTTTTTACGAAATAATTAAGGTTAGACTCAGATTATTCAATTTTATGAATAAAAATCAGAAAATGACAGGTTAGTAACAGAAAACGGATGAATGGGAGCAAGAGAGAAGATTGTTTTACAAAAAAAAAATGTGTTGATTCTTATACAGGAAGTTGACGATATCATCAATTTAGTTGGCGATATCGTCAACTAGGGCAATTTCGTCAAAAAAAGAGGTACGAACAACTAAATAGTGATTTTATTATTATTCTTCATAAAATCGATTATTTACAATATAAGCTTAATTATTTGGTAAAAATCCCTAATAATAATAATAATAGAGAGAGAGAGAGAGAGAGAGAGAGAGAGAGAGAGAGAGAGCCTGCATATGATATATGCATTGCTGCAACACACACACTTTGCTCAGCAGCACTGCTTCAAAATAGGGCCGCATGGCCCGGGTGTTGGGGGGGGGGGGCACCAGTACCACTGGCAGGCTATTTTGAAATTTAAAATAGCAGCGTTTTTTTTTTTTTAATAATTTCTTCTCTTTAATTGTGTTTTTTTTAAATTAGCTCTACTCTTATATGATTTAAAATCACTTTAAAATACAAAATTGACCACTGTACAAGACTTGAATTATTTTGTTCACATCCCTACGCCACTTTGTATCACCACAACACAACCGCTTTCTATCGCCCGTAAATTTGCGTGTTTTGGCCAGTAATAGCTGAACCTACCACAACTGCTGTTTTGATCCATACTTAGCGGAGATGCAAATGGATTGAATCCAAATAAAAGCATAGTAGATACGGATCCTGTTTGATCTAAATGTCCCGGATCTCACATGCATGAATAATGGATATGTGAAAACAACCGCCTCTACTTATTTATTTATGTATTTTCTACCCATGCAATGCAACCCTTGTTTGTATGCCTTTGAGACCACTTTGACTGACCGTTGTGCTTATTTTTATACAATAAGCTGATGGATTTACGCTATCATTTTTCTTTAAAAAGAGTGCCTTGAACTAGTTTACAGGCTCTTATTTACAGTAAACTTTAGCTACTGCAATATACTTTTGTTATAATTTAGACTTTCATGATTTATTTTCAACAGTCAAAGGGTAAAACTGTGAAGATGCATTAGAGTTAGAAAAAGTCTACCTGTCCCGATTTTTAGGACCGACTCATGGAACGATTATATGTGAAGACATGGACCGTACAGTTGAAAAGTTGAATGCATCGGGACATGTAGACCCTCTCTTAGAGTTAAAGGGCAATTTATCTCTTTTTTTTTTATTGGTTTTTTTAACCGGTCAAAACTGCTCAAAGGGCATTCTTCCACCTCAAATAGCCAGTCAAGGTGCCGTATGGTATGGGTAGTTAGTTGTATGTAAAATGAAGAAGAAAAAAAACATGCTACTTTCAAATGTTAGCTAAAACCCTACCGGACCTATTCCTTTCCTTTCGACTCTATCCATTATCCATTGATTGCTTCTTTGTATGGACCGTTCGTATTTCCTTCCCTCATTGGAAGGAAAGTATTTTCTAGGTATCTCTTTAGATGAATATCTAGAAAGAACCTCCCACATAATTCTCAAAAGTAAAAAACGCAGAGTAAAATTGATCTTAAGCTCCTCCATAAGCATTGTACTTCGCCGCAAGTTTAGTTTTATATCTTTGTGATGCGGAGTTAATCCTTCACTAGCTTCCAAACTTCCAAGAAAAACTAGTGGAAAAGAAGTCGATTTATTGCTTTCTATTTTTCTCTGGTCACTTGGTGCAGCAGAAAACTTAGATTTGGGGACAATTTTTCCTTGCGAGGGAGGAAAGCAGAGTCAAGCCCCCCACCCCACAACACACACACACACACACACAAAACTTCCATTGCCAAGGGGGGAAGAAACCAGCGGCACAGCTGGGGGGGGTGCTGGGGGGGGGGGGGGCGGGGCTGGGGGGTGCTGCTCCTATGATTTTCTTTATGCTGACAGATTAATCAGTGCATTAGAGAGATTGTGTTGAAACATTTTCTCCAACACAGCTAAAAAAACACAGCAAGCATAAGAAGGCCCAAAATCATCTCATCCAATCTCTACTCAGTTTGCAAATCAGAAATCTCCACTGAACATCACTAGCTATGCCATTCGTGAGAATGCCAGCTAGCCGTTCATCAATTTCACTAACATCAAATGGCTATTAATGCCCAATGGTCCATCTCCGTTCTTTTGCATATGTACAGACCACCCTCCCCAACTTACTACATCAATGTTTTACCAAAAAAAAAAACTTACTACATCAATGGCTACTAAGATTACCAGTAATTCCTTATCATCCATAACAGGTTAAGGACAAGAACAAAACAATGGTCGTTCAGTTAATCCAACGATATGAACCAACAATTACACACAGTTACCTACACTTGGTTTATGAAGATCCAAAGAGGCCTGCATAGTGGCCTGTAAGTTGATGCAATAAATAGATCCTACTAAAAAAGTTGACTTATATAAATCCATGTTGAAATAAATATTAAAAAGAAACCGCTCAGTCAATTCCAATCAGGAGTACGATTAAAGGTTATTGACAGGGATAATGTTGATGATATAAGCTCAAATATTAAACTACAAAGCTCACTCTTTCTCGTTTCCAAATAGCAATTGTCAAAAGATGGTATAGATAAAATTGCACTCTGAAAATAAAAACAGGTCGGAATACTTCTCTCTTGACACAATTTCACTTCTCAAAATGCTTCATCTTCTAAATCCACCTCTTCTGCCATGGCCATGGCCACCACGCCCACCTTTTTTATGGCCCCCAGTTTTCTTACCATCATCCTTGTTAGCAGGTGCTTTCATGTTATCTGGCAAAGGGAGTATCTTATCAACACACTTCCGGAAGCTGAAATCATCAGCAGATCCGTCCTCTCTAACAAGAAAGAAGCAGCGACTTTTCCAGACAGGATGGTAGCGGACCTGGAATGCAGAGACGCCTCCACCAATCTTCTTGTCAGACTCTAAGTGACCCTTCTTCAGCAAGTCCAATAACACCATGTACTCGTACTGTAATATAGAAAAGATGTGGTTAGTTCATCAGATGTGGTTAGTTCATCAGCTTCAGCAACTTAATGATGTATATGCCACACCTATTTTAACTGAATAAGTATCCAATATAATAAGGAACCCATACAGCAGAACCGGGTACTGTAGATGAAGGATGGATGAATAGAGTAGGAAAGAGTTATGGCAGTGACCATCAATTTAGAGTCATCAGTTTCGATAGCATCCATTTTACATGCGACCACTGAATGGTATTGATAACTTGACAGAACCAAAAATAAAAGAAATTATATGATGGATTCATTCAACAAAAGCAACACCGGTATAGAAACACAAGATACTCTAGAATTAAAGGCATCTCACTCTCACCTAAGCGCCCGGGTCAAACCTTGGCGCAAGCAGAGCACAAATGCGGAACTATCCTATGGCAGAGCAGAGCTGCAGGAGAACTAGCAGGAGCATGGAGCACCCCAGGGATGATCCCTGGGATGATAGATTAGGATAGTTTACCTACCATTCCTCCTCCCATGCATAGAGAGGGGGAAAAGGCAACAGTGCGACACTAGTAGGTGATAATATTAGAACTTTAAAAAAAAATATTAGTACAGGTTTCAAATAATCTTTTAAACCATTGACAAAAAAGAGTGGATGAAAAAATAAGAAAGCAAAGCAAACAAGGCATATGATCAAGAATTTACAACCTAAACACTTAACTGCAAGTGTTAAGGATTAAAACAGTACTATAAAAGGAACAATAATAGTACTTAGGGATTAGACGTCCAAATAGCCAAAGAGCTACCTGCATCGTATAATTAAGGATATGAAAAACTAATTTGAAATAATTCATGAAACCAAAATATCACAAAACAAAAAGATTGTAATAGTAGTATAAGATCAAATCACAAATCCAGCACACATGAGTGCTACTAAGCAGTAGTGAACTACAGAAATCATCTAAATAGTCAGGCATAAGAGATAAATCAGATGTAATATTTTCCTCAATTTACATATCAGCATATAACCCTATAATTCCTGAGGCAATAAGCTGTAAGTAATTTACAAGAGTCCATGGCACAGTGGAAGGTGCTAGTGCTCACTATTACAACCTTTTAAGGTGTGGGTTCAAGTCATGTTACCAATCCAAGTAAAAAAAAAAAAACCTTTTAAGTAATAGCAAACTTAGACATTACGTGTTTTCACTTATTTGAGCAGGGGCAAGCCATGATATGTCCTTGCCACGGTTTTGACATAAAAAAAAAAAAAAAAAAAGTGAAGTATCGGATATAATACAACACGATACGTTGTCTATTTTGTAGTATCCGGGTATAATAGGGTACAATTTGTGGATGATATTTTCCAAATAAGAGTCAATTAAAACAGTGAGCTGTGGTCCACTATATTCAAATAAATTACAGAGTTAATGATCAAACGATGCAACATGTTACTGGTTCTTTCAACAACAGAATAAATTAGTCACACTATATCTCTGGCAAATTTATTTTTATTTGTAAATCTTTGTTTAACATGATTTTGCCCCCAAAAATAATTAAAAAAAATATATCAAGGTCAAACTTCATACTCCTATATGGAGGTAATTTTATTTTCCAAGCAAGACCACCACCAGGGGTTTCTGTAAGCAGGGCAATGGGGTTTTAGTGTTTTGACTCATGGTATTATGAGATATAGCGAGAAGGAAATCTTCTTCTACAAGGGTTCTGGGGTCTTCCATGCTTTCAGTTGTGAGGCTAAGGTTTTGGAGCTGATAGAGAAGACAGGCAGTATATTGTGCATAATTAATTGGGGTAAGTAAGATCTTTACTTATGAAGAAAATGGGGTTCTGAAATGACATATCCAACGTCTTCCCATATCCTGAGGTACGAGCAGTTTCATTAGATTAATATAAAAAATAAAAGACAAAGATTAATGAGACAAAGCAATCTGCAGTCTTCTTTTTCCTTTTTCCTTTTTTTTTTTTTTTCAAATTCTTGCACTCTAAGGTCGTTTGGAGATTGCATATTTCTGTGTAAAAACAAAAACCCTTCTTTTAATGAAACTTCCCTTTTCATAGAAGGGAATAAATAAGAAAAATAAAAACAAAAAACAAATGGAAAGCAAATAGAACTATAGAAGAGTAGAGAGACCTCAACGCCAAATTGGGGACTCGATTAGCTTCATGGGGTCTGAGCAAGAAAGGATGAAAATTTCTAGAGGCTTGTGGTTAAAGGAAGGCGATACTATATTTCCTTAAAGAGTCCCGAAGTTAAAAGGAGTGTGACACAGTATATCTTTAAAGTCTCTGCTATAATCAATTACAGGAAATTAGAGATCAAAAGATACCTTAATAATTCCACGACTTAATGCAGTTTTCCAAATTCTGCTTCAACCACATTAAACAGAAGGGAATTGGAAATCTATATCTATATCTATATACACTGACCAAACATCAAAGCACACTGACATGTATTCCTCAAACAGAGTCTTATAAAAAAATCAAAGCATGACCAGAAAGTCGAAAGTAGAAAGATTAAAACAGAGCGAAAAGGAACCACCTCATTAGTGTCTATGTTTGGTTGCCAGTGATGAAGCAACTTGAAGAAGTAATCAAACATATCCACCGACGAGCTGAAAGTTTTGGGTCCGAGACTAACAGCGTCGAGAGATTCCTTTCCTTGTTCAGTTGCTTCCTTGGTTTCTTCTTCTTCTTCTTCTTCTTCTTCTCCCCCTTTATTATCTTCTTCTTCTTTCTGTTCGATCTCCTGGAGCCGTTTCTCCTCGACGGACTTGTCAGGCTTCAATTTCTTGGAGACGGCGGCATCATCTTCCTCGGTCCCATTCGCTTCTTCTCCCTCTTCTCTCGCCCGTTTGAGAGAGGGATTCTGAACGTCCGTGAGATTTGCTTTGACGTCCCCATCGTCGAGGGATTGGGCCTCGAGATCCATGTCCTGTTGCAAGGATTCGATTGCAGCAACTTCTTCTGGTTTGTTGTTTCCTTCTAGGGTTTGAAGAGGAGAGATTTCTTCTGCAACTCCGTCCGCTTCCGCCATTGAGATTTTTGAGATTTGGAATAAGGAAGTATTAGCCGGTGCAGTCGGGAAAGGCTTCAACTTCAGAAGGCTAGGGTTTTTGGTCGCTTCGATGCGCAGGGTTTTGTGGCCTCTTTTATATATAGTAGTGGAGCCCACGTGCAACGAAGGTTCTCTTTCGGTATGATAATTTCTGAAGAAATAAAATTATTGAAAAAGTCAATATTAACTATTCCAATTGAGAATGATCGTGTAACAAATTAAGTAATTTATAATCACTCATTATTCTTATGAAATTTAGTAAAAGCTTCAATAGAAAAAAATAAGAAGAAAATTAAATAACAAGATATATGGAAGGAAACTAATTAAAAAAAAAAGTTGAAAATTAACATTTTCTGGTTGATTAGGCAAAACACTCACTAATTTCAATATAGATCGATAGTCCAGCCTATTTCCTATTAAAATTTGTCTAAAACTTAGCGCCAAATACATACCAAATTCAATGAAACAAAATACTAACCAACCAAAATAATACTCAACTCATAGTTTTAAACGAATCAACAACAAATCACAAGGATTCCAAGCAATCTTTGGCATTCTCATCCCTTCTTCTGACAAGCAAATCGTGTCTTTACAGGTATTGAGATTGAGGTTGAAATTTTCTACACATGAAAATCTCAACTGACTCATTTGAGTTCTTACAATGAATGAATAAATTCTTCAAATACAACCATTTTCATGATCATTTGAGCTAAGCATTTCATCGAAATATAATAATACTAAGTGGGCCCACAGATGTGTAGTTCTCTTTGATTATATATATATACATATAATAATACTAAGTGGGGCCCACAGATGTGTAGAGAAAAAGCATGAAAAGTTCTTATACTAAGTGGGGCCCACAAATGTGTAGTTCTCTTTTATTATATATATATAATATAATAATACTAAATGGGGCCTACAGATGTGTAGATGTAGAGTAAAAGCATGACAAGTTCTTCTATTAAGTGGGGCCCATAGATGTGTAGTTCTCGTTTTATTACATATATATAATATAATAATACTAAGTGGGGCCCACAGATGTGTAGATGTAGAGAAAAACCTTGAGAAGTGGGGCCCATATATGTAGTTCTCTTGTATTATATATATAATATAATAATACTAAGTGGGGCCCATAGATGTCTAAATGTAGAGAAAAAGTATGACAAGTTCTTCTACTAAGTGGGGCCACAGACGTGTAGTTCTATTTTATTTTATATATATAATATAATATAATAATACTAAGTGAGGCCCACAGATGTGTAAAGAAAAAGCATTACAAGTTCTTCTCTTTTACTGGGGCCCACATATGTATAATTCTCTTTTATTTTATATATATAATATCATAATACTAAGTGAGGCCCACAGATGTGTAGAGAAAAAGCATAACACTTTTTTCCTCTTTTATAATAAGGGCATAGATATTATATGATTATTATTATAATATAATAAGAATATATTATTATATTATATTATATTATATTATATTATAATATTTGGGAGGGGCCACAGGGGTGTAGTGCAAAAGTATGCAACTTCTCTTCTTTTTTATAATAAGGGTATAGATATAGATTTTATATTATTATTATATAATAATAATATATTATTATATCATATTATATTATATTATAATAGTTGGGGGTGGGCCCCACAAATGTGTAGTGAAAAAGTTTGTAATTTCTCCTCTTTTATAATAGTATATAAGATATAAGATATAAGATAAGATAAAATTGTAGATAGATTATAATATTTGGGGGATTATAATATTTGGGGGTGGGTCCCATAAAGGTGTAGTGAGAAAGTTTGTAATTTCTTATAATAATATATTATTATATTATATTATACTATTTGGGGGTGGGCCCCACAATGGTGTAGTGAAAAAGTTTGCATTATAATATTTAGAGTTGGGCCCCACAAAGGTATAGTGAAAAAGTTTGCAATTTCTCATAATAATATATTATTATATTTGGGGTGGGCCCTACAATGGTGTAGTGAAAAACAATTTGCAACTTTCCCTCTTTTATAATAGTAGTAGATAGTAGATAGTAGATAGTAGATATTTGAAGGTGGGCCCCACAATGGCGTAGTAAAAAATTTTGCATTATAATATTTTGAGGTGGGCCCCACAAATGTGTAGTGAAAAAATTTGCAATTTCTCAAAATAATATATTATTTTATTATATTATAATATTTGGGGGTGGGCCCCACAATGGTGTAGTGAAAAAGTTAGCAATTTCTCATAATAAAATATTATTATATTATCTGATACTATTTGGGGGTGGGCCCCCATAATGGTGTATTGAAAAAGTTTGCATTATAATATTAGGGGTTGGGCCCAACAAAGGTGTGGTGAAAAAGTTTACAATTTCTCATAATAATATATTATGATATTATATTATAATATTTGGGGGTGGGCCCCACAATGGTATAGTGAAAAAAGTTTGTAACTTTCCCTCTTTTATAATAGTAGTAGATAGTAGATATTTGGAGGTGGGCCCCACAATGGTGTAGTGAAAAAGTTTGAATTATAATATTTTGGGGTGGGCCCCACAAAGGTGTAGTGAAAATTTTTGCAATTTTTCAAAATAATATATTCTTATATTATATTATAATATTTGGGGGTGGGCCCCACAATGGTGTAATGAAAAAGTTTGTATGAGATAGATAGATAATAAGGGTATAGATATTATATTATTATTATTATTACTATTATATATATGATTATATTTTATTATAATATTTTGGGTGGGCCCCACAGTAGTGTGGTGAAAGAACCATGCAACATAGCCTCTTTTATAATAAGTAGATAGATAGATAGATATAATATTTTGGGTAGGCCCCACAATGGTTGGGTGAAAAAGATATTATATAATAATAATATATTATTATATTTTATTATAATATTTTGGGTGGGTCCACAATGGTTGGGTGAAAAAAATATTATATTATTATTATGATATAATAATAATATATTATTATATTTTATTATAATATTTTGGGTGGGCCCCACAATGGTTGGTTGAAAAAAAGTTGCAACTGAGCCTCTTTTATAAGAATATATATATATGAAAATATTCAAGTGCATCTATCCCTCACCCTAGAGTGAGGGATGCTTCTATAAAGAAGATTTTCAAGTACAAAAGGGGGATTCATGTGCAAGAAATGGAAAGTGTCCTCACCCTATGTTGAGGGATTGATGCACACGAATGTCCCCTATATATATATATATATATATATATATATATATATATATATATATATATATATATAGAGAGAGAGAGGCCCGTGGGGTTTGAGAGAAATCTGGTTTTGGAGTGGAAGTGGAACCCCGGAAACGGAAGTCCGCAGGGGGCCACCATTGCAAATCTGCGCTGCTCAATGCATCACAGCATCCGTGGAAAAGTGGCAGATTTGAGAGTTATTTTCTTCCACTGCTTGGTTCCATTAGGGGTGTAAAGTGGGCCATGCCCGCCTGTGAAGAGTCACGATCGTGTTGTGCCATGCCAAGGTCGGCCGGGGTCGGCCAGCATAGCCCACGGCACAGCTTAGGTCATCCCCCATTTGGGCTTGGCCGACTTCTATTATTTTTTTTTTTAAAGATCATATAAATTAAAATAGACTTTATGGACTTTTAGAAGTTCTCAACTTGAAATACTTTTGATCTCTATTTAAATAAATGCACAAACATTGATTCTAATTTACAAATAAAAAATAAGTCATTAGTTATTTTAAGTTTTATATTTTATTTATAGAAATAATAAAAAAATTTATATATAGTTGTCGTGTCGGGCCTCAACCCAGACACCCTGGCCCAACACGACACGGCCTGGGACTTGGGTCATGTCGTGCCCTGCCGAGCAAGCCCAGTCAACGTGATCAACAGGCCGGGCACTACCCAGTCACGTTTTTTTTTTTTCATACTGGACAGGCCCAATTTACACCCCTAGGTTCAACTACAATTTCAATTGTTGTGAAATATTTCCTGCTTTCGATTTTTGGGTTAGGACCCCAGAAAGGAACCTATAAAACAAGACCTCTTTGTAGGATATAGGCATGCTTTGTAAGGATGTTTATTAAATTTCCTCTTCTTGCCAATAATACTAGAACATTGAGACTTTAGTATAGACAACGTAAGTATTTTTCAATACTTCCCCTCGAGTGAAATCCAATCGACACACATTTCAAAGCTGAGTCATTTTTTATGGGATTCAAATTCACAACCGGTTGGCTTTAATACCAAATTCAATTTTCTCTACTAACCAGTCCCACCAAAACCTCGAGAGCTATCTTACTAAATGCAGTCAATTTGGGATAAACTTTATATGGCCTCATTGTGAATAGGTCTTTGTTTGTTTTTTTGTTTGTGTCCCGGTTTTTTTGTGTTATGTAGTTTGTTTGTTGACTTCTTTTTTAATGAACTCACCCTTTCTTGTATCTTATATATATATATATATATATATGAGAAGTGCTCCTATGAGAGATACTCTCACCAACTTTATGGGAGATGGGTAAGGGCCTTCACATTTAAGTTGGGGGTCTTTGCATTTAAGTTGGTGAGAGTGGATATGGAAGTGAGAACCCCTCCCATTATATATATAAAGAGAATGGATTTTTCATGAGGGAGCGCCACGTGGCGGAAGGGGGCTTCATGGGAGGATGACATGTGGCGGCAGGAAATTAATTCTTTTAAATCATCCTAAAAAATCTCTCAATAAAATCCCTATTACCAACAATAATTATCCTAAAATCTCTCAATCCATAAGATCCTCTCTTCTTCCTCCTCCATCTCAGCCCACGTCCCCGCGCAGCAACCCAGACCCATTCCACAATCTCCGTCTCCCTCTTGCCCCAGCCTCGCGCGGACCCATCTCCCTCACGCGGCAGCCCCTCTCTTGGTCTCACCATCATCTCCATCATATCCTCGGAACGCCCTGCGCAACCTGTCGCCACCACCTCCGCCTCTCTCCTTCCTCCTCCCTGCGCAGCACGTCGCCGCCCTCTTCCCACGTGCAGAACAGACGCCCAGCACTTCCACTTCGTTCAGGCTCTTGGAATCACAGCCATTCACTAGGAACAAGCTCAAGTATATATTGGTCACTTTCATCTACTTCGAATAATCCTCGATTTGGTCGTCTGTCTTCCTCGACTTGCTCTCCCGCCCCGCGGCCGCCCGTGACCGGCATGTTTTGCCGGGTTTTGAACTCGCTGGACGATGAACTCATCAGCCAGGACAACCCACGGACGCAGGAGGAGTCCTCGGTCGCCTGCATTGTCAAGAACTCTGAGCCTGAATTATAATGGAATTATATAAATATTCTTTCTTTCTTTAATTACTGTCACATTTATGTTGATTTGTTTTCTCCTATTTAAAATTATAGTTATGTCATTTATTTTCTTGCAGATTTTCTACTTGGTTGGGTTTGGTTTATTTTTTTAAAAAACACTTGTAAGCTTGTGGGTACTTGAGGTTAGTACCAGAAACACCTCGATCCCTACATATGTCACGATCTGTAATGCTTCAGCTTTGCTTTTAGATTTTTTAAGCTTTTCCGATTCATCTTTGTGTGGTTTTTTTTTTTTTTTTTTTGTAAAAATCTTTGTGTGGTTGTTATCTTTCTTTTTGCTTACCTATTTGTAACTGTCTCATCTTTAACTAAATTATATAGGCCAATGGAATCTGTTAACTTAAAAAAGAAAATGGTTCTTTGCATAGTGACCCAATAATATGAAGTGTACTATTTTTTTCCCTCTGTGATTTAAACAACCAATAGATAATATGTTTAATAATGTCTGTTGTTTGCTTCCCTTTTCTTCCTGCAGAAAGTTTACATGTATTTCAGAGGTGCCAAGAATTGAGGTCTGATGCTGTGATCTGTCTTCTCATATTATGTCTGTTCTTTTATTCCCTTTTGCTTTGTAATATACATTACTTTATATAGGTTCTATAATATAGATTGTTTGATGTTGGTCTATTCATGATGAAGTGTGTATTATTTATTTTATAGACATGTCAACGATGATAGAATTGCTAATGACTATCTCCTCTCTCTCTCTCTCTAATACGGGTTTTTGGTTTAATTCTCAGCTGCCATCCATTTTGACAAGGCCACAGGCTTTGTGGTGTTGATGGTGTTACTTTGTGGGCACTCTATCTATAATGAAGAGAAAACATAAACTAAAGTGAGAGGGTCAAAAGTTCCCAATATTGGTCAGTCCATATAAAAATTTTGCAGGCTTTCAACAGTCCGGTGAATTATAAGACATACATCCAAGTCGGTAATGCACGTGCATCATCCAGTAAAAAAAAGCTTATATTTTCATGTCTAATTCATATAAATGTGCCCAATTATAGATAAATCAAGATAATCATGATTTTGACCCTAAGATTTCTCTAAATCTTAGCCCCAAAAATCTCTCTATCAATAATAACAGATCCATCTTTATAATCCATAATCATCAATTTCTTGATTGCTTTCCATTTTTCTGATCCATAATCACCAATCATTTGAATTCCTATCTTGCTATGACGGAAGGAAAAAAAAAATCTGAAAAAGTAAAGGTTGTTTATATAGGTGATCTCTCTCTCTCTCTCTCTCTCCATGCAATATACATGAAGGGGGAGGCATAAAGGTATATGAGGGTCTCCAAAAGCTACTGATGTAATTTTAAATGGAGTTTATTTGATTACTTGAATATTTACTTTCAGATTTAAAATTTTAGTAGTTTCTTTAATGATACTTCTTTGGCTCTATCAATTGAATTATTTATTGTTATAAATTAAGTCCCAAGCTTAGCATGGGCAAAAGTGGGTTTTTTTTTTTTTTTTGCACGTGGAACTATATGGGTCCAACTATAGAGGTCCTTTGATTAGGTAATTTTTACTATTGATTACCACAGGTCAACTATGGACAAGTTAGTACCCAATTGTATTGTTTGCTTTGTAATCAGCAGTAGATATTTTGCATCCCTTGCCATTAAGCTTCATCAACATAAACAGTTTCTTTCTTATAATTATGAACTTTGTTGTTGTCGATAATGTTGATTTCAGCGGTTTATATATATTTATTTATTTCAAGGTTATAGGGATGCAATTTGAAATCAACGAAGGTAGTAAAATGATAATTTTATTTTTTTTATTACTTTTCTTTAATATTTTTTTGTTCTTTGTATGTATGTTTTAGGAAATTGTAATTCACTCTCATTCTGCAATGATTTGTTGTAAATTAAATATTCTAGCGTAGTTGCTGGAGCTTCAATGACCATTACTGCAAATGGTTAGGGAGACACTGTGGTTATATCATCACTCTGATAGAGAAGGAGAGGACCGCATAGAGGCATATACATTGTAAGGACGTCGCCATTGATACCATAAGAACACGCTCAGTTTTATCTTGAATATGATTCAATGTTTTGATATTGATGAATGATTTATATTTATATATAATTTTTTTTAATAAATTTGCCTCTTTAAAATGAGCATGCCTCCCAATTGCATTTTACAATCAATTTGATCTTATTTATGTTTAAATTTACTTTCAGCCAACCTCTATCTCCAACCAATATCCATGCCCCATTAATAAGAAGGGATAAAGGTATATGGGATTCTCCAAAAGATGATGACTAATTCTAAATTTTATGTATAATTAATTTAAATGGAGTTTGTTTATGTACTCGGTATTTACTTTTAACTTAAATTGGGTTTTCCTTCCATGAATTAAAGGCTCGCATTGGACGCGGGCCTTGAAGCGCTAGTCTCTCATAAAGTTGATGAGAGTGTCTCTCATAGGAGCACTTTCCTATATATATATATAGGGAGGTCTTCATATGCATCCATCCCTCACCATTTTTGGTGAGGGACACCCCAAAAGGGGGAGTTTCAAGTACAAAAGTGTGCTTTTGTACCTTACATCAAGTACACTTTTGTACTTGAAACTTCCCATTTTGGGGTGTCCCTCACCAAAAATGGTGAGAGATAGATGCATATGAATATTACCCATATATATATATATATATATATATATATAAAAGAAAAAAACAAGAGAGTATGTCTCCATCTCCACCCATTCCATGAACTTTCTTCCGCCCCATTTCATTCCACGTTCCGACATCCAATCATCCCATTCTCAGTCTTCACGCCCAAAGTCGTCGCCGTGCCTTTGGCTATCTTCCTGATTACTTCGCACAGACAAAATTGATGGTTCGGGCATGGGGACCATCCGAACCTAGGACCGCGTTACCTACAGATTTCTTCTGTCCGTTCAAAATCACCGTTACTATTATCTTCTAGATAATGTAGTCATTAGGTCTAAATTAGGGTTGGGAACTCCACCTTCTGGATTTTTCATTTCACTTTATTTTATTTTGCTGGATTGGACTATTGGTCCAAGGGTGATACTTCAAACTGAAGATTTATATAGGGATCAATTTATGGTGATGTGTTTAAAACTAAGGTGTCAACCTCCTTCAATCGTGAAATCTAAATTTAAGATAAAGTAAAATCATTTAAATTATAATTCAGTCAAGAGAGGCTGATGTAGGTAAACGGAATTGCATCGAAAAGCCAATTTTATGGGTTGTAAGTAATTAATTGATAATATTAATAAGAAATGTTCATGCATACTCAAATAGAATGGGGCCAAGAGAATGAGGAGGACTTAAAAGAAAAAGACGGATGGATATGAAATTAACAGCAAAGCACATACGTTGACAGGGGGCCGGGGGACGGACGTTACATACAAAAATAAATAAATATAATAATAATAAAAGAAGGCAAACCTATACAGGTTCGGAACACCCGAGCCTGGAACACGCACAAACCCAAACCAGTACGACGACCCGAACCCAGGCTGGAGTGTCCAGGTCTATGAAAAAGAGAGTCGCTCTTTGCTTCTTTATTTTTCCATTTCTTATCATATATTATTACTATCCTCGTTCAAACCCCGAAGAACAAGAGAAGAGAACCAACCGAGGGCGAACAAGACCGAGACCTGAACAGGAAGAAGAGATATTTCCCGTTGCCCTAAAAGCTAAAAGTTTTTAGCTTGTTTGAAGGTTCGATCTTCATCTCTCTCTCTTTTCCCTTTCTCCTTTATTTAATGTTTCGTATCGTCTGTTTTGATGCATCGAAGAAGAGTTCAGTTTTGGTGTTTTTTTTTTCCTCTAGTTCTCTCTCATAAACGGAAGATGAATTTCTAGGGTTTCATTTTTGGCATTTTGATTCATTCTAGAAATCTCAAAAAAAAAAAAAAAATTTTTTTTTTGGGGGTTGGGCGTGGGGTTTTTTATCCAGATCTGATCCTGGAAGAAATTCCCATATTTCTTCCAAGTGATTCTTGGATTCTTTGTTGTGATTCTGGTGGTAGGTAGATTTGGGTACTTGGTAGGACAAAAATAAATAAATAAATAAAATGGACAGATAAAAATCTGATCTTTCCACATTTCTTCGAGAATTCTGATCTTTTTCTCTTGAAATGTTTCTCGTGATGTTTTGATACATGCTGCATCCATATTTTTAGGGTTTTTGTTTGTTGTTTGTTTATCTCTCTCTCTCTCTCTCTCTCTTTTCTCATCCATTAGTTTGCTAGCAGGACTTTGACTTTCACCAATTCAGAAGCGCCTTGTGTGTTACTAATTAAGAAGAAATGGGGGATGATCTGGTCTTGGATGTGGACCGTCTCATAAAGCCTGCAACCGTAGAATCCATGCAAGTGGCTGAGGTACCGGGATCTTCCGGAGAAAGCTCTTGTGTGCACGATGAAGCTCCCACATCATCATCATCTTCTTCTTCTTCTTCTTCTTCTTCTTCTTCGGCACCGCCGATGCATTCAGGTGATGATAAGAAGATGGTAGTAGATGGGATGACTGAAGAAGAAGAGCCGCTCATTCAGTCGGCCGAGTGCCGCATTTGCCAGGAGGAGGACCATGTCAATAATTTGGAGGTTCCTTGTGCATGCAGCGGAAGTTTGAAGGTCTCTCTTTCTTCATAACATTTGTTTTTGTAATATGTATTTGTGTGCTTCTATTCTAATTCATGGTTAACTATGATGGAGAACATATTCCTTGCTAATACTATGGATGTATCCAGTTTGCCCACAGGAAATGTGTGCAGCGATGGTGCAACGAGAAAGGAGATATAACTTGTGAAATCTGCCATCAGGTTACTTCACCACCACAGTCCTGTACTTTCTGATTGTCTTTGTATATCTAATTATGCACAAGGTTATTAGGATCATCGTCATCTGGTTCTTATCCCATAAGTCTGGTTGATGTTGGCTAAAAGAGTCCTAAGAGTAAACTCTAAGCAATAGAAGAAGGAATCTTATCTCAAAGCCACATCCCAACTCTAAGTATCTATTTATATCATAGATAATCTGTCTTGAGTATAAAAGTTTATGTCTGGTCTAATGTTACTTATTGTCATGTTTTTTTTTTTTTTTTTGGGTTATTTAATGGATCCCAATTGCTATTTTAGATATTGAAAATCTTATAACTTGGGGAACAATTAAAAGGAAGTCTAAGTTTAATGCCTCTTTACCAAAAAATGTCACAAGTCTCTTCTTTTTTTGCAGTGTAATCTTTTATTGTTTGTTCTAACGGCTTTATCCTCAGTGAAGAGGACAAGAAATCAAAACTGTTATTAATCAAACATGGATTGTAATTTTAGGTCCATAACATCACTTTGTTGTCATTGTCGCCATTAGTTTCTTATAGATCCCATAACCATAGTTACAAAATTCGGTTCAGCTAGTTGGCCGGCCAAACCGTATCACCCCCGAGAATAGTTTTGATTAGAATTTTGGACCATGTCAGACAAAATTCGGAATTTCTAGATTTCGGCCGAAATTCTGAAATTTAGCCAATTTATATATAAAAAAAGAAGTAGAGAAAACCCTAAAAGCAATAAAAAAGAGAGAGACACCAAATGTCTTAAAAAAAAAAAACCCAGAGAGAGAGAGAGGGGTACCTGTATCTGCTACTCCAAGGTCATATTCTTCTTCTTCTTCCTCTTCCTCTTCCCTTATCTTTTTATTTACCTATTCTCTCTCTTTCTATCTCAACGAAAGTCGAAAGGGCCTTTTTCTGTTTCCTCATATGCACGGCTAAGCTGCCCTTTTCCTCTTAAATAAAAGCCAAGAGGCATGTAACTCTACTGCGGGCCACCTGTTAAAATCCAAGCTGCTCAAAACAATAATTGAAATAATTTAGTCCAATACATGGATTCATGGAAAATTTGTGGGGTCCACTGTCCACCTATTAAAATAATTCAATCCAACAAATACTTGGGCCACTAATTGAAATAATTCAGTCCAACTAATACATGGGCCATATCCAAATTCCCTTTTAATAGAAAATGGGTCCTAGTCAAATTTCACTCTAATAGGAAATGGGTCTAGCCAAATTTTATTATAATAGGAATAGGACCCTAGCCAACTTTTACTTCTAATATAAAATAAGGTTATATAGCCTTACCCAAATTTCGTTCTAATAGGAAATAAGCCCTTTCCAAATTTAACTCTAATAGGAAATGGGCCTAGCCAAATTTCACTCAAATAGGAAATGGACCCACTATTAGATTAATCACATTTAAATTTTTTATAAGAAAATTGTAAAAAAAAAACCCTGAAATTTAGTAATCTTTGAAAAAATATATATATATTTTTGGTGTATGTATACATATAAATATATATATTATTTTTTCAAAAAATTCACCAAAATTTTGAATCGGCCGAACATTTCGATTTGGTGGCTAAACCGAAACAGGCTCCAAAACAAACTTCTCAACTACGCCTGTAACATATTTTAAAACTAAACTAGCATGATGAGTGTTTGTCTGTGACTGCATAGATCTAGCTGTCCATTTAAGACAATGGCAAATGATTGTGAGCTGCTCTTTGTTTTTCTTTTTTTTTTTCTTTCTTTTTTTTCCTTTTCTTTTTATTTTTTCGGTGTCTTTTATTATATGAAAAACAATGTGTGTTGGTTTTGTGTCCCACATAATCCCTGTCTGCTATCGAAAGACTTCTCGAGTTGTCAATGACAAGCTCTCATCATCCAAGTAGAATTAGATTACATCTACAAGACTACAACTACTTTCTGAAATATAATGCCACATTCCATTCAATAAAAAACTCTGCACCTCATTTGTGGAGACTTGTGACCAAGTGCATTTATATTATATTTATTGTTTTATAATGTAGCTTAAAACTACAAATTATATAGTTATTGGTTTCTAATTTTCTGCTAACTTTCTTATTATATTTTAATTTGAAGGAAGGGACAATCTTTTCCTGCGTAAAAGTGTCATACTTTTGACTTGAAATATATGAGAGGGACATGCAACATACCAAAAATGAATAGTTGACATGGAAGATTTGGGTTAACCTTTTGTGAGAGAGAGAGAGAGAGAGAGAGAGAGAGAGAGAGGATTTCCATTTTTGGCTTGTTTCTGAGAATTTTTATGGATCTTTTGTTTTGAGATTTCTTGAGCTTGCAATTTTTTTGTCTAGCGTATGCTGTATATGTTCTAGAAGTACCATATAAATTTCATGATTTTCAGGGAAGAAAAGTACGGGGTATCAAGGCCAGTAAGAATAGGAACATTATATGATAAGAATGATGTAAAAATTTTCTCCAGATCAGTGGGGATCATCGATTCAAATGAGGCAGAATATTTGAATTTCAAGGAGGCACTAAGAATTTGCCTTTTTTTTTCCAGATTGGTTAATAGTGGAAAGTGAATCTATTAAAATGCTTTAAGTTGGGTTCTAAAGGGGATGAAGTGAATTAGGACAATAAATTCCATTATAAATGGAATTAAAAGAAATGTGCAAGCTAATGGAGGTGCTTCTTCAGCTTGTCCAGAAGAGGAAGCCAATTCATTAGCTAAAGGAGTAGTTGATAGAACTAGTTGTATATGGCATGCATGTTCTATTTTTTTTGCCTTTCCTTACATGTCCTTCTATTGATATATGTCTCTTCTGTATAGACAGTAATCCTTACTCTTTCTTTCATTGTTTTTTCAACCGAGTTTTATCATTATCATGCACAATCCCCCAAACAAAGGTAGAAAAAATAACAATTGCTGAGTGACATGTTGCTGTCAACTTGACTCCACTGAGTTATTTTTCACACACTTGACTAGTCAACTGACCTGACCTGTACATTTTAAGATGAGCCTATAACTTTTCTAAGCAAGTCTAGTTGACTCAGTTGATCCCAATCCTTGCACAAGTTAAGTTTTTGAATGTTGGGTTGATTTTACATGTTGCTTGCGGTGGGCCAAAACCTATACAATCTACAATTGTGAGATTCAGACCTGGAACTTCTACTTCCATAAAGGAGACAACTTATCACTGGTTGAATCATGGATGGTTGGCTAATTCTATCCATACAATTTCAAACAGGCCTAAAACTCGTTGACATCCTAATTACCTAGTATATCCTCAATATGAATGGCTTGTAAAATGCATGACTTTAGGGTACAGTTTCTGGATTTTGAGACTACTTCTATGTCTATAATTTTTTGGCAATGTTAAATAGATATAGGTTGGTGAATTCAAAGGTACATGTGAAGAAAGATTGATCCTTGCCTCCTTTTTCACCACTGCTCATCCAAATGGAGAAGTATATGGAGTATGGACCAATTCGAAAAAAGGGGAAATGCATGCTAATTTTGAGAAAATAACAGTATATAGTACTACTATTGCACTTACGGGTTTAATTTTGGTTGATACTTGATACTGATACATAACAACCGTATCAGCTCCCATGGTTACACATTTCAAGCGTATCTGAAGTTGTGAAATCTCATGTCTCCATGTATTGATAACCCCCCATATTGCACTTGCATTTGCATTTTTTACTAGATGCATGGCTTTAAGCTAGAAGACCATTTTAGTAGTCTGTGGATTGTGTAGCATTTAGTGAAGTTTACACGTGGGTCATTTTCACAGTAACCTAACCCCTAAAACTTCCCACTAATTCAAGAAAAGATTATAATTCCCTGAAATTTGTATTCTGTCTATTTTGGCTTCTATATCACTTCATCATCATGTTTCCAAACTACTTGTTCTGCTGGGCATTCATCGACTTGTGTCCACAGTCCACACTTTCAATTGAAGAAAATATTGGAACTGTTGAAAATGTACTATTTGTTTGTTTTGGCTTGTAAGTTCTCATGTGATTATCATGCATTTTGATATCCTTGTTCTTCTACGCCTCATAAGTTGTATTCACCAGAAGTTTGGGTACTGTGCAAGGTTCTGTTGTCTTATGCCATACGATAGAATTCTGTCATACTTATTTTTTTATTTAGTAAATATTCAATTACTTTTAAACTAAGGGAGTTGATGATAGCTCCGACAGACCTAGCACTCTTGTGAATGGAGTGAGACATCAGGATTTATGTATTTGTCTATTTATGCATTTTCTTGGTGATATATCTTTTTCCTCCTTTCTAATAAGTAGATTTCTTACGTGGAAGCTTACTTATTATCTTAATATGAGTTCAGCGCCAAGTATTTCAGTTCAACTGACTTATGACGTGCATGATATACAGTCCTACAAGCCTGGTTATACTGCTCCACCTCCACGTGTTCCATCTGAGGATACAGCAATTGACATCAGGCAAGTCCATTACCATCTATTTTGCATTTTCGACTTCAAGGATTCTAGTAGTCATGAAATGATGTGATGTGATGGTTCACTTCATTGTTTATCAACATGAGTTTGAAGTTTCTTTTAAAAGTTAAGTTTACTAGTTGAGAATTAAAAACTTTTAAGCTTTGTTAGGTTGTCTTATTATACTTTGTTTTTTTTAATTGAGTTGCAGTGGAGGTTGGACCATCTCGGGCACACCATTGGATTTGCATGACCCTCGACTCTTGGCAATGGCAGCTGCAGAGCGTCATTTTCTGGAAGCCGAGTACGACGATTATGCTGCCACCAATGCCAGTGGTGCTGCATTCTGTCGCTCTGCTGCTCTAATTGTAAGCCTAACTTTATTTTCTGCAGTTCATGCAGCATTTTGTAGCCTTATATTATAGGGTTTCCCAAGCATTTTGTTTTGTCATGATTAGTAAAAAGATTTAAATAGTACAAGCTGCAAGGAAAAGTACTCATCTATTGCTTACAGAGTTACAGGCAGTGGCAGAGCCAAGATTCTCTCTTAGGGGGGCAAGAAATTTATAGCTTGGCAAGAAATTTCAGAAAGAAATTTTTTTTAATAGATTAGCATTATATCAAGAAGTTAAAATTATGTGTTCACCCCAATTAACATATTAACATATTAAACTATCTATTAGATTATATCCTAAAATGATAAAAATGATTAATTTGTATTGCTCTCCATACCCAACAACATTCAATAATGGGTCCAAAAGCTAGAGAAAAATTATAAATTACATGATTTAAGCATATTTACTTGTGAGCACGCGTTTCTAGTTAAAAAAATCAAATTAAATTATTTTATTGAACGTCATAATATGGGGTTGATGTCCACAAAAGGTCTTGATTTTTAGCCTATTGTTTAAAGCTCAAATCCTTCTATTACTTTAACAATAATGTTAAGGCTGATGGGAACCTTTGGGCATGCAATTATCACTTGGGAATTAGATTTAATCTAATCTAATTCAGAATTTGAATTAAAAACTCAAAAACTCAGATTTTGATATTTGAATTCTAATATTAATAAAGGGCGAAGAAAAAAAAGGAAGAATAATCAAGCACCATGGACGCCTTCTTTGAGCAATAAGGTCAAAGAGAAGGAAAGGAATGTGATATAGGGTGTTGTCTTTTGGCTAGAAGTAAAAGATGAAAATGCCCTTATGTGTTTTTGAAAGTTATTTCTTTAATAAGAGGGGAAAAAAGATTTTAAGAGGCAAAGAAGTCAAAAAAAAAAAAAAAAAGAAATGTTGGGAAGGGGCAAAGGACCAAAATGTCCCTAACATTTTTCAATTATTTTCTCCTATTTTAAAGGAGGCAAAAAGTCCAGAACGGGCAATTGCCCCTCCTGGACTCCATGTGGCTCCGCCACTGGTTACCGGTACCTTGAATTATTGAAGGGCAATAATTAACTTGTAGATACTTGGGGTTCATTTGGAAATCTGGGCTGTTTGAAATAAAGCTGTTTGAAATAAAGTTGATTCAGTTAGATCTATTTGAAATAGGTTGTTTCAATTGGAGTATTTTACAAATAATACTGTTTGGCAAGATGCGTGGTATGTTTGATTCAATTGAAAGCATACTTGTTATGTGAGTAAACTTGTTATATAGTAAAAGCAGTATAGGAAATCTCGTCATAGGGCAAACTTGTTAGAAAAAAAGACCAAAAATTCTGTATCTACTTTAGACATTGACATCAGATTCGTTGGCTTCTCTTCCCTTCTGTGATTTTTTGAAAAAGAGGAAAATGGTTTTAATGCTGATTCAATCAGAGAAGGAAATAGACATTTATCAAACTGTCTATTTCCCTGACATTTGTTTGGATCAATTTAAAGTTAGATACATCCTATTGTTGGGAGACACCAAACAACACCTAAATTGTAATTTCTCTGTCCTTTTGTTTGAACATTTGAATATTTGTGTCATTTGTCTTATTTCCCCTTTGATTCATCACAAGTGCTCGGTTTAATTAGAAAAGAATGTTTTCATCATCATCAAAGCCTTGTCCCAACTATGTTGGGGTCAGCTATATGAATTTTGTTTCTCCATTTTCATATTGGGGATGCGACAAATGTTTTACGCTAGCTGTCAACCTATCTTATGCAAACCCCTTCTTTATCTGGGCTTGGGATTGGCAGTTATTGCAACCAGCAGAGTTAGAAGAATGTATATTTTACTTCTTTCTTTCTTTTTATTTTTGTTGGTGTTTCACTTGTCCGAGACTGGCAAGCCTTTTTCTTCCATTGTCGGGGATCGATCCATGGTGCCTTGCCACTGATCTAATAGTGGGTCTGCATTGTAGCCAATATACATTTCCCTACTGCTATTATTATTATTATTCGATGTTCCTTTCTAGTTCTTTCGTGTTTGGACTTCTAAAATGTTATTGAATTTGCTGCACTGCAGTTGATGGCTCTTTTGCTTTTGAGGCATGCACTGGCAATTACCAATGGTGATAGCAAGGATGATGCTTCCGCCTTTTTCTCTGTAAGTAGGATTTGAGAATCATTTTACCCTAGTCCTTCCTGCTTTTTTTGTATTATTATTGGTTTCTTTTTTTTTTTAGCTTCAGGCTTGATATTTCTTTGAGATCACAGCTTATGCTTTAACTATTTGACATTAAACAGCTATTCCTGTTACGAGCTGCTGGTTTTCTATTACCATGCTACATCATGGCTTGGGCCATTAGTATCTTGCAGCGCAGAAGGCAAAGGCAGGTTAGTTGATTGCTCATTACAATTCTTTATATCATTCTGTATGCTTAAATTGTTCCTGTTGTTTCATTTTATTATTTTTTTTATGGAGAAGGCATTTATTGATTCCTTGCGTGACTGTATTGAAGACTTTTCAAGAAGTCATCTTGTATCTATATAGCGTGGGTTGATTTTGCATAATTGTTATGGTCCAGTGAGGAATCACAATTGTATTGACTGGTGACCAAAATATTTTCTTTTTTTTTTTGCCCTTTTTCTAGCACATTTGAAATACTTATTAAATTTACTTCATAGAACCATTCACTATTTATAAAAGAAATGAAGGAAAAGAAAAGTGTTTTAGGCTCTCTAGCCCCTCCTCAGTTATGAATTCTTCGAAATTGACATTACCCCTGCACCAAACCTGTGGCACTAGTCTAATAGTTTGTGATGGGCACTTTTTTTTATTCTCTTTATTTTCTGTTCCATTTTTTAACAAATAGTGGTAAATTCATTTCTTTTGTTGTTTGGTATAAGATTTTTCCATTGAGCGGAAAAATTCAATTACAGACGAGCAAAGATAAATACGATGAAAATAACACACACATGGAAAGTTGCCTTTAACTGTCAGCTACCAAATCGTGAACTTGTGAACTTGAACACAAATTAGTTGAACCGTGATAGAGGTTGAAAGGGGAGAATATTAAAAATTAGTTTAATGGATGAAGGCAACAAAAAAAGTATGGTTTTGATATTCTGTGACTTATACTATTCATATTGATTTTTAAAACATTGATCTGGACAATGCCTCTTATTTCTTACCCATCTTTAAAAAGAAGAAGAGAAAAGAAAAAAGCCTTGTCTTGTCTCCTGGTATTTTTCGTTAAATAATGTACTAGGGAAGCATTTATGACAGGCGTTCAAGTTTGAATTTTACAACTAAATAGCAGGAATCTGACTTGGCCTTCTTGGCTATCAGTGTCGATCAACTTTGATGAATTCATATATTGAACTGAAAGGCAGATGCTAAAGTTCAACTTTGAACCTGGCCATGAGATTCAGATTTTACTGGAAATGAACTACATATAAGTTTGTGATTACTCAGTTATGATAAGATGTAATTCCTTCTAGCAAAATTTTAGAAGTCGTGTTCTTTTTTTTTGGGGGGTGTTTGTGGGGGTATGGCCTGGAGAGGTGTACTAGCTGTCCCTCATTGGGACATAGCCTAAACCAGCATTGTTGACATGTTCATGGACTCATTGAGACAGTGCCTAAACCAACACTGTCGACGTGTTTGGAAGTCCATTATTATTTGATAGTGTTCTCATTCTAATTGAGCAATCTAAATAGCAGGAAGCAGCAGCATTGGCGGCTGCAGAAGTTGCCTTTGTGTTGCAGTCGGGACAGAGAAGAGGCCTGCAGTTTACTATTGCTCCAGGGCCAACTGCCACTCCTCATCAGGAGCCGCTTCAATAATAAAGCCGAAATCCAGTAAGATTCACATTTCAGTTTCCCGGACTGTTGGTGGCAAAAATACATTTGGGAAATGCAACTTCTTGAAGTGCAGCAATTGTTGTAGAAATTGTGTTTGTTTAACATAAAACATGTTTTGTGTAGTTTACATTAGGCTTTTTATAAAGCGCAGAGCTGCTGTCGTGTACATAAGCTCAAATTTGGGTGCTGTATTTCCCTTGTGAACAGTAGTAGGCTGATTCACAAAAAGAAACTTATATTTCATTTTGAGATGATGAACTATCAATGATTCTCCTTGGTTTTCCCTTTTCTATGGCTAAATGACATTCACACTTCCATTCTCCTTTTGGAAGGAACTCAGGGAAGCAATAATAATGAACTTTGCAGATATCGCATCTTAAGACACCATATCTAGTGTGTTAAGGAGTTTCTCTTTTCTTCTCTCAATATGATATTGCACAATTTTTTATTGTTTTGTTTTTTGAATAGTAACTATAACTATGTTTATTAAACATCAACAGTAAAACTAGTACAGTATATCAGCGATCGATACTGAACCGAAAGAAAGAAAACCCAGATCAATACCCCAAAAGGACACCGCATGCGCATAACAAAAAAACAGAAGAGGGCACACAGATCGGTCAATAACACTTGGAAGTCCTTGTCTGTGAATGCGCTGGTAGTCACCTTCGCTTTTAGTTATTTGTTTTTCAGTGACGGCCATATCAGTTCAAATACTTTCCATCACTTAATCAGGCCTTCCAGTTGTGTGGAAAAGAAAATTGCACTGTGATATTGCAAGTGACTTCAATAATTTATGGTAGCTGTCAAACTTGCATGTAGAAGATTGCGGCTAATCTGATCATTTTAAATTTGTGGTGGTTGTTCCAACTTCCAATTTATCTATTTTTCAACATGGCCCATCAACATTGGTGGATGTTACACAAGTTGCCATGCTCCAGTTGAAGCTCAGTATGCTCATCTGTAATTAGAGATTTTTTAAACCGTCTTAATTATTGTTGCTGCGGATGGTTCATTATAACACTTAGAAGTACTGTGATAGTTCTCATCAAACTGATGGGTCTGTTAAATTTTCATTATATAGGCTCCACAACAATGGTTGGTTCGAGTATTATGCTCAATTTTTTCAGTTAACCCTTGGCTTGGCGGATGTGCCCTTCAGTAATCCTTGGCTAATGTGCCCTTTTGAGAAACACTTATATACCTCTGCTGACCGAATAATTTTTTTGCATCTGTGTTGTATTCACAGTCTGGCTTTACAGGGCCACTTATGAAATAAGTTCTTGTGTGGCCAATTCCTGTCTATTATGTGCAAACAAACATGCGTTAGGCTGTTAAATGAAGGGTTATGATAATCTGATGAGGTCGGTTTTTTATTGGCGTATCTACCATTAGCTTTTCCACTGCCCTCAAGCTCAAAACCCACCAGCGCACCTCATCTTAGGGAGGCATTGCAAACACAGGGGCCTCTCATGATTTGCATGCTTTCTGGTGACCCATACAGTGTGAGCCATTCATCTTAGGATTGGTCTGACCTCTATGACAAATCAATGATATGTATGAGTGTAAAATTTAATAACATGCAACACTGACTACATCTGACGGGTCTGAGTCCATGGATCTATAACTCTTATTTTGGGTTCTGGTCAGGAGCTGTGGACTCTACCCCATACCCAAATATACTTTAGGTCCAATACAGAAACCCGAGTCCTAACAGTAATATGAAAATGGTTTTTAAGTACCGCTATCCTGCTTTTAAATCTTGGATTCCAGGTCGAGGTAAATAGGTACCCGCCCTTTGGCATTCGAAGAGGAGAGACCCAAGGGAATGGACCTATAATGTGAATGGGTGCCATTGTTGATTGAATTCTTACCAAAGAATATAAGAAGGGTAGGGATGGGCTCTAAAGTCGCATTTTCCAATTTTCCTCCTCTTTGAGAGGATGAAATCGGCGGAACTCCTGCAATCCGATTTTCTTGCCCCTTTTTCCCTTCTTTTGCTTGTTGGTGGGTCACGGGTTGGGGCTTAGTTCACAAAATGATGGATGGAAATGTATGAATAACAATGGGATGAAATAATATCAAATTATGATAAACACACAGTAAATCGTAAATTTACTTTACCGGTGAAGTAAAGTAAATGGTCAATATGAAAGAGAACAAAAGTAAGGCTGTAGTAGAATCAAAAGGTCAGAGAGTAGCAATTTTATTTTTTCTCATAAAGATAAGAGAGTTTTTTTTTTTTGTAAGGGTGCTCAATGGATTTGGTTTTGTGCATGGGGTTTAGTTATTAATTGATGGAGCCGTGCTCAGGTTTATTTTTATTTGCACTTAGTGCTTGAGAGCTAGAATCCCCGTTCGGCCCAAATATATATATATATATATATATATTTATGAGGGAGGGAGGGAGCAGTAATACGGGGACTCAAACCCATGACTTCTCACAGCTGAGCTTATATATATATCTATATAATAAGGGAGAGCAGTTTTTGAATCCCTGGACATTTTGGACCCTTGGATTTATGTACATAAATCCAAGGGCTGAGAAGGGATTCAGGAGCTTGGTAATTTTGTAATTATTTGAAAACAGAAGGGCAATAACTTTTTACTAAGGACAAGAGGATATAGGAGTGCCATTGATTTTCTGTGAAATTACGAAACCTGCCATTATCTTTTCCCAAGAATATGGGAGTGTCCTTGGTTTTCTGTGAAATTACGAAACGTGCCTTTATCTTTTCAAAACTTCCTTGCAAGTAAATATATGATTAAATACATGGCTATGATTGCAATTGAGTGATTGAACGGTGTGGAATTTGGGCCCACAACTTATCAGTTTGCCCCTTCACATATATATGCTGTTTTTCACGGATTGTGGAATCTGGGCTAACTTGGATTGTTTTGGTAGCAGATGCAAACGTGGCTTGCATGCAATTAAACTAGACTGCTTATAGTAGTGGGCCACTTTTGGTATTCAATGGTGGTTAAACAAGGGACCAATTGGCTGGGATGTTTTACCTAAAAAAATAAAATCCGGCTGAGCTTGATTTGAAGCTGATTGATCCAATGGGCCACATAGAAAATTTGAGTTAAATTTGTTAAATTATGGGCGGTGTTAGTTGTTAGGTAGTCAAAAGAAGAGTAATTAGATTTAGTTGTGCTCAGAGCGTGGTGCGTTGTGCCTTCAGGCACAGGCAATTACTAGTATATTTATGAGGGAGGGAGGGAACAGTAATACGGGGACTCAAACCCATGACTTCTCATAGCTGAGCTGGCCTAGGGCTACGAATGTAAATGGGTCCTCGATTATCCGATTACCCGGAGGTTCGAACCCGTTAAGAACCGGGTTTGGGTCCTTATTCGGGCCCCGATGAATAAATGGGTCCAGGTTCGGTTCCACCTTGGTTCGGACCCGATACCCGGCATATTACCTCAATTTTCTAAAATCTAACCTAAAAACCATATTTTTTTTTAATACCATTCTCTACCTAGATCCGGATACGGATCCAGACCCGTCGCATATATGATTCTGGTTTCGGTTTCGGAGCCAATAAATCGGTTCCGAAACGGTTTTGGGACTGGAACCGGTTCCATCTTCTCCTTAACGGTTCCGGTTCCTCATCCACCATAGACCCGAACGGGAACCGACCTGTTTACTACCCTACCTAGGATATGGTAAGAAACTCATTTTTCTGTGCAATAGGTCTAACAAAGGCCGGGCTCGGGCTTCATCATTTTCATGCAGCCTGGGTTCGGGCCAACAACTTCCGGCCTGACTCATGCTTGGGCGAAGGTTAGGATTTTGGTTCGGACGTGGCTGTTGGACATTTCTCGGAATAGCCCTGCCTCGTCAACGAACACCCCTAGTCTTTTTTATGATTCCCCCCGCATGAAAGAGTGTCTTTTTAATTTACCATGTTTTTTTTATAGAGGTGATGGTATTTGAAACAAAATATATATATTTTTTGACACTCTCTTTTTATTGTCTATCGTATTAGCCGTTCAATTTTATGTTAATTGGAAATGGAAAGGTCTTGCGACTTCATTTGGACACTCCCGCAGCCTTACCGCGTCTGGCATGCATTGTAATTGAGAGGAGGAAATCCGGAAATCGCAGTTCATACGGCGGAACTCCTGCAATCTGATTTTGTTGGCCTTTGTTCCCTTCTTTTACTTGTTGGTGGGTCACGGGTCGAGTCTTAGGTCACAAAATGATGGATGGACATGTGTGAATAACAATGGGATGAAATAATATCAAATCACGATAAACTCACAGTAAATCGTAAATATACTTGACCGGTGAAGTGAAGTAAATGGTCAATATGAGAGAGAACAAAATTAAGGCTGTAGTATAATCAAAAAGTGAGAGAGTAGCATTTTTATTTTTACTCTTAAAAATAAGAGTGTTTTTTTTTGTAAGGGAGCTAAATGTATGGGGTTTTGGGCATGGGGTTTAGTTATTAATTGATGGGGCCGTGCTCAGGTTTATTATTATTTTTTATTTGCACATAGTGCTTGATAGCCATAATCCCTGTCTGGCCCAAATATACATATATACATATATATAGCTATGAGGGAGGGAGGGAGCAGTAATGCGGGGACTCAAACCCATAACCTCTCACAGCTGAACTGGCATAGGGCTTGGGATGTAAATGGGTCCCCGATTCTCTGATTGCCCGGAGGTTTGGACCAATTAAAAGCTGTTTGTGCTCATTCCTGATACGCACCCTAATGTATTGACCCCCCGTGCCTCTGTTAGATTGTCATGCAATCAGGTGGGTCCCAGTCGAGTTTGTTACATATATGTTTTTCGTTGAAGAGTAGTCGACAAAGATTGTTCAGGTGAAGCAAATTTTGGAGCAGTGACCCCCATGGGCCTCTCATGATTTGCATGCTTTCAGTTGACCCATACAGTGTGAGCCATTCATCTTAGGATTGGTCTGGCCTCTATGACGACTCAATTATATGTATGAATGTAAAATTTAATAACATGCAACACTGACTACATCTGACGGGTCTGAGTCCATGGATCTATAACTCTTATTTTGGGTTCCGGTCCGGAGCTGTGGACTCTATCCCATACCCAAATATACTTTAGGTCCAGTACAAAAACTCGAGTCCTAACAGTAATATGAAAATGGTTTTAAAGTACCGCTATCCTGCTTTTAAATCTTGGATTCCTGGTCGTGGTAAGTATGTACACGCCCTTTGGCATTCGAAGAGGAGAGACCCAAGGGAATGGACCTATAATGTGAATGGGTGCCATTGTTGATTGAATTCTTACCAAAGAATATAAGAAGGGTCAGGATGGGCTGTAAAGTCGCATTTTTCAGATTTCCTCCTGTCTGAGAGGATGAAATTCGGAAAGTTGCATTTTCCAGATTTCGTCCTCTCCGAGAGGATAAAATCCGGAAGTCGCAGCTATACCACGGATGAAAACGGCGGAACTCCTGCAATCCGATTTTTTTTGCCTTTTTTCCCTTCTTTTGCTTGTTGGTGGGTTACGGGTTGGGGCTTAGTTCATAAAAAGATGGATGAAAATGTGTTAATAACAATGTGACGAAATAATATCAAATCACGATAAACACACAGTAAATTGTAACTTTACTTTACCGGTGAAGTGAAGTAAATGGTCAATATTTTTTTATTTTTTCTCTTAAAGATAAGAGTGTTTTTTTTGGAAGGATGCTCAATGGATTGGGTTTTGGGCATGGGGTTTAGTTATTAATTGATGGGGCCGTGCTCAGGTTTATTTTTATTTGCACTTAGTGCTTGAGAGCCAGAATCCTCGTCCGGCCCAAATATATATATATATATATATATTTATGAGGGAGGGAGGGAGCAGTAATACGGGGACTCAAACCCATGATCTCTCATAGCAGAGCTGGCCTGGGGCTAGGGATGTAAATGGGTCCTCGATTACGGAGGTTCGGACCCGTTAAGAATCGGGTTTGGGTCCTTATTCGGGCCCCGATGAATAAATGGGTCCGGGTCCAGTTCCACCTTGGTTCGGACCCGATACCCGGCATATTAACTCAATTTTCTAAAATCTAACCTAAAAACCATATTTTTTTAATATCATTCTCTACCTAGATCCGGATACGGATCCAGACCCGTCGCATGTATCGTTCTGGTTTCGGTTTCAGAGCCAAAAGATCGGTTCCGAAACGGTTTCGGGACTGGATCCGGTTCCACCTTTTCCTTAACTGTTCTGGTTCCTTGTCCACCATAGACCCGGACGGGAACCGACCTGTTTACTACCCTACCTAGGACATGGTAAGAAACTTATTTTTCTGTGCTATAGGTCTAACAAAGGCCGGGCTCGGGCTTCATCATTTTTATGCGGTCTGGGTTCGGGCCAACAACTTCAGGCCTGACTCATGCTTGGGCCAGGGTCAGGCTTTTAGTTCAGACGTAGCTGTTGGACATTTCTCGGAATAGCCCTGCCTCGTCAACGAACACCCCTAATCTTTTTTATGATTCACCCGCCTGAGAGAGTGTCTTTTTAATTTACCATGTTTTTTTTTATATAGGTGATGGTATTTGAAACAAAATATATATTTTTTTTGACACTCTCTTTTTATTGTCTATCGTATTAGCCGTTCAATTTTATGTTAATTGGAAATGGAAAGGTCTTGCGACTTCATTTGGACACTCACGCAGCCTTACCGCGTCTGGCATGCATTGTAAAGTCGCATTTTCCGGTTATCCTCCTCTTTGAGAGGAGGAAATCCGGAAATCGCAGTTCATACGGCGGAACTCCTGCAATCCGATTTTTTTGGCCTTTGTTCCCTTCTTTTACTTGTTGGTGGGTCACGGGTCGAGTCTTAGGTCACAAAATGATGGATGGACATGTGTGAATAACAATGGGATGAAATACTATCAAATCATGATAAACACACAGTAAATCGTAAATATACTTGACCGGTGAAGTGAAGTAAATGGTCAATATGAGAGAGAACAAAATTAAGGCTGTAGTATAATCAAAAGGTGAGAGAGTAGCATTTTTATTTTTACTCTTAAAAATAAGAGTGTTTTTTTTCTCATAAGGGAGCTAAATGTATGGGGTTTTGGGCATGGGGTTTAGTTATTAATTGATGGGGCCGTGCTCAGGTTTATTATTATTTTTTATTTGCACGTAGTGCTTGATAGCCATAATCCCCGTCCGGCCCAAATATACATATATACATATATATACTTATGAGGGAGGGAGGGAGCAGTAATGCGGGGACTCAAACCCATGACCTCTCACAGCTGAACTGGCCTAGGGCTTGGGATGTAAATGGGTCCCCGATTCTCCGATTGTCCGGAGGTTCGGACCCATTAAAAACTGTTTGTGCTCATTCCTGATATGCACCCTAATGTATTGACCCCCCGTGCCTCTGTTAGATTATCATGCAATCAGGTGCGTCCCAGTTGAGTTTGTTGCATATATGTTTTTCGTTGAAGAGTAGTCGACAAAGATTGTTCAGGTGAAGCCAATTTTGGAGCAGTGACCGCCATGGGCCTCTCATGATTTTGCATGCTTTCAGGTGACCCATACAGTGTGAGCCATTCATCTTAGGATTGGTCTGGCCTCTATGACGACTCAATTATATGTATGAATGTAAAATTTAATAACATGCAACGCTGACTACATCTGACGGGTCTGAGTCCATGGATCTATAACTCTTATTTTGGGTTCCGGTCCGGAGCTGTGGACTCTATCCCATACCCAAATATACTTTAGGTCCAGTACAAAAACTCGAGTCCTAACAGTAATATGAAAATGGTTTTAAAGTACCGCTATCCTGCTTTTAAATCTTGGATTCCTGGTCGTGGTAAGTATGTACACGCCCTTTGGCATTCGAAGAGGAGAGACCCAAGGGAATGGACCTATAATGTGAATGGGTGCCATTGTTGATTGAATTCTTACCAAAGAATATAAGAAGGGTCAGGATGGGCTGTAAGACTCATTTTCCAGATTTCCTCCTGTCTGAGAGGATGAAATCCGGAAGTCGCAGCTATACCGCGGATGAAAACGGCGGAACTCCTGCAATCCTATTTTTTTGGCCTTTTTACCCTTCTTTTGCTTGTTGGTGGGTTACGGGTTGGGGCTTAGTTCACAAAATGATGAATGAAAATGTGTTAATAACAATGTGATGAAATAATACCAAATCACGATAAACACACAGTAAATCGTAACTTTACTTTACCGGTGAAGTGAAGTAAATGATCAATATTTTTTTATTTTTTCTCTTAAAGATAAGAGTGTTTTTTTTTTTTTTTTTTTTTTGTAAGGATGCTCAATGGATTGGGTTTTGGGCATGGGGTTTAGTTATTAATTGATGGGGCCGTGCTCAGGTTTATTTTTATTTGCACTTAGTGCTTGAGAGCCAGAATCCTCGTCCGGCTCAAATATATATATATATATATATATATATATATTTATGAGGGAGGGAGGGAGCAGTAATACGGGGACTCAAACCCATGACCTCTCACAGCTGAGCTGGCGTGGGGCTAGGGATGTAAATGGGTCCTCGATTATCCGTTTACTCGGAGGTTCGGACCCGTTAAGAACCGGGTTTGGGTCCTTATTCGGGCCCCGATGAATAAATGGGTCCGGGTCTGTTTCTACCTTGGTTCGGACCCGATACCCGGCATATTACCTCAATTTTCTAAAATTTAACCTAAAAACCATATTTTTTTAATATCATTCTCTACCTAGACTCGAATACGGATCCAGACCCGTCGCATATATCGTTCTGGTTTCAGTTTCAGAGCCAAAAAATCGGTTCCGAAACGGTATCAGGACTGGATCCGGTTCCACCTTTTCCTTAACTGTTCTGGTTCCTCGTCCACCATAGACCCGGACGGGAACCGACCTGTTTACTACCCTACCTAGGACATGGTAAGAAACTTATTTTTCTGTGCTATAGGTCTAACAAAGGCCGGGCTCGGGCTTCCTCATTTTTATGCGGCCTGGGTTCGGGCCAACAACTTCAGGCCTGACTTATGCTTGGGCCAGGGTTAGGCTTTTAGTTCCGACGTGGCTGTTGGACATTTCTCGGAATAGCCCTGCCTCGTCAACGAACACCCCTAATCTTTTTTATTATTCACCCGCATGAGAGAGTGTCTTTTTAATTTACCATGTTTTTTTTATATAGGTGATGGTATTTGAAACAAAATATATATTTTTTTTGACACTCTCTTTTTATTGTCTATCGTATTAGCCGTTCAATTTTATGTTAATTGGAAATGGAAAGGTCTTGCGACTTCATTTGGACACTCACGCTGTCATGCAGCCTTACCGCCTCTGGCATGTATTGTAAAGCAGCCTTACCGCCTCTGGCATGTATTGTAAAGTCACATTTTCCAGTTTTCGTCCTCTCTGAGAGGTGGAAATCTGGAAATCGCAGATGCACCGTGGATTCATACGGCGGAACTCCTATAGTCCGATTGTTTTGGACTTTGTTCCCTTCTTTTACTTGTTGGTGGGTCATGGGTCGAGTCTTAGGCACAAAATGATGGATGTACATGTGTGAATAACAATGGGATGAACTAATATCAAATCACGATAAAGACATAGTAAATCGTAAATTTACTTTACTGATGAAGTGAAGTAAATGGTCAATATGAGAGAGAACAAAATTAAGGCTGTAGTATAATCAAAATGAGAGAGAGTATCATTTTTATTTTTACTCTTAAAAATAAGAGTTTTTTTTTTTTTTTTTTTTTTTTTTTTTTTTTTGTGTAAGGGAGCTCAATGTATTGGGTTTTGGGCATGGGGTTTAGTTATTAATTGATGGGGCCGTGCTCAGGCTTATTATTATTATTTATTTGCACGTAGTGCTTGAGAGCCAGAATCCCCGTCCGGCCCAAATATACATATATATATATCTATATATATATATTTATATTTATGAGGGAGGGAGGGAGCAGTAATGCGGGGACTCAAACCCATGACCTCTCACAGCTGAACTGGCCTAAGGCTTGGGATGTAAATGGGTCCCCAATTCTCCGATTGAGCGGAGGTTCGGACCCATTAAGAACTGTTTGTACTCATTCCTGATATGCACCCTAATGTATTGACCCCCCTGTGCCTCTGTCACACAATCGGGTGGGTCCTAGTCGAGTTTGTTATATATATGTTTTTCGTTGATGAGTAGTAGAGAAAGATTGTTCAGGTGAAGCCAATTTTGGAGCAGTGATCCCCATGGGCCCCTCATGTTCAAAAAGGGAAAGCTGACCTATACCTTGCAAGTCCTTAGTAGTGAAGGGTTGGTTGGTGCGTGCGACCATGGGTAAGTTGACCAGCGTTCGAACCAGTAATGTTGTGGGTGCGACCCATTCATTAGTCATTACCCATTACATTAATTAGCAGCAACAAAAGGAGTTAAGGAGGAGGGCTCCAAACGCCCTTTGAACACGACAGGGCCTAGCAGATTTAAAGAAAGTTGTAAAAGCCACAACTTTGACACAATCCTCACAATCTCCAAAGAAGACCAAAATGATTAAAAACTGAACCAATAGACTCTCCATGACTTGGTCTGCTTCATAGTTCATCCTAATCTTCTCTGTAATTACTTTAACTTTAAAAAGGAGAGGAAGAATGGGTATCTATCAAGTACAAAACTTTAAAAAGGACACATCCGTACTCGATTGCTATATCCAGTAGTGCTACCGCTACTTCTACTTCCTTCCTGAGTATTAGATGCAGATTGAGACCAAATATCATTCAAAACACACATTAAGAAAAAATAAAAAAAATAAAAAAGTTGCAGCTTCCAATAAAAGATGTGCCAAGCATAGCAGAAAAGGGCAATAAAATCTGGAAAGTGCACATCATGCGCTGGCATGTTCTGTTTAAATCACGAGACCAAAAATGTAAGTTGTGACGCCCGGTTTTGTTGCGTGTCTGATGCACTGAAGTATATGGCATATGGTGTATTTGTGAAGTAGCACTTGCAGAGGGATATTTCATATTTTCAGGAGGGGGAATATCGGCCATCAGTGCCTTAAAATAGGATATAGATTAGGATAAAACAAAAGAAAAAGAAAAGAAAAGCATAAAGAAACACATTTAGCACAAGTAACTAAGACGAGTTGTTTTGATGCATGGAATGGAGAGCTTGTGTATTCAAAGGAGAATTCTAAAGTGGAGGAGAGTATCTTGGAATGGCATAAAGCAAGTATATAAATAGTTTGCTGGGTTCTATTCCCCATCCTCTTCTAACCATCTCTCTACTTTATTGAGGACTTGCTTTGCTTGCAACTGTAGCAAAGCCAACTGACCACGGCTCACATGGCAGTGCCCAACAAGCTCAAGGGGCCAAGTGAGAGTCGCCTACAAAAGCAATGCAAATGAGAGAGAGAGAGAGAGAGAGAGAGAGAGAGAGATAAAATATGCCTAGCTTCTCGAGGGGGTGGGCTCCAATCTCTTTAATTCAAGCCTGTCAGAATCTTCTAAAACAGCAGGCATATGATTGAAGTGAATCTAACTTCTTTAACAAGGAGTTTTTGGGGCCTTGGACTTTGTGCTCGAAGACCCAAGAATCCGTAAGTGATATAAAGACTTGGTTATATGTAGAAGAAATGTGTTATAAGTAGAGAGGGATTACAGTCTCAAAGCAGCTTCTTGTATCACAACTCTAGCCAACCAGAGAGTTGTATTTGCCTTTTGTGAGAATAGAAATCATGGGCTTGTATACTCAGAGGGCGTTCATTATTCTTGTATGTGTTGGGCTTGTTGCTATTCTACCAGAAAAGATTTCAGCCTTGATAAGCACAGACGTGGTCTTCAGATGGAATCAAGAATATAGAATAGCAGCAGACAAGTCGCATGTCCTCAAGCGCGTCTCTGTCAAGGACATGAATACCAAGAAGAACCCGGCACCTGCACCTTCAACTTTCGATCCTAATCGATCGAGCAAAAGAAAAGTTCGAAGAGGATCAGACCCTATTCACAACAGGAGCTGAAATGTAGCTGTTTCTTATTGCAGTCTAGTCCAGCAAAGTTGACTAGTAAAAGAAAAACAAACATATTCTCAGGAAGAAGGCTAGTCAGTTTTCATTTGCTTCTTCAGAAATAGTTTCATTTGGGTTGGTTTTTCCTTTTTCCCATTTTATTTAGCATCTAAATGTTTTGTTGAGAGATGTACAAACTACAGAGCTGTATTCTAACTGAGGTCCATGAAACTGATACAAAGGAGAATATGGTGAGAATACGTATGAAGCTGAATGCCTGAAAAATAAAAAACTATGGGTCTTTTTTTATCTCTAAAATGGATTCATATCTGTTCGCATTAACAACATTGGCATGGTTCTTCCAGATTTTAGTGAAATTCTTTGTCAAATCACAAATGTAGTTGGAAGTCGAGGAAGGTACGATGCAATATACCTTTTGTTCTGAAAATCCTAAAAGCTCCTGTTCAAAATATTTAGAGAAGAATCTCTGCTCTATGTTCATTTCCTAGTGTTGATTTGATTTCTGCTGTGTTTTTTGCCTAATTACTTTAAATGAAAGATGATTTGACGAAAATGCTTTTTTAGATTATAACAGAAGTGTGACAATGTGAGCCCTTGAAGAATGCTGATAAGAAACATTAGTTGCCTACCATAATCCTGAGATGTCCTAGATGTGCATAAAAAAACCTTGGAGGCTTGTTGCCTGTACGACAAGCATAATGTCATTTTGAATGCAAAAACCTCTACATACAATCATTTAAGCAAGTCTACAGGTCCCAGGTATTAAGATATGAGGCACCCAATTGGATTTTCAATCATCAAATGATAACAAGGTAATGTTTGCACATCATACAAGGAATCTCAGCTTTTGCATTAACATAAACGTCTGGACCTGAACGTACCTTTAATAATAGGTAACACAGTGCTGTCCTGATGAACAAATTTGACTAGAGGAGATCTCTACAGATCTTGTATGGAGAGACTAAGCATATGTTCTCTCAAGATCAAATTTTCTGTGATAATTTTTCTTCCAACTTCTTAGGGAGAAATGTTCGCTCGCATAGGCATTAGAGGTTAAAACCATGTCACTTTTGTTCCAAAGCTTCTCCATAATCACAGTTCTGTGTGAACTGAAATTGATGGAATATATTCTCTCTGTGAAGTCTTATCCAAACAGAGGATATTTTACAACTAGCTGCCTCCCAAATCATATGCACAGCATCTCCTTCTTGTGATTGGTACTGACACTCAAAATGATGTGTTCCCTTAATCCTTTCGGCACTCTGTTTTTTTTTTTTTCGATCGGTAACAATAACTTATATTAAAAGAGAATAGAATACAAACAAAGAGAACAAGAAGAAAAGAAAAAAGGGGGAAAGAAACACAGAGGTACAAGAGAAATGTACCCCCTCACACCACAACTACATAATAAAACCCTCCCAAGGGGAAACTCTCTCAACACTTTATTTAGCTAAAGCGTCCGCCATCATGTTTGATGACCTACTCTTATGCTGAAAGCTGACATTAAGTCTTCCGCACTCTGTTTCAGTCTTCAAGTCTAATTCCCCCAAGTAGATTCAGTAAAAAGCCCTTCTTGACAGCATCTGATGCAAGCATAAAGATACAGAATTTGGAATAATCAAGAATGTCCTCGAAAGGAAGTTCGATTGTCACTGATAATGACAAAGATGCTGTGGTGATATGGCATCAAAAAGGCGGTTTGAGGACGGATTGTCTCCATAGATATTCGGACAGAAGTTTGAACTCATTACCCGAACCCCCCCCCCCCCCCCCTTATTGATTCCATTTCCCTGAGCGCTTCCAAAAGAAAAGTGCACTTCTTTCTCAACTTTAAGAAGATAATAAAGTTCTTGGTGGATGAGAGCACCCTGAAACAAAAGATTCAACCGCCCCAAAAAAGGAGTGGTTTGAGGAGAATAAATACAATCCTCATTGATCTGAGCCCTCAGGCATATACACAATATGACAGAGCAATGACTAAATTAACTTTAGCAAACCCTGCATGTACATTGGTAAGCAAATTTCTAACAATAACTGAAGTTAGGCAGCCTCATCTAAAATAAATCAGGTTACAAAACAAATGAACATAGGAAATAAAGATGAATAACTAACTATGCAACTTTAAGCTTCTGAATATGTTAAATGAAGATGCCTAGAACCCCTGAAAAAAGGGAAGAAAGTCTTGATTATATTGTTGAGGAAGAAAAATAAGTTAGGAAATGGCTGGCAATGCAATTGTGAACTTGACTACAGTACGTAGACATGGCTTAGGATTGGTAGCCAAAAACTATGCATCAGTCTTTGAAAAGTATATATGAACGGGCAGTATTTTTTTTTCCCCATTTTGTTTACCAATTTACATTGATTGATTCACAGCATCCAAAATACAATATGGATTGCAAACTTGGGACAGCTCAACATTAAATGTCATTCTCTTCATGTTTCCCATATAATAGAACAAAAAAGATATGATCCATGCTATACAAAACAAATATCCTGAAAGTGGGTCTTGTGGCATGTTGGTTTTTGGATTAGGGATCTCCTATATATCAGCTCCAGTGTACAGTGACTATGAGGCATTCATTATAGTTTTATTTCAATTTTCCACCTTAGATCGGCAGGCCAATGATGACCAGTGTGGCTCACATATGGTACGCACCTACTGTTACACCCCAAGCCTAATTAACCTTAATTATTACTAGTTAATTGAGTATTAACCAAATTAACTATGCTTTACTCCTAATTATGAATGAATATGTATTGATTAATGCATTTGATTTGAGTTGGGTGAGTTTTGAACCCAAAATAGATGAGTTGACACCGATTGACTCAGTTTAATGTAATTAAAGGACTTTTTCGTAATTCTCGATTTTCACAAATTGCATCATTTGCACGTCATTTTACCACCAACGCGTGTATTGGGTCGACCCTATCAACTTTCATAATAGGCTTGACCTCATTTGACCACTCATTGAGGAAGTGGACTCTCAATTGACTTGAATTGGAAATGTTCTCAACCAATGGGTTGATTTGCAAAAGTTCTCCCTCATTTTTACATATAAGCCTAAGTCCTTCTCCTTTCATTCATTCTATTCTCTTCTTCCAGCAAACCCTCTTCCTACTCTCCTTCTACTCACACTTCTCACTCAATCACTAAAGGGTTGTTGCATGTACTTGAGCATTTAGGGGGAAATCATCATCTCTTCATCTTCTCCATTTCTCCTTCATCTTGTGTCAAGAGGCATTCTCCAACTCTCTCCATTTCCTCCTAATTTCGAAATCCCTACTAAAGGTGAGTAGCAAAACCCTTTTGACCATGATTTTAAGCATCTTAGAGATGAATAGACCCATTCTCATACATGCATTGCATCCTTATCAAGTTTTTATGTATTTATGATGATTAGGGTTTGAACATTGGGGCTTTTGGGTTTTCTTCAAAACAAGTGTGTGAGGAGTCGAAAAGCTCTTCTTAGAGGCAAGTATAAACATAAATTGGGTTTGCAATTGTTATACATTCTCATTTGATTCAAGCATTCTCTATCTCTTTCCATAAAATGTGGTTTTTATGTTTATAGAAGGTAAATGAGTTGTATTTCTTTATGTAGTTGTTTTGGGAAGTATGGAAGTATTATGTATGTGTTTGGAGAGCAAGGAGGCTCATTTGGAAGAGATTGGAATAGAAAGAAGAAGAAAAATTGAACTCGAGACGTTCTACCGGAAGTTCTACCGGTAGAAATGGCTCGAAATCACACAGAGAGTTGAAGAAAACTGTGAACCCCTGTTCTACCGGAAGTTCTACCGGTAGAAACAGTCAAAAATATGGCAGAGAGCCTGGAGAAGGAAATCCAGATGCTTCAACCGGTAGTTCTACCGGTAGAACTGTCTCTACCGGAAGTTCTACCGGTAGAAACGCCTCAACCGGTAGTTCTACCGGTAGAACTTCTTCTACCGGAATTTCTACCGGTAGAACTGCCTAAACCTTTCTGCTGGACCTCTTTATGGCTCATTAAAGGTATATTATTACTCCTAGTCCATAATTAACCCTCCTAATCAATCCCAAATGGATAATTAGGATGTACACCCCCTTACCATAGGAACTTAGGTTTCATTATGTCTTAGTATTGGAATCATGATCCTACTAATTAAGCCCAAAGGAAAATCATTAACCTATTGTTAAGCCATGAGGATTAATTTAGAAATCCAACATGAGATCATCATAAGTGACACTAAGAAAACAATAACATGTTGATTTTATAAATTAATCTTGTATTGGATGACAATAGATTATATGAATAATAATTTATTATCAGTTGTTATAGTCGTTAAATAATTGCTTTAAGTATTGAAAACGAGAATTGTATTTACACCAATTTTCGATAAAATGGTTATATATATTGCTCTCCAATTGTTATACATTATGTGATATTGATATGGATAATGCCATTGGGTGTATCCAAATATTTGAATAGTCACTCGATTTGAATTGCAAACGAAATTGATTTGAATAAGTCGGCACTACTTAGCTTCGACCGGACGGTACTCGACGGGGTTAAGTCTTGGTTTATTATTGAACGTCGCTGCGCAGTTGACAGACTGGAGCACCGGAACTCCAGGACCCGGGTAGCTAGGAGGATCTTTGGCCGGACCCCTAGTGACATCCCAACACGATTTGCTCTCAATGAGAGGATGAGCTTTATGTAGTTGCCAAAATTTGTATTATAGTTTCTTTAATGGTTTTAAAAGGAATGACATATAGGATTTATTCATGAAAATGGATTATTTAATTTCTCTTTTACTCGTCTTATTTTTATTCTCAAATTGTTATTGTCCTTAAAAACTTCATTGTATCCCTGTTTACTGTTTATGCTTGCTAAATAGTTGTATTGAGATACTATTCTTGGTGTCACAGGCACAGACGCAGCCCCCGGTCCTACAGAGACCGCGGAGGGAGATAAGGGTACCCAGGAGGTACCTTCGGGACTAGAGGAGTGGCCTGGGGTCGGGCCCATGTAGAGACTCCTCGGTTCGGAGAGCGTCAGGACATTTGAGAGCATAGTAGATGTGTGACTAATGTTTTTTTTTGTGAAGTCACACCAAATTCAATTCATTTTGTTATGTATTTTGATAACGATATATAGAACTTTCTTTTGGACAAACATTTTGTACCAATGTATAACTTCCTTTGATTTTAAACTTGAATGTTATTTATGGGATTGTACAGGGTTATGATGATCATTTGTTATAAGCTTCCGCTATATGAACTGTTGATTGATAGTTATCAGTGAGTTCGACTCATGAGTGGAATAGTCTTCTCCTTCGTGTGCTTGTGTTTGACTCGCGACAGGTACAATCACACGGGAGTACGTGTGTTTCACCTCGGGGATTACCCTAGGCCAGGGTGATTCGGGACCGGGATGTGACATACGTAAGTATGGTATCAGAGCCCTGGCAGTCTTTCTAAAAGACTTAGAAACCAAATAGAAATCGTTGTGAGGATACGATAGAATCGATTTGTAGTACTGATTGTTGAGATCAGTTTATTATCAGTGTTGTATTATTACTAGTAGTTGTGCGTAAGAGAGAGATAGAGTGTAGTTGTAACCTGATTTTGAAACTCTTTTGCAGGTAAATGGCATCCGGCTCAGGAAGCGGTAACAATGAATCCCGCAACAACGATCCGTTCGTGGTAATCAACGAAGACCCACCCAATGTGGATGCACGTTTAATGATGCTGATAGAACAAGTTGCGAAGACTAATGAGCAAATAGCACTACTGATGGCTAATCAAGGGCCACAAGCAGCAAATCAAATGAGAGGCAATGACTCGAACTCTTTGTACGAAAGATTTAGGAAGAGAGGAGCCACCGACTTTTACGGGAATGAAGGCGCTATCAAAGCAGATGAATGGCTAGACCGTGTTGGTGACATCTTCGAGACTATCAATTGTGATAACAAACAGAAGGTCGTACTTACAGCTTCGATGTTCGGGGGTACGGCAAACATTTGGTGGAAAGGCATCAAAGAACCTCTCAAGTTGTTACCTGAAGAGACTGTGTGGGACACATTCAAGAAGCAATTCCGAAGAAAGTTTATACCCGATCACATTCGGAGGAAGAAGCAAAATGAGTTCCTAACTCTGCAGCAGAATCAGATGAATATGACGGAGTATGTGCACATCTTTCAACAATTGTCCAAGTATGCTGAAGAATTGATTGATACCGAAGAGAAGAAGGTGGATCGCTTCATAGAAGGCATGAACCCGGCATATGTGGAGCATGTGACAGCATTTCAGAGACCGGCTACATTTGATGATGCCGTAGATCGGGGCTATTCTGCAGAAGAAGTGGCTATGAAGAAAAGAGGCAGTGATTTCAGAAGAAGCTCATCATTTTCAGGAAAAGGCCAACAAAACAAGAAACAGAAGGGTGTTGTGATTGGTGCACCCAGATGTAACACATGCGGCAAAGGACACCCTACGGAGAAGTGTTGGAGAACTACCGGAGCTTGTGTCATTTGTGGATCGATGGAGCACAAGGCAGCTACTTGTCCAAGGAACAGGAACCTCCAAGGAGGAATGCCACAGCAACCCCCTCAGCAACAAATTAGACCGGCAATTGCAGCACCTCCCCTACGTATGGCACTACCAGCACCACCGAGACCACAACAGCAACAACAACGACAACAGGCCAGACAGAGACCCCAGCAAGCAGGCAGAGTTTTTGCTTTGGACCACGAACAAGCAGCAGCAGCAGGGAATGTAGTTGAAGGTACTATTTTGGTTTGTACTAGAAATGCTAGGACCTTGTTTGATTCAGGGTCTACACATTCATTTGTGGCACCCAGATTTGCTTGTGATCTTCAGCAACCACCTGTGTTGCTTCCTTTTGTGTTAACGGTGACTACCCCGGTGGGTAAGAGAGTAGTCTGTGAGAACTACTACCCAGGTTGCAGCATTAAGATTGGAGGACTCGTCATGCCAGCTGATTTGATAATCCTAGCGATGCACGATTTTGATGTTATTCTCGGGATGGATTGGCTCGCTAAGCACCGGGCTTGTGTTGACTGCTTCCACAAGACAATCACTTTCAAAGTGCAAGAACCCAAGACGGACGTGGTGTTCGAGGGTGTGCGAAGAGCGAAGCCCAACAATGGACTAGTGTCAGCCTTGGATGCAGTGAAGCTTCTGGAGCATGGATGTGAAGGTTACTTCGCATTTATCACCGAGAAGGAGCCGATAGCGAAGTTGGAAGAGATTCCAGTAGTGTGCGATTTCCCTGACGTGTTTCCTGACGAAGTTCCAGGACTGCCTCCTCTAAGAGAAGTGGATTTTCCAATAGACTTGATTCCGGGTACAGCCCCTATCTCGAAGGCCCCTTATAGAATGGCTCCAGCAGAACTCAGAGAGTTGAAGGAACAGTTGCAAGATCTTTTGGACAAGGGACTCATTCGTCCGAGTATGTCACCTTGGGGAGCTCCGGTATTGTTCGTGAGAAAGAAGGACGGTTCTTTTCGGATGTGCATCGATTACCGACAGATCAATCAAGTGACGATTAAGAACAAGTACCCGTTGCCTCGTATCGATGAGCTGTTCGACCAGCTTCAGGGAGCAGCCTACTTTTCGAAGATCGATCTTAGATCGGGTTATCATCAGCTTAGAGTTCGTGAGCAAGATATTGAGAAGACAGCCTTCAGGACAAGATATGGCCACTACGAATTTCTGGTGATGCCGTTCGGCCTAACCAATGCTCCAGCAGTTTTCATGGCGTTGATGAATAGGATTTTCGCTCCTTACCTAGATCAGTTTATCGTGATATTCATTGATGATATTTTGGTTTACTCCAAATCAAGAGAAGAACATGCTGATCATCTTAGGACATCTCTTCAGCTTTTGAGGATTCATCAGTTGTACGCTAAATTAGAGAAGTGTGCTTTCTGGCTCGAACAAGTGGCATTCCTTGGACATATTGTAACTCGAGAGGGTATTAGAGTAGACCCAGCTAAGATAGAAGCAATTATTAACTGGTCGAGTCCGAGAAATGTGGCAGAGATTCAGAGTTTCTTAGGTCTTGCGGGATACTATCGTCGATTTGTGAAAGATTTTTCGAAGATATCAGCCCCGTTGACAAAATTGACTAGGAAAGATGTACCATACATTTGGACCGAAGAATGTGAAGCGAGTTTTCGGATTCTGAAGGAGAGGCTGACAACCGCCCCAGTTTTATCATTACCAGAGGGTACAGGAGGATTTGTGATTTACACCGATGCGTCTAGAATTGGTCTAGGGTGTGTTCTTATGCAACATGGAAAGGTGATAGCCTATGGATCAAGGCAACTGAAGAATCACGAGAAGAATTATGCCACCCATGATCTTGAATTAGCCGCCATTGTTTTTGCATTGAAAATTTGGAGACATTATCTGTACGGGGAACAATTTGAAGTACATTCGGATCATCGCAGTTTGCAATATCTTTTCTCCCAACAAGACCTCAATATGAGGCAGAGGCGGTGGTTAGAGTTTATCAAGGACTATGATTTTCCCATTAAATATATTCCAGGAAAAGGAAATGTGGTAGCAGATGCACTGAGCAGAAAATCTTCTATGACTGCAGCTATGGATACTCAATGGATGGAATTGGATATTTTTGAAGAGTTGGATGTAGAAGTTCAGTGGGTTGATGATTCTGTGATGTTAGCCGCTATGTCAGTGATAGAGCCTACAATTATGAATCGGATCAAGGAAGAACAATTTGAAGATCCTGAATTGGCCAAGATTAGAGACCACATCGCTGATAAGCCAGATTTCCAATTGGTAGATGGAGTCCTATATTTTAGAGATCGATTGTGTGTGCCAAAGACTCAGCAATTGACAATTCCAATCATGACAGAAGCACACTATGCCAAATATGCTATACACCCTGGGAGCACGAAGATGTACAGAGATCTCAAGAGACGATTCTGGTGGAACAATATGAAGAGAGAAATAGCAGAATTCGTATCGAAGTGCTACACGTGTCAAAAAGTGAAATTTGAGCATAGGAAGCCTCCGGGTTTGTTACATCCGCTGCACATCCCTGAGTGGAAATGGGAGCATATATCGATGGATTTTGTGTCAGGTCTTCCGTTAACTAGCCGTAGACATGATGTGATTTGGGTGATAGTCGACAGGTTGACGAAATCGGCTCATTTCATTCCGTTCAGGAAAAGTATGAAGTTCAATGACATGGCCAGACTCTTTGTGAGGGAGATTGTTCGTCTTCATGGCACTCCGGTTTCGATAGTTTCCGACCGGGATTCTAGATTCGTCTCTTCTTTTTGGCGGTCATTCCAGCAATCTATGGGCACCAAACTCAGTTTCAGCACCGCTTACCACCCCCAGACGGATGGACAGTCCGAACGCACCATACAAACTCTAGAAGATATGCTTCGAGCAAGCGTTCTTGACTTCGGAGGTGAGTGGGATGAGCACTTGGCACTATGCGAGTTCGCGTACAACAACAGTTTTCATTCAGCTATCGGGATGCCACCCTTTGAAGCTTTGTACGGTCGTAGTTGCAGAACCCCAGTATGGTGGGAAGAGGTCGGTACGAGAAGTTTCCATGGACCTACCATTGTTGCTGATACAGCGGAGAAAGTTTTCCAAGTTCGAGAAAAGTTGAAGATTGCCCAATCCCGACAGAAGAGCTACGCGGACAATCGAAGAAGGAAGCTCGAATTCCAAGTTGGAGATCTAGTATTTTTGAAAGCATCTCCGATGAAGGGTACGATACGGTTCGGGCAAAAAGGCAAACTTGCACCAAGATATGTTGGACCGTTCGAGATCAAGAGTCGAATTGGTGATGTAGCCTATAGACTCAACCTTCCTCCAGAATTTGCAGGTGTTCACAATGTTTTTCATGTATCTATGCTCCGGAAGTACATCCGTGATCCATCTCATGTGATACAGCACGATGAAGTCCAAATCAAGCCTGATTCAACTTACGTTGAACGTCCAATTCAAATCATCGATGAAAAAGAGCAAGTGCTACGGACGAGGACGATTCGATGGGTGAAGATTCTATGGGAGCACCATGGACAGGAGGAAGCTACATGGGAACTCGAGGAACAAGTGGCACGCCACTACCCCGAGCTATTTGATAAGGTTTGTTCATTCGGAGGACCGAATGATTCCTAGAGGGGGAGAATGTTACACCCCAAGCCTAATTAACCTTAATTATTACTAGTTAATTGAGTATTAACCAAATTAACTATGCTTTACTCCTAATTATGAATGAATATGTATTGATTAATGCATTTGATTTGAGTTGGGTGAGTTTTGAACCCAAAATAGATGAGTTGACACCGATTGACTCAGTTTAATGTAATTAAAGGACTTTTTCGTAATTCTCGATTTTCACAAATTGCATCATTTGCACGTCATTTTACCACCAACGCGTGTATTGGGTCGACCCTATCAACTTTCATAATAGGCTTGACCTCATTTGACCACTCATTGAGGAAGTGGACTCTCAATTGACTTGAATTGGAAATGTTCTCAACCAATGGGTTGATTTGCAAAAGTTCTCCCTCATTTTTACATATAAGCCTAAGTCCTTCTCCTTTCATTCATTCTATTCTCTTCTTCCAGCAAACCCTCTTCCTACTCTCCTTCTACTCACACTTCTCACTCAATCACTAAAGGGTTGTTGCATGTACTTGAGCATTTAGGGGGAAATCATCATCTCTTCATCTTCTCCATTTCTCCTTCATCTTGTGTCAAGAGGCATTCTCCAACTCTCTCCATTTCCTCCTAATTTCGAAATCCCTACTAAAGGTGAGTAGCAAAACCCTTTTGACCATGATTTTAAGCATCTTAGAGATGAATAGACCCATTCTCATACATGCATTGCATCCTTATCAAGTTTTTATGTATTTATGATGATTAGGGTTTGAACATTGGGGCTTTTGGGTTTTCTTCAAAACAAGTGTGTGAGGAGTCGAAAAGCTCTTCTTAGAGGCAAGTATAAACATAAATTGGGTTTGCAATTGTTATACATTCTCATTTGATTCAAGCATTCTCTATCTCTTTCCATAAAATGTGGTTTTTATGTTTATAGAAGGTAAATGAGTTGTATTTCTTTATGTAGTTGTTTTGGGAAGTATGGAAGTATTATGTATGTGTTTGGAGAGCAAGGAGGCTCATTTGGAAGAGATTGGAATAGAAAGAAGAAGAAAAATTGAACTCGAGACGTTCTACCGGAAGTTCTACCGGTAGAAATGGCTCGAAATCACACAGAGAGTTGAAGAAAACTGTGAACCCCTGTTCTACCGGAAGTTCTACCGGTAGAAACAGTCAAAAATATGGCAGAGAGCCTGGAGAAGGAAATCCAGATGCTTCAACCGGTAGTTCTACCGGTAGAACTGTCTCTACCGGAAGTTCTACCGGTAGAAACGCCTCAACCGGTAGTTCTACCGGTAGAACTTCTTCTACCGGAATTTCTACCGGTAGAACTGCCTAAACCTTTCTGCTGGACCTCTTTATGGCTCATTAAAGGTATATTATTACTCCTAGTCCATAATTAACCCTCCTAATCAATCCCAAATGGATAATTAGGATGTACACCCCCTTACCATAGGAACTTAGGTTTCATTATGTCTTAGTATTGGAATCATGATCCTACTAATTAAGCCCAAAGGAAAATCATTAACCTATTGTTAAGCCATGAGGATTAATTTAGAAATCCAACATGAGATCATCATAAGTGACACTAAGAAAACAATAACATGTTGATTTTATAAATTAATCTTGTATTGGATGACAATAGATTATATGAATAATAATTTATTATCAGTTGTTATAGTCGTTAAATAATTGCTTTAAGTATTGAAAACGAGAATTGTATTTACACCAATTTTCGATAAAATGGTTATATATATTGCTCTCCAATTGTTATACATTATGTGATATTGATATGGATAATGCCATTGGGTGTATCCAAATATTTGAATAGTCACTCGATTTGAATTGCAAACGAAATTGATTTGAATAAGTCGGCACTACTTAGCTTCGACCGGACGGTACTCGACGGGGTTAAGTCTTGGTTTATTATTGAACGTCGCTGCGCAGTTGACAGACTGGAGCACCGGAACTCCAGGACCCGGGTAGCTAGGAGGATCTTTGGCCGGACCCCTAGTGACATCCCAACACGATTTGCTCTCAATGAGAGGATGAGCTTTATGTAGTTGCCAAAATTTGTATTATAGTTTCTTTAATGGTTTTAAAAGGAATGACATATAGGATTTATTCATGAAAATGGATTATTTAATTTCTCTTTTACTCGTCTTATTTTTATTCTCAAATTGTTATTGTCCTTAAAAACTTCATTGTATCCCTGTTTACTGTTTATGCTTGCTAAATAGTTGTATTGAGATACTATTCTTGGTGTCACAGGCACAGACGCAGCCCCCGGTCCTACAGAGACCGCGGAGGGAGATAAGGGTACCCAGGAGGTACCTTCGGGACTAGAGGAGTGGCCTGGGGTCGGGCCCATGTAGAGACTCCTCGGTTCGGAGAGCGTCAGGACATTTGAGAGCATAGTAGATGTGTGACTAATGTTTTTTTTTGTGAAGTCACACCAAATTCAATTCATTTTGTTATGTATTTTGATAACGATATATAGAACTTTCTTTTGGACAAACATTTTGTACCAATGTATAACTTCCTTTGATTTTAAACTTGAATGTTATTTATGGGATTGTACAGGGTTATGATGATCATTTGTTATAAGCTTCCGCTATATGAACTGTTGATTGATAGTTATCAGTGAGTTCGACTCATGAGTGGAATAGTCTTCTCCTTCGTGTGCTTGTGTTTGACTCGCGACAGGTACAATCACACGGGAGTACGTGTGTTTCACCTCGGGGATTACCCTAGGCCAGGGTGATTCGGGACCGGGATGTGACATACGTAAGTATGGTATCAGAGCCCTGGCAGTCTTTCTAAAAGACTTAGAAACCAAATAGAAATCGTTGTGAGGATACGATAGAATCGATTTGTAGTACTGATTGTTGAGATCAGTTTATTATCAGTGTTGTATTATTACTAGTAGTTGTGCGTAAGAGAGAGATAGAGTGTAGTTGTAACCTGATTTTGAAACTCTTTTGCAGGTAAATGGCATCCGGCTCAGGAAGCGGTAACAATGAATCCCGCAACAACGATCCGTTCGTGGTAATCAACGAAGACCCACCCAATGTGGATGCACGTTTAATGATGCTGATAGAACAAGTTGCGAAGACTAATGAGCAAATAGCACTACTGATGGCTAATCAAGGGCCACAAGCAGCAAATCAAATGAGAGGCAATGACTCGAACTCTTTGTACGAAAGATTTAGGAAGAGAGGAGCCACCGACTTTTACGGGAATGAAGGCGCTATCAAAGCAGATGAATGGCTAGACCGTGTTGGTGACATCTTCGAGACTATCAATTGTGATAACAAACAGAAGGTCGTACTTACAGCTTCGATGTTCGGGGGTACGGCAAACATTTGGTGGAAAGGCATCAAAGAACCTCTCAAGTTGTTACCTGAAGAGACTGTGTGGGACACATTCAAGAAGCAATTCCGAAGAAAGTTTATACCCGATCACATTCGGAGGAAGAAGCAAAATGAGTTCCTAACTCTGCAGCAGAATCAGATGAATATGACGGAGTATGTGCACATCTTTCAACAATTGTCCAAGTATGCTGAAGAATTGATTGATACCGAAGAGAAGAAGGTGGATCGCTTCATAGAAGGCATGAACCCGGCATATGTGGAGCATGTGACAGCATTTCAGAGACCGGCTACATTTGATGATGCCGTAGATCGGGGCTATTCTGCAGAAGAAGTGGCTATGAAGAAAAGAGGCAGTGATTTCAGAAGAAGCTCATCATTTTCAGGAAAAGGCCAACAAAACAAGAAACAGAAGGGTGTTGTGATTGGTGCACCCAGATGTAACACATGCGGCAAAGGACACCCTACGGAGAAGTGTTGGAGAACTACCGGAGCTTGTGTCATTTGTGGATCGATGGAGCACAAGGCAGCTACTTGTCCAAGGAACAGGAACCTCCAAGGAGGAATGCCACAGCAACCCCCTCAGCAACAAATTAGACCGGCAATTGCAGCACCTCCCCTACGTATGGCACTACCAGCACCACCGAGACCACAACAGCAACAACAACGACAACAGGCCAGACAGAGACCCCAGCAAGCAGGCAGAGTTTTTGCTTTGGACCACGAACAAGCAGCAGCAGCAGGGAATGTAGTTGAAGGTACTATTTTGGTTTGTACTAGAAATGCTAGGACCTTGTTTGATTCAGGGTCTACACATTCATTTGTGGCACCCAGATTTGCTTGTGATCTTCAGCAACCACCTGTGTTGCTTCCTTTTGTGTTAACGGTGACTACCCCGGTGGGTAAGAGAGTAGTCTGTGAGAACTACTACCCAGGTTGCAGCATTAAGATTGGAGGACTCGTCATGCCAGCTGATTTGATAATCCTAGCGATGCACGATTTTGATGTTATTCTCGGGATGGATTGGCTCGCTAAGCACCGGGCTTGTGTTGACTGCTTCCACAAGACAATCACTTTCAAAGTGCAAGAACCCAAGACGGACGTGGTGTTCGAGGGTGTGCGAAGAGCGAAGCCCAACAATGGACTAGTGTCAGCCTTGGATGCAGTGAAGCTTCTGGAGCATGGATGTGAAGGTTACTTCGCATTTATCACCGAGAAGGAGCCGATAGCGAAGTTGGAAGAGATTCCAGTAGTGTGCGATTTCCCTGACGTGTTTCCTGACGAAGTTCCAGGACTGCCTCCTCTAAGAGAAGTGGATTTTCCAATAGACTTGATTCCGGGTACAGCCCCTATCTCGAAGGCCCCTTATAGAATGGCTCCAGCAGAACTCAGAGAGTTGAAGGAACAGTTGCAAGATCTTTTGGACAAGGGACTCATTCGTCCGAGTATGTCACCTTGGGGAGCTCCGGTATTGTTCGTGAGAAAGAAGGACGGTTCTTTTCGGATGTGCATCGATTACCGACAGATCAATCAAGTGACGATTAAGAACAAGTACCCGTTGCCTCGTATCGATGAGCTGTTCGACCAGCTTCAGGGAGCAGCCTACTTTTCGAAGATCGATCTTAGATCGGGTTATCATCAGCTTAGAGTTCGTGAGCAAGATATTGAGAAGACAGCCTTCAGGACAAGATATGGCCACTACGAATTTCTGGTGATGCCGTTCGGCCTAACCAATGCTCCAGCAGTTTTCATGGCGTTGATGAATAGGATTTTCGCTCCTTACCTAGATCAGTTTATCGTGATATTCATTGATGATATTTTGGTTTACTCCAAATCAAGAGAAGAACATGCTGATCATCTTAGGACATCTCTTCAGCTTTTGAGGATTCATCAGTTGTACGCTAAATTAGAGAAGTGTGCTTTCTGGCTCGAACAAGTGGCATTCCTTGGACATATTGTAACTCGAGAGGGTATTAGAGTAGACCCAGCTAAGATAGAAGCAATTATTAACTGGTCGAGTCCGAGAAATGTGGCAGAGATTCAGAGTTTCTTAGGTCTTGCGGGATACTATCGTCGATTTGTGAAAGATTTTTCGAAGATATCAGCCCCGTTGACAAAATTGACTAGGAAAGATGTACCATACATTTGGACCGAAGAATGTGAAGCGAGTTTTCGGATTCTGAAGGAGAGGCTGACAACCGCCCCAGTTTTATCATTACCAGAGGGTACAGGAGGATTTGTGATTTACACCGATGCGTCTAGAATTGGTCTAGGGTGTGTTCTTATGCAACATGGAAAGGTGATAGCCTATGGATCAAGGCAACTGAAGAATCACGAGAAGAATTATGCCACCCATGATCTTGAATTAGCCGCCATTGTTTTTGCATTGAAAATTTGGAGACATTATCTGTACGGGGAACAATTTGAAGTACATTCGGATCATCGCAGTTTGCAATATCTTTTCTCCCAACAAGACCTCAATATGAGGCAGAGGCGGTGGTTAGAGTTTATCAAGGACTATGATTTTCCCATTAAATATATTCCAGGAAAAGGAAATGTGGTAGCAGATGCACTGAGCAGAAAATCTTCTATGACTGCAGCTATGGATACTCAATGGATGGAATTGGATATTTTTGAAGAGTTGGATGTAGAAGTTCAGTGGGTTGATGATTCTGTGATGTTAGCCGCTATGTCAGTGATAGAGCCTACAATTATGAATCGGATCAAGGAAGAACAATTTGAAGATCCTGAATTGGCCAAGATTAGAGACCACATCGCTGATAAGCCAGATTTCCAATTGGTAGATGGAGTCCTATATTTTAGAGATCGATTGTGTGTGCCAAAGACTCAGCAATTGACAATTCCAATCATGACAGAAGCACACTATGCCAAATATGCTATACACCCTGGGAGCACGAAGATGTACAGAGATCTCAAGAGACGATTCTGGTGGAACAATATGAAGAGAGAAATAGCAGAATTCGTATCGAAGTGCTACACGTGTCAAAAAGTGAAATTTGAGCATAGGAAGCCTCCGGGTTTGTTACATCCGCTGCACATCCCTGAGTGGAAATGGGAGCATATATCGATGGATTTTGTGTCAGGTCTTCCGTTAACTAGCCGTAGACATGATGTGATTTGGGTGATAGTCGACAGGTTGACGAAATCGGCTCATTTCATTCCGTTCAGGAAAAGTATGAAGTTCAATGACATGGCCAGACTCTTTGTGAGGGAGATTGTTCGTCTTCATGGCACTCCGGTTTCGATAGTTTCCGACCGGGATTCTAGATTCGTCTCTTCTTTTTGGCGGTCATTCCAGCAATCTATGGGCACCAAACTCAGTTTCAGCACCGCTTACCACCCCCAGACGGATGGACAGTCCGAACGCACCATACAAACTCTAGAAGATATGCTTCGAGCAAGCGTTCTTGACTTCGGAGGTGAGTGGGATGAGCACTTGGCACTATGCGAGTTCGCGTACAACAACAGTTTTCATTCAGCTATCGGGATGCCACCCTTTGAAGCTTTGTACGGTCGTAGTTGCAGAACCCCAGTATGGTGGGAAGAGGTCGGTACGAGAAGTTTCCATGGACCTACCATTGTTGCTGATACAGCGGAGAAAGTTTTCCAAGTTCGAGAAAAGTTGAAGATTGCCCAATCCCGACAGAAGAGCTACGCGGACAATCGAAGAAGGAAGCTCGAATTCCAAGTTGGAGATCTAGTATTTTTGAAAGCATCTCCGATGAAGGGTACGATACGGTTCGGGCAAAAAGGCAAACTTGCACCAAGATATGTTGGACCGTTCGAGATCAAGAGTCGAATTGGTGATGTAGCCTATAGACTCAACCTTCCTCCAGAATTTGCAGGTGTTCACAATGTTTTTCATGTATCTATGCTCCGGAAGTACATCCGTGATCCATCTCATGTGATACAGCACGATGAAGTCCAAATCAAGCCTGATTCAACTTACGTTGAACGTCCAATTCAAATCATCGATGAAAAAGAGCAAGTGCTACGGACGAGGACGATTCGATGGGTGAAGATTCTATGGGAGCACCATGGACAGGAGGAAGCTACATGGGAACTCGAGGAACAAGTGGCACGCCACTACCCCGAGCTATTTGATAAGGTTTGTTCATTCGGAGGACCGAATGATTCCTAGAGGGGGAGAATGTTACACCCCAAGCCTAATTAACCTTAATTATTACTAGTTAATTGAGTATTAACCAAATTAACTATGCTTTACTCCTAATTATGAATGAATATGTATTGATTAATGCATTTGATTTGAGTTGGGTGAGTTTTGAACCCAAAATAGATGAGTTGACACCGATTGACTCAGTTTAATGTAATTAAAGGACTTTTTCGTAATTCTCGATTTTCACAAATTGCATCATTTGCACGTCATTTTACCACCAACGCGTGTATTGGGTCGACCCTATCAACTTTCATAATAGGCTTGACCTCATTTGACCACTCATTGAGGAAGTGGACTCTCAATTGACTTGAATTGGAAATGTTCTCAACCAATGGGTTGATTTGCAAAAGTTCTCCCTCATTTTTACATATAAGCCTAAGTCCTTCTCCTTTCATTCATTCTATTCTCTTCTTCCAGCAAACCCTCTTCCTACTCTCCTTCTACTCACACTTCTCACTCAATCACTAAAGGGTTGTTGCATGTACTTGAGCATTTAGGGGGAAATCATCATCTCTTCATCTTCTCCATTTCTCCTTCATCTTGTGTCAAGAGGCATTCTCCAACTCTCTCCATTTCCTCCTAATTTCGAAATCCCTACTAAAGGTGAGTAGCAAAACCCTTTTGACCATGATTTTAAGCATCTTAGAGATGAATAGACCCATTCTCATACATGCATTGCATCCTTATCAAGTTTTTATGTATTTATGATGATTAGGGTTTGAACATTGGGGCTTTTGGGTTTTCTTCAAAACAAGTGTGTGAGGAGTCGAAAAGCTCTTCTTAGAGGCAAGTATAAACATAAATTGGGTTTGCAATTGTTATACATTCTCATTTGATTCAAGCATTCTCTATCTCTTTCCATAAAATGTGGTTTTTATGTTTATAGAAGGTAAATGAGTTGTATTTCTTTATGTAGTTGTTTTGGGAAGTATGGAAGTATTATGTATGTGTTTGGAGAGCAAGGAGGCTCATTTGGAAGAGATTGGAATAGAAAGAAGAAGAAAAATTGAACTCGAGACGTTCTACCGGAAGTTCTACCGGTAGAAATGGCTCGAAATCACACAGAGAGTTGAAGAAAACTGTGAACCCCTGTTCTACCGGAAGTTCTACCGGTAGAAACAGTCAAAAATATGGCAGAGAGCCTGGAGAAGGAAATCCAGATGCTTCAACCGGTAGTTCTACCGGTAGAACTGTCTCTACCGGAAGTTCTACCGGTAGAAACGCCTCAACCGGTAGTTCTACCGGTAGAACTTCTTCTACCGGAATTTCTACCGGTAGAACTGCCTAAACCTTTCTGCTGGACCTCTTTATGGCTCATTAAAGGTATATTATTACTCCTAGTCCATAATTAACCCTCCTAATCAATCCCAAATGGATAATTAGGATGTACACCCCCTTACCATAGGAACTTAGGTTTCATTATGTCTTAGTATTGGAATCATGATCCTACTAATTAAGCCCAAAGGAAAATCATTAACCTATTGTTAAGCCATGAGGATTAATTTAGAAATCCAACATGAGATCATCATAAGTGACACTAAGAAAACAATAACATGTTGATTTTATAAATTAATCTTGTATTGGATGACAATAGATTATATGAATAATAATTTATTATCAGTTGTTATAGTCGTTAAATAATTGCTTTAAGTATTGAAAACGAGAATTGTATTTACACCAATTTTCGATAAAATGGTTATATATATTGCTCTCCAATTGTTATACATTATGTGATATTGATATGGATAATGCCATTGGGTGTATCCAAATATTTGAATAGTCACTCGATTTGAATTGCAAACGAAATTGATTTGAATAAGTCGGCACTACTTAGCTTCGACCGGACGGTACTCGACGGGGTTAAGTCTTGGTTTATTATTGAACGTCGCTGCGCAGTTGACAGACTGGAGCACCGGAACTCCAGGACCCGGGTAGCTAGGAGGATCTTTGGCCGGACCCCTAGTGACATCCCAACACGATTTGCTCTCAATGAGAGGATGAGCTTTATGTAGTTGCCAAAATTTGTATTATAGTTTCTTTAATGGTTTTAAAAGGAATGACATATAGGATTTATTCATGAAAATGGATTATTTAATTTCTCTTTTACTCGTCTTATTTTTATTCTCAAATTGTTATTGTCCTTAAAAACTTCATTGTATCCCTGTTTACTGTTTATGCTTGCTAAATAGTTGTATTGAGATACTATTCTTGGTGTCACAGGCACAGACGCAGCCCCCGGTCCTACAGAGACCGCGGAGGGAGATAAGGGTACCCAGGAGGTACCTTCGGGACTAGAGGAGTGGCCTGGGGTCGGGCCCATGTAGAGACTCCTCGGTTCGGAGAGCGTCAGGACATTTGAGAGCATAGTAGATGTGTGACTAATGTTTTTTTTTGTGAAGTCACACCAAATTCAATTCATTTTGTTATGTATTTTGATAACGATATATAGAACTTTCTTTTGGACAAACATTTTGTACCAATGTATAACTTCCTTTGATTTTAAACTTGAATGTTATTTATGGGATTGTACAGGGTTATGATGATCATTTGTTATAAGCTTCCGCTATATGAACTGTTGATTGATAGTTATCAGTGAGTTCGACTCATGAGTGGAATAGTCTTCTCCTTCGTGTGCTTGTGTTTGACTCGCGACAGGTACAATCACACGGGAGTACGTGTGTTTCACCTCGGGGATTACCCTAGGCCAGGGTGATTCGGGACCGGGATGTGACACCTACTCTCTGAGCCAGTGGACCCGGACCCCTCCAACAGGCCACATGTCCTGGTTTAACATGTTCTTCAGCTTACAACGCCCAAGAAAAATTATGCTATTACTTGTTATAGAATGCTGATCATCTTAAATGCCCAACAAGTCAAAACTTTAAGACAATTTCTTTGGTCTTATGATTGCCACATCTAAGAATTGCCAGATTTAGATGCCTTGACACATCAATACAGTTATAAGCAATGTTTACTGTTTGTTTGGATATACCATAAACTGAAAGGCTTTAATAATTTTGGCAGGGGGGGTTATTGACCCGCTGAATGGCAGCCAAAACTATCATGGTCTGAGATAGATAAATTTATTGTTATGTAAATTCTGATGTGCATGACATTCAAGTATTCAACACTAGGCACTGCCTCGGAGAGAGGCTTAGTGAACGAACTCCATAAAACAGGATCATTTTTTCCCGAAGCCTTCCTTAAGCCTCTCCTAACCATTGTAAAATTTGATTTCTGCAATGGATTAGGCAAGAGAAACTAGAAAAACCATAAGCCCTATTTTGCAATCAATATCATGCAGTCCCAAATACAGTAACTTGATGACATTGCAAAGTGATAATGAGTCCCTAACCAGTCTTTGAAAGTAATTCAAAACAGAGGCGGAAGAATGCAAACAACTTACATCTTTTCTGTAGGTTGCCACTCGAAAGTACACCAAGACTGGGTGCTTTTAAATGGAGCTCAATGACCCCCAATTGTCTCAGAAGTCAGAACACGCATGTATGGAGCGATTATGCAAGCACAAGGATAGCAGACCCAAGCTGCCTCCTTGCATCCAACATGCTATTTTGGATGATGGGCTACTCACAAAAACTCATCAACTATAGAGAGGAAAGTGAATGTAGAGCTTAGGTTGAGGCCCATCAGAAACAATATCATGCATATCAGAAACAATATCATACATGCGTGTAGGGTGGGACATTCCTTCCATCTCTCGCTTATAAGAAACAATATCATGCATACGTGTAGGGTGGGGCATTCCTTCCCTCTCTTATAAAAGTATCATCTCTCACACAAAGTTGCCTATTATAAATATCAGATTAATACTAGTTTATATCACATTGTGGCCTTTGGAAAGAGTGTCACGACCCTATCCGCCACCTTGCCTCAAGGTTTTTCTTTCGGGTTCCTAAAGACCCAAAACACATCTTACTAGACTCACAAGCATGAACATATATTAGTCCAGGCTCTGCAGAGTCTCTTGACGATGTGGGACATTATAGAGTCATATCCATAGATGGTAGAAGCTCATTTAATCCCAGTTTATAACCAGATGGTAGGAGCTCATTTAATCCCAGTTTATAACCATTCATTGTCATGATTTATTGTTTCATGTCACAAAGTGAGAGGGAGTGGACGGTTTGTTTGTTTCATGATTCCACCTCACTTTTCACATCAGGAAGAAATGATAATCTCTCGCAGCTTGGCTCTGTTCTCTGGAATTTAGTGCAAGCAACCCAATCCACATTTGAAAGTCTAATAAGGAGCAATCCATTGAGACTTGAAGAGAGCCCAAAACCCTCAGCTGCAAGTCATATCATGGTCATGGTCACGGTCACACCCCCCCCATCAATTATTGCCGCAAATGCGTGCTTTGCCTGTGTTGACCCATGACAACCAAAACCACAAACGCCCTTCTAGGCTGAAACTCGGCATGTGATTTGCATTGCATCTCTGAATGTGGGATACAATTAAAGGTTTTGGCTTTACCTGATACCTTTTTTTTTTCTATGTTTTGAATCCATGTTCACATTGCAACCCACATGGCATTGTACACATGCACATTGTACACGTACACATGTACAAGGGCTCGGGTATAATAGGGTACCTGGTCATCTCAGACTCAAACCCAAATTGCTATAGAACTGTGCTCAGAGCCAGACCCCAAGTTAACATGGGTACGTACGTATAAGTCCACAACACTCCAAACCAATATCTAGATTTTATTTTAAACCAAGGCGTTGACACAGATCCGAACCCAAATCAAGGCCCAAATACTTATACAAGCGTTAAAATTTAGGTGATGTCAGTTCTGAACATGAAGTTGCTTACCCTGTAGGATCCACATTGGCCTATCTTATGATAATTTAAACCACGCTTACACTCACTACGACCGGTTAATTGGCACTCACTCAAATCAATCACTCAAATCAAACACTCAAATATTGTTGTAGGCCCTTTATTGATAATGGAAATTTGACACCCATTCGACGCTACTAATGGCTAAGACTTTGACAATTTTGTACCATTGAACAAATGAAGAAGATTCACTAAAACAATAGTTGAAGATATATATTTGAACAAAATAACCAAACTCATGCTTTGGACGGCCTATATATGCCACACAAGTCAACCCATTGAAATGGTGGCTCATGAGAGCAGAATATATTGACTGGGTCGATTTCTTGTCCAACCCAAATCCGTGATGAGACTTTACATTCCCTTTAAGTTAGCTCCAATCAAACCAGCCTAATGATGGACTTTAGATTAATTCCTCACCAGGCGCGTGCAGAGCTGTAGCTTGTGGTTAACTAGCCTACTAAGGGTCTTCAGAATCTAGTGATTTAAGAAAATCAAATCCATTGAACGTTTGCATTTGTCTGGTGTAATACCATGAAGTAGATGGTAAGAAAAGTTTCCATTTTCATTATTCATTTAATGATCTTCGAGCGGATAGCTCGAAACATCGATCTACTTAATCTTTTGTATACAACTCCAACCTAAAACTCTCTTGTTTGGTAGGCCATTAGGGCCACACGGCAAAGTATGTAATTCTAATCATTCTACTTCCTTTTACACTATGTTTGGTAAGGGGGTAAAATGAGGGGGAGGAAACAAAAGAGGGGAAAGTGGAAGGAAAGTGAAAATAGATGGTTTTTGGGAAGGGGGGAGGGAAAGTGGGGAAGGGGAATTTGGGGGTAAAATTTTAAAAATTTTACTCCCAAATTTTCCCTTCAAAAATGGAGGGAAAGAGGGATACAAAGAGGGGATTTTCCCTCCCCTCCCCTCCCCCTCAAACTAAACAAACAAGAGGAGGGAAAATTCCTTCCCTTCATTTTCCTTCCCCTCAAATTTTTCCTCCCCTCCCCTCCCCTCTTCCCTTCCCAAACACAGCATTAAAGAAAAACTTTTTGCATGATTGGAGCAGTGCCTTTATAATCAGTCAAGTTAAATGTGGAAGATTCTACCAACCGAAGGAGTCCATTAAAGCACTCCTTGTGTTTCTTCCAAGTCTAGAACTACCAACCTTATTGAATTTTTTTAGTGCTGATTGAGAGAGCAAGGGAACTAATACTTAGGTGAAGCAGGTAGGACGTGAAGGTTACCTGGTACCATGATATAAAGGAAGATCAATGCATGAAGGGACTGCATTCATTTCACATTTAGAACACAAAAAGTCGCTAGCTCTTTTCTTTGAAGACTATATGCCCTCATCTTGGCGACTTTAAAACATGTTATAGTTTGAAAGTCTTTTACGAGTAGACTACGTGTGCAGTCCAATTCTATGAGGCCCACTTACGCCCATATGAGATTAATGCAGCACCTTTCATACTCTTGTCATCACATGATATAGTGCAAATGATGTCCAATTTTACATTCATTGAACCTTTACATATGATTGAATTGAACCTCCAAAAAAAAAAAACATCTACGAGTAAAATGCGCCATTAAATTTTATGACCGTAAAATCAAAGGCTAGCATAATCCAATAGAGATGAATTTCTTTCAGACCTTTATCGAAAGGATGACCTTGCCATCTAGCCTTTCCTCCATTGAAAGACATGCACCCAAGTGGATCCCACATTCTGACTGCAGAGGAAGAGAATGTGGTTTGCTTGTAGGAGAAAGCCCCCCGTCATGGTTTTGATATTTCAGTGACAGCATGCCTACGTATATTCATAGTTGGTATTATTCAAACCTGGGATCTACCTTTCATCGTTTCGGTAGATGTCAACCCAGTGGAAACAGCTAAAATATCAAAATATCATGATGTGATCACATATGGGGCTTTTCAAATCCTAATGCTATAAGGTTTAAAAATCACTTGAAAGGGAATGGTTGGGCGGACAATCCACCAATACAACAAATGACGAATTTGTCAAGAAGCGGGTTTAGGGTAATTTGTGGAATCAGTAGACCCCACCATACCATCTGAAAAAGGAATTGGTGGATTAGGTGTCCTTACAAAAAAAAAAATGTGATCACGTGACTATGTTTGCTCCCAGATAAGAAGGCAATGAAATGAATGGATGGTTAATATATTGCAGGATCTTACATTCCATTGAACTACCATTTATCCCAAAATTCATTGGTGATAGAAAACGGCCCAACAATAGTTTTATAGTGAGGGCGAGAGCTCGACCACAATAATGACCGCTCAAGAGCAAGGATGGACGTTGACCCCAACACATATAAACCACTGTATAACAGAACCCAAGTAATTCATACTGAGTTCCTAAAATTTAATTCAGCCCTCAGGTAACTTTTTTAAGGCCGCATTTGGCTAATTCTTATTGATTTGCTGATTTGCTGAAAACTCTTAATAAGGAGTAGGCTAATATGACCACCTGCTCTTCACACCAAAATTTGCAATCTTTGTTACCATATGACCACCTTCTCTTCAACCTACAATATGAATTCTAGCAAATCTATACCTTGGGGCTTGGCCCTTTGTTGTGACAAGCTTCATTTGAACTTATAGTAGAAGTTTGGCAAACATGCAGCTCTATGACCCTTGATGTTTTCCAGCTCCATTTGATCTTAGTGGGATTTGTCAAACACCTGCTCTATTTGAACATTATTTTTCGAAAAAAGTGTTCTTTTTGTATCCAGCCAAGGGGATGGGACCCATGAGAGAATCCAACCATAGAGGTAACGCGTGTCCCGTGACTCGACCTACCAAAATCTAATACAACTTGCAGGATCTTATACTTCATTGAGGACCCATGAGAGAATCCAACCATAGAGGTAACGCGTGTCCCGTGACTCGACCTACCAAGATCTAATACAACTTGCAGGATCTTATACCTCATTGAGCTACCACTTATCCAAAAACCAATTGGTGATAGGAAACGGCACAACAATAATTTCATGGTAAATGCGAGGGCTCGACCACAATTATTACCATCCAGGAGCGAGGATGGACGTTGACCCCAACATGTAGAAAGATAACACCAAATCACAAAGGAAATGAAACTTGTTCACGACGGGGAGGGAACAAAGGGATCGAATCTCAGACCGTTGGATGAGAACATCCTCCTTAGGGCCTTCTCGTAATTTTATAAATAAATATAATATCCCCTTGTGAGGACTGTTTTGACTATCCATTTGACAGTTGAAGACCTACGGTTGGTTGGTCAATCTAACCCATTTGACATTGCGCATCTCACCCTGTTTAGGCACCGATTGAAATTTTCCTACAGCCCAAGAGAGTTGTTCGGTGTTGTCTCTATCAATTTTCAAAGGTATAACTATGTATGTTGAGTTTTGAAGGAAAGAGAGTATATTATCTGTACTGTTTGCTTTTGTAAAAGGTTAGATCATTTTTTATTATTTTGCATATGCAAATGTTTTTTTTTTTTTTTCCTTTTTTCCTCTATTTTGATGGTATCTGTGATCTTTGACTTAGTGAAGAGGGAACAAATAAAAATAAAATAACTGTCTACTATCGTCATAGAACAAATGGATATGAAAAACAATTGAAACATGGTTCATGGTAGGGATGCACATGGCCGGGTTCATTTGGCTCTGAGGGTGAATCCAGACCCGCACAGGTTGTTCGGACTCGGCTTCAACTCAAATGGATTGGACTTGTTGGATCCAATTGTACGCTCGAATCAATTTTTTTTTTTTTTTTACTAGGTTGACCGACTTACCAAAAGTGATACTTCCAACTTAGGCATGTGTGTGTAAGAAACTTGTGTATTGCACAGGGAAACAAATACAAGGAATTGTGAAAAAGAATAAGATTTTAAGAAAACCAAGAAGTTGAAGTCAACGATTTGATTTTTCTTTTCTCTAATTTATGAACAAAAGAAGCAGGTAAAATATTGTAATGGTGAAATTAATATATTTAATTGAAGAAAAAACTTAGCCACTCTCTTAGTTATGAGTAAGATTAGTAAAAATACAAAAGATGGCATTTGTGATATCTGGAGTGAGGCTATGAATGGTAAAGATAAGTTATGTCATTGGACTCATCAACAATATGGACAATCAAGATAAGATTTCATGAAGACTCTTTTAAACTTTAATGCATGTCCTCTCATAAAAGACCTTAAGATAAGATTTAAAGTATCTTTTGCAAAGTATATTGCTTTTAAGATTTCAATTATCATTTATAAAGGGTGACTCAACCTTGACCGGATTATTAACCTGACCGATTACAGTAGGGCCTAGAAAGAAAAAAATGAAACTTAAATTTTCTGGATTGGTTCCTTGGGTCTACCAAACAACTGGGCTGCATTGATATCCCAGGTTATTTTACTTCTTCAAAGCTCCAAGTCATTGCGTTCAGATTCCAGAACCTTTAACTGAAAAAGGATAAAAATTAAGGTTGTCTGTTTAGTATTATATAGTTTTTGAGCTATACATGGACTAATCTTCTAATCCAATCTGCTCACGTTTTTCCTATTCATGACCCTGCTCGATTTGTTTTAGGTTAGAAAAGTTTGGATCACATATCATACTAAAGTACTCTGATTGCAATCATAAAAAGAGTCCCCTCAGAATATAATACAGTGACACCACTGCCACCTATTGAGTTCTTCACATCATAGACCACCATATATTTAGTTTCCAACCTTCAGTGTTTAGATGAAGAAGAATTTCTCAGTATGTGATAATAATTCAACTTAATTAAAAAACAAGTACAACCACCCGTACTCACCACAGTCGCATTATAAATTAAAAAAATTCATATTAAAAAGGTTATGTAGAGTTAAATTAAAAAATAAATTGCATAAGTGAAAATTAAAAAATATGGACAAAAAGGGAGTAAAAGAGATGTGGTAGAGCAAGAGACTTAAAAAAGAAAGTGGTGGAGTTAAAGTGGAGAGTAGAGGTGATTTAATGAGATAAGGGTACGAGTGGGTAGTTATATAGAAAGAATGTGAAACATTTTAATAAAAAAGGATTAACTGTAAATCAAAATTATAACTCACAGTCAAAATCAAATCCAAAAACCTTTCCAACTTAATATATTATAATAGAAAAAAGAAAACCGATTCCGATTAACGTGGTGGAAAAAAAAACAATGAATGATCAATTGTATATGTTAATAACGGATCATATATAAAAAATTTTTTTCATCTTTCATCACCTTTAATTAATGTTATCTTGCTATCTAAATTGTACAAAAATGCCAAATGCCCCTTAATTCATGTTTTTTTTTCAAATGTTAATCACTTGCTTTGAGTTCATAATTGTTAAGCCCCAAGACCTATATATAATTTGTTGCATCTGAAATTTACCTTTTCTTTCAACTTATAAAAGCAAAGAATATGTGGATAGAGTGGCTGCTATACTGATTACGTGAAGAAAATATGTGGGAGTTCACATGTATATTCCAGGGCAGCATTGATGAAGGCCGAGACCGAATTTTCTGCACGACATCCTGTGCAGATTCTAATAGGACAAAATCGCCATTAATGATTAACCAGCATGGTTGATGTTTGTTGATCAACCAAAGATCATAGATTTATGGGCTAATCTCATGTAAAAAAATAAAAACCTAAAGATAAAATCGAACGGTCCAGATTGTGGAGCTCAGTAATTAATCTTTTTTATGAGCTGCTGTAAACTCTTTACACCAAGTATCTAATCCATAGAAATAGATTAGCCATTGATGCAAGTATGATAGTAATTATGCACCTTCCATTGGTTTGGATAGAGTTGCAAGGCTTTGATGACGGCCAGGATGACCATATATGTATTGCCTGGCAGGGGCAGAATTAGGAGGGCATTGCCTGGCAGCGGCAGAACTAGGAGGGCTATCAGGGGTCATGCCCCGCCCCAAATTTACAATAAAGCCCCTTAGTGTTTTTTTAAGCAGTTTTTACACATGCCCCAACAAATTTTTTTTTTCAGAAGATTCCGGCCGATGATCTCCCAAACCTGCACTAGTACCACCTTCTTCTTCTTCTTCTTCTTATGTTCTATTTCCCGCGTTCTTTATCCTTTTAATGATTATCCTTTCTTTGTTATTGATTAGACAAAAAAGAGAGGATTTTACAGGAAAATTCACGGCTGGTGGTCGTTGCACGAAATAATCCATCCCAAATCGTGTTGCACAAACGGGGTTCGTAAAACCCGTTCGACGCTAGCGTCGCTTTTTACAAACCCCATTTACTCCCCTCTATTTTCTACTCTCTTCAATCTCTTCTTCTCCTCCTTATTCATCTCTTCAATCTCTTTCTCCTCCTTCTCTTTCAAGGCTCCGAGAGTGTTGTCTACGAAGCTAGGCTTGACGGCACAAAAGTTGCATTGAAAAGGCCCGTTCTCTTTACATCTGACGATCTCGACAAGTTCCACAAAAGAGTTGCAGCGGCTGTGGTTAGTTTCTCCGTCAATGTCTTGAACGTGTGTCATACCCGCTGTGATACAGTCCTTTATCGCATACAGTTTGATGTGCAATGGATCAGATTGAAGGAGGGCTGTCAAGTGTGGATTTTGGGGGTCTTCATGTGTCTAATGTGTGGCAGTAAATCACTGGTCTAGTATTTAAATATATGAGTTCCACGCACATGTACAAACACATGGGAATGATCTCCAACTTAAAACTTGCATATGGCTGACAGTATGTGAAGCTCACCTCAAGACCTTTCATGGTGGACTTGGGAGACGAGGAGCAACAGATGGGGGACGACGAGTGACGATAGCGTCACCGAATTTCATATCAAGTAACACTATCTTTGCTAAGGAAAACTACTAAAAAAAAGGGAAAAATGGCAGGAGGAATACTTTTGTGTTGCACGAGTTAAGAGGCAATATTTCGTACAACGGCCGCGTAATGAGAATTTTCCAGTAGAGTCTTAGATAAATAGAGATAATTAGCGAAAGGTCGCTCATATAGGACTTGTAATGCCTTTAGTCCATCAACTTTTCCTCTAAGGCGTGTAGTCCATGCAGCTTGGACATATTTCGGTGAGAGGTCCCTAGACACGTCACCTCATGGAAAGAAGTCCCTAGACACACCAACTTATATATTTTCATTACTGATTTACCCTTTTAACTGATTAGGCATGAAATTTTAAAATTTTAAATCTACCATCCCCCCTCCTCTTCTTCTTCAATATGTACTTGGGCATTGACGAATTGTTTCTCAACACTTGAGATCGAAGTCGTCTCGGTAATGGCGCATTTTCACTCTTTGAAGTTGGCCTGGTACAGTGGTTTCCATGCATTGGAATTGAAAATGACTTTTTTTTAGTTGATCAGTACTACTCCTCTCCTCGGTTTGGGTTCGTGCAGCATGCAGCAATTCCATTCATTTTCTTTTCCTTTTTTCCTCTCGGTTTGGGTTTGTGTAGAGTCCAACGTGTTACTGTGACATCCTCTCCTCGTGGCTCGTGCAAGAAAAGGCAAGGAAATCACTCTTTGCAGGTTGGGCGAATCCAACCCAGTCTCAACTTCTTTTTTTTTTCGAGAACAAGATTGGGATTTTTTAGAGAAGTAGCATCGCTAAACGCTGCTACTTCCTTAGCCTACACGCCATTGCCGGAGAGGAAGAAGAAGACCTCTGCAACATTGCCTAGGTTCTGTTGCAGACTTACAAAACACGAAATGAAGAAGAAGACGATCTTCTGCGCCATCGTCGGATTTCTTGAGTCACAGTCGTTTTATGTGTCGCCGGAGAAGGGGGATAGCCACCGGAGGCTGTGCCATGCCATTGTCGGAAACGAGGAAGAAGGTGAACGGAAGATGGCTTTTGTGTTTCTGATTCCAGATCGAAAAAACAGAAAGTGGGCCTGGGCTTTGCAGCAGTTTCGGGTTGGTTCTAGGTCAGGTTCGACATGGCCCGTTCCAGAAGTCCATCCCCATTCTACTCAAAGTCAAATTTATCTGAGTTTTTTATTTTTTGTCAAATTTATTTGAGTTTTGGATAAATTTATCTGAGTTTTTGGCTATTTATCTGACTTTTGGGACAAATTTATTTGAGTTCTGGACAAATTTATCTGAGTTTTGGACAAATCTATTTAAGTTTTTGGCTATTTATCTAAGTTCTGGAATAAATTTATCTGAGTTCTGGACAAATCTATCTGAGTTCTGGATAAATTTATTCGAGTTTTTAGTTATTTATCCGAGTTCTGGAACAAATCAATCTGAGTTATAAACAAATCTATTTGAGTTTTTGGCAAAATTATTTGAATTTTTGAAAAATATAGGTGAGTTTCTGACAAATTTATCTCCATTTAAAAAAATCTTAACTGAGTTTTTGAACGAATCTTCTGTGTTTTTGGCAAATTTATTTGTATTCTCTTCGATCTATTTATGTTTTTGAATTTTATTTGTGTCTTTTTTTAAATTTATTTCTATTTTTTAAAATAAATTTAACTGAATTCTTGACAAAAAGACTTGAATTTTTGCCACATTGTTTGCTAATTTGGAAAATTGGGCTATCTTAGTTTTAGCAAATGTATTTGCGTTTTTTTAAATTTATTTACGTTTTTTAATTTTATTTACGTCTTTTGAAATTTATTTGAGTCTTTTGAAATTTATTTATATTTTCTTGAAATTTATTTGGATTTTTTGAAATTTATTTTGGATCTTTTGAATTTTTTTTCATCTTTTGAAATTTATTTTTATGTTTTGAAATTTATTTGTGTCTTTTTAAATTTATCTGCATTCTTTTGAAATTTGTTGTATTTTTTGAAATTTATTTACATTTTTTGAAATTTATTTGTGTTGTTTTGAAATTTATTTGTGTGTTTTTAGAATTTATTTGAAAATATCATTAATGAGATTCCATTAATCGTGACCCATTAAATGGTAGTTGGCTATTATTAATGGGATATCCCACCAATCATGGGATATAATTTAAAGAAAGGGTAAACTAGACATATTAGGTGTGAGATGTGTTAAAGGACCTTTGGCTGCATGACTTTCTTTTGTGGACTGTTTGCAGCAAAATCATACTTTGAGGAACCTCACGCCGAATCCCCCAAATAAATAAATAAAAAACTCCCAAACTTGCTTAGCTATTCCCAGTGTTGAAATTGTTTTAAACAATTATTTAAACAAAAACAGTAAATGCCAGTGAGGATTGCATTATTGTGGAGGTTATATACAATACATGTACCCATTACACTTTGGGTGTGCATCTAATTATTAGACTTGAGATACATGGTGAGCTTGTGGTCAACTCTTGAAACTCAATTTTTTGTGGAAAAGAGTTTTTGCTTTTCATGAGTGGTGAGAAAAGAAGAATTCAAGTTAGACATTTGTAAATCTGTAAATCTCTATATTTATAACTAAATGTGACCTTAAGAGGATCCTCAACTCATATAGATCCTCAATTCAATGGGAAAAGACATGGTCATCCTCACATGTCACCAAAGTGACTCCGTAGCAGGTGGCATTTTGGAAGGAGTTGTTTAGCCTACTTAATAATTTTTACACACACATTTATTTATATATATATATGCGTGTGTGTGTTTTTCCAAGTCTGGCTCTGACACACAAAGAGAAAAAGGAAAAAAGAAAAAAGAAAAAGATATTAATTAGTTAATTAATTGAATAATGACTGAGTCGAGTCGAGTCGAGTCAAGAGTCGCGAGTGAGAAACCGTCCGAGTCAACTTACTAGAAAGTACCTGGACTGATGATATTTATTACAACAGTTGGCCAATCAGGGTTAGAAATCTGACCCAAGATTAGACCCAGGGTTTAAATTGTGTGGTTAAGAAGACACTTGGTTCCCCGCCGTATCATCCACAGCAATCAAAACACACCCCCTCCCTGGGTCCTCACTCCTGACACCTGACCACTGACCCCTGACCCCTGACCCCATTCTCTCTTTTTATTATTATTTTTTTCTTTCTATGATTACTATTCTCTCTCTCCTTCTAACTCTTTCTGGTCTCTACACCATCTCATCTGATCTCATCTCATCTTCTGTCTTGTCTTTTCTTTCATTTCTTTCTCCCCCCCTACTGAAACCCTCTTCTTATCTGATCATCATCATCTTCATCTTCATCTATTTCCTTATTCCTTGTTCCTCTGCTAAACACCTAAAACTTCTAATGTCTCTGGTGCAAATAAGAAGACCAACCCAACTATGACTATGGAGCTGACCCCAATACAGACCACCCCAGCACCTCCCTCCTCCTCATCCGCAGCTGCTGCGAAACCCAGAGCTCCGGCCACCTTATATTTCACCAACGGCGGCCTCAAGCGCCACCAACCCCACTACCGGGAGTGCCTCCGGAACCACGCCGCCACCCTCGGCGGCCACGCCGTCGACGGCTGCGGAGAGTTCATGCCCTCCCCTCTCTCCACCCCCTCCGACCCCTCATCCCTCAAATGCGCCGCCTGCGGCTGCCACCGCAACTTCCACCGCCGGGACGACGACTTCGACAACGTCGTCGACGACGACGAAGACGAGGATGACGCAGCCGAATTCACGCCCCCCGCCACCAAAAGACGCAGCAGCAGCTCCCACTCGCCACCCCACTTCCCCTCCGCCCCCCAGATGCTGATGGCCCTCAGCGCCGGGCTGTCCGGCGCCGACGCCGACAACATCCCGTCGACGCCCAACGCCAGCCTGTCGGCGGGGAGGAAGCGGTTCCGGACGAAATTCAGCACGGAGCAGAAGGAGAGGATGCATGCCTTCTCCGAGACGCTTGGGTGGAAGATGCAGAAGAAGGACGACAAGGCCGTGGAGGAGTTCTGCAATGAGATTGGAGTTGGAAGGGGCGTTTTGAAGGTCTGGATGCATAATAACAAGCACAACTTCGTCAAGAGGGATGGTTTGATCATGCCCTTGAATACTACTACTACTACTACTACTACTAGCACTAATGTCGACAATAACATCAACGCCAACAACAACAACAACAATAATGGAAGCAATGCCCATCTCATTAATGGGTCTTCTTCTTCTTCTTGAATTGTTCAAAATCAAGAAGAAGAGGGTCCTTGAGTCTCTCTCTCCTTTCAGAGGGTTAAATGGAAGTGGAAGAAATTTTTGGTTTCTAATTCTTTAGTGCTTTTCATGATGTGGGTCTTCTTCTTCTTCTTCTTCTATTTTTATTTCTTTTCTTTCTTTTTAAGAAAAAAATTAGAGAATCTCTTAGGCTAAGCAAGGTTCCAATGATATTTTTATGTGAGGATAGAAGAGGAGATTTTCATTAGCAAAAATGGTGAGTGGAGCCAAAAACTCAATTGAACTGAATGAATATTTGAAATTCAGAGTCATCTACTAGTAATCACTTGCATCACTTGGGTCTTCTGGTGAGGCTTCTCCTTTCCCTTTTAGGAGTAGGTATTTATCAATGTCAATCACTGGTGGACTTTGATGTTTAGTATGTATGTATTATTGCTATTGGTGTGATCTGTATGTTGCAAGGCAGAAGTTTTTACTTGGATTTCTCATAGTGTAAGAGTAGTTAACTTGAATTCTACGAAGCTCTTGTAATTTGAATTCATTATACATTGTCTCTGTGGATCTTGATGCATCTTTTACCCATTCTGAAAATTATATGCAATTGAAACCATGTCCTCTTTATTTGGTCCGAGCCCCCAAAAATTTACATATTTAGATGCACTGATTTCTGTTTTCTGTCGTTGTTTTTATATAATGTGATGCTTCTTAGTATTTTAGAATATTGCATGACCGTCAGGCGTTAGCTTTATGTGTGTGCGACGAGCTAGAACTTAGGAATTGAATTTGGTGTTTGTTAATCTTATATTAGAAAAATGTTACTGGATATTATGATTCTGATGTTCTCGAATTTGTGATTTTGGATGCTCTCCAAATGTTGTAGAAGCAGTTTCTGATTTTTCTTAATCATATTTTTTAGATCAGTCTTTTGTTGGCCATAGTCCAAATAGGGTAATATTGATCATTGGTTTTTATAGAGGGAAAAATCCACATATTCTTACGATTCTTCTTGTTATTTGTTTTTAGCATCTTGGAATAGAATGTGTAGAAATTTAGGATCCCACGGTATTTGGACAAATCTTGTAAAGCAGTCCAAATGGTCTGCATTATGTGATGCATTAGTTTGTATTTCTTTATTTTTGATAGGAGAATGAGAGATTTATTAGGATTAGCATAGATGATGATTGTGGTGAATTGGATCTCTAAATATTTAATTATTTTGAAACATTGGATGATTTTTAATTGTATGGTAATTGTAATAACAGTTTGTTGGATGAACTTTGTAACTTGGGTTTGTTTAGTTTGAATTGAGATACAAATATGCAGAGTGCTTGTAATGTATTTAATCCCAATTTATGTTGCTTTGGATCGTTTGTTTGTTTTTCCAACGTCTAGCGTAGACAAGGGAGCTGTTTTAGGCATGTGTTATAATGTATGGTCATCGTATGATCATTAATCTCAAGATTGAAGTTGTATGTTCTGATTGGTTTAGTGTCCTTTTTTTTTTTCAATGCTAGGTAGGACTTGAACTCACACTCTTGCTCAATGATGGGGGCATTTGGTGTCCCTAACTGGATGGTTAGGCATTTTTTATATAATTAAAGAAAGTTGATTTGACTATGCATGAGTAAATGAGTTGTTCTGTTTTAAGTGCTGTTCTGTTTCTACTTAATTAAAATCGTTAACAGTTAGCGACAGATCCTAGAGAAGATATAGTCTAAACATAGGTTTTTTTTTTTTTTTGGGAACTTGCTGTGGATCTGGAACATGTATTTAACGTACCTGACTTTAACATCATACGGGATGTTGGTCATACTGTATTCATTTTGCATTTCTACAACCTTAAAAAATTTATTTCTCTAAATTTCATGATGACTTATAGCTTGCTCAGTCTAGACATAGTGGCATCTAAAATTCTTGAAGATCTAACCTAAATCATCTCATTATGGTCTTTGTTGATGGACCTAAATACTTTCTGTTAAGGATGTTATCTTTTTTGTTTTTTAATCTGTCAAATTAGTTAAATACTTGGATGTTGAATTCTCGTGGTCGAATTCATTTTAATTTTTTAATGATTTCTGAAATTCATTTTATGTTTTGAAACTTTAGTCCTTCCTCCTGTTGGTGGGATTATCTTAATAATCTCTTCTATTACTCATTAAAAAAAAAAAAAATTTTGAAGAAAGCATTCTATTACTCATTAATTTATGAAACTGTATTCTTAAAATTAGACTTTAGTAAGTTTACTTTGATTAGTTACCTTTTGCTTTCTGTGTGCCATGTTCTGAACTAATCTACAAGGAGACGGGTATGGTAGCACTTCTGTCGTGTATTTTCCTATTCATATCTGTTATTTTCCAGTTTATGTAGATTTGATTTTATAACTATAGAGTTTGGACTTCTTACCATCTTGATACAAAGAGACTAAAGATTAAACACCATGAGAATCTCATGGATCTGAAAAATGTTTTTGTCGGTTTTTGGAAATCTCATAATCTCTTCCGCGTAGAAAATAGATTATTGAGTAGGGCTGTCTCAAAACAAGTACTGTTCTTATTTGAAGTTACTTACATTTTTTATTAGTTACTTTCTTTTTTGTATTCTTTTCCATAAGCAATTAAAAACAAAGTTTGTATTTTTTTTTTATTTTCCATTTATTTTTAAATTTATTTATTTATTAAAAGGGTTGAAATAATCCAATATATCAGCAAGTTACCAATATATCGGCCAATATAATAATATTTGGCTTTAGCTGATGCAGTGTCCAATACCATGTTTCTGAATTCTATGTATTCCTCCAGTGGAGAAATATTTAGAGCTGAATATGGTCAAAAGCCCCAATTATGGGATTCTTTTGCAAATATGGATGTATAATTTGACAGTGCTGACCTTTCTGGAGTGCACTGGCTGATACCTCCCTGCATCTACTAGGGCTTGATCCTGCGTTCTCGTATCCCTTTGATGTCCTTTTCTAGCTGAGCTAACAGCCCTGGACATTGATAGTGTTTATTCATGGACATATAGTGTTTTGTAATTATAGAACCATGGTTTTGTGAACATATAAACAGGACATACTTGTCAGTTTTTTTTAATGTTCGAGAACCGTGGTTCTGTTTTAACATCTTTTTTTTTATGTAATTGTGTAATTTGTGGCCATGATATAGGTTTGCAATTTCATATTTTTCTGTAATTTGAGCTTTGATTTTATGCAGTTCTTTCATTGTGATTGTCAAAAGCTCCAAATATGGAATTCTTTTGCATTGAATATGTGGATGTACAAATTGATAGTTTTTACTTCTGAACATGAGTTTTCTCTGAAGAAAAATGTTTTTATTTGGAATATTTGTGTTCTAATTTTGTAATTTATGTCTATTATATGCGAAAAGGAAACATTTGCAAAACGCTTGTGGGGTCCTACACAATTGCCAGTTATGTTCAATAAGGTATGGAGACTGCTGTGACTATCGTTGGGAACAAACTAGCAAGTAAGAACAGATGTATGTCAATGTCATTCTTCTCAAGCTATGCTCAACAAAGCTAGTATGAAAAAACAGAGTGGGTGTTAACCTCTAATTTCTCTCTCCAGTGGAGTAATGTTTAGAGCCGAGGATGGTCATCCCATTGGAGTATTCTTTTGGATTGAATCTATATATAGTACTTACTTCTGAACATGTATGTATGCATGTATTTTTGTTTTAATATGGTGAAACCATGGTTTTGTGAACATATTATTAGCATGCATATATAATTTATATATGTTAGTTACTTTTAATATCTTGGAACCATGGTTCTGTTTGGAATCTTGAATTCGAGGCCATGATATGGGTGTGTAGTTTGCTTTTATTTTATGCAAGTCTTTCATTGTTGGGTGATTCTAGATGCACCCACCATTTTTGCTGAACTCACCCACCCTCCTCTATGAACAGTGATTTTAAAATCACTGTTCATAGAGGAGGGTGGGTGTGTTCAGCACTTTAGGTGGGTGCCTTTAGAATCACCCTTCATTGTTATCTGAAAGTGAACAGGGGCTTAAAATGTGCGATTTGGTTATCTGTCGACACAGATGGAAAATTCCAGGAAACAGGTTCGCACTATTATACTGATGATGTGTTTGGTGTTTCTTGTCATTATATGCGGGTTACTTGCATTGTTACTACTCATTTCTGGATATGCATAGTTTTTATTGTTATGAGTAATGTGAAAATTGATGTGATAGATGCTGTGGGAGCATTCTACATTCGAATGAATGTATTTTTAGTGTTGCAATGTTTATATTTGCATTTGGACATTCCTATATTTCGTACGTTTGCATGATTTTGTCCATGCACCCACTGTTGCTATTGAAATGACAGTTTCTACATTCTTGCTATATTTTTTGTAGGTGAGAATACAATCCCTGTGCTTAGCTTGCTTTAGCAGTTGTGCTAGTTGTTTTGTGACATCTGGATGCACAATAGGCTAGCATGGTTTTGGTTAAGAGGGTTTGATCTAGACCGAAAATGTTTATATTCTATTAGTCTTTTTAACCTTTGCTTTTTGGTGGGGAAAGTTGAATGATAAAAGCTTGTGGTTTCATTCCTAGAGTTGGTTTGAGTACAAGTAGATATCCTGTTAGGTCTTAATTTCTTCTACTTGTTTGTACTCGTGTTTTTTCTATAATGATGGATTGATTGGAATTGCAAGGAACAAAAGAAAATAAGTAGATTTAATAATACTCATACTGAAGTGGACACTTTCCATTGAATTGCTTGTGATTGGACATTAAAATTTTAAAATGCACCACCATGTGGGGGGTTTTGGTTTCAAGGTTGTTGGATTAGTGATGTGGTGGATGGCTTTTATTATCTTCTCTTCAAAGGGAAGGAAATTCAAGAAAAGAAATGCTTCAAGTCATTTGCATGTGACAGGTGACAGAAGCTTTACTTTCACACTGCTTTGGTTGGTAAGAAATATAAGTATTACTTGATAAGGTGGAGAGAATGGGAAAGATCTGTCGAGTGGGTAGGCCGAGTTGGTAAATGCCATTGAATTCCCCACTTGGACCAAACGCCCTCATTTAATGGAGAAATGAAGTCCCAACGTTTGTGTGGTACAGTGACCCACGTGATGGGGTCTGGATAGAGGGGCACAGATATTTCTTCGGAGTTAAGCAACATTCCACTCATATCATTTGACCCCTAGATTTCCACCCTCCCAATTGATCGTGATGGATGAAAATCCCAAACCATGCTTGTGCAGGAGCTAGTTTATAAGATTTTTTTTTATTATTATTATCTAGATCATCCTCTGTTTGCCTCAGAAATCTGTGTGCTTGTGTTGACAGAAGGTCCCTCTGCATGTGTCATGTGTGCTAACTATTCATTCCCTAATAATAGATGAATTGAGAATGGCTTGAAGTGGGTTAAGTACACATGCCATGCATGCACCCTATTCAAGTAATGTGGGGGAAGAGGATCTAATTCACTCTTGGAATGATATTTCTTTTACCCTTTTTGTTTAAAAGGATTTATATTGATAAGGACAAAAGAAAAGTTCTACAACGCAGTATTTTGGAACAGATTCGACCAACCAATTTGAGTAATACTTTTGGGACCACCCAACATGACAAATAATCTAGTGACAAAAATTGGCCATTTGGTGCGCCCCCCGATTAGGTTTCTGCGGATGTGAGAAAAGGATATTTTTATCAAAGTCCTTAGCAGCAACCGAAGAAATAACCACTGCAATTGAATTTGTGATTATTACACACAATCTTCGTTACTATTGATTACCTGGATTGCCTTCCAGGCATCGCATGAAACTTGGGCGCTTTTCAGGCCCTCCCCCACACACTCTCAAGGAATGATTGGAAGCTGCAGGTTTCTTATGGGTTCAGATCACAAGCAACACTAATATTGTATTTGAAACTAAAACCATTCATTGGGCACCTACAAAAGCCCCACATTCGGATGTGGTTCAATCCCTACAGTTATCACGAGTTTCTTTCATATGCGAGAGCCATCATTGTATCCTCCACATCTAGATGGGATTAGTACTTGTATTCCTAATACATCAAGAATCAGCTATAAACAAACACGTGTATTATCTTTGTATAACGACAAGCATGTGACTAGAGAAGAAAGGGAGTTCTGCCCTCTTGGGGTACGTAGAAAATGTGAAATGGGCAGGGCTCTATTATTTGCTTGGAATGAATATGAGATTCTCATGCCATCCCATTCACGGAGATGCAACCCTAATAAACTAATTGCTTATTGATAGGAAGGTTCCTTCAAACAAGTGTACCATTCTCATATTTAAGTTGGGGATCCTTGCATTTAAGTTGGTGAGAGTGGATATGGAAGTAAGGGCCCCCACCCATCTCTCACCAAGTTGGTGAGAGTGTCTCTCATAGGAGCACTTCCCTATATATATATATATATATATATATATCACGTCTGCCTTCCATCTTTTCTAGGTCCAAGTATGGCATATCTAGGTCCGGCTAGGTTTTCAAACATAGGCCCTTATCAGGCCCAAGCCTGACATGGGCAGGCCGGGCTTTCTCTCACTTGTTTTGGCAAATAATTCACTATACCATAAGCAATATTAGGGCTGTGGTCCATGTTTTCTTTCACTAAGCCTAAACCCCGCCAAATATTAAATTCCGGCACAGCCCAAAGCTGTCAAGCTGGGCCCAGCTGGTTCGACCCACGAGCATTAAGGGCTAAGGGACCTTTTTAATACTGTATACTTCACTGTGTTGTAATACAATTTAAAAGGTCAAAAGGTGTGTAGTTGCCTGGACGTTCTGCTGAAATTCATGAGTGGCATATGGTTTCCCATTGCCTTTACTACAGGTTGGGCTTCAAGCATGTGAGCAGCAAGCAATTTTATTTATCTATTTATTTATTTATTTTTTGTAAAAGTGGCACAAAAACCTCACATGTGAATCACTTTAGGCCTCACAGAAGTTTCCAATGCTCTTACATTTTCCTTCCAATTTTATCTTCCTATCATTGGAGCTTGGGTCCCGCTTGTGATAGGACACAACATAGTATGCAGTAGGTTTTGATCATCTGATCTTAGAATGTATTATTACCAGAGAGTAATAAAAAAAAAAAAAAGTGCAAAAGTTAAATAGAAAGGTCGAGGTTGTTTAGACTCTAGAATAAATTAGAACATTAGGATAACTTGGTTGGATTTATTATCTTGAAAAGCAATATGTTATGATATTATGAAGTATTGAATTTGATTAGATGTGACCAGCTTTCCTATTTCTATCCCATTACTCTAAAACTCTCAATAGAACACAATATGGTTGAGTGGTCGCCACCATAGTTCTTTATTACCACATGTACTTTTCTGTAATGAAGACATATACTGGTTTCATAGTACTAATTTGTTGGGTGAAAACTTTTGAAAAGGAACCTGTAAGCTCATTCATTAATTATATGTGCAGCAATATAGGTTCTAGCAAGGAATTCGCCTCAGCAGACTGAAGACAGCTGCAGCCCAGAGATCTCTGAACACTCCCAGTACTAGACCTACTAAGCCAATGTTTGGTATCTCTATTTTGTGCATCTATTTCTCTAAATGTCTAAATCGGACAGAGGTTTGAACAATTAGAGCGTTTGGTACAAGATTCTAGACTCTGTCCGCTTTAGACATTTAGAGGCAAATCCTCTAAAATCCAAATGCTCCAAAAGTGGGCAGATGAGAAATAGAGCTTCTGGGTCTTAAAATATAAAGGACGAGGTATTTAAAATATATTCGCGCATTACCAAACACGTTTTTTTCATTCTAACCTCTTTTTTTATTACTCTTTTTTTAATGACTCTATTTTAGATGGATCTAAAAAAAAAAGAGTAGAGATACCAAACAAGTCCTAATTATCACCAGGCTGTTGCGGGATCTTGGTTTTGGCTGTAATGCCTTAGTTTTATATAGTTTTTTCGAAGAACTGGCTTAGTTTTATATAGGTTTTATGAAGAACTTGTGGTAGCTTCTTACTCTTGCAGTTTGCAGCCAATTTACTGTCCGTCCAACGCAAAGATAAGAACCTGTGTGAAGCTTTTTTTTTTTTTTTTCTTTTTTTCTTTTTTTTGCATCTAAACCATGAATTTTGAACCACGGTCCGGTGATCATACTAGGGTGGTTCCTGCTACAGGCATGCACTGCAGCAGCACCTAGTTGCAATAAAAAGAGATTGTGTGGTAACTTTTGTGTCTAGTTTTTGCATGTATCTTTGTTACTCTGTTTAATGTAATGTGTGTGTGGAAATTTCTTACAACTGAACAAAATAGTCACACGAGATCAACAGGGAATTTACGTGGATCAGCGATGCACCTACATCCACGGCAAAAGAGTACCTTTAACATTTTGACTCGTTTTTAGAGTTTAAGATTACATATCACATTATATATTCATTTAACCTCGTCTTTCTTAACCCCTAAGGGAGTCGGTATATTTACTAAAATACCCCTCACCGGCTTCCTGACTAAAAAGAGAGAATTTTTCTCATGGTTACAATCTTGGGTGCAATCCAGAGGGACACAAGGTCCAATCGACCCCTTTGGATGGAAATGTATGCTTACACAATATTCATTTGGCTATGTCCTCATCTGAATAGTACCCATGATAAATTACTAGTCCCAGCCATAATTTATAGACGTTTCTTTTTTATAATGATCCATTACCGATCAATGTTTCTAAAAAATCGAACCGGAAGTAGAACTGCTGGACGGGAAAGTTCAGTCCAAATCAGTTCTGATTGTGGTTTAAGAGTGGTCCGATAACACCACCATGTACACAATTCAAGTGAGCAATTTGTCTAGACATCCTCATAGCAAATAAGTTTCACTTCTTTATTAGATATGTGACACTTTGAAGGACATTAGAACAGATTATTCTCACATTCTTTCAGACTATATTTGCCATCTACAGAAGACCATCTAGGGGCTTCATTTAGTGGTCTCCTTCTGATTAACCCACAAAAGAACATCAGTTAAAGTGATATACACGAGAGAGAGAGAGAGAGAGAGAGAGAGAGAGAGAGAGAGAGAACTCTTCAAGAAGATAAATTAGTGTCAGCTAGTGAGATGTCCATCATCCCATATGCCTCTTGAGCAGCAGATTCATCCAACAACCACTTCTCAATCATGGAAAGAGGAAACTCACTCTCTAAATTCTGTTTGCTTTCAGATTGCAGTAAGTCCATATCAAGCGTACATTTTTCCTTCTTCTCCAGGGATATGGACTCTGAGGCATCAGGCATCGAAGACTCTAAATTAAGCAGCAATTCAAGAGCCTGTGGAGACATAATGTCATCGTGAGTGCTGCTCTGAGACCCCTCACTGGAGCTGGAGTCGGCGCCAACCTCGTGGTGGGATGAATTCGGGGTAGCCTCCGATGATGTTCGACTGGGCTTTGGCGAATTCCCCATCCATCCTTGGAGCAATCGCGATACGTTGTCCATGCTCCACACATAACTAGGTTCTTGGTTGGGACTAATGTTGAAATCTGAGATATAGTCAGGTTTTTCTAGAGATAAGGCTTCACACAGAGCTTTTCTAGCCTTGTGTATATCTGTTTGGAGACTCCTCTCCCACTGTCCTTTTGAGTTTGGCTGAGAGCTTGGAAACCCATTGCTCATGTCTCCTTTAAGACCCGTTTGAAGATTTTTTAGCTTCTTCTTCAAATGGGTATTCCAGTAGTTCTTGATATCATTATCTGTTCTCTGAGGAAGGTAAGAAGCTATGGCGGCCCATCTGCAATCAATAACAAAAACTGGTTTAGTACAGAGTATCTGATACAATAGTAGAAAACAAGTGGAAAAAGGAGGAGCAAGTCTTCTCTGTTTTGTTAATATTTTCCTCGTTTTCATTCTCTGAGGTGAAGCCATTTTCTTAAATTTTTGCAGAAAGAAAAATTAAGTAAGTTCAGACCCTACAGGTTACCGGTAAAGAACCTCTCTCTACTGTCTTAAAGAGACGAACAAATCACAATATAAGATGTTAAGCCGCACCAAACAACAGAAAGTTGAAACCACTGATCAAGACGGCCTTCAATTTCCATTTTACTCAAACTGAAATCTGTGGAATTAAGATTCCTATAGTTGATTGGGGTTTTATTTTGTAAAGGTTTTTTTTAAGTATGTAGCATTTTACCTATTGCCCAGAAGAGCTTGAAGATGGATTATCAGCTTCACCTCCTTGTCAGTAAAGTTACCCCGTTTGATCCCAGGTCTAAGGTAATTAGCCCATCTAAGCCTGCAGCTCTTACTGCATCTATTCAACCCTGGCAATTTCCAATCAAAAAGAAGAGTTAGGATCAATATAAATGCAAAATTTAGCTATTAACTTCATTTCTACAAAGCCCAGTTAAACTTTTTTGAAAGGATCTTAGATACTAAAAGTGATCTCCATGTATATGGAAGAAACTTACCTGTATTGGCAGGAACAAACCTCCAATTCCCTGGCCCATGTTCTTGAATGTAAGACACTAACATGATATCTTCTTCAGGAGTCCAAGGGCCTTTCTTGGTGCCCACTTTGTCACAGCAAGGAGGCCGACCCATGTCACCTTTTCTACTCTGCTCTTTCCTTTTCTTCCTTGTGCCTCCAGCAGCTGTTATTTTAAAGCCTTTCCTCCACTTCCTTTCTTAATAAAGGGTATGGCTTCTTCTCCACTGTACATGGAGTGTATATATATATATAAAAAGAGAGGCTCATAGGCGGCAAAAGGGGCTCAAGAGTCAAAAGAAGGCAGCAAGAGCATTTATTCATCGGCTCCCAAAGTCAGCAGGGAGGGATGAAGGTCACATACTCGTGCATTCAATGACATTTCTCTTGAAATACGGACCCTTCTTCTTCACCCATTGCATTGTATGATGCTGGCCAGCACTGCAGCTCGTCGAATAATCACAGCCATCAAATGAAGATATATTGCATTCCATGAGGTGGTAAAGGTCAAAAAGTTATTTTGATTTATAGACAATGTGAACTCAAATCGATCAGGTCACGTTGTGATGGGTGTTTGGAAATTGAGATGATGACAAACAGAGTTGTCCCCATTTCTTCTGGCAACTGTGTCTTTCTAGAAGGATAAAAAAAACCTATGAGAATTGTTTTATGTGTAAGCTCGATCTTTCGTTGGGACTAATTTTTATAATAGCAAAACTTCGCTACGTCCCATGGAAGAGAAGCATGCTTATTTTTGAGATCTTCAAATTTTTTTTAAGATGAGCTCTATTAAGTAGCTCTACTTCTTCTGTTTGGATGTATGGTAAATTGAAGTATGGTGGGGTAAAGTATCAAATTAAGAGAGAGTAAAATATAAGGTGTTATGAAGGTATTTTATTTTTAATTATTTGGTATAGAATCTTTTTGACCTTTTGTATAGAAAAGTGGAATTCCTTTTCGTCTTTTAATGGAAAAAAGAGATTTATTTTTTTACTTTTTTTGAAAAATTCATAGGAAAATTTGAAATTGTATAGTTTTGATAGGACTCTTGTCATTTCTTTGTCTGAATTCATTTTACTTTAACTTAACTAGTTAATTGCCAAACACACATCTTGAGACTCTTGATGAAGGAGGATATGTTATGCTTTCAAGTCACATGATTATAATCATATAACCATTATCTACTTGGGTAGGTACTATTTATTTTAAACAATCTAGAGTTTCATCATATGAGCCCAGTGTGGAGTGCCTCTCCTCCAATTCATGGAAGCGCCAGAGACGCACTTACAAATTGGACTCTCAAGTGTTGTAAGTTGAAGAAGCCGAACCATCAATGAAAAATTGGAGCCTCTTAAAAAGAGATAACTCTTCATTGTATCACCATATTTTATTTCAATAAGAGTTGATCTCACCATAAGATTGTATATTTGATTAGAAATATGGTTAATACACTTATTCTAGTCTCATAATTCACACATTTAATTAAATGGTAAATCCTATGGTGGAGTCAAGTCTTATGTGAATAAGATTTAGGGTCTGTTTCTTTATTGGGACTCATGAAATTCATATGTGGGAAATTTTGAAATTCAAGGACAAAGTCAAATTCACGAATACTCTCTTGTATTTGAGCATCTAAAAGCTCCACAAATAAATTAAAAAAAAAAGAAAAGATAAAAGGAGACGGAATTTCAAAGATCATTTGAGATATTTTAAGCCACTAGAATTAGTATTACTTGAAAAAGCCAAGAAACAAGAGGTCACATCACATACAAACAAAGCCAATGCGAAGGATAATTCTTATTTGAAATTCCAATAAAGAGGCTAAGCTGGCCCATTTTTAGGAATATATTATAAAATAAAAGAAAAGAAAAGAACATTTATTTGGTTGGACCCCACTTTTGAGTTACCCTACCGTCCAATTGAAAAGCGACACACGTCCTAGCAAATTGAGTGGGGAGGGGAGATCGATCCACTCACACACATTGCTCACCACGACAGCCCACATCCGAAAGAAAGGCCTTTTGCCTTCACACTCTGACAGACGACAAACACGTAGTAAGACTTGTTCATGTGATTGTGTCTCTCGGATTTTTGCAGATCGAGTCGGGAATTGAAAATCCACAATCCTGGCGTTGATTGACACGTGTCCACGTAGATCTCGATATGTGGAAACTGTTGATAGATCAGATGAGGTCCCATAAATTAGCCTCACAGAGGATGGGACACGTGTAACCATATTTGCCCAACCACACACGAAAAAGCAGCGACGACAACGAAAACTCCTATATCCCTACGTTGATATGATACATTGGAAGTATGAAAGCATAACCAAGTCAAACGAATCAACCAATAAAATCAATCATATATCTGAAATGCTGATATAATTAATGAGTTGAAAACGTTTTTAAGAAATGGATGCATGGCCTGGCCGACTATGTATGTGTGATTGTGAAAGAGCTTTGTACAATACTTAATTAACTATCTATCCTATCCATCCAGCTGCAAAAGCAAGAAGACTGTAACTTATATCTAACAAAAGCAAACAAAAACTTTTGTCCTTCAGTTATTACTCGGCAGTCGCCTCACCGACTCAATTGAAGGTTTGTTAGAGAAGACCGACGCAGATGGCTGCCTACGTCTGAGTTACGTGTATTTATCTTTTCAAAAAAGTCTATTTGGATAAATTCCATAGACAGAATTTGAAATAAACTGTCCACGAGGCGCAATGTGATTGGGCTCTCTTAAAAGTTAAAATGCATTGTGCCAATCATATTGTGCCACGTGGACAATTCGTCCCAAATTCTATCCATGAGTTTGTCCATATAGACAAACTGTTATCTTTTAGTGGACGTACTGGCATTGTTTTCATATTTACATATTGCGAACGTGGGACTTCAATTTGTTATGGTCAGAGTGCGGCCAACATGATAATTACTGATTTTCCATTGATAGCTTTGCTAATAAACCCTCTGTTTTTGAGATTTCCAACTCATCGTTCCTTCTTGCATTCAATTGTAGTAGAATAAGTCGTGCACTGCAGGGTACTGCTTTCACGTGAAACTATATATATAATATTAAAGAGCAGTTGATGTGCACTACACATCATCAGTTAATTAAACCAAGTATAGGTGATAACTTCTGTGTAACAACACATGAAGCAGATTTCGGATCAATGAATTTCCTTGCCAACCCACTTATGGTTTCTCACCATATTATTGGTGACGAGGGATCATCCCTGCTTGCCACCTTGTTAGTCAGGGATCTGTGCAGTAAGTGTAACTACTTAACTATGTCCTAGAGAGAGAAAAAATACACCCCTTACCTTACAATTGTAGAATATATGGGAAATTATGGGATTACAATCAATCAGATGGTTTTCCCAATCTAGCCATTACGCATTGCCTATCCAATATAGGGTTCAAAATCAAACTTTCACCTACTCTGATGGCAAATGACTAATAACTTACCAGGAAGTTGACTTTCAGTTTATAAATTACAAAGAGTTAAATTAGAGTGGAGATCATTGTTGGACCGACCACATGTCGTACACCTGATTAAATGCAATGAAATGAATCATGTTTTTGCATGTGATTAATCCATTGGTTGGGTGCACTCTTTGAGTGGATCTTGGATGAGTTACCAATTAGTGAGCCGTACAGGGCATCTGGTTTGAGATTTTTCACAGGTGATCTCACTGTTAAATAAGGGTTTAAAAAAGTCGGAGCATGCTTCCATATTGAGAGGAAGCTGAAAAATCAGGTCGCCCCTGCTACAATCATGACCTTGATTCCAATTTCATGTTAATGTGGTCGAGCATTCATATAGCAGCACATACTTATCAGAACCATAAATTGGCATTAGGCATAACGCACATGCACTATAGTCTATACACATTAGAACATTAGGGGTGACTCTTGTTGGCATGTTAATATATATGAGCTCAAATGCAAAACAGGTTTTGTTGACTCAAAAGTATTGTCACTTAATGAGTACCATAGAAAAGTATATAAAGTTCTTCCTCCAGACATTGTGTTGAATTTTGTATTTTTATCGCGAGCACCGTATGTAAGGCATATTTGGGGGATTTTCTCCTACACTAATCCTATGCAACTATTTACCAAAAAACAAAAAGAAAAAAACTCACGTGCAATTGTAATGAGATCAGATTTTCAATGGATGTTTGTCTTTCTTTTATTGATCGTTGGGATTGAAAATCCCGCACCATACTCGTAGGTGAGAATCCCTAGGACATACACATAAAACAGAACACTAAACTAAATAAAAAAGCAAAATCCCTCTCACTCTAGGATCAATAAAGGGCTAAGTTGATGAATCCCATAAGCTCCGTCAAATAGGAGGGATTGTGAATAGTGTTATGTTCATTTTTCTACAGCTGGTCATGACACTAAGATGGATTGTCAAAATGAATACACCGTATCCTTCTTTTTCCTCTAGTAAATACCCCCGTACGAATTGAGCTACAGGTAGATTGGCAATTTACTATATACTGTTAGATCTTAATAATTTTCTATTTTTTATATATATTTACAAATCTCCTATCCATAACCTATCATCCTATCTAATAATCACAAAGAATCCCATTTATCAGCTGAGATGCTTGCATCTGATCAAACCTTCATCCTCTCTATATAAGTCATTTTAGCATAGCTTGGGGCCGAGCCAGGGGCTCCAAAAAAAACATTTTGAAGACCCCTTCCTATGTTATTTTATGATTTTTTTTCCTCATTGACCCCTACAAGAAATCTTAATATTATTACTTTTTCAGTGTAGCCCCCGGAGTGCAATTTCCTGATTTCACACTGGTTTAGCTCAATGGTTCTCTGCCTTCCTTATCCGAATTGCACATCAATCCATGTAGAAAGAAAATGTATGTTGGACTTTGAATGGCTGCTTGCCCATTCTAAGTGCCCCTCTTCACACTCCATGGAACCAACTCACATCACAAATCACGCCTTCATCTATAATTATTATATTAGCAATTCTCCAACATCATTGCTATCACTGAGCAGTCCCCTTGCCAATCTCCATTGAAACATGTTGAAAAAAATAGTTAGTCTACAGTGAGTCTACTTCACGTCATTGCTAATTGCTATCCCTGAGCAGTTCCTTGCCAATCTCCAATGAAACATGTTGAAAAAAATAGTTAGTCTATATGGCCGAAAGAGCCTTCCCTCAAAGAGAATGTCACGTGCAGCAGCTGCGGCAGATACGTCCCATGAAATGTCTACCGTCTACGTGACGATAGATAGCACCCCCTATGTTTTGTAGCCTCCTGTGCTTGATTGCTCATGCAATCTTCTCAAGTACGTCGTCAAAATCTTATCTCAGATTTTAACTTTGATAAAGTCAGCAATATATGAATTATGAATTTGTCATTTCAGGCTTTCCTGGGTTAGCTGAATATATCATCCTTATCATTCAAGCCTTGTTGAATCAGTATTTTAGGTGTTTAATGACTTGGCCGGGACAAAACCAAGTTAGGTCCACGTTAAGAATTGGATTTTGGCTTGCAGCTGGACTTGGCCAAGCCGAAACGGAAACCAAGTTTCTGTATGTATAAAGGCAACGGTAGAGAAAAGGAATTTCCCTAACTTTTTTGTCTCATTAGCTGAAATGAGTCTGAATGATAGGGCCAATAATTAAAATTTAACAAACATGAACTAAAAGGCATCACTAAGACTGCATTTTAAAGCCTGTCCTTTTCATGTAATATTTGAATTTGTGAGGTTTCTCATTTCTAAAAAATGATTAAAACTGAAAAAAAAAAAAAAAAAACAAACAAACAGAGATGAATATCAAAAAATGGTCATCAAATTATCGTTCTTTTAATGGAGAATGAGTCGAGGAGAGGTGAAAAATGAATACCCAAATGTTGCCCTTGTAATTCAAGGTGCAGAAAATTCGATATACAATCTACATCTCACCTCATATCCTTCTTCCCTCAACACTTTAATAATCCTTTGTTGAAGCTCATTTTGACCCTAAATTCCTATATATATATTCAATGAAAAAGAGGGCTCATAAACAACTCTGCCTACTTTTTTTTTTAAAGAGAACTCTACATACTTATTGTCATTTTAATACATTGCCCTAGTAAAGGAAGCTCCCCGGTTATCTCTATTGGGAAGCCCTACACCCCACGTCACCTAAGTCCTAATTAAGTTGGACATGGTTTGGGATTCTACCTATCAACTCAAGTTTTTGGGTTGGCATATAGCTTCCTATATAGTATCAGAGCAGGTTCTGATGGACCTGAACGTAAGAGGAAATTCCTGAATTGGAATGGGACATGGCTTCATATATCGATCTGTTTAAGACTAATTCGGCCACCGGATATAATATATTAAATGTGAGGGCCTATTTGGCTCAAAACATTTCTAATGAGAATTTGGTCTGTTGGAGATTTCTAACACTAGCTTCAAGTTTTGTCTCTTGAGAATACCATATGCGGTGTTTGACTTTAGAATTCTAGATATCAACCCAACTAAAAGCCACTTTTAGCTTTTTTGGATTCTTAGAATTTATAACGCTGAGTGCTGAAAGGTTGAGCATTTAGAATTTTACTTTAGAGAAAATATTTAAAATCTTTCAATCAAAATAACTCAAAATATTTACAACCAAACAATCAATTGATCGAGCTGGTAGAGTTAGTTGGCCAACCAAACTTACAGTCTTCAAACTCACATCCATTTCTTCTTATGTCTTTATCAGTTGCCCTCCAAGACGGCCGGTGGAGAAGGAAGGATACATCCACTTCATCTATATGCATTTAATTAAAGACATAATAATTTGCAACTTTTTCATACACTAAATAAAATAGAGGACACCTCTTCCACATATTGATGGCTTTGGTGTTTTTTTTATTATTATTCCAACAAGAGAGTGATATATTGTTGTCCAAGATCCACTCATTCTTTCTCTCTCTTCTCATATAACTGGCAACTGTCAGAAAATTATTTGAGGACGCGTGGCACTCAAATAATAAGCCTTGTGCCCAGCAAATGTCACATCCACATGTCCATCTAAGAAACTAGAGGAGACACTGATTTAGGTGTAAATGAATGCTGGTAGTGGCAGGATTGAAGATATTTTTATTCCATTTTGTTTTTTATATTCATAAGAGGCTTTGATTTGATTTTGCTAGATTTAAGAGGCTTTATCAAATGGAAACAGATGTCATGTTTGTAAGGCCCAAACGTCATTTGACACTACAGACCTTGTAATCGTTCCCCAACCTTTTATTTTCGTATGACTCAATGTATTCGGCCTATCTATACATAGCTGTTTAAAAGTCAAAACTCAAAAGTCATTTCCTTCTCGTGAAATCGTTTTACTCACAAAAGGTGAAGTCAAAGCCCTTGATAGTAAAACACTAAATAGTATGAATCCAGATATCTGATCTCTTTTTCGATAAAAGTCTTCATACTTGTTGTAGAATCATGACAATTTTCTTAATGACTTGATTTAGGTTGAATTAGGGTTTAGGGTTGTCTTTGTCGTTGTCTACCAACGCTCTCAAAATTAAGTCCGTGATAAGAAAGAAGCGATTATCATGTCAACTCGAAAACAATAACTTCGTTAGTGGGCAAAACGAAACAGTATTTTTGAGTGGGTAACTATTCTTTACACCTTTGTGTAATATAGCTTTTTTTTTTTTTCTTTTGCGTGAATATAGCTGTTATTTTCACCATATCTACCACAGACTAATATTCTAATCTCTAAAGTCAAAAGAAGTTTCCTACAAATTAAATGTGTTTGTGTGCAGATTGATATACTATGCTTGTTTTGTGCAGGTGAGAGGAAGTTTTCATTATGTAGATCTTGGAAGGAAGTAGACAAATGCAGTTACGGGCTTAGATCACCTAAAAATGAATTTTTCTCTCCATCAAACCCAAGAAAGTAAAAAAAAAAGATAAGAAAACAAGTGAAAAGAGCATCCATCATGATATCATGACATATAGGCATTTTTATTTAAAAAATAGAAGTACTGATGTACCAAGTCTCTGAGATTGATATTTAATATTTCTTTACTTTGTCATTGATTAACAAGTTAAAAAATGTAATTTTACAAAAAAACCCTGCCCTATTCATGAATAAATGAGCAATCACTTGAATTCAAAAATAGATCATCTTGGGCAGAGTAGTCATCGCGGAGGAGTGCATTCTTTCCCAATGTTGTGAGGTTGGCCAAGTCAAAAATAATTCTTGAATATAGTTTTGTGCTTAGTTGGCTAAAATGTGAAACATTGAAGGAAGTTTTTGATTTTTTATGTGACATTCTCAAGTATGACATGAGGTATAAATTAGAAAGAAAATGGGATAAGACTTTGGCTGAAAATTTTAAATTCATGCTTGTTTTATTTTCCTTTCATAAAAACAATCAAGTGATCAATATTGCCTGTAACCTTGGATGGTAAGAGACTTAGGTGACCGTATGCAGGTGGGTACAAGTATAGCAGGCCTACGCCCAACACATGCCATGACAAAAGATAAATAAAATTTTAATTAAAATAGTTATAAATCTTAAATAAATATTAACATGTAATTCATAGTACAAACACAATTAAAATTGAACTTCAAGAATCAACGTTGTTTTAAAAAATAACTAAATTGATCTAATAAAATTATCTAATACATAATATTAAAAGAATGACTCAATTACATAGAATAATGGATTAGAGAAAATAAAATTTTTGAAGAGTTATAATATATGATGAAGAATAAAACATATAAAAGAATAATCAGTTTGAATTGTTGATGGTATGGAGAGTTAATTAATTTATAAAAATTGTTCATGCTTGAAAGGCTCTATCCATTACTTGGTCCAACTTCTTGATTTACCGTATTTTATTATTTCTTTGATTCACCATATGTATTATGTAGTTAAATTAGTAAATGTAAATAATAATAAGAAAATATGTGATAAAGATGTAAACTTGTGAGAGAAGTTTTATGGGCATGGGATATTTTAAGGCAATATCAAGTAAACAGTAGATACTTTAGGACCTTGATTTGATTATATTTGTGCTTAGGCATAAACTAAGTGTCAATTTCAAAATTAACACAAATTTTGAAATCAATTGGCTTCCACAATAGGATCTATAGATTAATCATACTTAATATGAAAGGAAAATAAGGAAAAAAGTAGCAAAGCACAACTTATAAAAGTGGCCTCAAAAAATTGTGAGTTTGGAAAGAAAAGAATAGGACTTTCACAATGGGTCTCAACATATTTATTTAGCCAAATTAGTAAATGTAAAAGTTAGTAAAAAATTATAATAAAGAAGAAACCTCGTGAGAGGAATTTTAGGGAGGTAGGAGATTTTAAGGGAAAGGTCAAGTAAATAGTAGAGACTTTAGAACCTTAATTTGATTATATTTGTGCTTAGCTATAAATTGAGCGTCAATTTCAAATTTTTATGTGGATTTTGAAATTAATTGGCTTCCCCAAGAAAATAAGGAGAAAGAAGTAGCAAAATACAACCTATGAAAGTGGGTCCCGTAAATTGCGAGTTTGGAAAGAAAAAACTGGCTTTCACTATGGGACCCACAGATTGTTTGAACTTGGAACAAAGAAGAAAAAGAAAAAAATGGCTTTCACAATGGGCACCACAATTAATTAAAAACAACAAGGAAAAAGCCGACTGTGATATATAAGTAGGCCCCAAAACTTTTACATCTCGGATTTGACGTGAGGGTCCTACAAAGTAATTTTCAACAAAATCTAATGCATACACGGCCACCTATCATTAAAATCATAATAAACTTGATCTCTATATATTTCACAAGTCCGTAGGGCCCACTATCAAAGCCAAAGGTTCTTTTGTTCTTTTTTTTATTTTTTTTTATCTCTTTTAGTTAGTTTAATCATTTATGGGGACCATTCAAGATATATATATGGTCAATGTGATTTAGAAAAATGATTTTAGGAGGGTCCAAAGAGAAGTTGGTATTATATGCTATGTTTTAGAGAGGAAAAGTGAGTGAAGGAATTTGAATTTCAAAAACAAAACATATGCATTATCTATATGAATATATATGGGTAATATTCAGGTGACAATTGTTCTCACATATTATGTGAGAACTTTTTTGTGGGGCCCAACTGTGGGCCCCATTTGGAGATGTGACCAGGGGGGATGAATAGATTTATGTAAGACCACTCAAGTATCAAGTTGGACCCCAAACCCATGCCCTTAACCCATTCATCCGTGACCCACAAGTTTAAGAGCTTCATATTAAAAAAAAAAATATATTCAACTTTCGATCCAACGGTTCAGTCCATTCGGATGTGTGCCAATCCTTGGGATTAGTGACTATCAGAGGGTTCCCTATTAGTTGCTAGGTTTGGATGGGTTGCTATTTGGGCCCAATAAAAAAGTTCTCATATAATAGGTGAGAATTAGTTCTTACTTAAGTATTTCTATATGTGAGAGATACTCTCATGAGAGATATCTCTCACCTTAAATAAGAAATTGAGTGGGGTGTACAGGTGGATGAGACTTGGATAAGGTGTACAGGTCCATCCAATGGTAAGAGACTTGGATGAGAGGTACAGGTGGGTGTGTAAGTATTAACCAGAGAACATATATATATATATATATATATGAATAGCCCACTGCCAAGCTGCACTTATATGAGCAGGTTGGGTCAGTCTGATGGTTATCTGCTGGGTTGAGGAGTATCAAATTCTTCAGAAGGCCTAGCCAATCTAAATGGTAGATCTTTGGGTCGTCAACCCACACGCATTACAGCCCATCAGCTAACACTTTCTACCGATATCAATATAGGCCACCTATCTATAGTTTTCTTCTCTAGTATCATGAAAAATTGAATGGTCTTGTTAGTTTCTCTGCTTGAGTTGTGTTTTATGTTTGGATAAGTTGGCCTATAGTGTGGAGGCTCGCTCCAAAATTTATACTGGATAGGAAGGTCATACATTGGATTTCTGTGTCGATGACCCTGATCATCCACCTGAGAGCTTACAACATGGATGGTTCTTATGAACTTGCTTTGACCTTTCAATTGTGTAGGATCTTAATTAATGGTTAGGACCATCCATACGGATAATGCAGGGACCAAACAATTTTCCATTAATCATTTTTGCATGTTTGAATGGATGGTGAAGTGAAGTGAAGTGAAGTATCAAATTAAAAGAAAATAAAATATAAGTGGTTATGATGATATTTTTATTTTTAATGTCTTGATAAGGAGTCTTTTTGGCTTTTGTGTAAGAAGAATTTTTTTTTTTTTTGGTTATTTTGTGGAGAAAGGAGGTTGCTTTTTTTCTTTCTTTTTTTTTTTTAATGAAAGAATGAGAGTATTTTGAATTTATGTACTTTTAATATGTCCCCTTCGTCTTTTCTTATGTGAATAATGAAGGCTTTACTTCACTTTAAACTTACTAGTAAAGTGCAAAACACATCCACATGGCAGCACCAGTGAAACGTCGGTGGAGGTTGAGTGGTTGACAAACTTTACCTATTCGCTAGGTATTAGTTGCTGATGTAATTTTACATAGAATTATATATATATATATATATATATATATATATATATATATATATATATTGAAGGCTCTTATTGGACTGAACTTGGGAGTGAGATTTATCTTGAATGGCTTGAATGCTCTCTAAATGTAAGCTCCATGATGGAGTTCCGGGCATGTGCTACACAGTCGGGGTGCTCGTGGATCAGGCTGGCCAGAGCCTAACCTGGGTCTGGATTTGCTTAGGTTCTAGTAGATGGGTCGGGCTCGTATTTGGCCCATTTAATAGTTGGGCTGGCTTGGACTCGGTGTAGATAGACCAAGCTTAGACCGGTTCGGTCCAAATGTAAAATTAATTACATGGAAGAAGTAAAGGAGGGACTTAAACATACGACTTCTCATATAAGATAATATGAGCAAGCTAGTTGAGCTTAAACATAGGTGATAGGACATGTTATATTTTTTTTTCATATTCTTTAATTCTAATTCATGCTGGGCTCAGGCTTCATCAATATTTCCCAGCAGACTAGGCTTGGGACAGCAAGTTCTCGTCTGACTTGGACTTGGACCAGGCTCGGGCTTATTATTTAGAAATCGGGTCGGGCATAAGCATCTCATAGCCCAGCTCATTAACACCCCTACAGCACAGTTTCCATATTGTGATTTTCATCATAGGGCCCATATAGAGATAATCTAAACGGTTTAAGATGAATCTCATTTCCTCCCGGGAAAAATATCCTCAAATTTCATCCCAATACATCTAATGGAGCACAGGATGAAAATGTGTTTGACACTGCATGCCACATGGACGCCCCTAATCACATTTTTCAATCATTCAATCTTGTGGAGAGACCCACTCCAAGAGGACATCATATTCATATTGAACGGTCTGGATTATTTGTGTGTGGGGCCCTGTGATGGAGTTCCCTTCCTTGTTTTACACCATTCACATGTGGATTGTGGATTGTGGATTGTGGATGCGGATCCGGACTACGGGCATGTTTGTGTAGCCCATTTCCGCGGAAAATGTTGTAATTTTCTGCGGAAAACTACTTTTTCATGTGTTTGGTGCGGCAGTTTTCCGCGGAAATGCTTTTTCGCCACGTCAGCTTTTTCCTTCCTAAGTATGGAAATAGACTTCCTATGGGGGGTATGGGAAGTCTATTTCCACGGAAAAATGACCCCCCAATTTCCTCTCTCTTCCCTTCACTCCACCCGGCCACCCTCTTTCTTCCTCCTCCCCTCCCAACCCCACCCACCCAATAGTTTTTACTAAAAAATGGTTTTCACTAAAGAAATCCATAGCTGCACCAAACAACATTAGCACTAATTCATCGAGGAAAACCTTTTTGCACCAAACATGAATTTCTAATTTCCTCATAAAACCATTTCTAAGGAATTTAAAAACCATAGAATTTGCTGATGTGACAATTTCATTTTTCCTTGGAAGTTACCTCTACACAAACTTGCCCTAGAGTAAACAAATTTATCCACGTGACGGTTTGTTTCTCGCTACTTGATAAGAAGCAAAAATGAGCCGTTGGATGGATGAATCAACTTCTTGTTGTAGCCATTGGATCTAGGGCAACATTTTAGCCAGGGAAAGGAGGTCTTTTTCTTTCCATCATCTCCCTCGCCGCAAAACCCCTTCCTTCTCATTTCCTTTTTCCTCTTTCCATCAGAGAGAGAGAGAGAGAGAGAGAGAGAGCAAGAGAACCGTCGAAGAAGAAAGATGGTGCAGCGTCTAACGTACAGAACGCGTCACAGCTACGCTACTAAATCCAATCAGACCAGGGTGGTCAAAACCCCCGGTACGTTACGATACGAATTCATAAACCCTAACAGATCGATTTCCTCTTCATTCTTCTTTTTCTCTTTTCTGTTTCTGTTCTTCGTTGATTAGATTAGATCAGATCTACCATCTTCGCCTGATGTGTCCTCCATTCGGATGATCTGATTCCTACAAACCCTAGATTTTCTCCTTTGTCTTCTTCTTTTTTTTTTTTTTTCCGTTTTTGTTCTAGTAAATCGTAGTTTCTAAGTAATTTATTGTTTCGATCCATGTCTTTTACGATTCATTGCATTTTAAGTGTTCTTGATTATGTTTGTCCGACAGCTGTTTTACAGATTGAAGTTGTTTTTTTGTCTTTCGTTCTTGTGCTGTTTGTTTTGAAAATGCAGGTGGAAAGCTTGTGTATCAAACTACTAAGAAGAGAGCAAGGGGGCCGAAATGTCCAGTCACTGGAAAGAGAATCCAAGGGGTAATGGGATTTCTCTCTTTTAACTTCCTATGGACTTGCATCTGGTCTAGTTTTTCATTTGATTATGACTGTTTTATATGCATTTGTTTCTGTTTTCTGCTTCTTGATGCCGCCACATCTTGTCTATTGGATTTTGGTTTGTAATCTTGTGCATATCATTTTGTTTTGGATTTGCTAAGTATCTAATCACCAATGCAAAATGAGTTGCGGCTGAATACCCAATGACGGATAGCTGCTATAGGAGGACAATATATATGTTGGGTGTGGTTTGTTTATGTTCTATTCTAGCAGGAGTTTCTTCATGATTCTTTTTTTCTTGCATGTGTGAGCGTGGATTGTCATGTTGTGAAACTTTATGGGACCTAATTCCATTCCATGACAACCAGAACAACTAAACCATTACAATGAATATTTTACCAATTTTGAAACTTGCAATGTGGAATGGTGCTTATTCACATATTAGTACTTGTTATTTTATGCTCAGCATTAGCAACATTTGTGATCTGGTTTCATGTGACAATTGCATGATCACTGTTTGTGATACAATAGTAGTGAAATTATTTTTGTTCCTTCCTTAAATTGAAGGATTGCCTATGTCAATACTTTTCTATAGTGGATACTTGCATGTAGCCATTCTTTCATTCTGTGATGTGTTATGACTATACGCAACTTGAATTCGAGTTTGGGTGTGTCACACGGTGCTCTAATTAGGCAGTGGAGCCGCATTGTATATTCCAGTTCTGGTACCATTTGCCTTGAATTTGTTTCCCTAGAGTTTGTGTGGTAATGCAATATTTTCTACATTATTGTGACAAATCCCCAAGTTAAAGTTTAGAAAGGGGCATTTCTAATTAAAGATTGCTTTAATTATGCAAAAACTCTCTGAAGTTTTTTTTTAATGTACAACAGCATTCTTCTGATAAAATTTAAAAAACGAAAAATATTTTCATAATATCTCTAACCTATGCTATCCCAACTATGATATTTGTGATGATACCTTTGAGTAACCTTGTTCAAGGCTTTGATTTTTTAGAATTATGATTCATGAAACAAAAAGCACAAGCACTGCAGTACAAATAATATATATATATATATATATATATAAATTGGTCCTACCATTGCAGAATTTTGTTAGGACTTGTTTGAGTTGTCATATCATGCACGACAATTTTAAGGGTTTCTATTCTGCCATTGCCTTTGCCTCCTTAAGGTTGAGAGTCGCAATGATGGGAGAAATGTCACTTCAAATTGAAATTGGCTCATCTTTCACACTGATCAGGCTGATCCTTTCTGTTGGATTGGAGACTTCTATTGTTATTTCGGCATTGGATTTTCAGGCCTTAAAATCACTAGCTACCATTACTTTGTGAAGGTGATTTTTGAGCAGCCGCAAGTTCACTCTAGCCAAGGATAACACGGGACTAAGATTTTACTTAGCTTACATCAGTTTTTGACTCCGGTTCACCAATTAGGACGAGTCATTTTTTATTGAGATTATGTAAATTTACATAAGTAACATGACTGCATGAAAAATACATAAATATATTGAATTGTGAGAAAAAAGTAAAAAAAAAAAAAAAAAAAAAAAGAAGCAATCATTTGCCTTTTCTCGTGGTACTTCAAATTCATAAATAATTAGTAGATATATCTACCATATATACTATCCACAAACAATGTTGAAATGATGTGTTTTACACCATTACAATGTAGAAAGAAAAAGGATTGTATTGTCATTTTTCAACTCTCACCGCCCTATATGATATAAAAATTGTATTTATTGTCGTGCAATTAGAGCTTGCTGAATTGTATTGATACATTTACAAACGAGCATAATGATCTTATTCTTCTATTTTTAGTGATTCAGTGTTTTCTTTTATCATTGAGAAAAGGTTAAATACTATTTTGGTGATTTTATTTTCTACCTTAAACTTTAAATGCAGTAGGGACACACTATGGATACGGTAGGGACACGGATTTTACACATAAAAAGTGAAGTATCGGACACGATACATTGCCCACTTTGAAGTATCTGTGCATCATACTTTTTATGGAGTTGTTACTGTCTTGTCCAAGTCAGACCTGAGTCAACCAAGTCTATGACCATAATTTGCCAAGGCATTGAGTTTTTCACCTGATACTTAGTTTCAGCCAATAAAAGTCGAGGATGCTGAGTCTGATTTCCAAACTATGTTTTCCACTGCCCTCATCTTTAGCTTGAAGTGGTTTAACTCTTGAATGTAAATTGTTGGGTGGTGAACCAATAGCAAATAGCTTTGGTATAAGAGAATCAAAGCTTCCTGCTGTCGTATCATATGTTTCCGAATGCTGCTTGCGTTGTGAATTATTTAAATGAAGTTATTGAAATGAACAATGATTATCCTAAAAACACGGGTGCCGTAAGGTTGCTAGGAATCTAACCCATAGTTTTTGCTGGTTACTTCGTTCTCATTCTGTTTTAAATTTTAGGGGGTTGTTTCCATTGATTTGAGATTTTTAGTTGTACAACCATGCATTTGTCTCAAACGCTTGCAATATTAGATAATGCAAAAATATCCCCAACTTTGTACTGGGCAACCGGACAAACATTGGCCATGCAAATATGAAAACCATTGTTACAGGCTGTATTTAATGCTTAGATGTATGTAGAATAGTAGCAGCATTACTGAAGTTCCAAAGTAAAACATGGTGTTTATTAGGGTGGGTTAGGTACAATGAAGTCCTCTCTGTTCTGCATAATGTTAAACTGTGAATTTGTCTTTACATTTTATGATAATGGAAAAAAAAATTAGCCTTTGCATTTAACAGTAAAAATTGCCCTTAGATTAAATTTTCTTGCTTCCGAAGGGCTTGCAGTACCTTTTTGTATATTTCTAACATCTGTCTTGATTAAAATTGTTCACTGCTGAAGGGCTTGTATGACTTTTTTGCATATTTCTATCATCTCTTGGGATACAATGGAGATTAAATTTTCTCGCTTTTGAAAGGGCTTGTAGGACTTTTTTTTTTTGTATATTTCTATCATCTCCTCTCTCTGAATGCACTAGAGTCGAGTCCCTGATATTCTGGTTGCCTTCAGATTCCACACTTGAGACCTGCGGAATACAAGAGGTCTAGATTATCAAGAAACCGAAGGACTGTCAACCGTGCCTATGGCGGGGTTCTTTCTGGAAGTGCTGTCAGAGAAAGGTGGGGTTCTTATTTCACAGAAATGGATGCTCAATGTTTCTATACATGTGATTCTGGATATTATATTACACATATTTCTTTCCATGTTTTTGTAGGATAATTCGGGCCTTCTTAGTGGAGGAGCAAAAGATTGTGAAGAAGGTCTTGAAGATTCAAAAGGCCAAGGAGAAGCAAGCTGCAAAGAGCTGAAGTTAATGGAGAAAGGCAAAAAAGCTTTTGAGTTTAGTGATGAGCTCGAAAGAAATTTTGACTTTAAGATGATGAATGGCAAGACTAATATGGTTGAGATAATCCGAGTGTGATTTTTAAAGGTTATTGATGTTTTTATTTGTGTTGGTTGGACTTAACCTTTTTTATCTCCTATTTCTACCCCTCTATCGACAAACTCTCAAGTCACTCCTGATTATTTGTTCCTGTGAACAATCTCTTTTGAATGGGTCTTTTGGTAATACTAGATTTTAGACTTTTTGATATTATCTGATTTCCTTATCATTTTTTTGAGGTGTCCAATTGGGTTTTACGTTTTGTTCTAATTATCATGCAGGTGCGGGACACTGTTCAGGTGGTTCTATGCCCTTTTTGTACTTTCATCGTTGTGTGAGTTTTGAAAGAAATGTCTAAATGACTTTGTGGGATATTTGTATTACCCACCTCCCTACTCAAGGAGTGAAAATTTTGGCAGACTGGAGGTGGGTGGTATATCTGGTAGAGAATATTTGGATTGGGGGCAATTTCCCCATAAACAAAAGCTCTGTGTGGTTGAAGTAGAGACTTGGAGGTGGCATCTCATATAATTGTTTAGTTTATTGTCGCAGACGATCGAGTACTTCGCGTTCTCTGCCACAGTAGTTTCTGGATTTATTGGTTTGGTTTTCTTTTTTCAATAGAAAAAATATGGGTAACTAGTCAATGCTCTCCGTAGCAGAGGGGCTCTTAAACTGAAGTGTGTCTTTTCGAGACATGAATACGGGATGGATGCTTACAAACTTTGAGCAGCTTAATTGGTGGCTCGTATGCTAATAATGCTGAATGTGGTAGTGATGCCAAAGAGGTTTTGAGTGTAATGGACAGTGTATGGTGGCCTTGTGTGAAGATGGATTTTCCGCTTCTTCCTTCTTTAAGTGGGAGTTCTACACAAACTAGGCTTCCTTGGCATTTCTTCTTGTTCCATGTTTCTTTTTCTTGCTGTTTGGTGGTTATTTGTTTTGTTTCTTTTTAATGAATTTTCTTTCTATCCAAACAAAAAAACCCAAGAACGCTACTCTATAGCCAGCTGCGATTTTCTACAAATCTGAATCATCATTCCTTTTTTTTGTACTTTATTCCCCAACTGAAAGTCATAGTGATCGTGGGCAACGGTGTTGCGTTTAATGACTGGCAATCACCAGTTGAGGAAGAACACTCTTTACTTATACTATTGGCACCATCAGGGTAAGCGTAGATCTGTAGCTCACAGACATCCTGCGAGGATAAGAGGGTTCTACTTGCGAGGGATATTGATTAAACACTTGGATCATATTACATCCTGTAAGAAATTGAAACAGATTTTCTACTCTGTCGAGGAATGCCAGTTTTTGTTTTCTTTTTGGGTAAATTAGTCAATAGTCCTTGAGCACGGTCTTCTAAGGCATCAAGGACAACTACTTTTTCTCTAATGTCTATAGTCCAGACAGCTGGAGATACTTTAGTGAGAGGTCCCTAATATGCCACGTCATGTATTTTCATGACTAATTTGCCCCATTCAACTGTGCCAGAAAACTCCTTCTTTCTTCTTCTTCTCTCATTTTCCATTTTCCATTCCTTTCCATAGTTGCAGAATATCGTTACAGAGCACCTTCCGTCGCCACCATGACTTCCGATTCTCTCTCTTTCATTTCTTCAAAGATAGACACAGTTTTACTTTATCTTGCTCTTTTATCTGAAGTCTCTTCCAAATCTCTCTTTCTTTCTACATTTGATTTGAAAGAGAGCATTTTGCATTTTTTCTTGTTTCCTCCCTCTCTTTTCTCGATTGGATTGTGGTCATCAAGTGTTTTTATTTTGGATTTCGATTTTTATTAGAATCTGATTTTCCGTATTCTAACTTTTGGTGTCGCCGAGGTCAGATAAATTTCCCAGAATCTCTGATAAACTAGACAGAAACTCAGATAAATTTGTTGAAGTTTTGCCAGAAACTCAGATAAATTTATCTAAGTTTCTGGCAGAACTCAGATAAATTTGCCAAATTTATCTAAGTTTTGGTAAATTTATCTGAGTTTCTGGCACAACTCAGATAAATTTATCTGACTTTCTCGCAGAACTCAGACAAATTTATCTGAGTTTTGAAGAACTTTTCTGAGTTTCAAATAAATAGCTATGTGAAGTGGTGCCATCCGACAACCCACATCCATCTCTCCTTTCTTATTGCAGTGGCTGTGATTTATGATTCGTGTTTTCTTTCTCAACCAGTAGACAGAAGGAGAAGAAGGAGCAGGAGCAGGGAACTATGGGAGAAACCAAACATGTTCTGGTTGTTGTATTCACAAGGTATCATGTGTCCTAATTTCAAGAAAGCCCAAGTCAATCAATCTGTAAGTGGTTTTAACATGTGAAAGAATAGTCCAGGACCACAGTCCACAGGCTACATATCAGATCATAACCATGGTTTAAACAGTGAGAAGACTGCCTTAGAAGACTGATAAATTTATCTGAGTTTTATTTGAGTTTTGAAAACTCAGATAAATTTGTTTGAATTTTGCTTTTGCTGACATGTACAAGGGCGTTTTTGTCCTTTTCAGTTACAAGAGGACTGCTGTCAGTATGATAAAGTATTATGGACCGCTTGCAATAAAAATCACAGTTGAGGGACCTCCGCCCAAATGCCCCATTCTTTTTCCTCCTTTTCCCACCAGGAAACTCGAAAGAGCAATTTTCCTCTATATCTCGTATATATTTGGCTACACGTCACATATGAACCCACGAGCCAGCTTTCTTTCTTCAATTCTCTTCACTTGAATTGGTGTGCCCAAGTATATAGTTGGATTGGATGGGTTCCTCAGTTGATGGTCGCACGTACTTGCCTTTAATTTAATGTTACAGTAAAGTTATTGCTTCGCCCACAGTGGGTGATACTTTGTATGGACAACCTTTTATCAAAGTTGATGACCCTGCAGTGAAGCCTCTGCTTGGATTGATCTAAAAAGATGTGGTCCACTCATAGATGGATGAGTTTCATAGCTAATGGTCAGGGTGTAAATGGGTCCTGCCCTTGATAATAGAAAGTAAAGATGGGTGTACTTCAAATTTTATTTTAAGAAAAATGATTATAGAAAGCAAAGATGGGTGTACTTAAAATTTTTTAAAAAAACTGATAAAAAAAATATTTTGTCAAGAATGGGATTCGAACCCATGCCCTTTCGGACTAGTACCTGAAACTAGCGCCTTAGACCAACTCGGCCATCTTGACTTTGTTGTGCTAAAAAGCTTAAAAATGTTTATAAGTTTTAATCTGGAAGTGTCTTTTATTTTATGGGAGAAAATTTTAGAGACGTAGATTGACACGCCAAGGCTTGTTCTTGAATGATGATTGTGAGATGAGACTGCTTTCAAGGGTTCATTTGTTGTGGGGTTATTGTTTGAACTTTGAACTCAACAGCTGCGTACATCTTTTTCCTTTACATGTTACATGGGTTTCAATACCCAACAGCCCCAGATTTCATCTCTTAGGGCATGTTTGTTTGCATTGAATATTGAGGAGTCATGGTCAAATTATCTTTACCAATAGATTATTAAATAGATGAGAGGTGAAAGACATAAGGTGGCAATGTAGATGAGAACTTGACTTTCCTATGATCTGACTTACTAGGGTGAATTCCTTTTTTTCCCATCTTCCCTTGATTGAATTTTAATTAAAAGGAAGTTTGTTTGATGGTTATTTTTGGATATTCACCTTCAATTATTCATTTTTAACCACTTTAACAAACAGGCCAGTGTCTTGTCAGCTTTTGCTACTTTGGGATTGTGCATACATCGAACAGAAACTCTATTGAAGGTGCAATCTTGGATGAATGTAAAATAGACATTCCAAACCTATTGCTTGATTCTATCTGCATGCCCCTTCTTTGTAAACCATGGTATCCATGCCCAAAATCTGCATTTCGGAGTTTTCAGGTTGTAGTTTAAAACATAGTAGGTCGTTTTTAGTCTAGAAAAAGGAGACATCCTGCCTATAAAGGTCCCACTTTGTAAACTACCTCAAATGGATGGGCACCACGTTGTATTTAAATTTTTAGTTGGTCAGTCATTGGACTGAATCGATTTGGAAGATTGGAAGAGTGGACTGGAAGCCAGGATCTTCCCCTTGAGAAAGAGTTGTCTTGTTCCATGTTGACATAGTGATTACAATTTAGGCCCTGTTTGGATTTCCAGATCTCAGTTGCCTATAAATCAAATTACCCGCTAATTTATTTACCTATACTTTGTTAGGAGCCTTACGGCAAAGAACAAAACAGCTGTCACTTGCAAACAACTCAGACTATTGAAACACATGAACCCTCAATTATGTGCAACTGACCTAAACGGGGCATCTGTTCTGTTATCATATCGATGCCAAGTAGATATGGGGCACCCCCAAGTGCACACTTTATATAAGAGGAAAGTAAGTTGGATTAAGATGTCTAAATGTGACATCTCGGGCTCAAGTAGCTTGTATCTGTAGGTGTTAAAAATATATGATGCACAGATTACTCATTCAGGCATGGACAGCATTCCTTGTTTATTACAGTAGGAGTAAGTACAAATGACATATAACAAAACCAAACTATATCTCTGTTCTGTTTGTTTTTCTGTTCACAAGATTTGGAATAAGGAACCATGTACAGTGTAATACAGAACACCAAGAATCTTCCTCAATGAACTCCCAACTTACTCTATTACTAGAGATGTAAAGTGACAGTATGTTTGGAGTTCATCAAGTGTTGCATTTGTTTGTAGAATAGCTGGTGGACATCTCACTGGGGCTAGGCGGGGAATCCCACGGCGAATTGGTTTTCCACGTGTCTGTCAGATTTGGTGGCAGATTGAAAGGAAAATTGAATGATCTCACAGGACCCCACTGGTTATTCATGTGAGAGACATCTGTGTTCTTGCTTATGGATGTATCATCTTCTATGATATGCATGTTCTCATGCATCTCCTGTGGTGAGTTGATGGAAAGGCCATTGTACTGCTGGTGGGATCCAAAATATGTGCCTGTGGGGTCCTTACCAACATCCCCAAATACCACAGGAGGGAGATTCGGAAGCATTGAAGCTACATCAGTAGTGGACTTCTCTGGCATCAACATTTCAAGTGGAGAAAACATAAAGCCAGAAGGAAATTCCATGTTCGAAATGGAGATTGATGCTGGCTTATAGAGTGTTGGATTGATGGGTCTATTGGAGGGGATATTGAGAGGAGAGAAGTTACCAGGAGGCAGTTGTAAGTCATTGTTACAAGAGAACTGGATAGCTGATCCAGCTTCAGTGGTGCATGAGTTGTTCTCTGAAAACTGGATCACACGTCCAGCATGTGCAAGTATGTCGGAGCAAGTATTTTCGGGCATCGGAGAAACCCATGAATGGGAGAGGGCTCTCTGTGCCATGGAGTTTGTTTTCTTAAAGATCCTACAAATAGCCCATGAATCCTGTGAAGACAAAGGAAGAATTGAGGTTAGTTAATCTGCATCGGAGTAGCTACAAATATGAACCATATGACAAGATTTACGTTGGCAGGAAAGCTTTTATCTGTTGGCCTTCTGTTCGGTGTCGAATCTGGGACAGAAGGCAGCCTAAATTCATGCATCATCCAGTCTGTTTTGATTCCTTTGGCAGCTCTTCCTCTGTAGAAGACGAGCGATTTCTTCAGGCCGATGCATTTGGCTCCTTCAGAGGAGTATATAGGTCTATCAGTTCCAGTGGCCTTCCAAAACCCGGCTCCTGTGACTCTGTTTGGCCTTGCGCTGTTCCGATATTTCCGGTCTCTTGGGCAGTAGAAGTACCATTCCTTCTCCCCAGTTGTCGCCAGCTCTTCTTGCAAGACAGAAAATACATCAGCAAATTAAGATTAAGCCAAAGAAGAAAGGAAACCACAGACTAAAGCAGTGGAATGGAATCTTTATTTATTTACTTGAAACAGTAAATGAATGGCTACATGGCTTTTGTGTTTAAAAGCTACAAAGCCTACAATAGCTAAATCTGGTAAGATGGTTGCTAAATCTACTAGTTCTGAAGGGGACAATCCACTAAACCTACTCCCTATTTGGTGAAGCTTAGCTTCTGCTATTTGATATTATATGCTAAAAAAATACCCACAAAAAACGACAGATGAGAGGAACTAACATGAAAAAAAAATAAAGAGAAATCGTCATTTTTCTTTCTAGATAAAACTGAATACACACTTGAACTGACAAAAACAATCTTAAGCTAATCCTAATTATCAAAGAATATAGAGAAACCAAAGCGAACTTCAGATCTTTCTACACTCGAGACTGACAACCCGTAAAGATGATTTTATCTTACTTGGAAGATCCCACGGATCGAACTTGTAGATATCCAGTTGCTTAATGAGCTCGATGGATAAAGGTTTCTGTTGAATCTTTCTCTTCAGGTAAAAACCCACAAGCTCCTCGTCGGTGGGATGAAACCTAAACCCAGGAAGCATCACTTCATCTACCTTATCAACATCATTCCTCTCATCCATAACTCCCTGTCCCTTATTTGATAACTCCAAAGCTCTCTTAGAACAATAAGCGGAAAGATGAAGGATGAAACAAAAAGAAAGAATTGAAGAGAAGCAAAATCTAATCAAACTCAGTTTTCCAACTCAGATACAGCTTTTGTGAATAGGCTTCTCAAAGGCTTCTGCTAATCCAAACAAGACCTGTCGATGAAATGAGCTCAAGGAACCAACTTCACTGCTCAATTCACTAGGTTCAGTGGAACTATATGCTTCCTGAGTAGGGCTCTGTCCCAGAAGGTTCGGCGTCCTTTCAGGGAGACTGTAACAGAGGCTAAGTGAGAAGAAGCTTAAGCAAAGCTCTTTAAAAAAACACTACAAGCAACTTAGAACTACTACCAAGAAACCCAAGTCAAAACAGTTGGTTTCAATGTAGACCTGCTTCCTTCCCTTCTTGAGATTAGTTGCCTTCTTTATAAATCAATTTAGTAGTACTTCAAGCGACTACAAAATCAGCAGTTTTTTGGGATTTTCATATCGTTTTCTTTTCACACCTCATATTCATCCCATGAATGCTTCTTTATCTTTTGCAAATCAAGACAAACCAGGCTTCAATGAAAATTAGTTTATTGCCTTGCAGTTTTTTTTTTTTTTTTCCTTGTTTAGCCATGAGACAGACCCCAACTTCCAACACAATTTCAAATGTATTTATCGAGTTCCTGGATTCGGTCCTGAGTTTCTTTAAATCCCTTAATCTATTTCATGGATATTCTTTCTCAGTCTCTCATGATCCCATAATCCTTGCAACTTTTCTTAATAGATCTAATAATCCATTTTTCCCAATCAGATACACTTAATTTCTTGTCAGTGGATATTTGGGATTTTAGGGAGATTCCATCCACTGAGCCATCAAAGAAATATGCAAGGGTGTGGCCCACTTATGGTTACAAGCATGCAGACAGGGAAACAGCCAGACCACCCTGAGGCCCACAAGTTGTTGTTATGAGACAGCATGGATAACATGGGAAGTTTTAAACACCATATCCATATGCACAAAATAAGTAAGTTGGATTCCAAAGTGTGGCTTATGTGCAATCCAATCAAGACCGTCAAAATGTGGTCATCAAACTGAAATGTAGTATTGTTGGACCATCTTTGGATTTAGCCGTTCATCATATTCTTCCTAACCATTTAATTAATTTCAATCAGTTTGATGGATAGGATTACAGGCACATATTTGGTTTTGGTTTCACTGGGACAAGGCTTTGATAGTGATGATGATGATATCATTTTGGGTTTCGATAAGGCTATGATTATGATGGTGATTATGTGTGGGATTTGTCCTCAATGATACCTACATTTTGGATGATCTAGACTGCCATATCAGCTATCTCTGATCACGTGTCCACCAGATGGAGGACAGGAGCGACCCAGATGAAAAAGGAAACCAAGTTCCCCCAAGTTGGGGTAAAAAAAAAAAAGGGCCTTACTTGGGACTCCAAATTTAGGGAACTCCCCAATTGCAACCCTAATTGAAACCCACATCTTGTATCCCTTGGCTAGTGACCTAGGAGGCCTAGAGTTCGAAAATCCAACCATCCAAGCGTGCAACTCAAGTTTAAAAATGGGTCAAACCCTTCAAACACAAGTCACTCCCTCCATTGTGAAACAATGATAAACCCCAAAAATCCAAATCATCTTTCCAATGTTGCAATACCCGTTGTTTAAAGCTGCCCCTTTAAATTTTTTTCATTCGATTACTTGCTACTAGTTTATCGGTAACCCTTTAAAACAAATCTAGCTAATCAACAATACTCTTAAGTGGCTAGAAGTCATTATAGTCCTAACTCTTAACAGCTATAGTCATCTTATCAGTAAGATTTTGTGCCATGAACCGTCAAATTTCTAGCTATTTGATGTAATGTGTTATACCAGTTTCATCTATGCATCATCAGCATCATCATAGCCTTGTATTAGTTTCCAGCCATTTAGGACATGTCGGTTTACATGGAATACATAGGAATTGAATACACATAAATTTATCATATAAATGAGATCCACCAAAGGATTATTAAATGGCATAAGGTGAGCGATGAAAGATATAAAGCTAGAGAAATAGATGGGAACTTGGCTTTTCTATGATTTAAATTACTAGGATGATGGCTGGATATTCATTTTTCATCTACCTTTGATTTTATTTAATGGTCATTTTTTTATATTCACCTTTGATTCTTATTTTTAACCACTTACAGAAACATAAAGTCTTGGAATTCCTAAGATTCCATAACACAAAATAAACATACACTCAATTTAAAATGAATGATTGTAGATGAAGAGGATCTAGATCATGGAAAATTTTCTCTTGCGTACAATGCTCTTTATAAGTGTTCATCTAGGCCATTGCCAAAGGTGCGCCTCCCTTCAATTTCACGGGATCCCCATAACAAGTAGCACCGATTTGGATGGACTACAGAGCATATGAACGCAAGAAATAAAAATAAAATAAAATAATCATCTCTCGATCATAATTCATAACCATCACATTATTTTGTAATGGTTATTTTAGTCTATGAAATTCCCCAAAGTCATGACGTGTTAATGAATTCATGAGCTCCAAGTTCTATTAGTGCGACCATAACCCCAAAAGGACCTAACTTCCAATGTATGAGTCTACAATAGTTTAAACAGACTACCTACCTATTGAGGTAAATGCATCCATTAATCTAACAAGCCCCTAAATTCCACAAAAGGCAAGAGTTAATGCAATCATGCTTTCAAATCACTCAAACATCCACTAGGTCAATTCATTTATTAAAAAAGTAATAAGATGGGAAACTACCTTCATTTTATATTATAGTTTCATAATCCAAGTTTGCTCTCATTCCTACATGGTAAACTTATGTTCAAACCTTATCACTATTGAACATAAAAGGACAGAGCAGAACTCCAAGGTCCCATCTTAAGCTAATATTATAAACATTCATAAAACGATGTTGCATTATTGTGAATTCAAAATATTAAGGTCCTAGAGTTTCCCGGCTGTGATTGATGAAGGGATATCATTCATGAAAGAGATGGGGGCCTCATTTCAATAATTAAATGGTTGCAACAAGGAAAATTAAGTTTGATTATGAAGTTTAGGATTCCTAATGGTCATTTTAGGCTTGGAAGCATGTAGGAGAGGACAGTGACATTAGAAAGAGTATGCGCTGCTGCGCGCACAAACTTAACTTTGAGAATGAACTCAGATAAACCTTGCTTAGTCTAGGTTAATGAAAAACTCAACCTTAGACCTTTCATTTAGTAGCAAGGTTGGTGCTAGAAAAGTAAGTAATGAAATAAATTTTCCTCAATTTTAAGAGCACAAATGATCGAGTCTCTCTGTACCAACCAGGGCTTAAACCAATGACTTACTTTCTTATCAGCAAAAGACTTATGTTCTATGTCGCTGGGAAGGCGGCCAATTCAACATCCTAAGAAATTGTGAGGAGAGTTGTGATCTGCGGCTAGGACTGCTCCAATGGATTGGGGCAAGTTTAAATCCTAGTATTTTCAGATCCAATGATTTCATCATCATGGACCCTAAACAACGGCCAGCAATCACTTGATCTCAGATCCAACAGTGAGATCAGTATGTGTAGGTAGAGGTTAAATTCTTCCATGGTATTCTTCCATTATCAATCAGTTATGAAACCCTCCTGCAGACTTGTCTTTACTGCATACTGAAAGGAGAAATAGTCTTCTTTTCTGTTTAACTTCATTTGCAACAAAAGAAATGAACAATTGCAAGCTTTCTCTGTTAAAGTGGGGATAGAGAAAAGAATTTGGCATTTTAATTTACCAGAACTATATATTGAGAAATAATCCCTTGAAGTTTTACGGCAAGCGTTTGTCTATTAAAACGGACAAGGGTTTAGAGATTATCTCCCTCCTCAATGTGTAGAGTAGAACTTAATTTCTGATTGATAAAGATTGATTGATTATATAATGATGATGATGATAATGATAATAAAATAATTAACATTAAATGATCAGCCCAAGAGTGTAGATCACCTCAGTTTTTGGTGTTTTGTATTATTAACATGCGATCAGAGTACTTCTATACGTGTTTCTCTGTCCGTTTCCGTTCTACTTGTCCGTTGGATTTCGAATTCGAACAGCCTTATTAAAAGAAATTCAGATCAGTCATCAGGTAAGATCATATCCCTTGTATTTTGCTCCTTTCTCACTCTAGAGGAAACTGCTAAAATGGTTTTTGTGATTATAGTGACAGCCAATGTTTTTCTGTATAATCCGGAATTTGTGTCAAGCAATAACCTCCCTCACAGGAAAAATGCATTTGCTCATGTGAAAGGATGGATTTGTGCAGGATGTTTACACCTAAATTCTTGTAAATTCTGGGAGACTTGTGGTGGTATCCAATATACTGGGCAAAAAAAAACCCAAGCAGGCCCTCCTGTTTTTATCCATGGAGACCATGGTTCAAAAACTCAGCTCTGGCTGGCCACTCCAGCTCAACTCAGACTAGTAATTGACCAAATTCGGTGATTCAAATGAGTTTGGACAAGTCTGATCCCGTACTCAACCAGAGTCACCCAAGTTTCGAACCCACCACACTCAGGAACCATTTCCCTATCTCATGAAATGAGACTAGGCAAGCCTCAGCAAAGAGCAGTTCAGGTTTACTTCATCCCAGGTATTTTAGACCCATAAACCTTTCACATGCTACCTCAATCACGGCATTTGCAAGAGAGAGCTTGTTGCAAAATTCACAAGCTGGACACGAAAAAGGGCCACAGTTTCAGTGCTTAAGACCATTGTCCCTATGGAACTCAATACCAATGGAACACGCAGAAGCAATCTCCCAGATTGGAAGCTCAACTCATCTGGGGTTCTTAGTGGGGCCCCACAAACTCTTCACTAGAAAAATTAAGAGTAGAAGGCTTAGTAGCGATTAATCACAGTTTTTTTCTTAAAGATTTATTGACTTGCCCAAAATATTGATATATCTATAACATTTACAACCGTGTTCCTGTTTCATCATCAACACTTTTCATGCTTAAGTCATATTAATTCATTATCAATAAACATATCTTACACTTCACAGCCGCATTACTGTTGTAATAAAAACTGGAACGCGACAAAAAGCAAACATAAACATACAGAAGCTCATCAAATCTATCCTGGGGGGAATTGATGAAGTGCCTTCTCTCAAGTGTCAAGATCCTTGCAACAAGTCTCTGATATCATATCCTTGGAGCTGCAAACACAATCAAATCAGAGAGGCCTCTTTCAGTGCTTAACAAAGATCTATCACCAAGGGATGAAATTGGTGTTTGAAAATATCAGCAGGTATCCAACATCAGTTAATCTAACAGAAATGAGAGACGTGTTCCATCCACTTAAAAGAGTCAAGAAAGAGCCAATGGTGGAAATGAGAGAGATTTTCTACCTGAAGAAAGGTGAGGATCAAGATCACTCCAGAGTTCCATAGAGCATGCATAGTGATTGGTGTGAGAAGATTTCGAGTATGGGCATAAGAGAACCCCAATGCCGTTCCTGTCATACCAATTCATCAAAACTTCGACCAATAAGAAATAAGTCTCAGTTCATCAAACAAAGCCACAGAGAGACACAGGGAGATTAAACAAGCACATAATAGACATTTTTTTCCAAGTGCACGTGTCCGAGAAGTAGATGGGCCAGATTCAAGCATTACATACCTGGGCTCGAGTCTGGTCCCAAAAAGGACTGAAGGGTCCAAGTCCTGTTCCAGGTCCAATGCAGACCCTAGATCCCAAGTCTGAACCCGGCCACAAGGAAGATACTCAGATTAAGCCTACCTGTTAAAGGCCTAGATCCAGATAAGTCTGGGCCCATTGAAATCCCTTTTTTTTCTAGTGGAGCTCCATTTTCACCATTCAAATCAGGAAGCCCCCACTTTTACAAGGTAATAAGCCACAACATTCACCTGTCTACAAACAAGGCTGAACTTTATCTATATATTGGAGACTGTCTCTAAATTCATTAGTGATCCAATCTCACTTCCCCGGGCCATTCGTCCTACCGTGAGCCCAAGATACAGCTACCTTTACACCCAGCTTCCAAAATTAGGGGACTAAAAAACTGAAGACCTGAAAGAGTCTTAAAGCTCTCTAACATCCAAGATTTCTGCTCTATCAATTCAATCCTCACAACTGTATGGTGGTGAAAATGCCATCCATGTTTCCCTCTTCTCATTAGAAGGCAAACCCAACCATCCCAGATGGCTCATGCAGCACATTGACTGTGACAACCTAATCACAAGATGGTCATGCAGAGTCGCCACAAAATGGCAAGGAGTAGGACACATGTAGATGTGCTCATGGACTGGGCTGGCCCAAACCCTACCCCGGCCCCGACCGCTTTGAGCCAGCCTTGAAACTTTGGTTTTGGCACACAAGCGGGCTTCAACCTAGGCCTTTTTAAATATGGATCGGCTTGGATTGAGTGGTAGAGAGCCCAAGCCTGGGTAGAATGAAAGACACAAATTTAAGCAAAAGCAATTTTTTTGTTAGAACCACACATGCTCACATTAACCCACCAGGTGAGCTACAGCTGGGATCAATGAGTAGAACTGTCTTTTTATTATAAAAACCAGGGCTCAGGCTTAACGTTTCCATGGGGGGTGAGTTGGGCCCGGCACTTAGGGCCCAAGACGGGCTTGGGTGGGCCAATGGTTTAAAACCGAGACGGGCCTAGATATTTCTCAACCTGGCCCATGAACACCCCTAGACTCATGGACTAAGCCCTGCTTTATATTAACCCCTTTTTTCTAGATTTTTTTTTATCATTACATGCATGAATCATGTCTGCACAATGCGAACAAGAAGTTTTTTTCTCTTTAATTTCTTCCCCATTTTTTCTGAAAGATAAAAAACAAACAAAAAGATGGATTCATGGACTGAGCATATTTCCTATCCACCTTTTTCTCTATAGAACTTTATTTTATTATTACTTGCATGAATCATGTCTGCCCAGAACAGCAGTATTTAAAATAAATTAAAAAAAAAAAAAAAAATCTTCCCTCTTTCTGAAAATGAAGAAGGAAGAATTGTATCACTTGTATGTATATGTATTCAAGATGTATGACTTGTATGTACATGTATTCAAGATGGTCCAACTGAAGTGTACGCACTGCTGGGCTAAATCTAAGTGCCTCCAACGACCAAATTTGGAAACCAATCACTGTTTTTCCAACACGTAGACTTTCCCTTTGCATGGCAAAAGACACCTCCCCCTCCTTCGCCCCATCGTCATCATGTAACTGGGGTAGGCACCTCCATTGAAGATACAATTTTCCTAGTGTTTTTTTTTAAGGACAAAAGTTGGATTCTGAAGCCATAATGATAGGAATTACATAGATCTTTAAGTGTTTACCTAGCACAAAAAGCTGGGGAAACTCTCCAGGAGTGAGATGAGCAAGGGCAAAAGCCGCAGCGCTTATAATCACAGAGACTGATGTTGGCAACCTGCACAAAGGACCAGCAAAATCCATGTGCAATGATTGGAAATTATTGTTCAGTAATCAATTTTAGGAGTCAAACATTAAGCTACAAGCAATTATTTGATCCTTAAACGACAAAAAAGTTTTAAAAAAAGGTAGAAGACAATAAAAGTGAAGCATCATCCTTCCTAACCCGATCATTAAGAGCTGCATTGGCTGGTTTTTATTCGAACTCGAGCCCACTATCTAAGAGGAGCAAGTTATAGGGAAAATGCTTCCAGTTGCAACTGTAGGGGGGGGTTATGGAAGGAGGGAAAAAGAACAAGTTTTTAATATGAAGGTCCACTACCGTCCGCAGTATTGGCTAGAATCATAGCACCTCACATTGAATGGGGCCTTTAGGCCTGGTATAATGCCTTCTGATCAGCATAGGAATAGGAGTAGGAGCAGTCGTTGGAAAGCCTAGGTAGAGTAAGTAGCAAAACGGCGTCCAAGGAGCATGCCCACTCCACAATGGGGGGTCTTAATTTGCATGTGATTGATAGTTCTAAACACAATCCAGTTCCTTCTTTTTTTAAATATTGACGATATAATATATATTGCTCAAAAGGATCTGTACAGTATAAGAGACATATACTGACCCAAAAACCCCATAGCAAAGGGGATGAGCAACCAAAACTGAAAGAAGGGAGAGGGAAAACCCTCAAAAAATGGGTATAACCCACATAACAAAGGCGGGTGTGAGCAACCAAAAGAGCTAACAACAGAATTACATAGACACAATCAAGGCAGGTTTTAGAACTCCCTCTTTGGCTAGCTTATCCGCCTACATAGACACAATCCAGGTCCTTCAGGCTTTGGTGTCATCATCACAGAAGATAGGGGATAGTAAAATATTTCATTTTCAGAGCTGGCTAAGTGGATGATTCTAGCAGCATTAGTGGGAATTAAGGATGACCTTTTTATTATATTGACACTCTGGCAAGAAGTGGTCCTATAGTGGGAGGTAATTCAAGAAATGCAATTGCTTGGACTTTCGGAGAGATCAAGGTGCTTCGAGATTCTTTCACTTGCAAATCAAGATTCAAGAGTTTGCAAAAAAGTACAAATGCCTTTTTTAGCATATTCCCTTGCGGATAAACCTAGCTCAAAAATGGATGCTAAAAGGTAAGGGCTTCTGATTTTTAATGGCCTAGTTTCATAATTCTTGTTATTTGTAAGGTCACCTTGTGGGTCCTGATTCATGTACTGCTCTTTTTGTGCATTTTTTAATTAGAACTTACGTGATCTCACAAAAAAAGGAAATAAAAATCATCAGTTAAATCTAGCAGCAATGCATTAAAACATGTGACCTAAGTCCTAACTCCTAATGATAACATGTGTGCCATTTATATCAAAGCAAATAATAAATACTAGTCTGAGTCCTGACACAATATCATGTCAAAAAAAAAAAAAAAAAAATCATTTAATCTTCCATAATCAGAGTATGGACATTACCATTTAGTTAGGGTCACCATCAGAAATCCTCGAAACAAAGTTTCCTCAAGTACTGGAGCCAAAACACCTGTGATGCCCACTAGATATGCGGTGCTGTCGCAAAAAATGAAAACAAATTAAATGAAAGCATACGCCCAATTGCCATTAGAAAGAGTAAAAGTTAAGTTTGTGGATATAGTACCTGATGCTTGAAGATCCAATCAATGGAAGCAAGATAATTAGTGCATCCTTCTGCATCAACAAACAAATTTATTAAGCACCAAAATAGAAATCATGGATAACTACAAAGTACAAACTAAATTATTTACATCATTTAGTCCTTAGCATTTTGGTTACTTGCCTTTTCTTCTCAACTGTTGTTATTTTAGTTTCATGAAATAAATATAAGCTTCTTAAAAAAAATGTTGGCCATACTAGTCATGACACAAGATAAAGAGAGTCCTCATATCATGTACCATGTATGTTGTATGTTTTCTTTGTTGCCTAGTCGGATATATAACAATTCACAAATGTCAAGGTTCCTGGATTTCAAAAACTTCCATATGCCAATCTCAACCAGATGGACTGTTACTTCAGCATTTCACTACTGCTTCACAATTGGCAATGGATCGTTTAATATAATTTAAGTGATACACTAGGGTTAATTTTCTGGCTTAATATGTCACAACAACTTGGGAACAAGCTCTACTCAAAATTGCACGAGCATAGCCATAGTTTCAACATCAGAAATACAAAAGGAACAGAAGGGAAACAAATAAAATAGAAAAACTTTCACCCCATGAGCAGGAAAATAAAACACATGTGAAAAAAGTTAACACTCAAAGGGAATGGAATGGATCGTACGTATAACACAAATTCACTGCAGTAGCATACTTTATAATTGCATTTCTTTAAATGGAGAAGAATAGAGCTGTGCATGGATCACCTGAAAACTTTAATTTTGAATAGGCCTGACCAAAAGCCCAACCCAACCAATTCAAAATAAGAGTCCAACTTGCCTTTTTGGACAGCCACAACGAAAGTTTCAGCATAACATTATCAATGAGCGTATATTTATAAATTTATGCAGAGAAGCACAGTTAACAAACAAAGCAACAAGAACTATTAGCTACTTTACAGTTTAAATACTGAGAAGTTACGAAGCAAGTTTCTATTATGATAGGAACTGTCTCTAACCTCTCTTTCTGGGGTCTCGCCGTTAAACAAGGCCAGGGCAGCTCCTGTCAGTGCTATAGCGACAAGAGCAACCACGATACCAAGCACTGCCCACAAAAGCCATCCCTTCTGCAAATTGAATGGTTCCTTCCAATCTGAAACAATTCCATCATGTGAACCATCCACTCATTATAAAAGCAACACAGAGAGAAGTATTTAGGATGATCTTAATGTTGTCAAAACTCAACATGGGCCATTTTAAGACCAAAATTAAAATGTACTTTTCTATTTGAACTGAATGAAGGCCCAAGCCACAAACAAAGCTTTGATTTTAAAAAGTTCTATGCTAATCAATAAGGAGATGTGGATACAGTTGACTCTCTCCTATGGTATAAGTCCTCTAGACCAACCAAGTTTATCTGTTTGTAGCTTTTATATTTCAGGTACTTCCATATTCTAATAAAAGCTTTTGTGGCCGATAAATAAAAGGAGCTGTTTCTTTGTGACCAATAAATAAAAGGGGCATGTTTAGAAACAACCATGGATTCTGCAGCTTGTGGAATCGGTGGCATACATTTTCTATTGACATTTTGGATGTGGATTCTACAAGCAGTAAAATCTAGAATTTGTTTGGTGTGGTGCTAGGGACGAAAGAAGAAAGTGAATTGCCGGTGCTTTTCCACAACATATAGCAAGAAGTTTCCCCCCAACATAGTTGAGACAAGGCATTGATGATGATGATTAAATGCAATAAATAAGTTTCCAACCCAAAGATCGAATTTACATATCAACTAAAAGTAAAACTCCTCTTCTCTTCCGCAGAAATGTCTCTTACTCTGAAAAACATGTCCTAACCATAGTACGATTCATTGGCATTTCAAGTAAACAATGAGTTTTTATCCGGTCAAGCTAACTTGATTACTCCATTGAGTAATCCAAAACAAGTTTATTCCTTAACTCAGTCCTTAGTCCATACAATCTTTAAACAACCATCGATATAAGTCGTGTTGCAATAGTAAGATTAAAAAAAAAGGGGAAAACTATAAGTTGCAACTACTACTTGAACTACCTACCACTCACTATCCCAATCAAGGGAGGAGAACAAATATAGAGAAAATTACTACTGTAAGAAGTTAACTTCATTGGACAGAGAACGGCAAGGAAGAAAAAGGTTGGAGAAAGTTGCCCAGCACGTACTATAACAAAAAATGTCATCTGGAAGAGGCTGGAAGGATTTGGTGAGACCATAAATAACTCCAAGAACAACAGCAGTCACAATGCTGAAATAGGCAAAATAAAAATATGAAAGCAGATAAAAGAAGCTAATATGCTCATTTTGGCACCTCTAGACTCCAAGGAATGAAACTCGAGAAATGTAAATGATCAAAAAAAAAAAACAATGTAGCGGAAGGAATTGAGGATAGTAGCTCATACAACTGGTCTACGAAAAGTAGTTCTGCCTTCTCATCTGCACCCAGGTTTGCAATCTGAATACCTAGATATGATGTAACTGAAGCTTCCACAAATCCTGTCAAAACAAAACTGCCTCAACCACCTCAGTTTTACTATAATGGCAATATTGCTCCTTCATTATAGACTGAATGGAGAAACTACCATTTGCTGATATCTAGCAGGAATTACTCTTAGTGTCAGTGTTCAACAAAGCAGAACAATTTAATTATTGTAGAGTTTAAAAGTGACACCTCAGTTTTACTATAATGGCAATATTGCTCCTTCATTATAGACTGAATGGAGAAACTACCATTCGCTGATATCTAGCAGGAACTACTCTTAGTGTCAGTGTTCAACAAAGCAGAAAAATTTAATTATTGTAGAGTTTAAAAGTGACACCTCAGTTTTACTATAATGGCAATATTGCCACTTCATTATAGACTGAATGGAGAAACTACCATTTGCTGATATCTAGCAGGAACTACTCTTAGTGTCAGTGTTCAACAAAGCAGAACAATCTAATTATTGTAGAGTTTAAAAGTGACACCTCAGTTTTACTATAATGGCAATATTGCCACTTCATTATAGACTGAATGGAGAAACTACCATTTGCTGATATCTAGCAGGAACTACTCTTAGTTTCAGTGTTCAACAAATCAGAACAATTTAATTCTTGTAGAGTTTAAAAGTGAAATATACGCACAACATCTATCCAAACCATGGGCATCACTGTGGACAAGTATAACCCAACAAGAATCAAGTTTCTCAAGCTATACCAACTATGTAATTCTCGGGACATGACGACCATCTAATCGCTGCCCATCAAATAGAACATTAACTAGAAAATGGCTAGGGAACCAATTCAACAAGTGAGGATGGCATTTTCCACCATTGCTTCTTCGTTAGAAAAAAAATGTTGGGATTGTCTAATCAGCATGTTTTTTGAGATAGACTCCACCTCAAATCAATGTATCCCATACAGAATCAGATAGTCTGGGTTGGTCGCATGTTTTGCCATGTGTAAGCTTGATGAGTTTGGCGTTAAAACAGAAGTTAGACTGTAAATGAATGATAATTGATAACAATTACCCCTCATTTTGACTATTTGACATATCTCTTTCAAAGCAACAGCGGAGCATCTAATAGATAACATTTTCAGATCAATGATATGACTTCGTTACTGGGAAGAAAAAACAAAAACAACCCTTTTCGAGATATTCCTCTGTAGACAGCATAAATACCAGGTCTTGCTGTGGAATGTGAATGTGAAAAATACAGTGAATCTCAAACAACAGAACCATTATAAGTAACAGTTGAAGAAAATATGGCACATGCCATTAATACGAAAAAAAAAAATCCAATGGAACTAATGTTTCAAGTATTGAAGAAAAGCACCTTATTCCACATGCAATCATTGTGAGCACAACAGTTTGCCCTTCCCATGGCACGTCCCATCGTTCAAAAATAGGCCATTCAAATCCAGGACCCTGCACAGAGAGCAAACCATTTCCATGAAATTTTGGAACAGGGGATTACTTCAAATTTTCAATTTGAAAAGTCCCCAGCAACCCTTCTCCCGAATAAGTTCACCAATTCCAAAGCCATCCTATCCGATGCCACATCTGCACCATCCATCAGGTGCGCCACTCATCATCATCATACTACCATAGATGACACCACGCTGACTTAAATCAGGCCAATTCCACGCATCAAGTCAAATATCAAGGTAAAAAAAAAAAAAAATTCAGAAGATTTAGTGTCAAAACTTCAAATGCAGGAGTGGGGTCCCCTAATCAATAGACTGGAAACAGCCTGATGCATTGTGATCATCCAGATCGTTCAACTTGAAGGTTGCATTCTCACTCACACTAAAGAGTAAAGGCGGCGTTACAGACCCCTGATTAGAGATTCATTTCACGTGGTCCATAAAAGTTCGAAAAAAACACAACTGAAATGGGAAAAATTGACCGAGAAGATCAAATGTGCAAAGAAAAATGTAATCTTTTTTTGTTTTCTGTTTTAAAGTTGGAGGTAGAGTTTCTATCCAACAATCCCTTTAGAGAAGGGAGAAGGAAACGAAAAAAAAAAACCAACCTTTTCGGGAAGATTCCTTTCGGATTCTTCTTTGGCGTCGTAAGAGCAGACGAATCGGGATCCTGGCTTGGGAACTGATGAATTCGTCTTCCCATTTCCGAACCCTAGAATCTCGTTGGATTCCAGAAGCGAGAGACGAATGGGGAAGGTTTTGTCCCGATTACTGGAAAGAAGAAAGGGGCGGAATCCTTTTTCTGGAACGTTGGCTTCTCGCCTACAGAAAACCAAGGGATGGTTTCTCTTGAAGACAGTTTCTGAAGCAGCAGAGAGTCTCGGAATCGGAAGGGATGATTGGAGAAGAGAAGAAGAAATCGAAGGAAACATCATCCCAAGTATTCCCAAATCTCGGAACCCAGAGATGATCAGAAAAGGAAAGCTTAAAACCCAATAGTCCAAACACTTGGTGCTGCTGCTGCTGCTGAGGAAGATAAGGAATACAAGTACCAGTACATATACCAGAAAAGGCCATTTATAAATAAATTATTAGTCCTACTTTGACTATTCATTGTATTTGTACTTTGTAGATAACAATTATATTTCCATTCACTATAAAACCATGCCCAAGAAATAGAGGCAACTCTTTTAAGATTATTAGTAGAGATAAGAGGGTTTTTTTATATATATATAATTGATTGAGAGTATTAATTTGTTAAAGTTGCCATATAAGAGTGATGTTGCAATTGTAAATATAAAACAATAAGAGTTTCTTAAAGAAAGCTTCGGTTCTCGACTCAAAAATAATAATAAAAAAAAACAAGAGAGATTCTTTGCATGACAAGCAGTGTCCATGTAATTTTAAAAAATTAGAAGTGTGTATTTGTAAATTTCTAATAGAGTATAGTAGTTTGTAGTTATTGAAAAAGAGAGGCCAGTATTTTGGGTTTTTTTTTTTTTTTAATCATTTGGTGCAGTCCTCTCTGCAACAATAAAAATAAGCATGCATATCTTCTCTTTTAATCACAAGTTTCTTAATAAGTGTTTGTGATGCTAAGACATTGGTAAGGTATTTGAATAAATTAAGGGGATGCCTACATGCATGGACATGAAGTGGTAGGAATTGATGGTAAAATGTATTCACAAAGAAAAATTAAAGAAGTGATTGGTGAAGGAAGAGGTAAAGTTGTAGATGAGACCTTATTTTATAGTACTTGATTTTAGTAGGGTGATAATGGGGTATTCATTTTTACATGAAATCTTTACTTTTTAATAATTATTAGAAATTTAATTTCATGCAAATAAATAGGCCATGCCATACATATTAATAAAATGCAGGATACCAGTAAAATTTGAAACTTATGTAGCATTGTCCAGAAGAAGTTTCATGGTTATTTAACAACTCAACTACATGATTAACTTGCTAAGTTAGCTCATTCAATTCATAAAAAATGGATTCTGAGCAGCAGCCTGGTTTGTTAAAAATAAAAGAAGTGACTGGAACGAGTGAGATATCTCCCTCACACACAACCCCAGCAACTACCCGAAATTTTCTTTGGAAGGGTTTGCATTTGAGATATGAGAAAGCTAACATCAAAAGTTTTGGTGTATATGTCATTTTTTTTCACCACCACCACAACTTGCATTTTTCAAAAATGGCGCCGATGGTTCTGTTACCAGAAAATTAGTATGTTCCTAGGCATTTCTCAAAAGGGTTTAGATCTTCTAATGCTTCTCCCAACACCGGAGGGGTCCATCAGATCAACATTCAGATCATGGTTTCGGCTGTCTTTTTGGTTTTAAAGGCACTTTGGGTTTTAAAGGCACAAACTAACAGACAGTAAAAAGACCAAATTATAGATGTTGTAAAGATCGAATCATGAAGGATGAAGGTAAGATATTGGAGGAAACTGAAACATGGCAAAACAAGCAGAGAGCATGTCTCAGCTTCCTACAATTCTCACTTTCAGCTTAACACCCTTGAGAATTCCATACATACAATTCTCACATGAATTCGGCTTGAGATACTAAATTGTGAAGATCGAAGGTAAGATATTGGAGAAAACTAAAACATACTCCAGCATCTAGAGAATGTTTTAGCTTCCTCCAATTCTCACTTTAGACCTAAACACCATCAAAGCTGCTAGAAAAAAAGGAAGTTTTTTCATGTTGCTGCTGGTTGGTGGTGGTGAGAAATGTTTATATAGAGCATTTCACAAGTACTGTGTCAGGAACACACTTTTTATATGTACTAGAAAGTACCGACGGTTTTATTCACACCAATTGCCTCTTCTTGTGAGGAGATCTCTGGCCAGAAGCAAATGGAAGAATATGGAATGGGGCATTTGGGCGCATGGATAGAGCCTACAATCTGGTGAGGGGAATGGCAAGGTTGCAACTTGACCTTAGCCAAATATGAATCTGTAAGGTTCAGCCTGCCTAAACATTCATCTAAAACTTTCATCCAAAACTATTATTGGATTTTCTATTAAAAGATCTTTATTGCATTTAACCCTTTTCTTTTGAGGAAAAAAAAAGGCCAGGAGGATGACAACTGTAACTGTAGTCCAACTCATCTGAGGGACCCAATTCTATCACCTGTATGCGTAGCATAGGGTTAGATGATAAGAGATAATATGAATATATATAGGATAATATTCAAGTGCATCGATCCGTCACCACTTTTGGTAAGGGACACCCCTTTTGGGGAGGTTCAAACCTCGCCCCTTTGACCTTCCCGAAAGGGGCGTCCCTCACCAAAAATGGTGAGGGATAGATGCACTTGAAGATCCCCCGTATATGTATATGGACAATATTCAAGTGCATCCATCCCTCACTATTTGTGGTGAGGGACACACCTTTTGTGGAAGTTTCAAGTAATTATTTTTTGTACCTATCTTTTGTACTTGAAACTTCTCCAAAAGGAGAGTCCCTCACCACAAATGGTGAGGGATGAATGCACTTGAATATCCATATATATATATATATATATATATATATATATATATATGGGGGATCTTCAAGTGCATCCTTCCCTCACCACTTTTTGGTGAGGGACACCCCTTTTGGGGAAAAAGCAAGTACAAAGTGTACTTTTGTACTTTGCCTTTTCCCCACCTTTGTACTTGCTTTTTCCCCAAAAGGGGTATCCCTCACCATTTTTTGTGAGGGATAGATGCATAGGAAGACCCCTCTATATATATATATATATATATATATATATAGGCGGACTGACCTTACCGCCCCAGGTCATATTCCAAATTCCTCTTAAAATGCCATTGGGCCTTGGCCTACGCCCCATATCAAGTAACTACTCGCCCCATGTCAAAAGGGCAGAACGAAAAAAAAAAACCCAAATCCATTGGAGAGTGCACCATGTACATCTCATACCACATCTCCATCAACGTGTATACAGATCATGTCATTCAACCGGTCCATAAATAGTGGATTGAAGAGACATTAACAGGTGGCTCATGCTATTCACTCCTTTTTCCATGAATAGTGTTCGCAGAGAGGTTTTCTTTCCTTGATTGTATCAATAGCTGTAGTAAAAAGATTGTGACTTTATCTTGCATTTAAAAATCGTGCGCACTATATCGACTAGTCAAATCGTTCTCCTCCTCATTGACAAAAGAGGAAAGAGCTTAGTAAAAATATTATTTTCTACATGATTTTAGTCATATATATATATATATATATGAAAATATTCAAATGCATATATCCCTCACTATAAGGTGAAGGATGCTTCCATAAATGGATATTTTCAAGTACAAAAGGGGGATTTCAAGCACATAGGATGAAGTACAAAAGGGGGATTCATGTGTAAAAAAGGAAAAGTACCCTCATCCTATGGTGAGGGATGGATGCACATGAGTGTTCCATATATATATATATATATATATATATATATGTATTCTTGTCATAGATATATACTTTGTAAAATATCTTACAGGGCTGTTCTAACCTCAAGTTTAGATTAAAATTTCCTAAAATCATACTTGTGGGGCCCACCTTTTAGTATATCCAAATGAACCTAACACATGATCCTCCTAAATTGCATATGTCTACCAGCTTTCAGTTAGATCCGAATTTACTAGACCGTTGAATTGACTATGTATCGATCTAAATGGACTGTTGACCATTAAACTTTTGGGCCCATATGGAGATGATAGAAATCATAATTGAGGCTGATTTTTTTGCATACAAGAAGATCCCAGGGAGATAATATCAGCTTTTCTAGGACAATTCAATCACCACATATATTGAAGGACTTTGATTAGAGAAGTGTTGGGGTTGAGATGACTTTTGATTAGAGAAGTGTATGTTAGTTGATGTCTTAATCATTAATATGTACTTCTTTCTTCGAGTTGATACCCGAATTTTTTGGAGTTTGGGAGACTTTTTTGTTTTCAGTATACTTCTCTTATACTGTAAATTTTGGAGAAATGAATAGTTTTCATTTCAAACAAGAAATATCTTAAGTTGATATAGTTAAATATTTTGCATCTATTCAAATGGAATGCATTTTTTCTTTTGTTATTGTGGATATGAAAAATTCTAACAAATTCACCCCACCTGAACAAAAATCCTGGGTCCGCCTCTCACTCTCTCTCTCTCTCTCTCTCTCTCTCTATATATATATATATATATATATATTGCATGTGGCTGGAAGACTAGCTCCATTTGTTTATTATAATTCTCTTAAGACGGGCCTCTAAAATAACAGTCCAGCTATTCTTTTTGCATGCTCTTGATTCAAAGGTTATCATCATTTAATCAAGCTGAAATTTAGGGATGTAGCATTTATGCCGACCATCAACCACACGCATAAGCGGCTGCAATTAACCCCACAATGTGGTTTGGACTGCTATTTAAGCTGTAAGAACAATGCTGTTTCTAGATCCGGATCCATTTTTTATTACAATGGATCCATCTTCAGACTTGTGTTTGATCCAGTTAAGCAACAACTGAAATGCCAGATAAGTTTTTTTGAGTATACTCAAATTAAATTCAGTGATCAAGATAAGTTTATTGAGTATTGAGTACGCGACCATAAGTAGGCTCTCATTAACATTTATGCACACTCAAAACAGCAATATGTTTCAAACTGCTTTTTTTCGGATTTGCTATACAAGGGACTCAAACTCATCCACCCACACCATGCACTACAGGTGTCCCTACCAGCTGACCAACAATAATATGATTAAAGCTTTGTGGACCTCACAATATATATTTTTTAACACAAAGCTGTAGATGACGACAGATTGGAATCCTCACGTTGTAAAATGCAAGGATCTGAACTGGATCCATGTTTCTTTTGGGTTCAAAAATATGTTCAATACTACTTTTCCCATCTTTAAAGCTTTTAAGTATTCAGAGAATCATGTACTCATTAACATCCTTCCAGCTATTGCAGCCCAACTTGGCGGCTGCACTTGGTCATTTCTCTGTTTTCCTAATCAATTGGAGAAGCCACCAAGTGATCCCCGCGTTTCACATTGATAAGACATAGAAGAAATAATTTTAAAGCCCAACTTCTTCACATCCAAACAGCCCTTTAAGAAAGTTTGAAAGGGAAATATCTATTTCCGAAGAAACCTCTTTTCTCCTATTTGGGTTTTCTTGTAAATGAGAAGAATGACTCTTCTCTTTAACTGCTTTTTGCCAAACGTACGTCAAGTTTTCTTCCAATGGAGTGCAGAAAACAGCCTTTTTCTCTCACGAGCTGAATCTCTACTAATAAACAGTGACCTTTAACCATTTTACTAAAGTTTCAAAACGATGTTCTTCTACATGGCATTTTCTAATTAAAACCAAATATAGTGGAGAACAATTACTAGAAAAACAAAAAGTGGGGCTCTCCACCTCTAACTTCTTTCTCATTTCTGTACCTAGTGTCAATCCCCCACCAGTGATTTCCTCATCCAAATGACCTCAAGAGTTCCACGATTATATCATATCAACACTGAAATTAACAATTTCGAAAAGGGTACTCTAACTTCCAAACTTGTACCCATGGCTCTTTCCACTACACCCACATTTCTAAATTGACATGAAAAAGATAAACTTGAGAAACACAACATCCATCCATCACAACAACAGTAACAGATACACCAAATGTACCAATCCAGAACTATAATTGAACCCCTTACAGCTACACCCCAACAGATACACTGACCTCTAAACTTATCAACTACAGTCTGTAGTTAGGATGGCGTCTTAAGTACAGAAAATGTGGCAATTATGCTCTTCTTAACACAAACTGACAGCAATAGTATGTTTCATGCAAATAATTTAGCTATGCTGACAATAACAAATGAATACAACACGCACACCCCTACACAGATACTAGTCTGAAGATATTATTCCATGTTACTACAAGGTATTTCCAATGTAGGAAAATTTTCCTGCAAGACCATCCCCAAAGAGGGATCCCTCCTAAATTTCACTGGGTCTCTCCATAACGACAGCACCAATCCGAATGGGCAGTGGAGCGCAGAAAATCGCCCTGCCCTAGTGATCCTACACACATATATTAGTTTGAAGGCATTGTTCTACAAAATTACATGGTATTGCGATAGTGAGGAATCCTCCCCCATAATCCATGATAGAAGCTAAGGATGAAGAAATCTCCAATATCTCACTTCATAATGTTGGCTAAATATTACCAGGGCACACATCCCCAGAATTTATTTTCATAACTATACATGCTTAAAGAAACAAATTACAACTTTATCAAAAGAAATAAATAAACTATAAGTGGAAAGAAAAAGGAAAAAGGAAAGAAAGATACAAATTGACTCATAAATTCTATAAATTCTTGCATGTCAAACAGTAAGTATGGTGCCCTCCTCATGGTACAAGTTGAAATAATAGAGATGCCAATGGCAATCAAATTTTATCCTTTGCAGGCCGAGCTTCAAAACCCCCACCTGTTCTCTTCTCAAGTGAATAGGGCATATGGGTCCCAAGGATTTTGTCCCATGTCACAAAGAAGGGCTGTGAAAAGTTGTATTTGCTGCCGTAGAGTTGATGATGGATGTCGTGATAAGCAGAGTTATTATTAAATAACATATGGAACAGATTTCCAGGAAGCCACATCCCACAATGGTCATCAACTGATTTGATCATGGTAAAGGAGAAGAAAAAGATGGAGGTTCGTGGTGACATACCAGAAAGGAGGAAAGACAGTGAACCTCCGATTGTATCTAGAAGAAGTCCTTCCAGGGGATGATTATATAAAGCCCCAAAGGCATAGGGGACAACAAGCCGATGATGCTGTGAATGGATGTGCCGATACAAGAACTTGTTATGATGCATGTATCTATGCATAAAGTATTGCCATGTATCCAAGACAAACATTGCAACCAGGAATTGCCTTGCTTTCACCAGAAGGGAAGGTCGCAAATTTGTTGCCTCGCCGCCATTGCTTGTTACCTACATCCCCCGCAAGAAGTTTATTAGAACTCACAGAGATTATTGCAATTTTAGAACCTGCAAATATAAACTGAAAGCCCATAAACTCAATGGTTAACAACAAATTAATTCAAACCAAGCAGCAACACTTTAATCTAGTTGCAGTTTTTTTGGCACGACCAGATTTTAAGCTTGAAAGTGGTTTTCATCTCTAAAACAAACTGTATGTTAATTAATTAATCATCAATTATCCTTTGTTATGGTTGAAGCCAAACATCATCCCAAAAGTTATAGATTAAGCTTTCTTTTAGAATTAGTGTAGCTCTATTAGCTAAACAAAGTAAAAAGGCTCCCCCAAGGTCCAAATTCACTCCTCATGTCCAGGGGCAGACCTAAGTTGTTATGGTCGCACCCGTGAGATTCGAGAGACTCTTTAAATAAGACCTTAAAAAATTATATTTTATTATTTGACTTCTTAACTTGATCATTGCCCACACCATCCAAATGAAAATCTTGGGACCGCCATTGCTCATGTCTCTCCTAAGTTGTCAAAGTTGTTTCACCTACTCCCAAGACCAACCAAAAAGAAAAAAACTGATCCCAGGCTCTAAAAAGGTGCATTTCAGCTCATATCTTCTAGACGTTAGTGAATTTCAGCTCATATGTCAGCCCTACAGATGAACCCCAACTCCAGATATCTCTACCCTCAGCTGATAAATTTTCCGCATAATCCAGCAAAATTCTTTTCTTCTTTCCTTGTGTACTAACATGATCAGATAGTGGAGCATAACTGTTACACCTCAACCCGAGTTAATCGAGATTAACTCTACGTAATCGAGATTAAGGTGGATTGAGTGTGATTAATCACGTTAAATGTGATTAATGGAGCAAATTAGTCACATTGGAATGAATTAGGGATAATGAACAAGTTTGGAAGAGATCGAATGGAATTGATTGTTTTGAAACCCGAATTAGTCACGTTAAGGACTTTTTCGTAAAATTAGGCAAGTATAAACTAGATTTGTGTTTATATGCTCTTAGTTATGATGTTTCTTGTGTTGTGTTGAGTTGGTTTTACATTGAGAAGTTGATTGGAAATTATAGATTGCTTAAATGAATTGTTAAGTGGGTTATATGATGAATACAATTGTGATTTGGATGTGTATGGAGGTGAATATGGATGGGGAAACAGGAGGTTTCAATTGATATGCAGGTGAAGAATGGATTGGGTGTAGAGGAGAAAGAAAAATAGGTTGCAGAGAGCTGGAACTGAAAACGTTCTAGGTCCGATCGATCGGACAGGAGGGCCGATCGATCGGACTGTCCCTAACTGGGACATGATTTCAGTCCGATCGATCGAAGGACTCAGATGAGTCCAGTGAATTTCTTGATGCAATTTGAATCAAGTGGTTTGTGTATGATTATCAATGGTTCGTAGAATTAGTCTAATGACTCATTAGTAAATGAATAAGAGAGTTTAAGCAATTAAACATTCTCTAAAAGAATATTCTTGGACTTGGATCCAAGATGGATTAAGAGATAATCAAAGAGTTAATTGAAGCTGAATATTATGAATAGATGATAAAGATTAGCTTATAAAGCTAGTCGATTCAGTATGGCTAAGTTCACTAAAGCTAAGGTGATTTCAGAAGTTATTTGACTTAAATAAAGAGCCTATTGATTTAATCTAAATTAAGGCTATCTAGGTTGTTGTATCTCCATGGGGGTTAACAAATTGACTTTAATGTACAGAAAACACATAAACTGTGATGTCCATCTAGAATAGCACGTACATTAAATGTCTGAGGGTTACACCTAACTGGTGGATATTGTTTAGTTGAATTTGTATATTGAATTGAAATTGAACATTTTAGTGAAATGATTAAGTGAATTGTGAATTGAGTCTGGCACTACATAGTGATTTCTATAAGCTCATTAGAGCTGGTACTGCTACAGCAGATTATTTGGGAGTGTTCCAGAACTCCGTGGTGATGTCAGATGTCCCTAACCCGGGCACTGATAAATCCCACAATATGTGATTCCTTCCGTGTGGAAGATGTGATTCCTTCCTTTTTAGGAAGATGTGATTTGAATTGAGATGCTATTGTAGATTGCCAAATATTAAAGACTCTCATTGATGTGATTTGATTTTATTTGAATTAAATGGTAATGGTATTAGTCTAACAGTGGATTAGACAAATGAAAAATGTATTTAGCATGTTCAATCATGTATCTGTTTATACATTGCTGAATTGTCAAATTCATAGTGTTATTGATGGCATTACAGGCACAGCTGCCCATGCCGATCCTTCTGAGACCTCAGCGCCAGCGGAGACGACCAGTACGGTTCCTCTAGGAGGACTAGTTGAGTGGAAATGAGATAATATCATATGAATATGATATTGAATAGAAACCTTAATGAAATTTTGATAAGGGAAGTTGTGAAAGAATATTTCATACTTTTAATCATTGCATTGTAATTAAGTACGCAAGTGATTAGTTTGTATATGATGTAAATAAGTTTTGTTTTATTCATGAGCAATGTATATGTTTATATGTTCCGCATAATGTGTTGAATGATATCCCTTGTGAATTTTATGTGATTGAAGTTCACGGGAGTAAATATGCAACGCGACTCGGGGTTAACTCGGATTAATCATAATCTCGGGCTCGGGTCGTGTCAATAACAGCCAACAACTGGAGGATCAAAGCCACTACCCACACAGTCCAAAAACCCTCCTGGAACATTCCAATTGTAAAACACAATAATACAATCTAAACAGTAAATAACAGGGGCCTATTGCATCATCTACATAGACTGAGGATAACAGTAAGTTTTCCCTATAATAGCAGCTAGCCCTGATACAGACAAGAAGATTTCACAATTGTGAACATTTGTAATCCATCCATCCCCCACAGCCTTTGGTTAAGCATATTACCCACGTTAAATTTTTCTATGTCCATTCTGGTGTAGGAACCTGTGTGGGGATATTTCTTCTCCCATACACCCCTGCCAAGTGTATGGCCCAGAATGTCCTGATGGGACTGGGCCCAGGAATCAGGCCCGATGGGACTGCAGGGTGGGCTATGATGGGATCAGACTCTGATAGAGTCTCCCTCTTGTCCCATCTCTTCCTCTATATGAGCACAGCAACGGCTCCAGAAGCTGGATGGCCAACAAACACCACTCACTGGTATGCCATTTATTCTCCCACTACATCTCCTACCTCTGTTCTAGTCCTGCACCTGCAGCTAACAAAGGCATCGGAGAGCCCTGCGCTGCCCAAGGCAGGGTCCTCTGACCTTCTCCTTTTTCCCATTTCAGGCTCGAGGCATCGGTTTTTCTATCATCTACAAGGAGCTCCAGCCTCCGTCCTCTTCCAGTGGGCCGCAAATTCACCCCCCCCGGGTCTGTGAGTTTTTGTGCGCTTACGGAACCTATTTTGATCTTCCATTGACTTCAATAGTCAGCCCACCATTCAAGGCACTCCAGCATCTATATAGATCAGAAATGCGTAGGTCATGGGATTCATTATTTTTAAGGCCCCAATTGATTATTAATACTTGAATCCTGGCCAATACAGATGACCATGAGGAGCCCTACCCTTTAGAAAAAAAAAATGTTCTGTTTCTCCTTGTCCACACACGCTGCCCTCAATGAGAGTACATAAAAACTGTCCCCTCTTGTTGGAAGGGAGGAAAGCTCAACCATCCCTGAGTGTTTGAAATAATTCCAAAGCAGCCAAGAAATAAAGACAATGTTTAAAGAACAAAACATGCTTGACAAAAGAGCAACCCACAAGTAAACGGTTAGTGAATTCTTTGCATTCATCATCAGCCCAACAGAAGAAGCAAATTTGGAAAAGCAAAAGTGCAAAATCTTGAGACTTGAATGATCATCATTACAGTTTTCTTGACAGTGGCAGCCCATAAAAATGCATAAACCACCATTTTTTTTCCACCCCAAATATCTCCCTTCAAAGGCTCTTTTTTTTATTGTGGGTAAACCTCTTCAAAGGTAGTTATTACAGGAGTTGGTATTTGCCTTTGAACTATTTTTTTCCTTTTTTTTTTTTCTTCAAAGCTTAAGATGTTTTGTGGGTGCTCCATAAAAAATCAGCATGATTCAAAACAATCAGTAGGAAATCTATTGACACAAACTTGAAAACAATTCATCAGAGGAACAAGTGAATGACATTGGGGTGTGGGGAAAGAGGCCCTACATTTGTGACTTCGCATCTAATTTTAACAATACTACCCAAATAATCACCACTGAAACAAAAAATAAAAAATAAAAAATCAAATGAGAGAATTAATTATCAAAGCAGAAGAAATACATACAGAGAACAAGATGACAGCTATTGCAGCTTGAAGTGCCTGTTGAAGAAGTACCCCACGAACAACCGTCCTCTTCGACACCAAGTTCTTCACATGTTCGTCTTTCTTGGGATGCAACCGATAATTCTCAAGTGGACTTAACAGTACATAAATTCCAGAATACACCCAATAAACCAAAATCGGTGCGAAAGTCGCCAGCAACTCATCTGACATGAAATTCTCCATACCCTCTGAGATTTATGATCTTTTTGTGAAAAAACAAAACAACCCCACCTAGATTTCGGGCATATAGTATTCAAAAAGGATAAAAGAAGAAGATTTAAATAAATAAATAAAAAATCAAGCCTTACTGAACCACCAAAAGGAACTGTAATAAATGGCAAGAGAATAAGAGAGTTTTAGAGCAAGGCATGGATATAAAGAAGAAGAAGGAGAAGGAGAAGAAGGGAGGAGTAGGAGTAGGAGTAGGAGTAGGAGGAAGATGAGCTGTAGATTCCGAAGTCTGATTTACGGAAGATGAGAGCTTGGAAATGGACGCATCCGCATCATATCCATTCACGTTCAGACTTCAGATGCCATGTGTACCATCTACGATACCATTTCTCTCGTGGTTTTAGTTAATTTAGTTTTGGTTGGGTCAATGCCCAATTGTAGGCACTGGCCCTATTGGGTTGGACCATCAATCTTATGTCCTAACCCTGGATGGGCCACTACTGACATAGTTATCACTTTTGTTTTCTACTACAGAAAGCTGGATTATTGGCACTATCATTCATGGGCCGAGTGGGGCTTCACATTTTAAAACAGCCCTGGGCAACTCTTTTTTTTTTTTTTTTTTTTTTTTTTTTTTTTTTTTTGATGATGAGGGTATTCCCTTGATATTTGATCTATTAAGTGTATTCTTATTAACGCACGTATTTTATGCAAACTAATCAACCCTTAGATTTTAAATGTCGTGAAACATAAGCCTATTTTTTTCAACATTTTATAAGTGTGAAAATTGTAATAATTTATTTTTGTTATACAGTGATTGAGAAAATGGAACTAGGATTGCACATTATTCGCTGAGTAGATAGATTAGAAAATCACATTCTAACTCTATATTCATATTCTTGAGACCATAAAATTTTGCTTCAAACTTTTCTGGGAAATATGTTTGCACTAAACATCACCATACACAATATATGCCCCAAAAGCCCCTATTCATTGGATCTTATCATATATCTACATCATGTGAGAAAATTACGTAAATAGAGGAGACGATCAAGAAAGACAATGCAATAGTCCACATTCGACGTTAAATTTTTATTTTTTGAAGGAAAAAAGAAAGAAAGTAAGAAAGAATGCATCAATAAGATAATTAAAGCTCGCTAGAGATATTTTTCAATACAATATCTTTTTATATTTTTCTAATTTGGATATGAAGATGCCTTGGTTGATCTAAAGCATAAAGATCAAGAGGATCATAAGATGAATTGAGAAAAGGGGCTTCAAAGGCTCAAAACGAGCCCTGAAGTCAAACCGTAAAACTCACTCTCTGGGGCGGACAGGTCTGGATTCCTGTGGCTATGAAGTCAAGTCAAAGAAATGTGGAAGACTTCTCTAATGGAATAAATTTCCATGGGGGCTGCAGTATAGATTATAAAATCAAAGAGTATATGGAGCCTGACTCCGATGCCCGCTGGAGGTCCAGCTGGACCTTACGTGTAAAGAACGCCTTTGGCCACGTTTAAAAAAAGCCGAGGATGGCCCGCCCAACATTTTAAAATCCCGCCAGCTTCCTTCCAAAACTGTCAATGACCAATCTCAACACAGATTTCTTCCTGTAAACTTCAAAAGCTAAGCCCTCTTCGTTCGTCAAACAACGAAGAAGGAGCAAAATGGAGCTCCTCCTGCAACAAAGATCTGTGACAAATACAGAGAAAACCTTCAGGTTCAACAAAATCAGCACAAACGACCTTCTTCCTTAGCTCTTCTCTCCAAAAAACCTAGTTTCCATTCCAGCTTCACCCCAAAAAAAACCTAAGATCCGACCAGAAACAGCACAACAACTCAAAAAAAAAAAAAAAAAGTGTTCTCTCCTCCATCCCTTGCAGCTGCACCATCACCCATCTTTTCTTCTTCCTCTTTCCCCCTCTCTTCTCCCGCCTCTTTCTCTTCTTCCTCCCCTCTTTTTCTTTTTCTTTTTCTTTTCTCTTCTCTTGTCCCCCTGCATCCCACACACCATCTGCATCTTCCCTGCACGCAGCCACCGCACACCCCCTGAACCCACTCCCTCTTTCTTTCTCCTTTCCTCCTCTTCTTCTTCTTCTTCTTATGTCCCCTCTCGCACCACACCTGTTCACCCACCTGCACGCCCACACCTTCTTCTTCCCCTTTTTTTTTCCTCTTCCCTCGCTTGCACATCCTGCGCACACCCCTTCTTCCCCTTCTGTTTCTTTCTTCTCTTCCTCTTCTTCTCACCTGCACTACACCCCACACACGTGCATCAACTTCCACGTCTGTTGCGCAGCACATCTTCTTCCTCCTCTTCTTTCTCTTCCTCTCCCCATGTTCCGTCCCAATCCCTCACTCCCTGCTACTCCCTCTCCCCGCTGTCTCTATTTCTCCTCTCCCTGCGCACTCTCTTCCCCCTCCTCTCTCTCTTCTTCCTCCTCTTCTTTCTCTTCCTCTCTCCCTGTTCCGTCCCACTCCCTGCTACTCCCTCTCCCCGCTGTCTCTCTTTCTTCGCTCCCGGCGCACTCTCTTCCCCCTCTCCCTCTCTCTCTTTCTTCCTTCCCCCCTTCCTCTCCTCCCTGTGCACCCCAGCCACCTGCGCCCACTCCCTCTCCCCTCTCTTCCTCCTCTCTTTCCTCCTTGTTTTCTTCTGCTCCAAAATACCCAGCAGGGAAAAGGGAACTATCCAAAATACCCAGCACTCCAGAACTCAACCAAATTAAAAAAAAAAAAAAAAAAAACGAAAAAACAAAAAAAAAAAACCCAAAAAATTATAAGGAACAATCCAAAGTAGCCATAAAATCAGCACCCCAGAACTCCAAAAGCAGCCAAAAACAAAACCCAGAAAAGTAAGGGGGGGCTTAAGATCAGAAAATACCCCTTAAACAGCAAATTTCCGAAAATGCCCCCATGAATGGCGCTACAGCGAGGGATACCCTTTTTGCTGCTCCCTGTTTTCCACTTTGTTGGCAACACTAGGAGCAGCTTCCAACATCTTCTCCTGAGAACCATAACCATGGAGATGATCATATGCAGACCCATATCCCACATCCATCAAAAAGCCACCAACTTCACCATTAGCATTGCCAGACCATGAAATGCAGTTGTTGTCAGTAGGAAAGGAAGAAGAGGACGAAACGTCGTAGCTGTTTGAAATCACCCCAAATTCAGGTGTTTCCTTGAGATCCGGAAGAGGAAATTGAATGGGGTCTGAATACAATCTAAGAGAATCCATTTTACTCTCAAAACCAACCCCAGTTGAAGAGAGTGAGGTGGAATTCCCACTGATGGAATTCAAAAAACAATTACCATGATTTTCGCTCTTTATAACAGAAACAGGAGAAGTTGAGGTACTGAGCTGAATATGGTTAGCATTGGCAGTGAAGTTAGGTATTGCTGCGAAATGCTTCTTCTCTAACTTGGTATTCCAGTACTTTTTAACATCGTTATCTGTTCTTCCTGGCAAGAAAATATGTCCCGTCAATGCTCTAGCATTGCTTAGTTATGGGAATTTTGAAATTTTGGTTCTCTCAGGGACAAAAGAAACGTCTTTTTTTTTTAATTATAAACAGGGAGAAAGAGCTTTCTGAACTTTGTAACAGAAAATCAAATGGGCTTCTGCTCAAATATTTGGGGATAAACAAAAAGGGAAGCAAGACCTTACCAGGGAAAAAAAGAAAAGAAAAGAAGCAAGAGATTTATAACTACTGTACTCCCCAATTATTATTTTTTTCCTTCAGTTTCAGTTCACAGGTTTCTCCTGGATTCAAATTGTCTAAATTTGCTAGGATTCTCTGATATACTAGTTCCTGTTCTATGTGAATTAAATTCTTCCTTTTGTTTGTATGCATGTTGATGGTCTAAAATAGCCTCCCAATTGCCTGGTAGAACTGCCAGTGAGATAAAGAATCATTGGAACACCCACATCAAGAAAAAGCTAAGGAAGATGGGCATTGATCCTGTTACACATGAACCACTATATCCTCCTCCACCAGAAAAGGCAGCAATGGCAAATTCAAAAAATGAACAATACCACAAATAAAATACCACATACAAAAATTCGACAACTAAATTTCCAAATGATCAAATACCACAAATAAAATTTGAATCCCACAAATAAAATCCCAACATCTGCCAACCCATTAATATCCACCTACAAATACCACGTTTAAAAATCCAAATTCATTTTTCATTCTGACATGTCTTCTTAAAGGTTCAAATCAAGATCTACTGCCGAGAGAGAGATGATCGATCGGCCGAGAGAGATGAGTTGCAGGGTGATTTCTCCTCTTTAGGGCATTTGCAGGTTTCTTCTCCAAACAAAAATTTCAAGAGGAAAGAGGATTTCAACACAGTGGCGACGTTTCTCTCTGCAAGTGGCGATCGAGAGTGAAGAAGAGATGAGCTCACATTGATCGCCCTTTTTTTTCCACTTCGTCTCAGAGTGAGTTGCAGAGAGCAAAAAGTTTATGGTCTTCCGTTCTTTCATTTCGTTGCAGATGATGGCGGGCTTTTTTGTAAATGGGCAGGCTGTCAAAAGCTACTTTAAATTGGTCAAAGGCAGGCTCAAAAAGCAACGTCCAGCTGGACTCCAACTGGACTTCCAGCTGGGATCGGGTGCACTTTCAGGCCATGGAGTCAGGCTCCATAAACTTTTTGTTATAAAATAGTAGTCATCGTCGTCTCGTCGGCTAGGCCTACTGGACAAAGTATGTTTCCATCGAACCTTCCTTGCAAAACAATTGACTATGGTTTCAAGTACGGTAAAGATACCCAGCAGGTCAATGAAGAATCGAGGGATACCATACTAGGCCTACTACCGGACAGGTCCAAAACCTCCGGCGCCCATCCGTTTGTAATTGCATGTATTGAATGTTAACCTTTTCCATTTGTCAGGATTAAAATGGAAGGGGTTTAATCTAAATAACATAATTCAAAAATTTTGAATTTAATATATAAAGACCATAAGTGCCTAAAAGTTACAGACTTGGTTTAGATAATTATGAAGCTTTTGATGGTGCTGTTTAGCTGGTTTGAGTATACTGGAAGTCCTGAACCTGAAAGGGAGGAGAAACAAAGGTCAGAGCCCCTGACTGCCGTCAGCCGAAGGCACTCCAATGCTTGAGTTAGTGCTGTCAATGAACAAAGGATGAAGTGAATGGAGAAAGAGAGGTTCAGGGTAAGAGAGGGGTTGTGTATTGCATAGTGCGTAATGCGTACCTTTCATGGGCTTACCATGCATAGATATATAGACGAGTGTGGAAGGTTCCTGAGTGGAGGTAGGTGAGAGAGCTTGTCTCATCAGATCTTCCCCAATCCTTTCCATTAATGCGGATGTGATTGATAGGTATGAATAACCCATCGCCGGAATCCGGCGGCCACCCTATCTGCTGGTATGTTTTACAACGTAGTTGTCTTGTCACATAATAGGGATTAGACGCTCAGTGCTCACCTCGATCAACTGGACCGAACTGGAGGAGGCGCTGAGGCCGGGAGTGCTCGAGGTCGAGCACTGTTGCCGAGACGCACGAGGCCGAGCCTAGAGGAGCATGGTCGGTACTCTTACCGAGACAACCTCTAACTTGGCGCCAGCTAGCACATTGCCAAGCTGAGTGAATGAGATTGAGGCAGTCCCTGATTGGTACTTTTACCTAAGTCAGGGGTAACATCGGTATTAGGGAAACACCCCACACAAAGACATACCTAGATTCATAACTTTCTTAGATTTTCTTCTCTTTGGATCTTCTCTTTGGTAGGGTTTATAGCTCTATCTAACTCCTCTTTCTACAAGTCTCAGTAATGGTTACTTACAAGGATTTCAAGTACAGAGAGTTACCCAAAGTGTTCTCTTTGATAGGCTTTTCCAAAAACATCCCTTCCATCAAGGGACACCGGCCATTAGATTTCCTTAACGGCTGTGAATGAGGAAGAATGAAAAGACACCATGCATCCTTTCATATAGAAAGAGAGAATATTAGGTGGTCATGTGGACCACCTTAAATGGTGTTCCAATAGTCTCTCACTTGGTCCACGTGACCGCATGCATATGTCTCGATTTTTAATTAAATAAATATAATTTTAAGGAAACTCAAAATTTAAAAAAAAAATGACTTTGACTGATGCACCACTTTGAAAAAACAATTTTCATTCAGCTTTTATGTCATTCTTTAATCTGTGATTAGTCAAAAATACTAATGTGAATTGTGGCGGTCACATACTATTATTGACACATTTCTTTCCACAGTCACAACATCAATATGCTTCCCTAATCAAGTCTTTAATAAGGATCAAAATAGGATCTTAACAAGGCAATCCTATTTTAAAGGGTACTTTAATGCCATAACCTTACATTCTCACTTTATCTATATCAATCACATGTGATGACAAAAATAAAGTAAGAATGACAAAATCATTTCTTTTTTTGCAACTGTAATGATCAAAGTACATGGTGTCAAACAAACATAAACATATAAATCCTAATAAGGCAGTTCATACAAGCCCATATTTAATACATGTCCATTATAGGCCGTCGAAGGTAATGTCTTCGTTAGTGGATCTGCAATCATAAGGTCCGTTGAAGCCCCAATAATTGACACCAAATGATCTCGTACTTTCTCTTTTAAGACAAGATATTTAACTTCCAAGTGCTTAGATTTTCTTGAACATTTGTTATTCTAGGCAAAGCGCCTCGCTACATCATTATTACAGTAAATTTTCAGAGGCTCGGAGATTTGATCCATGATCCTAAGTCCTGATATGAAATTACGCAACCACATTGCATGAGTCGTGGCTTCAAAGTATGCCACGAACTCCGCATGAAATATGGAAGGAGTGGTTCGTGATTGCTTTGCACTTCTCCACGAAATCGCCCAACTAGATAAAAGAAAGATGCATCTGGAAGTTGATCTCCTAATGTCGAGACATCTAATAAAGTCTAAATCTGAGTATCATATTACCTCCAAATGATCGGATTTCTTATATATGAGCATGTATTTGCTAGTACCACGTAGATACTGTAAAATCTTCTTAACCCCGATCCAATGTGCAATGCCTAGATCACTTTGGTATCGACTCAACATTCCAACTGCAAAGCTGATATCTGGTCCTATACAAGTCCATGTGTACATCAGACTTCCTATTACGACTGCATAGGGACATTTGCTCATTTGTTCCCTTTCTATTTCATTCCTTGGATATTGATCCTTACTAAATTTGTCTCCATTAATAATGGGTGTATTTTGTGGCCTACACCCTTCCATATGAAATCTTTTAAGAATAGCATTGATGTAGGATTCTTGAAATAACCCAAGTAATCCTCGAGATCTATCCCGAAAGATCTCGATTTCGATTACAAAGGTTGCTTCACCCATATCTTTCATATTAAAATTATTCTTAAGATAACATTTGGTCTCATGAATCATACCAAGGTCATTACTAGCCAATAAAATATCGTCAACATACAGGACTAAAATTATAAACTTACTCCCACTTATTTTGAGATAGATGCAATGGTCAACAACATTTTCGGTGAAACTGAATGCTGTGATAATGTTGTTGAACTTTAGACACCATTGTCTAGAAGCTTGTTTAAGACCATATATTGACTTCTTTAATTTACAAACTAGTTTATTATTACCTTTTTCAACGAAACCTTCAGGTTGGTCCATGTATACTTCCTTTTCTAGATTCCCACTTAGAAATGCAGTTTTGACATACATTTGATGTAATTCTAAGTTAAAATGAGCTACAAGGGTCATAACAATTCTGAATGAATCTTTCTCTGATGCAGGAGAATAGGTTTCGTTATAATCAACACCTTCTCTTTGAGTAAAACCCTTGGCTACAAGTCGGGCTTTAAATCGTTCAACATTTCCTTTGGAATCTCTTTTGCTCTTAAAAACCCATTAACAACCAACAATTCTGGATCCCTTAGGAAGCTCAACAAGATCCCAAACTTTATTTTTAGCCATGGATTTTAATTCATCTATCATAGATTTAATCCATTTATCAGAATTGTCACTGTTGATGGCTTCTTTGAATGTTCTAGGATCTTCTTTTATTCCAATATTTGCCTCTTCCAAATACACAACATAATCATTTGTCATAGAAGGTCTTTTCACTCAAGTTGACCTTCTCAATTCTTCTATATTCATTTCACTTACATTTGGCGGTGTAACATTTGGAATTTGATCACCTTCAACAGTTTATCCAGGGAGTGTTTCATTGTTGATGGGTTGTTGTGCCACTTGAGTATCGATTTTCATGTTATCAAGAGTAACATCTTGTTCATTCGGTTGTAGTTGTACCTCTTGAACATCAACATCAACTGGACAACTATGCCACTTCTATTAAGTAATATTACATCTCTGATTTCTTCATAATTGATTTTCCTTGTGCCACAACCCCCACTGTTTTGGTGATTCTCTAAAAACTTGGCATTATTGGATTCCACAATCCTAGTGGTATGTTTAGGACAGTAAAACATATCCCCTTTAGACCTTTCCGAATAACCGATAAAATATCTAGTTATTGTTCTAGAGTCTAATTTCCTTTCCTGTGGGTTAAACATTTTCACTTCAAATGGACATCCCCAGATTCGAAAATGGTTTAGGCTAGGTTTTCTACCAGTCCATAACTCAAAAGGAGTTTTAGGAACTGCTTTACTAGGCACACGGTTTAAAATATACGTTGCCACCTTTAGTGCTTCACCCCACGTAGATTCAGGTAATGTGCTATTACTAACCATACACCTAACCATATCCATCAACGTCCTATTTCTCCTCTCAACAACACCATTCTGCTGAGGCATTCAGACATTGTGTATTGGGCAACAATGCCTTCTTGTTCAAGGAATCTTGCAAATGGACTCGGGTTACGACCTGATTCGGTGTATCTTCCATAATGTCCCCCACCCCTATCCGACCTCACAACTTTAATTCCTTTATCTAATTGCTTTTCTACTTTAGCTTTGAAAATATTCAAGGCTTCAAATTTTTCTTTAATTAGATAAACGTAACCATAATGTGAGTAGTCGTCAATGAAGATGATGAAATATGTCTCACCCGTAAAACAACATATGCGCATATTACCGCAAATATCAATATGGATTAATTCAAGAAGCTCAGAACTCCTTGTGGCAGTTTTCTTGATTGTCTTAGCTTGTTTACCCTTAATACAATCAATGCACACACCGAAATCAGTGAAATCAAGATTTGATAATAACCCATCATTCACTAATCTCACCATTCTCTCTCGCGAGATGTGTCCCAGTCTTTTATGCCAAAGGTTAGAAGAGTTCTCATTTATGACTCCTCTTTTCATGCCGATGTTCATCCCATAATTAATGTGCTAGGTATAAAGTGATTGTGTATATGCTGAATCTAACCTTAACTATACAATCCATCATACAAAAATCCATTCCCAACTAAAATAGCATTTTTATAAACTTTTAGGAATCGATGTTCAAAATTAAATACAAAACCATCATGATGCAATTTTGAAATAAGTATTAAATTCCTAGATATAGCCGGGACATAGAAAGTATCATGGAGATCCAGTGAGAATCCTGTATCCAGCACAAGTCGGTAGGTGCCTATGGCCTCAACTCTTGATTCCTATTGGTTCCCCATCATGATGGTTCGCTGACTATCACTTAGACTCCGGTTTGAAAGGAATCCTTGCACACAACCAGATATGTGAACGATTGCCCCAAAGTCGACGCACCAGGTATTTGATGGGACGACTGCTAAATTAGTTTCTGAACAAACAAGAGATAAATTATTATGATTACCTCTTGATTCGAACTAAGTTTTTCTTTTCAGACTGTCCAATTTGAAGTGGTTATTCTTTCCACAAAAGAAACACTTCTTTGTGGCCCTTTTCTTCTTTCCTAGCTTTTCACCTTCCTTTGGAACTTTGGTCTTAGCCTTTTTCTTTCCTTTAAATTTATTTTAGGAGATAATGTTGATACAACGTAGACCTCATGGCCACATGTGTAGGGCCCACATAGATTTAGGAATTTATTTTTATGTTAATAGTTTCTAATTTTATTGTAATTATGATAAGATTCTAGTTTTCTAGTTTAAATAGGTTTTTTAGGGCTTAAGTTATCTTTATTATTTATATGGCATTGTAGTAAAGAATTAATCAAAGAGTTAATTAATAAAAATGGGTTTTCCCATTGAGGTGGGTCCTCGTTTATTGTCTCTTTAGAGATTGATTATGTCACTGGACATGTTCTTCGGCACCCATTGTGCTTTTAACACTTCCACCACAAGCCCTAACCCTACAGTCTGCATCAAATGTTGACTGTAATTTACCCCTCAGCCTTCAGCCTCCGTTCCTCTTAATCACATCTAGCAATCAATTCATTTATAGTCCACGAAGCCTACAAAGTGGGCATTTATAGCCCATTTTGAATGGGCCAAAAGAACTTCCATCAAGTTCTGATTATATGCCACTTTGAATAGGCCAAAAGAGGGAGGGAGAGAGTCAAGGATGAACTGTATTAAATATCATTCTAATACACTCATGTCAACATCCTTTAGTTTAGCAGCAAGATTCGTCATGATTAAAATATGCTCTCTTACTCCCATGGTCCCATCATATTTTAAATTTATTAATCGGTTCATTAGAGATGCACCTAAGGCCTTGTATGTTATCTCAAATTATTTTTTCACTGAATCAAGGAGATCCTTAGCATTATCCTTAATTATAAGTGATCCCCTTATGCTTTTAGAAACAGAATTTGAGATAATCCTAAGGCAAATTTTATTGCATCGCGTCCATTTATCATAATTTGTTTTATCCGTGGTTGAACTCATTTCTGTAGGCTTTGGGGGCATAGGTTCATCAACGGCCATGTCTAAGTCTAAATAGGTAAAGGTTAGCATCAACATGTCTAACCAATCAACAAAGTTCGAGCCATCTAAAATGGAAATGGCCCCTAAACAGAAGGGTAAGGTTATAAATTTGGAAGCTGTAAAATAAACATACACACATTAAATTTATGTTTTGAATTAAAAATAATAATAACGTTGAGAATAATGGTACATCATTGTAATTATACCTTTCAGTTGAAAACAAAATGTGGATTATCACTCTCCTATAATCAATAAGACCATATTAATAAAACATGTCTCAAATTAATTGACTTTACTTTTGGGTCATAAAACAATTAACCCTCGATATGTTTATTAAGCATGTCTTATTCCAATTTTCAAATTATGAAAAGGATTATCAAACCTTTGGACAGATACTCAATCTCAAAAATGAAATTTCCATATAGTGTCATTGTTTATCACACAATTGGATTAGTAATTTATTTAATTATAAAATCAAAAACAGAATTTTATCATAACCGGGCCACTTTGGTGACTACCAAATTAATCAAAAATTCTACATTTGAATTAATATATACAACAACATTGTGTGATCTCATAAGTCCTTTTATATCATCATAAGTAATATGGATTTATAAATCATTGAATGTCCCAAATTAGCTAGGCACAAAATGAATCCAAATGATGATCATTTGACTTATTTTATTTTGCTAGATCACAGTTCCTTTATAGGTATCTTTTATATGATTAATGGTCCAAAATAACTTTAATTTGGCCATTAATCAATACCTAATATCTTTAATTGATTTATTAGATTGATGGATCCATTCAATCCAACCACTGATTCTCCACACATTTAGCATAAATTATATAAACATGCATATAAAAAAAATATTAACTATGATCATAAGAATCAAGTTAAACTAAGTGCGGAAATTAAACTAAGTGCGGAAATATAATTTTAATGAGTTAAAGTTTATAAATTATACGCAAAATTAGAATCACTTTATGACCGATCCAAACTGTTAATCATGAAGATCTCATTGAAATGAATTTATAGATGAAAACAGATCAAAGTTTGAGCCCAAATGAGTCCGTAATCATGAAAATAAAACTTCAACCATTAAATTCTTTCTTGATCTGGTCAACCTGGGTGTTGGCCAATCACATCAATAAGTTAGAAATGTTAGTTTGTTAATTTCAACGATTCAGATCTGTCATATTGGTTATAGAATGGACATAATATAGTGGTCCATACAAACTAGTATGTAACTTCTTCCAAGTCTGCTATAGAGAAGAGAAGATGTGTTGTATGGTTTCTCTCTAATTCTTATTCTGAAGATCTTTTGAGTTAATCTCAAAAACTTTAATACAGAGAACAAGAATAATTCTTATTCTGGAGATTTTTGGGTTAATCCCAAAAACATTGACAACAAACCCAGAGATCAAGAAAAAAAAATATCTCCAGACAATCACTTAATACATTTTGAGAGAAAGAACCTAAATGAAAGCAATGAGAGTTTATTCTAAAGGCTTTAATCTGAAAAACACAACTCAAGAACTTTGAGTCAGAGATATAAAGACATACCTGGATCCAGAGTTACCCAAAGTATTCTCTTTTATAGGCTTTTCCAAAAACATGATCACTTCCATCAAGAGACACCAACCATTAGATTTCCTTAATAACAGTGAATGAGGAATAATAAAAAAGACACGAAAAGCAAATCAACTTGCATGCATCATTTCATATGGAGAGAGAATATTAGTTGGTCATGTGGACCACCTTAAATGGTGTTCCAACATTGAACTCATGGGAATTCATGGTTCCAACTTCCAAAGACTGGGACACTAGCATTCACAACATTTGATTTACTAAAGTGATAGCTACATATTCATTGTTCATCTCATCTTACCATTAAAAGGGAGATAATTTGATAGACATCTATATACCTTCACCTTGACTATTCAGTTTTAGCCACTTATTACAACTATAGTTCTTAAAACTCTTAGAATTAGATCACATGCAAACAAACAGGCCATCAGCAATTACTCAAATTTGCTAGCTGTAAAATTAAAAGAACATTGAATGTGTTTACCAACTGGAGTGCTTTCCTTGCACCTAATATCAAGAAAATTTCTGAGATATTTATTTCGTTTTGTCATGACATAATCAATTCAAACAAATATTGGAACCAGTATGTTGCACCCCGACCCGACTTAACCCTGATTAGTACTAATTAATTGTATTTTAGCTAAATTAATTATGTTTAATTGCTAATTGTGGTGAATAGTGTTTATTAGCCCTATTAGACTGAGTTAGGAGAGTCTTGAACCTTGTACAGGTGAGTGGGAGTCTAGTTGACTCAATTGAGTTGAGTCAAGGGCTTTTTCGTAAACATTGATTTTCGCATTTTTCATCATTTGCGCGTCATTTTGACATCATCACGTATATTGTGACGAGTACATCGATTTTCATATCAGACTCTTCTTCATTTGACCAACTATTGAGTATTTGGACATTCATTTGACTTCATATGAAAATATGTTCTTGTTGTGGACTTTCTTGCAAAACTGCCAACTTCACCCTTTTATATATATATATATATAGGGGGGTCTTCATATGCATCCATCCCTCACCATTTTTGGTAGGGACACCCCTTTTGGGGAAAAAGCAAGTACAAAAGTGGGGAAAAAGCAAAGTACAAAAATACATCTTGTACTTGTTTTTTCCCCAAAAGGGGTGTCCCTCACCAAAAAATGGTGAGGGATGGATGCATATGAACATCCCCCATATATATATATATATATATATATATTTATATTCTTATCTCTTTCCTTCATTTCCTTTTCACCTTCTTTCCTGTCTATGTTCTTTCTTCTCCTCTTCCCCTCCAATCTCTACGAAGGAGAGAGTGTTGTGCCTTGGGAGTTAGGGAGTCTTCATCTTCTTCATCCATGTCTCATTCAAGCTCCTTCACCTCTTGTTGACTAGAGCTATTTCCATCTTTTCCATTTCTTCCTAATCTAGAGTTCCTTGTCAAGGTATGAGCCAAGGACCTTTTGTTATTATTTTGAGTTAGATTTTGAGTTAGAATGAGTCAAGAGACTCATTTATAGTCATACTTAACCATTCATTGGATATTTCCCTTGGATTTGTGGTTAGGGTTTGGTGATTTGGGGGTTTTGGATTTCTTGAGGCCAACTGTGGTGTAAAGTTTTTAAAATCTCCATTGAGGCAAGTATAAGCTTTAATGATTAATGTATGTGATGTTATTCTTTGATTTGGATATTAAATGCTATTATTTTCCTTTTTACTATGATTAGCCTCTTTAATTTTAATTAGGGAATGATAAAGGCATGGATTTGATTTTGGGTGTTAATGGTCTTTATTTGGAAAGATTAATAGGAGATGAGATTATTGATGGAATGGTGAAATTGAAAATACATGTGGGTGTACATGTATACATATGTACCCAAGGAGCATTTTAATCAATGCATGTGCTGGAATGGAAATGGGTGTGGAAATTTTATATAGTAATGCATTGAAATGGTGGCTTGCATCATGACAGGTGTTACTTCATGTTGGAAGTATCAGTAGGTGGGAATCAACATGTGCATTGTTACTTGGTTTTAAAATATGCAGGTGACAGTTGAAATGGACACGGGACGTGCTCTCATGGAGTGGACACAGAACGTGTCCTCGCTATAGCGAGGATGGACCTCGCTATAGTGAGGGCAGGTTCTTTGAGGGGGTCTGGAATTTTGACCAAATTTGCTTCTTTTTGCACACTGTAGATGATAAACACCATATAATGTGTAATTATGAAACCCATTAGGATCTTTGACTCCGAGGTATTTATATGACCCTAGAAAATGGCACCTTTGACGAGATCAACTGACCAATGGTAATTAACCACGTGAGAAATCATTGAGGCTAAGATTATCTCATGTGAAATTTATTCTTTTCGTCTAACACCTTGTCATGGATGAGGCTTGGAGAAACCGGTACACTACACTTATATAAAGCGGCACCAAATTAAAAATATCTATGCACCGGATTTCCAAACCTCATCGTGTGAGAAGGTGAAGGATGAAAGCCTAGTAAATAATCCTTGATTCTTTTAATCAATGCATGTACATATTGATATTTATTTTTCCATTCACCTTCTGAATTCTAAAGAATGATTTATTTGCATAAATTGTTTCGCTTCTATTCTTTATACTTATACTGTCATATGATATTCAATTGAAATTCAAGAAGATTAAGTTTATATGTGAAAAAGACTGGAAATTAATGATTCGATTTGATTCAAGTAAAAACAGTCTTACTCATATTTGTATTTATTTGATCCGATTGGTCTGGCACTACTGAGCTTCGACCTCGTGATACCCGACGGGGTTAAACTTGGTTTAGTTATTTGAGATCACTGCAGTAGATCATATGGAGCACCGGAACTCCAAAACCGGGTAGCCACCTAGCCTTTGGCCGGGCCACTAGTGACATCCCAACTAGATTTGCTCTCTATTTGAGAGGATGAGCTTAATGTAGTAGCCAACTAGTGTGTTATATCCCCCATTGATTCGTAAAGCATAATTATTCGATTTTGGTACGATTGCCTAGTTGTTACCTGATATTGACATCTTTTAATTAATTGTCTATAAATCCTGTTTGATACAATATGTAATTTATTATTAATGCATATACTTGCCGAATCGTCGTATTCATGATACTATTCTTGGTGTCACAGTCACAGGTGCAGCCCCTAGCCCTGCAGAGGCCTCGGAGGGAGAGAAGGTTTCCCCAGAGGTACCTTCGAGATTAGAGGAGTGGCCAGAGTCTAGAGCCACTTAATTACCCTCCTCGAAGAGCGCGACTAATCTTTTGAGAACTTTAGTAGCGAGTGTGGCTAGCCCCTTTTTGTGTGGGTCACACTCTGTGTCATTATTCTTTTGTTATAATTTTGGTAGTATTATTTGGAATTCTTTTCATACCCTCTTTTGTAAACAATGTGTATATAATTGTATAATTCTTTTGTATTAAAACTTGAAATATTAAATGAACTGAATGGGAAACTGATATCCTCACATGAATTACAGCTTCCGCTATATTTAATTGCTGTTGATGTATTCTAGTGAGTTCTCTCTCACGTGCATGAATAGTTGTTTTCTCTCCTTCGTGTGTTGTATTTGGCTCGAGACAGGTACAACACGTGGGAGTACGTGTGGCACACCTCGGGGATTATCCTAGGCCAGGGTGATTCGGGACCGATATGTGACACAGTAAGTGCTCCGAGAATAATCCAATGGCCTGCTTTCTCTATGGAGGTGGCTAACGAGGGCACTATTAACTGCTATCAGCAAAATTTGATGAAGAATTGAGCTGTTGATTCAGCACAACAAAATATCAAATAAGAACACTTCATATACAATTGAGTACAAGTATTAAATCTATCCTCTTATGAAGCTTCTAACACAACCTTCTCGGTTACATTCTTAGCAAAGTTGAGTCGAGCTTGCTTCATTCGCTTGTCTGGAACTGTTGGAAAAGAGAAGGCAAAGTTAGCTCATCACCTAGATGAACAATTGACCGCTAAGAGAAACACACTTTTTGCCTCCCTTTGGTCATTGGAGGCAAGGACAGATGACTTCCACACCTCGTAAGCACATTTCTCCATCCGTTTATGTCTCTTGTAGGTGGGAAGCTGTGTATAATTTTCTACACTTAGGTTAAGTCGCACCAAAATTGTGATAATGATAATGAAAACAATGTTCGAATCTCTAAATGACTGCAAAAGTCATGCTCACAATGAAGCCCAAAAGCAGGTCAAAAGTAATTTTATTATTTTGTAATAATGGCCTGAATAGAGATTTAGGAAGGTTGCAAGCATTTTATTGGTCATGGAACTAAGAATACAAAACAGCATTTTGTCACACCAGATCATATCAATCACAGAAGACAGACAAAAGATGTCATGAAAATTTAAAAAAAAAAAAAAAAAAGCAATGGATTGGTTAAATAGGCCGGTGTACTAATTTAGGGTGCATTTGTCCAACAAGAGGATTATGCAGTAGAGGAGATTTGTTTTGATTGTCTGTGCAACCGGCTCTTTTTATCATTTGACACAACACATTTTCCTGGCAGAATAGCAGAGAGTGAGAGATTGCTAATTTTCCTCAATAGATGGGATTTCAATTTCCTATGGGAGTAATAGGAATGCAAGATTCTCTCTGCTGTGGAAACAAAATTCCACAGGGCACAAAATCCTCTCATTGCAAAACCAAGTCCTTAGTATTTATGAACACAAATCTTTCCTAAGCTCTAAGGATTTGCAATTAGCAGCATTCCAACATAAAGATATACCAGTTTCTTTCTTGGTCCTACTTAGAACAAGTCGTGCAGCTATGCTGCTATGGTTCAGGACCTCCAGGTTAATCTATGAAACTTAAAAACTAATATGCCAAGTCCAAAGACAATATAAAGGTACTTCATACACATTTTGTGCTGTAAACTCACATGGAAATCTCTCCAAAGAGAACCAAATGTATTAAGTGCTAGTAAAAGGCAAAACATGCAGAGATTCCTACTTGCTTAGAAGTAGAGAACAGTTAATTTGTAAAGATTATCAAGTCAATTTCCCCGCGTTTAAGGGGATGCCTACATGCATGGACCTGAAGTAGTAGAAATTCATGGTAAAATGTATTCACAAAGAAAAATTAAAGAAGTGACTGGTGAAGGAAAAGGTAAAGTTGTAGATTAGACCTTATTTTTTAGTACTTGATTTTATTAGGGTGATGATGGGGTATTCATTTTTACATGAAATCTTCACCTTTTAATAATTATTAAAAATTTAATTTCATGCAAATAAATGTGCCATGCCGTACATATTAATAAAATGCAGGATACCAGTAAAATTTGAAACTTATGTAGCATTGTCCAGAAGAAGTTTCATGGTTATTTAACAACTCAATTACATGATTAACTTGCTATGTTAGCTCATTCAATTCATAAAAAATGGATTCTGAGCAGCAGCCTCATTTGTTTAAAATAAAAGTTGTTAAAAAAAAAAAGAAGTGACTGGAACGAGTGAGATCTCTACCTCACACACCACCACAACGACTACCCGAAATTTTCCTTGGAAGGATTTGCATTTGAGAGATAAGAAAGCTAACATGAAAAGTTTTGGTGTATATGTCATTTTTTTTCACCACCACCACAACTTGCATTTTTCAAAAATGGCGTCGATAGTTATGTTACCAGAACAGTTCCTAGGCATTTCTCAAAAGGGTTTAGATCTTCTAATGCTTCTCCCAACATCAGAGGGGTCCATTAGATCAACAGTCAAATCATGGTTTTGACTGTCTTTTTGGGTTTTATAGGCAAAAACTAACAGACAGGTAAAAGACCAAACTATAGATGTTGTAAAGACTGAATCATGAAGGATGAAGGTAAGATATTGGAGGAAACTGAAACATGGCAAAACATGCAGAAAGCGTGTCTCAGTTTCCTACAATTATCACTTTCAGCTTAAGACCCTCAGCTTAAGACCCTTGAGAATTCCATACATACAATCTCACATGAATTCGGCTTGAGATACTAAATTGTGAAGATCGAAGGTAAGATATTGGAGAAAACTAAAACATACTCCAGCATCTAGAGAATGTTTTAGCTTCCTCCAATTCTCACTTTAGACCTAAACACCATCAAAGCTGCTAGAAAAAAGAAGAGTTTTTTAAGTTTTTTCATGTTGCTGCTGGTAGGTGGCGGTGAGGAATGTTTATATAGAGCATTTCACAAGTACTGTGTCAGGAACACACTTTTTATATGTACTAGAAAGTACCGACGGTTTTATTCACACCAATTGCCTCTTCTTGTGAGGAGATCTCTGGCCAGAAGCAAATGGAAGAAAATGGAATGGGGCATTTGGGCGCATGGATAGAGCCTACAATCTGGTGAGGGGAATGGCAAGGTTGCAACTTGACCTTAGCCAAATATGAACCTGTAAGGTTCAGCCTGCCTAAACATTCATCTAAAACTTTCATCCAAAACTATTATTGGATTTTCTATTGAAAGATCTTTATTGCATTTAACCCTTTTCTTTTGAGGAAAAAAAAAGGCCAGGAGGATGACAACTGTAACCGTAGTCCAACTCATCTGAGGGACCCAATTCTATCACCTGTATGCATAGCATAGGGTTAGATGAGAAGAGATAATATGTATATTGCATGTGGCTGGAAGACTAGCTCCATTTGTTGATGATAATTCTCTTAAGACGGGCCTCTAAAATAACAGTCCAGCTATTCTTTTTGCATGCTCTTGATTCAAAGGTTATCATCATTTAATCAAGCTGAAATTTAGGGATGTAGCATATATGCCGACCATCGACCACACACATAAGCGGCTGCAATTAACCCCACGATGTGGTTTGGACTGCTATTTAAGCTGTAAGAACAATGCTGTTTCTAGATCCGGATCCATTTTGTATTAGAATGGATCCATCTTAAGACTTTTGTTTGATCCAGATAAGCAACAACTGAAATGCCAGATAAGTTTTTTTGAGTATACTCAAATTAAATTGAGTGATCAAAATAAGTTCATTGAGTATTGAGTACGTGACCATAAGTAGGCTCTCATTAACAGTTATGCACACTCAAAACAGCAATATGATTCAAGCTGCTTTTTTTTGGGTTTGCTGTACAAGGGACTGAAACTCATGGACCCACACCATGCACTACAGGTGTCCCTACCAGCTGACCAACAATAATAAGATTAAAGCTTTGTGGACCTCACAATATATATTTTTTAACACAAAGCTGTAGATGACGACAGATTGGAATCCTCACGTTGTAAAATGCAAGGATCTGAACTGGATCCATGTTTCTTTTGGGTTCAAAAATATGTTCAATACCATTTTTCCCATCTTTTAAGCTTTTAAGTATTCAGAGAATCATATACTCATTAACATCCTTCCAGCTATTGCAGCCCAACTTGGCGGCTGCACTTGGTCATTTCTCTGTTTTCCTAATCAATTGGAGAAGCCACCAAGTGATCCCCGCGTTTCACATTGATAAGACATAGAAGAAATAATTTTAAAACCCAACTTCTTCACATCCAAACAGCCCTTTAAGAAAGTTTTAAAGGGAAATATCTATTTCCGAAGAAACCTCTTTTCTCCTATTTGGGTTTTCTTGTAAATGAGAAGAATGACTCTTCTCTTTAACTGCTTTTTGCCAAACGTACGTCAAGTTTTCTTCCAATGGAGTGAAGAAAACAGCCTTTTTCTCTCACAAGCTCAATCTCTACTTATAAACAGTGACCTTTAACCATTTTACTAAAGTTTCAAAACGATGTTCTTCTACATGGCATATTCTAATTAAAACCAAATATAGTGGAGAACAATTACTAGAAAAACAAAAAGTGGGGCTCTCCACCTCTAACTTCTTTCTCATTTCTCTACCTAGTGTCAATCCCCCACTAGTGATTTCCTCATCCAAATGACCTCAAGAGTTCCAGGATTATATCATATCAACACTGACATTAACAATTTCGAAAAGGGTAATCTAACTCCCAAACTTGTACCCATGGCTCTTTCCACTACCCACATTTCTAAATTGACATGAAAAAGATAAACTTGAGAAACACAGCATCCATCCATCACAACATCAGTATCAGATACACCAAATGTACCAATCCAGAACTATAATTTGAACCCCTTACAGCTACACCCCAACAGATACACTGACCACTAAACTTATCAACTACAGTCTGTAGTTAGGATGGCGTCTTAAGTACAGAAAAATGTGGCAATTATGCTCTTCTTAACACAAACTGACAGCATTAGTATATTTCATGCAAATAATTTAGCTATGCTGACAATAACAAATGAATATAACACACATACCCCCACACAGATACTAGTCTGAAGATATTATTCCATGTTACTTCAAGGTATTTCCACTGTAGGAAAATTTTCCTGCACGACCATCCCCAAAGAGGGACCCCTCCTAAATTTCACCGGGTCTCTCCATAATGACAGCACCAATCCGAATGGGCTGTGGAGCACAGAAAATCGCCCTGCCATAGTGATCCTACACACATATATTAGTTTGAAGGCATTGTTCTAAGAAATTACATGGTATTGCGATAGTGATCCTCCCCCATAATGCATGATAGAAGCTAAGGATGAAGAAAACTCCAATATCTCACTTCATAATGTTGGCTAAATATTACCAGGGCACACATCCCCAGAATTTATGTTCATAACTATACATGCTTAAAGAAACAAATTACAACTTTATCAAAAGAAAGAAATAAACTAGAAGTGGAAGGAAAAAGGAAAAAGGAAAGAAAGATACAAATTGACTCATAAATTCTATAAATGCTTGCATGTCAAACAGTAAGTATGGTTTCCTCCTCATGGTACAAGTTTAAAATAATAGAGATGCCCATGGCAATCAAATTTTATCCTTTGCAGGCCGAGCTTCAAAACCCCCACCTGTTCTCTTCTCAAGTGAATAGGGCATATGGGTCCCAAGGATTTTGTCCCATGTCACAAAGAAGGGCTGTGAAAAGTTGTATTTGCTGCCGTAGAGTTGATGATGGATGTCGTGATAAGCAGAGTTGTTATTAAATAACATATGGAACAGATTTCCAGGAAGCCACAGCCCACAATGGTCGTCAACTGTTTTGATCGTGGCAAAGGAGAAGAAAAAGATGGAGGCTCGTGGTGACATACCAGAAAGGAGGAAAGACAGTGCACCTCCAATTGTATCTAGAAGAAGTCCTTCCAGGGGATGATTATATAAAGCCCCAAAGGCATAGGGGACAACAAGCCGATGATGCTGTGAATGGATGTGCCGATACAAGAACTTGTTATGATGCATGTATCTATGCATAAAGTATTGCCATGTATCCAAGACAAACATTGCAACCAGGAATTGCCTTGCTTTCACCAGAAGGGAAGGTTGCAAATTTGTTGCCTCGCCGCCATTGCTTGTTACCTACATCCCCCGCAAGAAGTTTATTAGAACTCACAGAGATTATTGCAATTTTAGAACCTGCAAATATAAACTGAAAGCCCATAAACTCGATGGTTAACAACAAATTAATTCAAACCAAGCATCAACACTTTAATCTAGTTGCAATTTTTTTTGCAAGACCAGATTTTAAGCTTGAAAGTGGTTTTCATTTCCAAAACAATCTGTATGTTAATTAATCACCACTTTCCAAAACAATCTGTATGTTAATTAATCATCAATTATCCTTTGTTATGGTTGAAGCCAAACATCATCCCAAAAGTTATAGATTAAGCTTTCTTTTAGAATTAGTGTAGCTCTATTAGCTAAACAAAGTAAAAAGGCTCCCCCAAAGGTCCAAATTCACTCCTCATGTCCAGGGGCAAACCTAAGTTGTTATGGTCGCACCCACAAGATTCGAGAAACTCTTTAAATAAGACTTTAAAAAAATATATTTTATTATTTGGCTTCTTAACTTGACCGTTGCCCACACCATCCAAATGAAAATCTCGGGACCGCCATTGCTCATGTCTCTCCTAAGTTGTCAAAGTTGTTTCACCTACTCCCAAGACCAACGAAAAAGAAAAAAAAAAAAAAAACTGATCACAGGCTCTAAAAAGGTGCATTTCAGCTCATATCTTCTAGACGCTAGTGAATTTCAGCTCATATTTCAGCCCTACAGATGAACCCCTCCTCCAGATATCTCTACCCTCAGCTGATAAATTTTCCCCATAATCCAGCAAAATTCTTTTCTTCTTTCCTTGTGTACTAACATGATCAGATAGTGGAGCATAACAGCCAACAACTGGAGGATCAAAGCCAATACCCACACAGTCCAAAAAACCTCCTGGAACATTGCAATTGTAAAACACAATAATACGATCTAAACAGTAAATAACAGGGGCCTATTGCATCATCCACATAGATTGAGGATAACAGTAAGTTTTCCCCATAATACCAGCTAGCCCTGATATAGACAAGAAGATTTAACAATTGTGAACATTTGTAATCCATCCATCCCCCACAGCCTTTGGTTAAGCATATCACCCACGTTAAATTTCTTTGTCCATTCTGGTGTAGGAACCTATTTTGATCTTCCGTTGACTTCAATAGTCAGCCCACCATTCAAGGCGCTCCAGCATCTATATAGATCAGAAGTGCGTAGGTCATGGGATTCATTAGTTTTAAGGCCCCAATTGATTATTAATACTTTAATCCTGGCCAATACAGATGACCATGAGGAGCCCTACCCTTTACAAAAAAAAAAAAATGCTCTGTTTCTCCTTGTCCACACACGTTCCCCTCAATGATTATACATAAAAACTGTCCCCTCTTGTTGGAAGGGCGGAAAGCTCAACCATCCCTGAGTGTTTGAAATAATTCCAAAGCAGCCAAGAAATAAAGACAATGTTTAAAGAACAAAACATGCTTGACAAAAGAGCAACCCACAAGTAAACGGTTAGTGAATTCTTTGCATTCATCATCAGCCCAACAGAAGAAGCAAATTTGGAAAAGTAAAAATGCAAAATCTTGAGACTTGAATGATCATCATCACAGTTTTCTTGACAGTGGCAGCCCATAAAAATGCATAAAGCACCATTTTTTTCCACCCCAAATATCTCTCTTCAAAGGCTCTTTTTTTTTTTTTTTTTATTGTGGGTAAACCTCTTCAAAGGTAGTTATTACAGGAGTTGGTAATTGCCTTTGAACTATTTTTTTCCTTTTTTTTTCTTCAAAGCTTAAGATGTTTTGTGGGTGCCCCATAAAAAATCAGCATGATTCAAAACAATCAGTAGGAAATCTATTGACACAAACTTGAAAACAATTCATCAGAGGAACAAGTGAATGACATTGGGGTGTGGTGGAAAGAGGCCCTGCATTTGTGACTTCACATCTAATTTTAACAATCCTACCCAAATTATAACCACTGAAACAAAAAATAAATAAATCAAATCAAATGAGAGAATTAATTATCAAAGCAGAAGAAATACATACAGAGAACAAGATGACAGCTACTACAGCTTGAAGTGCCTGTTGAATAAGTACCCCACGAACAACCGTCCTCTTCGACACCAAGTTCATCACATGTTCGTCTTTCTTGGGATGCAACCGATAATTCTCAAATGGACTTAACAGTACATAAATTCCAGAATACACCCAATAAACCAAAATCGGTGCGAAAGTCCCCAGCAACTCATCTGACATGAAATTCTCCATACCCTCTGAGATTTATGATCTTTTTGTGAGAAAAACAAAACGACCCCACTTAGATTTCGGGCATATAGTATTCAAAAAGGAGAAAAGAAGAAGATTTTCAAAAAAAAAAAAAAAAAATCAAGCCCTACTGAACCATCAAAAGGAACTGTAATAAATGGCAAGAGAATAAGAGAGTTTTATAGCAAGGCATGGATATAAAGAAGAAGGAGAAGAAGGAGAAGAAAGGAGGAGTAGGAGGAAGATGAGCTGTAGATTCCAAAGTCTGATTTACGGAAGATGACGAGATGATGACAAATGAGCTTGGAAATGGACGCATCCGCATCATATTCATTCACGTTCAGATGCCATGTGTACCATCTACAATACCATTTCCCTCGTGGTTTTAGTTAATTTAGTTTTGGTTGGGTCAATGCCCAATTGTAGGCACTGGCCCTATTGGGTTGGACCATCAATCTTATGTCCTAACCCTGGATGGGCCACTACTCACATGGTTATAACTTTTGCTTCTACTACAGTAAGCTGGATTATCGGCGCTATCATTCATGGGTCAAGTGGGGCTTCACATTTTAAAACAGCCCTGGGCAACTTTTTTTTTTTTCTTTGATGATGAGGGTATTCCCTTGGTATTTGACCTATTAAGTGTATTCTTATGAATACACGCATTTTATCCAAATAAATCAGCCTTTAGATTTTAAATGTCCTGAAACATAAGCCTATTTTTTTCAACATTTTATAAGTGTGAAAATTGTAATAATTTATTTTTGTTATAAAGTGATTGAGAAAATGGAACTAGGATTGCACATTATTCGCTGAGTAGATAGATTAGAAAATCACATTCTAACTCTATATTCATATTCTTGAGACCATAAAATTTTGCTTCAAACTTTTCTAGGAAATATGTTTGCACTAAACATCACCATACACAATACATGCCCCAAAAGCCCTCTTCATTAGATCTTATTATATATCTACATCATGTGAGAAAATTACGTAAATAGAGGAGACAATTAAGAAAAACAAGGCAATGGTCCACATTAGACGTTAAATTTTTATTTTTTTTTTTGGATGAAAAAGAAAAAAAAGTAAGAAAGAATGCATCAATAAGATAATTAAAGCTCGCTAGAGTATTTTTCAATACAAGATCTTTTTATTTTTTTCCAATTTGGATATGAAGATGCCTTGGTTGATCTAAAGAAAAAAGATCAAGAGGATCATAAGATGAATGGAGAAAATGGGCTTCAAAGGCTCAAAACGAGCCCTCATGTAAAACCGTGAAACTTACTCTGTGGGGCGGACCGGTCTGGATTCCTGTGGCTATGAAGTCAAGTGAAGGAAATGTGGAAGACTTTTCAAACGGATTAAATTTCTATGGCGGCTGCAGTATAGATTATAAAATAGTCGTCATCGTCGGCTAGACCTACTGGACAAAGTATGTTTCCATGGAATCTTCCTTACAAAACAATTGACTATGGTTTCAAGTACGGTAAAGACACCCGGCAGGTCAATGAAGACTCGAGGGATATAATACTCTGCCTACTACCAGACAGGCCCAAAACCTCCGGCGCCCATCTGTTTGTAATTGCATGGATTGAATGTTAACCCTCTCCATTTGTCAGGATCAAAAAATGTAAGGGGTTTAATCTAAATAAAAAAATTCAAGAAATTTGAATTCAATATATAAAGATATAACTGGATTCATAACTTTCTTAGATTTTCTTTTCTTTGGATCTTGTCTTTGGTGGGGTTTATAGCTCTATCCAACTTCCCTTTCTAAAAGTCTAAGTGATGATTACCTATAAGGATTTCAAGTACAGAGAGTTACCCAAAGTGTTCTCTTTTATAGGCTTTTCCAAAAGCATTATTTCCATCAAGGACACCGGCCATTAGATTTCCGTAATGACTGTCAATGAGGAAGAATGAAAAGACACCATGCATCCTTTCATATGGAAAGAGAGAATATTAGGTGGTCATGTGGACCACCTTAAATGGTGTTCCAACGGTCTCCCACTTGGTCCACGTGACCGCATGCATATATGTCGATTTTTTATTAAATAAATATAATTTTAGGGAAACTCAAAATTTAAAAAAAAATGACTTTGACTGGTGCACCACTTTGAAAAAATAATTTTCATTCAGCTTTTATGCCATTCTTTAATCTGTGATTAGTTAAAAATACTAATGTGAATTGTGGTGGTCACATATTATTATTGACACATTTCTTTCCACAGTCACAACATCAATATGCTTCCCTAATCAAGTCTTTAATAAGGATCAAAATAGGATCTTAGCACGGTAATCCTATTTTAAAGGATACTTTAATGTCATAACCTTACATTATCACTTTATCCACATTAATCACATGTGATGACAAAAATAAAGTAAGAATGACGACATCATTTCCTTTATTGCAACTGTAATGATCAAAGTACATAGTGTCAAACAAACATAAATATATAAATCGTAATAAGGCAGTTCATACAAGCCCATATTTAATACATGTCCATTATAGGTCATCGAAGGTAATGCCTTCGTTAGTGGATCTGCAATCATGAGGTCCGTTGAAGCCCCAATAATTGACACCAAATGATCTCGTACTTCTCTTTTAAGACAAGATATTTAACTTTCAAGTGCTTAGATTTACTTGAACATTTGTTATTTTAGGCAAAGTGCCTCGTTGCATCATTATCGCAGTAAATTTTCAAAGGCTCGGAGATTTGATCCATGATCCTAAGTCCTAATATGAAATTACACAACCACATTACATGACCCGTGGCTTCAAAACATGCCACGAACTCTGCATGAAATATGGAAGGAGTGGTTAGTGATTGCTTTGCACTTCTCCACGAAATCGCCCCACCGGATAAAAGGAAGATGCATCTGGAAGTTGATCTCCTAATGTCAAGACATTTAGGAAAGTCTAAATATGAGTATCATATCACCTCCAAATGATCGGATCTCTTATATATGAGCATGTATTTACTAGTACCACGTAGATACTGTAAAATCTTCTTGACCCCGATCCAATGTGCCGTGCTTGGATCACTTTGGTATCTATTCAACATTCCAACTGCAAAGCTGATATCTGGTCTTGTACAAGTCTATGTGTATATCAGACTTCCTATTACAACTGCATAGGGGCATTTTCTCATTTGTTCCCTTTCTATTTCGATCCTTGGACATTGATCCTTACTAAATTTGTCTCCATTAATAATGGGTGTATTCTGTGGCCTACACCCTTCCATATGAAATCTTTTAAGAATAACATTAATGTAGCCTTCTTGAGATAACCCAAGTAATCCTCGAGATCTATCCCGAAAGATCTCGATTCCGATTACAAAGGATGCTTCACCCATATCTTTCACATCAAAATTATTCTCAAGATAACATTTAGTCTCACGAATCATACCAAGGTCGTTACTAGCCAATAAAATATCCTCAACATACAAGATTAAAATCATAAACTTACTCCCACTTATTTTGAAATAAATGCAATGGTCAACAACATTTTCAGTGAAACCGAATGCTGTGATAATGCTGTTGAACTTTAGACACCATTGTCTAGAAGCTTGTTTAAGATCATATATTGACTTTTTTAATTTACAGACTAGTTTATTGTTACATTTTTCAATGAAACCTTCAGGTTGATCCATGTATACTTCCTCTTCTAGATTCTCATTTAGAAATGTAGTCTTGACATCCATTTGATGTAATTCTAAGTTAAAATGAGCTACAAGGGCCATAACAATTCTGAATGAATCTTTCTTTGATATAGGAGAATATGTTTCGTTATAATCAATACCTTCTCTCTGAGTAAAGCCCTTGGCTACAAGTCGGGCTTTAAATCGTTCAACCTTTCATTTGAAATCTCTTTTGGTCTTAAAGACCCATTAACAACCAACATTTTTGGATCCCTTAAGAAGCTCAACAAGATTCCAAACTTTATTTTTAGCTATGGATTTTAATTCATCTGTCATAGATTCAATCCATTTATAAGAGTTGTCACTGTTGATGGCTTCTTTGAATGTTCTAGGATCTTTTGTTCCAATATCTGCCTCTTCCAAATACACAACATAATCATCTGTAATAGCAGGTCTTTTCACTCGAGTTGACCTTCTCAATTCTTCTATATTCATTTCACTTACATTTGGCTGTGTAACATTTGGAATTTGATCACCTTCAACAGTTTATCCAGGGAGTGTTTCATTGTTGATGGGTTGTTGTTCCATTTGAGTATCGATTTTCATGTTATCAAGAGTAACATCTCGTTCATTCGGTTGTAGTTGTTCCTCTTGAATATCAACATCAACTGGAACAACTATGACACTTCTATTAGGTAATATTACATCTCTGACTTCTTCATAATCGATTTTCCTTGCGCCACAACCCCCACTGTTTTGGTGATTCTCTAAAACCTTGGCTTTATTGGATTCCACAATCCTAGTGGTATGTTTAGGACAGTAAAACCTATACCCCTTGGACCTTTCTGAATAACCGATAAAATATCTAGTGGGTTAAACATTTTCACTTCAGATGGACATCCCCATATTCGAAAATGGTTTAGGCAAGGTTTTCTGCCAGTCCATAACTCAAAAGGAGTTTTAGGAACTGCTTTACTAGGCACACGGTTTAAAATATACGTTGCCATCTTTAGTGCTTCACCCCACGTAGATTCGGATAATGTGGTATTACACACCATACTCCTAACCATATCCATCAACGTCCTATTTCTGCTCTCAACAATGCCATTCTGCTAAGGCATTCCAGGCATTGTGTATTGGGCAACAATGCCTTCTTGTTCAAGGAATCTTGCAAATGGACTCAGGTTACGACCTGATTCGGTGTATCTTCCATAATGTTCCCCACCCCTATTCGACCTCACAACTTTCATTCGTTTATCTAATTGCTTTTCTACTTGGGCTTTGAAAAATATTTAAGGCTTCAGGTTTTTCTTTAATTAGATAAACGTAACCATAACGTGAGTAATCGTCAATGAAGGCGATGAAATATGCCTCACCCGTAAAACAAGGTATATGCATTTTACCGCAGATATCTGTATGGATTAATTCAAGAAGCTCAGAACTCCTTGTGGCAGTTTTCTTGATTGCCTTAGCTTGTTTACCCTTAATACAATCAATGCACATACCAAAATCAGGGAAGTCAAGATTTGATAATAACCCATCATTCACTAATCTCACCATTCTCTCTCGCGAGATGTGTCCCAGTCTTTTATGCCAAAGGTTAAAAGAGTTCTCATTTATGACTCCTCTTTTCATGCCGATGTTCATCCCATAATTTATGCACTGGGTATAAAGTGATTGTGTATACGCTGAATCTAACCTTAATCTATACAATCCATCATACAAAAATTCATTCCTAATTAAAATAGCATTTTTATAAACTTTTAGCTATCCATGTTCAAAATTAAATACAAAACCATCATGATCAAATTTTGAAATAGAAATTAAATTCCTAGATATAGCCGGGACATAGAAAGTATCATGGAGATCCAGCAAGAATCCTGTATTCAGCACAAGTCGGTAGGTGTCTATGGCCTCAACTCTCGATTCCTATCAATTCCCCATCATGATGGTTCGCTGACCATCACTTGGACTCCACTTTGAAAGGAATCCCTACACACAACTAGATACGTGAACGATTTCCTCAAAGTCTATGATTACCTCTTGATTCGAACCAAGTTTTTCTTTTCAAACAATCCAATTTGAGGTGGCCATTCTTTCCACAGAAGAAACACTTCTTTGTGGCCCTTTTCTTCTTTCCTGGCTTTTCACCTTCCTTTAGAACTTCGGTCTTAGCCTTTTTCTTTCCTTTAAATTTATTTTGAGAGACAATGTTGATGCAACGTAGACCTCATGGTCACATTTGTAGGGCCCACATAAACTTAGGGATTTATTTTTATGTCAATAGTTTCCAATTTTATTGTAATTATGATAAGATTCTAGTTTCCTAGTTTAAATAGATTTCTTAGGGCTTAAGTTATCTTTCTTATTTATATGGCATTGTAGTAAAGAATTAGTCAGAGAGTTGATTAATAAAAATGGGTTTTCCCATTGAGGTGGGTCCTCGTTTATTGTCTTTTCAGAGATTGATTGTGTCATTGGACACGTGCTTCGGCACCCATTATGCTTTTAACACTTCCACATAAAGCCCTAACCCTAGAGCCTGCATCAAATGTTGACTGTAATTTGCCCCTCAGCCTTCAACCTCCGTTTCTCTTGATCACATCTAGCGATCAATTCATTTATAGTCCACAGAGTCCTACAAAGTGGGCATTTAGCCCACTTTGAATAGGCCAAAAGAACTTTGATCAATTTCTGATTATATGCCACTTTGAATAGGCCAAAAAGGGAGGGAGAGTGTCAAGGATGAACTAGATTAAATATCCTTCTGATACACTCATGACAGCATCCTTTAGTTTAGCAGCAAGATTCGTCATGGTTAAAATATGCTCTCTTACTCCCATGGTCCTATCATATTTTAAATTTGTTAATCGGTTCATCAAAGATGCACCTAAGGCCTTGTCTGTTATCTCAAATTGCTTTTTCACTAAATCAAGGAGATCCTTAGCATTATCCTTAATTATAAGTGATCCCCTTATGCTTTTAAAAACAGAATTTGAGATAATCATAAAGCAAACTTTATTGCATCTCATCCATTTATCATAATTTGCTTTATCAGTGGTTGAACTCATTTCTGTAGGCTTTGGGGGCATACGTTCATCAACGGCCATGTCCAAGTTTAGATAAGTAAAGGTTAGCTTTAACATGTCTAACCAATCAACAAAGTTCGAGCCATCTAAAATGGGAATGGCCCCTAAGCAGAAGGGCAAGGTTATAAATTTAGAGGCTGTAAAGTAAACATACACACATTAAATTTATTCTTTGAATTAAAAATAATAATAACATTGAGAATAATGGTACATCATTGTAATTATACCTTTGGGTTGAAAACAAAATGTGAATTATCACTTTCCTATAATCAATAAGACCATATTAATAAAACATGTCTCAAATTAATTGACTTTACCTTTGGGTCATAGAACAATTAACCCTCAATATGTTTATTAAGCATGTCTTATTCCAATTTTCAAATTATGAAAAGGATTATCAAACCTTTGGGCAGATACTCAATCTCATAAATGAAATTGCCATATAGTGTCAATGTTTATCACACAATTGGATTAGTGATTTATTTAATTATAAAATTAAAAACAGAATTTTATCATAACCGGGCCACTTTGGTGACTACCAAATTAATCAAAAGTTCTGCATTTTAATTAATATATACAACAACACTGTGTGATCTCATAAGTCCTTTTATATCATCATAAGTAATATGGATTTATAAATCATTGAATGTCCCAAATTAACTATGCACAAAATGAATCCAAATGATGATCATTTGACTTATTTTATTTTGCTAGATCACATTTCTTTATAAGTACCCTTTATATGATTAATGGTCCAAAATAACTTTAATTTGGCCATTAATCAATACCTAATATTTTTAATTGATTTATTAGATTGATGAATCCATTCAATCAAACCATTGATTCTCCTCACATTTAGCATAAATTATATAAACATGCATATAAAAAAATATTGACTCCGATCATAAGAATCAAATTACAACTAAATGCGGAAATATAATTTTAATGAGTTAAAATAAAGTTTATAAATTATGCGTAAAAATTAGAATCACTTTATGACCGATCCAAACTGTTAATCATGAAGATCTCATTGAAATGAATCTATAGATGAAAACAGATCAAAGTTTGAGCCCAGATGAGTCTGTAATCATGAAAACAAAACTTCAACCATTAAATTCTTTCCTAATCTGGTCAACCTAGGTGTTGGCCAATCACATCAATAAGTTAGAAATGTTAGTTTGTTAATTTCAACGATTCAAACATGTCATATTGGTTATAAAATGGACATAATATAGTGGTCCATACTTAGTACAAACTACTATGTAACTTCTTTCGGGTCTGCTGCAGAGAAGAAAAGATGCGTTGTATGGTTTCTCTCTAATTCTTATTATGGAGATCTTTTGAGTTAATCTCAGAAACTTTAACACAGATATCAAGAATAATTCTTATTCTGGAGATGTTTTCGATTAATCCCAAAAACTTTAACGATAAACCCAGAGATCAAGAAAAAAAAATATCTCCAGACAATCACTTGATAGATTTTGAAAGAAAGAACCTAAATAAAACCAACGAGAGTTTATTCTAAGGGGTTTAATCTGAAATAATACAACTCAAGAACTTTGAATCCAATATATAAAAACATACCTTGATCCAGAGTTACCCAAAGTGTTCTCTTTTATAGGCTTTTCCAAAAACATCACTTCCATCAAGAGACACCAGCTATTAGATTTCCTTAATCGCAGTGAATGAGGAATAATGAAAAAACACGATAAGCAAATCAACATGCATGCATCCTTTCATATGGAGAGAGAGAATATTAGGTGGTCATGTGGACCATCTTAAATGGTGTTCCAACATTGAACTCATGGGAATTCATGGTTCTAACTTCCAAAGACTGGGACACATGTATTCACAACATTTGATTTACTAGAGTGATAACTACATATTCATTGTTCATCTCATCTTACCATTAAAAAGGAGATAATTTGATAGACATCTATATATCTTCACCTTGACTATTCAGTTTTAGCCACTTATTACAACTATAGTTCTTAAAACTCTTAGAATTAGATTACATGCAAACAAACAGGCCATCAGCAATTACTCAAATTTGCTAGCTGTAAAATAAAAAATAAAAAATAAACCATTAAATGTGTTTACCAACTGGAGTGCTTTCCTTGCACCTAATATCAAGAAAATTTCTGAGATATTTATTTCCTTTTGTCATTACATAATCAATATAAACAAATATTGGAACCAGTAAGTGCTCCGAGAATAATCCAATGGTCTGCTTTCTCTATGGAGGTGGCTAACCAGGGCACTATTAACTGCTGTCAGCAAAATTTGATGAAGAATTGAGCTGTTGATTCGGCACAACAAAATATCAAATAAGAACACTTCATATACAATTGAGTACAAGTATTAAATCTATCCTCTTATGAAGCTTCTAACACAACCTTCTCGGGTACATTCTTAGCAAAGTTGAGTCGAGCTTGCTTCATTCGCTTGTCCGGAACTGTCGGAATAGAGAAGGCAAAGTTAGCTTATCAACTAGATGAACAATTGACTGCAGAGAGAGGATAAGAGAACACACCTTTTGCCTCCCTTTGGTCATTGGAGGCAAGGACAGATGACTTCCACACCTCGTAAGCACATTTCTCCATCCGTTTATGTCTCTTGTAGGTGGGAAGCTGTGAATAATTTCATACACTTAGGTTAAGCTGCACCAAAATTATGATAATGATAATGAAAACAATGTTCAAATCTCTAAATGACTGCAAAAGTCATGCTCACAATGAAGCCCAAAAGCAGGTCAAAAGTAATTTTATTATTTTGTAATAATGGCCTGAATAGAGATTTAGGAAGGTTGCAAGCATTTTACTGGTCATGGAACTAAGAATACAAAACAGCATTTTTGTCACACCAGATCATATCAATCACAGAAGACAGACAAAAGATGTCACGAAAATTTAAAAAAAAAAAAAAAAAAAAAAAAAAAGCAATGGATTGGTTAAACAGGCAGGTGTACTAATTTAGGGTGCATTTGTCCAACAAAAGGATTATGCGGTAGAGGAGATTTGTTTTGATTGTCTGTGCAACCCGCTTTTTTTATCGTTTGACACAGCACATTTTCCTGGCAGAACAGCAGAGTGAGAGAGAGAGCTAATTTTCCTCAATAGATAGGATTTCAATTTCCTATAGGAGTAATAGGAATACAATATTCTCTCTGCTGTGGAAACAAAATTCCACAGGGCACAAAATCCTCTCATTGCAAAAACAAGTCCTTAGTATTTGTGAACACAAATCTTTCCTAAGCTCTAAGGATTTGCAAGTAGCAGCATTCCAACATAAAGATATACCAGTTTCTTTCTTGGTCCTACTTAGAACAAGTCATGCAGCTATGCTGCTATGGTTCAGGACCTCCAGGTTAATCTATGAAGTTACTTAAAAACTAATATGCCAAGTCCAAAGACAATATAAAGGTACTTCATAAACATTCTGTGCTGTAAACTCACATGGAAATCTCTCCAAAGAGAACCAAATGTATTAAGTGCTAGTAAAAGGCAAAACATGCAGAGATTCCTACTTGCTTAGACGTAGAGAAAAGTTAATTTGTAAAGATTATCAAGTCAATTTCAAAGTAGAGTCTTACAGCTCAAGATAGGCCACAGAATTAAGATATTACTCAAAGGGTAAAACAGTGAATAATAAAATGAATAGTTGCATGAAAATAAGGAGGTGGAAATGTGGAATACAAAAGGGGACAGTTGCCATAAAAAAAAAAAAAGATTAGAAAGCAGTTGGAACTAGGATAGGGATGCTAACGAACTGAGTTCAAATAACAAGCTTATTAAACAAGTTGCTAGAGAAGTAGCTGAGTCCAAAGAGAAGAAGAGCAATATACACAAGAAAACTTGGTGGTAGAATCCATGATTTCAAAATGTCATTGTCAAAACGAAAACATTATTTCCTGAAAAACTCAAAAAAGTATAAGCTAACAACAAACATTGCTAAAAAAAATGATCAATAAAGCAAAATATATGTAGCCAAGAACTAAAAGAAAGAAGGATGTATATTAGTCTGCCAAAATCAGGGAGAATAAACATGTACGATGTTTAATATAGATGAGGTAAAAGATAAATAGGGAAAGAATTTAAAATTTTTCTTTAAAAATATGCAAATAAAGTAAAATATGAGGGAGGATTAAAAAATAGGTTTTTGAGCTACTTGAAGATGACTAACTTCTTTTCACGCATTTACATGGAGGCTTCACAAGCAACAATTTTTTTGGCAGACCAGAGAACAAAAATGGATGCAATAGAAATCCATTTGATTTTCATTAAACTATTCAGTTAAATCTTTTGGCAAGACTTTTTGTGTGCCATATACTGTGATGATTTTTTTTTCCTTGAGAGCTTACGTATATCTTCTAGATACATAAGTTCTTTTAAATTAGAACCAAAAGCACCGTGAGAGTAGAATGTTGTATATACATCTGTAGGTTATGCCTTCTGCACCATTTGTGGAGCCAATCAGTGTTCCCAAAAAGGTGTAAGATCAAAAGATCATATTGCATATTAGGGGTGGCCCAGAACCAACTTGCCCAAATGATGACCAGGAATTCCATGACCTTAAAATGGCAATTTTTTTTATTTTTCCACAATCAAACAAATGGTATCCCAATTGATTCAAATTTGGAATATATCAACTAAATTTGTAGAGGATGGTAAGAGCTCGAAAGGGGGTTGGATTAAAGTATAGATTGCACAAAAAAGTCTATAGAAGTGCAAAACATTCTCACTAGAAAATACAAAATAGCACTTTCTAATCTAACCAATACAATATGATATGATATGATATGAGCTACCCACCAACCCATGGTGAGCAAGCTGTTTACTAAGCAATGACTCGATGCCCGATAAGTAGCATATTTTTGTGGCAGGTAGAGTGCACTCTTGCTTAAAACCCAAACCTGACTCAAACCTTTTAAGAAGCCGCTATAATACTAGTTCCTCATTACTTGTTTATACATCATCTTTTTGAACCCTGTCAGCATCCATTAGACACCATCATAGCTTGGATACTGAGAACAAAATTCAAATCTCCTTTTTCATATGCTGTTCATTAAGTCCCGTACTATGGTCTCTAACATTCAGAAACAATGAGTTTCCTAGGCAGATACTCAATTTCATATGGACAAAAAATACCCTGAAACAAGTAAAACTTAAGAACATCCATTTATTGTTTTGAACACTGGATTAAATTTAGTTTTGAACACATCCATTAATTGTTTAAAACTTTGGAACATTAGCAACCCACTTCACAAACATTGGAGGACATAATTTAATCTTTGAGTCCATTCCTGACTTGTGAGCAATATAATCACACCAATAACCTATTAAAAGAGCATAAATGATCCACTATGCCCAACCCTTGCCCTACTCAGTACTGCAACCATACTCAGGTAACATAGGTTCCATCAGTATTGGCTGTACCCTATGAATAAATGGAACTTACAGACTTAAAACATGATGATATTAATCATAGTTTTGCTAATTATTTTGCTTGTAGAAGCATGTCTTAGCTGAGATTAAAAAGAATTACCTCTGGATTGTCTATATCCAAGCAACCGTATGTATGCATTATGTACTTAATTACTTGTATGAATGCAAGATAAGATGTATGTGTACTTTGGATGCTTTGGTCTCCATGTATGAATATTTTTTTCGATTACACTGAAAAGAGATAAGTTGCATATGGAAGGATAAAATACCAATGAAAACCATAATTACCTCCAGCCCATCTTCATCATCATCAAGGGAAGAGTCATCAGAGACATCACTGGCTTCTTCATGTTTCCTTTTGCCAGGCAACTCATCCAATAGTTCTGTTTGTCAATACAAAAATTAGAAACGAACTGCTCCAACAATATAAAACAAAACCTGAAAGCTTTTGGGCTGCATTTGGCTATCACCATTTTAGAATCCAAGAAAAATTTATTCCCGTCTACAGAATTCTGCTTCATGAAGAATCAATAAAGTTTCAAGTCCATGATGCTAAACTCTCAAAAAGGCATGGAGATAAACATAGGGTTAAAGTACATATAAGAATCTACAGACAGATGAGTAAATGTTGAGAAGGGATTATACACCTCTAAAACGTTGAGAACATTTATTTACCTCTGTTCCCTTTCACAGCCCTTGGGTCTTTCTTCTCCTTTGCAGTCCCAAAAACATCAAAGCATAAGTCCTTCATAGTAGTTGAAACCTGAAGTAATAATTGAAAACAAATTTCTATCAATAAGTGGAAAGAAATGAAACAAAGTATGTAACAATTTAGCACAGATGGGAATACTGTTTGAAGGAGAAAGAGTCTCACGCTAGTAAATTCAGATTCTGAAGTTCCACAGAGCTCAATCAACTTAAACTTGTCTACTTTAAGCTGCGAAGAAAAAAAAGAATGCTATTAGGAATAGACAAACAAAAAGGAACATGACAATTATAATCTTTCTAATAGGAACCTTGTACCAGATTACCTTATTTTTTTTCGCACATAGATAGAATGCAACAGCTGTAAAAACAGGTCTATTGAAGTCAGCCACTGCCCGACGTGACACTGGCAATGCTGCCAGGTATCGATCCTTGTAACTGAAATCGATCATACAATTAGAGCTCATACTTTTGGAACATCCCAGAGGCAACACCATTTGGAAGCTGGTCCAAATGATCATCAAATTCCCACCAGATGATGATTTGAAGTACAAGAAAACAACAAATGGGAGGGAAAAAACTATGGATTGCAGGGAAAAAAGATTAAAAGGTTGGTGGGAAAACTGTTGCAATTTAAACCATGCAGCAATTTCCCACACCATCATTTTCCTCTTTCTTCAGGTTGTTCAAAGGGCCCTAGAACAAACAAGAACAACCCCAATGAAAAAAAAAAAAAAAAAAAAGGATAGAGAGAACGAAGAGATCTTACAGAGATAACCCCTTCTGTACAGAAGGGATGAGCCTCACACACCCAAATTGGATCCCCAATTCTCGAATATCCAGCTTTGTCCTACAAACAAACACCATCACAGACTCCATTGAAGCCCAAGTCCAACACAATTGATTCAATCACAATTCCAATTCCAATGAAGAGAATATAACTCACTGGACGCCCAGACTGTTCTGCAAGGCATTGAACGACCTGTTATATGCCTTCTCTGACATCCCACTCAATTTAATCGCATTCTGCCGATCGAATAACACCTGCATTCTGCTCCCATCCGAAATATCAATCAAACCACTCATCAAATCAAAAAAAAAAAAAAAACTATCAAAACTACGATTCATTGGCCAGATAGAAACCTGGTAGCAGCAATCTCCAAACAAATGATTCCTTTGCATACCTCCCCCTGAACGGACCACAAAATACAAACAAATCCATGAGAAATCGAAGACGGGGAAACAAAAGAGAAGAGCAGGATAGATTCAATGGAAGGAGAGATGGTTACGATTCCGATGATGGAGGAATCGAAATGGACGTCGCAGAGGCGACGGAGCTCCTGGGCCTTTCGGAGGAGGAGGGGTTTGGAGTCTGAAAACCCTAGCTTCCTCGCAATGTCAGAGAGATCCATATCGCGCCTTGTACGTTCTTCCGCTGAGATCTCGCTCTCGTTCTTTGTGGGTGGAAGAGATTTGGGAGGCTTCAAAAATGATATGTAGGAAGGATTTTGGCGGGAAGATTGAAAGTTTTTCGAATGAGATATGCATCGCGCCCAAAATGAGAGAGTGTTGTGTGTGATTTTTTTCACGAACGCGGGAGTTTGGCGGCAAATAAAAAGAGCGCGAGGCGCCTGGGCAAGGCAGGAGAGGAGAGAGACCCTTTGGCCCCTGGCCGATAAGATTTGCAGAATCTTCTTTCGGATTCGGATTCGGATTCGGATTCGGATTCGGATGGCTTGCTTTTGTGGTCGAAACCATTTGAGACTTTGGGGCTCGCCCATCAACCATTGTGGTCCAGACCAGTTGAGCTATTTTGCATTGATGGATTTAGGGATTGTGCATTGATTAGTGTTAGATTCCCAACCTTTCCATTGAGGGTTTAAGAATTTGTTTCAGCTCAGATTCATCATTGTCCAAAATCGTACGAGGGCACATTTGTATGCATGCCGCAAAACTTGTGTTTCACAAAAAATTCCATCTTCTAAAAAATAAATAAATAAATAAAATCCGACGGCTGGGAATTTATGTTTTAGAAACCATGGAAAACTTATCCCACTTTTGAGCTTTTCCACAACGAAAAGTAATAGCACCAAACATAATTTTTATTGTAGCATGAAATTTAATTTTCATAATACTCGCTTTTTTTGTGAAAAACCAGCTGCATAATAAACCTGCCGTAACTCTGCCACAAACAAGGGAGCTTCTTTTATAAAAAAAAAAGGAAAAAAACCAAACAATCGAATCTAGTTCACCTGTTCAGAAAATGGATATTTCCACCTATTTAAGAGATCACTAGTACATTTCTACCATGGTTCGGAGTTTTATGTTTGAATATGAATAATTATATTGTGTTGAAATTGAAATTTGGAATTAAGGGAAAAAACCAAGAGATATCAAAATTTCCGGGCCTATTTGTTTCGTCCAAAACAATCTATACCTACTTTGTTTTGTTTGACGCTTGATCGATTAATTGTATGTGTGAATCTGATTCGGAGATTAGCCTCAAATTGGCTTTGTCAAGTAATTATTAAAGATGAAAGGTGTGAAATATATGGGGGCGTGTAAGAAATAAGATACTGACAATATATGAACAATCCTCACTTTTCTAAGATCTCTTTTTTTTTTTTTTATGGGTGGTGGTTAAGTATTCATACTCCACCTCGCTGATTCATTTTCCATCAAATGAGAGAAAAAGCTCTTGGATATTTAAAAATAAAAATCAAATTTCTCTTCAGTTTTAACTATTTTTAAAATAAAAGTCTTACCATTCCTGTACAATGATTTTTGGGATTGAACATCTATAATTGCATTTTCCTTAAGTGTTAAAAATGAAGAGCCAAAATGAGCACCGAATATAACCTCAATCTCAAAAGAAGTTGAATCGAAGGGAAGATGGGAAGTGAAACTAGCAACCACCTATCAACCTAGCAAGGCTGATATTCGCTACAGCTCACATCTTTAATAATCCATTCCTAGAGCTCATTTCAAAATAAACCACTTTGTATTTATATAATAAAATCACCTTAAATACTTCAATTCTATGCAAACAAACATGTCTAAACCCATGCTCAAAACTAGCACAGCCAGAATTTGTGCCGCATGGACAGTGGCCCTGGATCTCCTCATACCGTAAAGTTAGGGATGTAAATAGGTCCCCAATTACCCGGAGGTTCCGACCCGTTAAAAACCGAATCTAAGTCCTTATTTAGGCCCCCGATAAGTAAATGGGTCCGGGTCCACCTTGGTTTGGACACGAGACTCGACATATTGCCTTGATTTTTAAAAATCTCTCATAAAAACCATAAAAAAAAAAATTTAAATTTCATTTTCTATCTAGACCCAGACCCGGATCAAGACCCGGATCATATATGGTTTTGGTTCCGGAGCCAAGAAATCGGTTCCGAAATTATTTCCGGTCCGGATCCGGTTCCATCTTCTCCTTGACGGTTTCAGGTCCGGGTCCACAACCAACCCGTTTACAATCCTACAGTAAAGTTCGAGTTGGTGACCTGGTGAGTGTACGTCTACAACCATTTAGCAAATGGTTTCATGCATGCCCAGTTGCCCGTGGCATCTCTGATAAAAGAGGTGTAGTGAATACAAAGTTTGACTATATCCAGACCTTCGCTTTGAAACGTCAATATTACTTTAATTAGAAGTTAGAAGCATCTAACTAGAGAAAGAAATATTTTTATTTTTATTTTCTTTTTATAATGTAAGATGTACATATCCTTTGGGCCAGAATAATCCCTACGGGTCCAAGAGAGCAAGCCGGATAAAATTCCCCAGTGGCCCTAGTGTATCGGTGCAGTTTCGAATCTACAACCTCCTTGTGCAAACCGTGGTCGCCAACTGAGCTAGGAAGAAAAAGAATGAAAAAAAAAAGTCCCAAGAAGGTATTAGAAATTAATGTCCTAGAGATGATATCATCCATCCACAGTGATCCATATGCTCCAAAACAGGGCTCATTTGATAGGCAGGAACTGATTATATCCAGGACCTATAATTTCTATGGTATAACGACAATGGGATCACGATGGTTGGTCCAGATTACTTGCAAGTCGGCGATATTGATGGTGAAAGACGCACATGATAGCATATGACATTGTCCCAAGTAGGTAGGGTTGCAGAAAGCTCTCGTGCATGCCGGAACCAGGCCCAGATCCAAACAGATCTGATTAGTTAAATGTGTACCCAAACATTACATGGACCCGACATCTTTTTTTAGTGTCTTGGCCTGAACCTGACTCCACATCCACTTTATATTATTTATAAAATGAGAACTAATTTTCACCTGAATATTTTCATATATATTTTACTATATTAATATAATAATGTCGACACAATATATCATTTTGATATATAATGTCATATACAGTCAGGTATTAGGGTCCGCACTTGACTCGACCCAGATTCAATTGACTCAATTCCCAAAAAAGGGGATCCGGGAGTAAGACCGATCCTCCAATAGGTCCAATAATTGGGTTCATAATTGGATGTTTTGGGCAACTGAGAATTTGAAGATCCATTACCATCTGTACAAGCAGTGGTTTTAATTTCTTACCTTACCTCCCAACCCAGCCTTGTAACTCTAGGTTTGCTGCAAATTTTTAATTTTTGGGTTGGGTTTGGGTTCATATTTCTCATCCAAATAATAAGTGGGTTAAGTGGGTTGGGTCGAGTGTTGAGTTTACTTTTCATGTGCCAATCCAATTCCTTTGCACCATGGTTCCCTTCTTTCCACTCGGCCTGAACAGCTGACCCCATTGAACAGCTGAGCCCTTATTTAAAGAATTTAGGTTGATCCTTTCAACTTTTTGCATGAATTCATTATAAGTAATAAAATAAATTGAGATTGTAATTATGGTTGGAAAACTCTCCGAGTTGACTCTTGACTCTTGACCCTCCCGAGTCATTTCATTTTGACAAATGACCGAGTCAAAAACAAGAGAGACTCACCCATGTCATCTCATTTTAATAAGTTGTTTGCATTCCAATCCATTTAATAGGCATGTCTAATTTTAAAAATTAAGATTTATTTATAAGTAATTGTGCATGAGGTTTGGAGTCAGTAGTTTAAAAATAATAATTGGAATGTAATTTGATACTTATATTTGATATTTTACATTCGATATTTGGACTGACAAATTATGTAATATGAAATATTTTTTCTTTCATTTTTTATTGTACTTTTCTTTCATATGTAAATTTATTAACTTAAATTGATTATCATGAATGCATGTAAATAGATATATTTTTATATTTATAAGTAATGGATTATTATTTTTAAATATTTTAAAATTATTATAAATAAAACATGACTCTCCCGAGTCTCCGCATTGACTCTATCCGAGTCAACTGTTTTGCATTGAATATGTCGAGTCTAGGTCATAAGTTTATCAACCTTGATTGTAATCCTCATATCCAAAACCCATGCTCTGAAATGTAGGTGTTAAGGGCCCTATCAGGCCGGCTCAACCTGGCTTTAAAAACACAAGCCTCATTCCAAGCCTAAGTTCAGCATGGGTTGCAAGCAAGGTTGGAAAACTCATGACTCATACTTGACTCGTCCATTACAAAAAGATTGACTCGAATAGAGTCGACATGGAGACTTAGGAGAGTCATGTTTTCTTTATAAATTTAAATAGGGTTTAAAAATGAATCTATTACTTATAAAATATAGAATAACATTTATTTACATGCATTCGTAATAATCAATTCAATTTAACAAATTTATTTATGCAAGAAAAGTACTACAATAAGGAAACTAAAGGAGAAAATATTACATATTACATAATTTGTTAGTCCAAATATTGAATGTAAAAGATCAATTATAAGTTTCAAATTGCATTTCAGTCACCATTTTTAAATTATTGACTTATAACCTCATGCATAATTACATATAAAAAAACTTTAATTGTTTAAAATTAAATATCTCTTTTAAATGGCTCGAAATGCAAATAACTTATTAAAATGAGATGACTCGAGTCAAGAGTGAGTTCTCCAACCATGGTTGCAAATGCCTGGCACAAAGATGACCCGCATCAAACATTTAAAACCCAAGCCCAGTTTATTTAGTCAACCGAGTTAAAACCGTTCGGGCTTCTGATAATTTGTTTGGTTAAATCAATCTCTAAACAAAAAGCACTAGTTATTCAAGGAGGACTAGACAAACATCAAACACTTTCTATCATTCAAGCCTTATTTCTTTCCCGAAATCCCTAATGTGAATTTGGCTTGCTGGGAATTTCGACAAAAGTTGAAAAGCAGCTCCCTTGACATTTAGAAATGTCTTATTTGTCTGGAAAAAAAATCAGAATTCTCGCCGGTTAAAATTTCTAAAAATATAACCTTTGATTTTATTTGAATTCCAACATCTTTAACATTTGCAAATACCACAATGATGAGGAAGATTTAGGGTACATTTGGTAAACTGGGATGAATCCTCTATCCAAAGGATTCCTTCATTCCTCTAGAACAATGCTATCCTCTCTGAGGATTTTTTAGTGTACACCATAATAGATGCAAGATGTAAATTGTAAGCATTTTAAAAATTCTCGCATACCAGATGGTTGTCCATTCTTAACTATTTTTAAATGGAGCAAAATAGAAACCAAGTTTAGTAGTTACTACCTTAATTCCCTAAATCATTATTTGTACTGATCAGTTATTTCAAATTGGAGGTGGGGCATTCATTACTATGGTAGAACCCATGTAATATGGTTTCTAGTTCTGCACCACCCCAAACATGTGCCAGAACTGATAGGTAATATGTGATTTGAAATTTGAGGTACATCCAAATGCACCATAAAAACAAAATGTTCTCCGGAAATGTGGTCCAAATATCCTTAAATATACTCTGCCTTGCTAATGTACACCATAATAGATGCAAGATATAAATTGTATTTCATAGCAAACAGATTTGTTTCTTCCAATTATATTGTTATATTTCAATCCATAGCTTACTCAGAAAGTCCATGCTTTAGGTTATAGAAGACCATTTAACTTGAACTTGGTCATTAAAGGCTCTATACCAAGAGAGCTCACATTAGTGGACCATAAACAGTGATCCATAAATCCACAAAATGGCATGAATTCAGCCATGAAAGGCTAAGGTTCAGATCATGAAAGACCATTTAAGTTGAGCTGGGCCATTAAAGGCACTGTATCAAATAGAGCTCATATAAGTGGACCATAAATGGTGACCCACGAAAAAAAACTAGCATGACTTTAACAGTAAGCCAATTAATTTGAACTCGGCCATGAAAGGCACCACTATACCTAAGAAAGCCTTGTACACACAGAAATTTCTATAAAAGTTCATTTGGGTTTGTAGAACCCAGTAAGCTCACTAGACATAGAAAGATATTTGGATTAGACATAAACAATGAAAAAAAAGAGACTTGAGATGAATATTCACTCTTAAAGACATCAATTCATTCTTCATCTTTTTTTTTTTTTAGTATTTCATGAAAAGAAATTTACAATGACACATTATCTACAAGCAATAAATTTCAAAGAAAAAAAAAAGTCAGAAAATGTAGACTCAAAAAGAGATTCTACGCATGCAATTCCCATTTTTTACTTTACATGAAATGTAAATAGACAATTAAAAAAAATGTAGGGAGATAGCTCAAAACTAGGAAATCATGCTCCATCCCTTGATGGAGGCATGATCCTAGTCCTTAACCAGCTTCAAATCTTCTCTTCAGGAATGATCTCTTCGCTTAATAATCCCGGCAGCACGTCGTCGGAAAATGGCAACGCAGTACTCTCTTTTTGTATGAATTTCTACAGAGTTCTTTGTGTTCTTTTTTCTCTTCTCTCCCCCTCTTTTCTTCATCAGGTATTGGCCCTTTATAGGCCTCTTGAAGCTATCCATGAAGTAGTTGCTGCCCCACATTTTCCACTTTGCAACACATTTCTTGTAGCTTGGAATGAATGGGCACCATCTGTCTCTTCTTAACTACTTTGTTGCCATGTTGGCTACCCATTCTCATGGGTAGTTGCTTTTTCTAAGGAGTGGATGTTAGTTTCATGTATCAGCTAATTTCTTTGCATTACCCATGTGGGATTTTCATCTAAGAAGTGGGTACTCCTCTTGACTCTATTTGTCATTTGACCAAATATTTGCAAAAGACCTGGGCCCTATTATGCGATTGATACCATGCCTAAATTACCGGGCTCACATATAACAGCTCACCCACAATCACCAAAAATTGGGTTAAAACGGCCTAGCATGATATGATCACAAAAATCAACTTGGTCTTATATTAATTGGTCCCAACACACTACCACATAAATATGAGAGAGTTTGATGGGTCATGGGAAATTAATTGGATAAAGATCCATTTCTAGCCATAGGATATAACATGGGGTGTGACTCACATAAACAGGTGGGTAATCATTAACTTGGGAATGAATCCAATGGCTAAATGGATGTCAATACATAAGTGAGCCCAATGCATAGCTGGGTTTAGGCCCATCTAAACAGGTCCCGCAGCAATTGGTCTTATGTCCCATAGATTGTCTTTTTTAGCCTAGGCCAGAAATTGGCTACAAATTGGCATTAATTCATATGGCTCAGGCTGGAAATTGGCATGGGTTAATTCATATGGCTCAAGCCGGGACCATCATCAACACAGATTGGTCACATGGACCAATTCATATGGCTCGGGCCAGAAATTGGCTACAAATTGGCATTAATTCATATGGCTCAGGCTAGAAATTGGCATGGGTTAATTCATATGGCTTAGGCCAGGACCATCATCAACAAAGATTGGTCACATGGCCTGGGTTAGAAATTGACTTGAACTTGACTCAACCAAAATTGGTCATGTGTTTTAGGCCCAAAAATTGGCTTGAATCAACCAAGATTGGTTATATGGCCTGGGTCAAAAACTGACTTGTGCCTGAATCAACCAAAATTGGTCATGCTGTTTAGGCCCAAAAACTGGCTTGAATCAACCAAGATTGGTTATATGGCTTGGGTCAGAAACTGACTTGCGCCTGAATCAACCAAAATTGGTCATGTGTTTTAGGCCAAAAAATTGGCTTGAATCAACCAAGATTGGTTATATGGCCTGGGTCAAAAATTGACTTGTGCCTGAATCAACCAAAATTGGTCATGTGTTTTAGGCCCAAAAATTGGCTTGAATCAACCAAGATTGGTTATATGTTTAGGGTCAAAAACTGACTTGTGCCTGAATCAACCAAAATTGGTCATGTGTTTTAGGCCCAAAAATTGGCTAGGACCTATATTAATCATGTTAATCTCCCTCGTAAATTCAAGAGATCTTGATAGGACCCACCAAATTCGTAGGGATTAATTCCATGTCATATAGTAGTCACCAATCATCAACTTGGGGATGGGTCCGGTGGCCAAATTGATTTAGTCCCACTTGATCAAGATCACGCTTAATAAGGTCCGAGCATATATATATTTTTTATCTCCAACATTGAGGGGAGGAATTACTGCATTCTAGGTTTGAAAAACACCTAGGAGGAGTCACTTTTGTAGCTTAGGTGTTTTTTTGGCTTCGTGGATTTGCAAAATTTTATGTGGGCAGGTGGAGATGGAGGAATTAATGGGAGAGCATTTTGAGAGGAAATCCTCTCCGTGTTTCTTCGAAATAGAGGAGAACCCATGTTTGGGCAATTTTCTTTGCAGAGGATTTTTGGCCTGATGATTTTCAGAATCAATTATAGTATGGACTCTCCCGGTCTGACCTCCCCCCATAGGAACGAATGAATCATCACTAAAAAAGGAGGAGGTATAAAAGTTGTCTATTCACAGGAGATTCTTGCCCAAAGAAACGGTTCCTCTCCTCTCTTATTGGTTTGTTGCCCTAGACATTCCTCTCTTGCGCTTGCAACTTTGGAAGCATCGGAAAAGTCTCTCTCCGGCCGACTATTTTCTATAAACAGGTATGTCTCCCTCTCCCCTGGTTTCTCCCTCTCCCTCTCCCTCTCCCTCTCTCTCTCCTCTTATTTGACGGACAAACCTCAAATCATCTTGTAATTGGGTTATCTACAGCGATTTCTTCAGCCTCTCTCTCAATTAGAGACTGAGAAGGGGATTGATCTCATTTGGTCAATCCACTGGCTGTAGAAAACTGTCAAAGAGGGTTTCTTTCTCTAGGGCATGTTTGTGTAACCATTTTCCATAGGAAAGGGGATGGTTTTATGCAAAAACATCATTTTTCATGCGTCACCGTATACGCGAAAATACGTATTGTGTTTCAGATCGGAGGTTAGGTATCTACCAACCCCACCCTCCTCTGTTGCAGCCCTCCATTTTCCTCCCCCTATTTTTCTTTCCCTCTCTCCACGCTGTCCAAGATCCCTCATTCTTTCTCGTCTTCCATGTCGTGTAGTTTTGGGGCAGGTATGATTGTGGAGTGGGATTATGAAGAGGGTTCTCTCTCTGTTAGATACTAGCAAAGTCATTGCTGCTGTTTCAATATTTTTTTCAATCATTGGTTGGATCTGCCGAATCTAAAGAGGGGGAAAATATCCTTTTTGGATGATATCTTTTAATCTCTATCTGTTTCTATCTCCATCTCTCAACCATATGCATCTACTCCCCTGTTTGAGATGTTTTTTTTTTTTTTCCGTTGTTAATTTATTGTTTATTATTTTAATTTTTTTGTTATCATTGGTGTTGGCATCTGAATTCACCCAATTGATTGTTGTATACACATAATGTTATCATTTTTTTACAAAAAATGAGGACCACCTTGTAAAATTTTATGATAAAAATATGAAGGAAACATGTAATTTCTCCTTTCACTCTATACACCTATTACATTTGAGAATTGTCACTGTTATAGACAATTATACTAACAAAAGATACCTTCAATCTGTTCTGTGTGTCCAAAAAACTTGTTCATTAGAATTCTAGTATGGGTTAACTTGATGACAGTGAGCTATGTGCCTATTCTCTTTAGTTATCTTGATGAATTATGTTCTTCTTCTTTTCTTTTTTTTTCTTGGGGGGGGGGGGGGGGGGGGGGCAAAAGAAGGCTTTCTAGATATTAAAGTCAATCTTAGTTCTGAATCTTGGTTCTTCATATCTCTATAGTTGCACAGAAAATCTTACTAAAATAGAAGCTACGTAGAGTAACTCTATAGTCATTCATATCTCTATTGTTTTGGATTGCATGCTTCTTCAAGGACCATTCATGAAAAGGGATTAGTGGAGGTGGGTGTACTATCTACAGTTATTGTTTCTTGGTCGCTAACTTTTCTTATATGCTTATTTGGTTGTTAACACTATATGTAAAATAATCAAGTATCCTTCCACTATAGATTTGGATTGCTTGCTTCATTGTTTAGGGGTCATTCATAAAATCGGTTCAGTTGAGATATGTGTAATGTTATTGTTGCCTGGTTCATATTTGTTCTTATATGCTTCTTTGGTTGTTAACACTATGTAAAATGTAGAATGTCTTAACCAAGTAGCTCTCAAGCTACAAACATGCCAGCATAAAAAAAACATGAAGTGGACCGATGCACATGATGAACTGTTTCTCCTCATCAAGCTCAATATGTGAAAAGAAGGGAAATTTATCTCCGGAGGCTTTACGTCGGAGGGATGGGGTCTTATTACAAGACAAATGCTTACAGTACATGGGCCTGAATTTTCTAAAGACAAGTTGAAGAATATGTTCAAGAGCTACAAAAAATTGTATAGCGCTATGAAATCCATGTTAAATCTGAGTGGGTTTGGATGGGATGAAGAAAGGAAAAAAGTCACGAATGAAGAAGGGGTTTGGGATGATTATGTTGCGGTGAGATTTTTTTTTTATGGATTTTGTTTTTATTATATACAAGAATGGATTGTGAGTTCATATGCATGGAATGCAGACACATCCTAGACATAGTGTGTATAGGACTTGGCGCATGCCCAACTATGTTCTCATGTGTGAAATATTCGGCGACTCAATTGCTGATGGTCGAGAGAAATTTAACGACGTTCCTCAATCACCACCATCTGTACATGCTGATGTCTTGGGCGATAATGACATGGATGCTGATGATGATGGCACCCCCCAAAATGAGGAGGCTAGAGATGAGCACATCTCTTCAATTAGAGGGCGTAGCGTGGCATCTGGAGGATCATCCTGTCAAATAACAAGGCGCTAAAGCACAGGAGATGCGATGGTGGCAGTTGTAGGGCGTATGGCAGATGCTGTAGATGCAATTTCAAGGAATACAATTTCGACTAAAAACCCTCAGAAGGAGGTATGGGGAAAACTACTACCAATTGATCTGAAAATGAGGATCAAGATGAAAGCATTTGAACAATTTGGAGATGAAGTGAAGGCCTCATAGTTTCTTGCCTTAGATAATGATATCCGCAATATCTATGTTATTGGCAGCCTTGACCTTATGTAATTTGTTGATTAGTCTAAACTTGCTTGAGTTACGTAGTTTTTTTCCATTTGTAGAGTAGATGTAGCCTATTTTGTATTATCAAAACCCTTGTATGGATCAAGCCATTCTTACCATTTTTAATTTATAAATTGTCTATGGACTTTGTATCTTAGCAACTGTTTCTTTTCCATACATGTGGTTGTTTGATCAAGTCATTGATGACATGCAATTGTTATATGCAGAGCTATCAACAAATCCTCTCTTTTAGGCATGAAACTGTAGCTATAGGTTGGGAATGAACCTTGTTACTATAGGCTGTGGAATTTTGAGATTTAAGCTTTAAGATCAATGAGATGGGGCTCTGACTTTAAAATCTTCTTTTTGACGAAGCTGGTGAGAAATAAAAGAAACATCTAACATCAATTCCCCTTTTTATTTGCCATTTTCAGGTTTTGGAGTTGAAAGATTTGTTAGTTCTAGATTATGGCCCTTTTCTTACTGATGTTGAGTCCTTTAACCACCATCATTATATGGATCGGATTAACTAATTTTAGATTTTCAGTTGCTAACATCAGCTATAGGGACATGTAGTTATCAAATCCTAATGTGGAATCATAACCCACACATGAAGCTTAGAGCAGCTTGGCTATAATATGGATTTTGCAATGAATTACTCTATCTTTCTTGGTGCTGGGTTTGGAACATGTACTAGCCTACTTGACGGTGACATCAGGGTCTGCAATAACTGAGATACTATATCTGGGCTACACGGGAGATAGAGAAGTGTCATGGAGTGAGGCATGCTGATCTTATTCCAAGTTTTGCTCTTTGTAATGCAAATGGTTACACAGTATTATAGTTGTACCAGTAGTAGGTGGCCCTGCAAAATCTCAACTGGTACATCAAGTGGATGATCTTAGTGGTGAGATTGGAGAAATGGCTAATAGGTTATTGTCCAGATAATTTTACCTTTTATTGAAGGTTCAAGGCTCTCTTTCACCCTAGCCATCACTTATTAACATGCTAATTCTGGTTGAAATGTTTTGCAGTCAATTGTTGTCGGTGTCATACTTTTGAGTTTCATAGACGGTTATTTGCAATGTATTTGGCTGCCAATTGAAGTTAACTGCCACCGTTTCATTTGTTGGCAATGAACTTAGTATCCTACATGTAAACAAAAGTTTTGTATCTAACTCATTTAATTATACATGTAAATAGAAGTTAGAAAACCTACGTCATGCATAAGAAAAGCAGCTTCTAAGGCATTCTTCATGTGGTGTTACTTCTAGCAACGATGAAAATGTTCTTTCTTGATTTTTTCAATACTTTCCCATGTACCTGGACAGATTTTTGTGTTATTGAAAAAATAAGCTCTTTCACATATGGGAGATTAATGTTGAGATTTTAATTGACTTCGTCATTGGGTGTATGCAAAATTATGGTGGAAGCTTGTAATATTACTGTCACAGTATATAATGTGTCTATGTTGTTGATGTTCTTTAATTCGTTTTTGTTATGTTCAGAAACTTGATGCAGTTGTTGTTGATAATGGAGCTAAACCAAAGGCAGCAGCTAGACAGACAGCTGCTACGATCAAACCTAAACAACCTGAAAAAGTAATAGAAATCAACTCAGATTTAGAAGAAGGGAAAACCAAGAACTTTACAAAGTAATCGAAACACATGACAGTTGCCTTCTTTTGCCATTTTTTCCAACCGAAGAGACTGACAGTTTCATCCGTGTGCACAAGGTGTTTGGGGCCAGCACTTTGGATTTCTCCATGAATGGAGTGATGTTTTATATTTGTATTTTTTGTAGGGTTTTGTTCACTTTGTACCAAATATGTTATAGTGTTGGGTTCATTTTGTAATGAATGCTCTTCTATTTAATAAAAGTTACCCTTAAGCCAAAACATTAATTTGTGATTATTGATGTAAATTGATGATTGTGATAAATGAAATCTTCTATTGATAAGGGTGTAATATGAAGATGTATATATGGATGATTAATAGCATCTTTTTTAACCATCTTCTTTAAATATTACTAAAATTTGGAGCTATTATAAATAATTCCAAATAAAAATAGAATCGTCCTAATTGATTGGATTGGGCCAAGGAAGCCCCATCTTTTTACTATTGAATGGATTGAGGCATTTGTTTTGAATAAAAGCTGAGCTTTATTGAGTAATATGAGTCAAGTGCAATGCTTCATCACTCGATTATCTTGTGTTTTTTTAAGGGGGCTTTGGTCGGAGGTCCCTCAAAGTGCGACTTTAAGGCAAACCGTCCACAAAAAAAAGTCATGCAGCCAAAGGTGCATCTCACACTTTTTCATACCTGAAATGTCAAATTTGCCCTTTCTTTAAATCATATCCCATGATTGGTTGGGATATCCCATTAATAATGGTCAACTACCATTTAATTTGGCAACGATTAATGGAATCCTATTAATGAGATTTTCAAATAAATTCTACAAACACACAAATAAATTTCAAAATAACGCAAATAAATTTCAAAAAACACAATTAATTTAAAAAAAAGCAATAAATTTTAAAATAATGCAGATAAATCTCAAAAGATCCAAATAAATTTCAGAAAATATAAATAAAATTTAAAAGACTCAAATAAATTTCAAAAGATCCAAAGAAAATTCAAAAAATGTAAATAAATTTAGAAGGCCATAAATTAATTTCAAAAGACGCAAATAAAATTAAAAAACGCAAACACATTTGTCAAAACTAAGATAAATCAATTTTCCAAATTTCTGAAAAAATTGCCAAAAACTCATGTATTTTTGCCAAAACTCAGTTAAATTTATTTTAAAATATGCAATTAAATTTGAAAAGACAAAAATAAAACTAAAAAGCACAAATAAAATTTCCAAAAAACTCAGATAGAATTTCCAAAAACTTAGATAAATTAAAAAAAATCAGATAAATTTGGTCAAAACATAGATAAAATTTCCAAAACTAAGATAAATTTCACCAAAACTCAGATAAATTTGACAAAAACTCAAATAAATTTCACAAAACTCAGATAAATCTCTCTTCTGGACCCTTTTGCCTGCAACCAAGATGGGGTTTGAGCTAGTATTAGAGCGAGGTTGAAGATACTTGGATTTTGCTTAAAGTGGAGGTCGCTCAACAGAACTTACAGCTAAAGCGCGATCGGAGAACAAGGAGATCTGCTGATGATCTCAAGGAATGCCACATAGATCAATCTCGGGTGTGCAAACATTCCATAAGCAGCAGCACAGATGTCTTTGCCGAAAGCAAAGAGTCTGAACTCCAGATCCAGTCTCCATCGCAGCAGAAGATAGGAGTCAAAGATCAGTCTAGATCACAGGTGTGCCATAGGAGTGGTTAGTTTGGGCAGTGTTGCAGACATCAAAGAAAAATTGGAAGGTTGTCGCCGACCGCTCGTAGGTGATCACCATATGCTGTGATCGGGAAACAGAGGATTCGGATTTGCCAAAACAGATCAAAGACAAAACTTCATCTCGGAAGGTGTTGCTGTTGCACAGCATCCCGATTGGGAAGCAAAAGAAGAATGATAAGAACAGCGTCGACCACCAGTTTCCATCACCAGATCAGAAAGCGCGGAGGAAGGCTGAGAGCGAAGACGAACAGGGCTAATCAAATCAAAGGTGGGGCCAGTCTTTATGGGTCTACAAGCAATCGTTGTACTTGCTCACCGGAGAAGGAGACTTGGTCTCAGGCTCTTCCATATTGGATATGGAATTCAGAGGTGGGTTGCACTCTTGATCAAGAGAAGAAGACGGAGGAAGACAAAGATAAAACGATCTTTATAGGATGGCAATCTCTAAGCAAACAAAGGCTTTGGGGTTCTTATCGTCACCGCAGAAGGGAGGCACTGCGTCCGGTCTTCTTCCTCTCCCAAGGGGGTTATCTGCTCGTGACTTAATCTCCTCAATCTCTGTCCGGCGCATGATTGCTCAAGCCCAAGGAGGGAGAATACAAGATTTGAAAATTTAAAATTTTATGTTTAAAATGGTTGAAAGGGCAAATTAGTCCTAAAATATGTGATCGTGTGGATGGGGACCTCTGGCTGCAAATATTCCAGCTGAGTGAACCAAAGACCTTAAACAAATTTTGCCTGGATTGGAGGCTGTATACATTCGACTTTAGGGAGTTTTCGCTAATTATCTCTTTTTTTAATCTCTTTTTGGGTAAACAACTCGATTGTTTTGTGATACTGTGTGTGTTTGAGGTGCTTTGGCCGAAAACTTTGCGTCTTTTGTTTTTAAGTTTTATTTGGAGTAAAAAAATGACGGCTATTTTTCATATAAATGATGCCTTTTTCTTAACTTATACGACAACGCATTTTTTAAGATGGCCATTACAGTTTAGGGCCATCATTTCCAGTGTCCACTAGCATTGTGTAGTTGATTTATTTTTAAAAATCATGGAAAAATGGATTGTCTCTATATGAGGAGATCATATAATGCTTTATTTTGTAGGTACCTAAATAGGTCAGAAAAAAAAATGCTTTCCCGTTAAGGGGAGGCTATGTTAAAATTTTTATTATTTTTTTTAATATTTACAAAATGGTTTTTTTAGGATGAATTAGGGGATATGGAATTATTTTTGTGTTATTTAAATGGATTTGAGATGAAGAAATTTTGAATTTTTTTTTCTTTTGTAGATTCCTCTCTCGTTCCCAAACGTGAATATGAAGAAATCATCGCTGATTCCTCTGTGCTCGCCAAACGTGGAATGCAATTAATCCTCTCCCTCATAAATTCTTAAAGAAGAAAGTTTAATTTCGTGGAACCAAAAATTCCTCCGAATAAGGGATTCCTCCCGTTACCAAACGTGCCTTTATGGGTTTCTTCAAATCCTCTCTCACTTTTCCTCTCTTCACCCAAAGCTGAATTTTCTTCGAAATCGAGAAAAACCAGAGAAGAATCCTTTCCAAGGCCACTACCCAAACATGCCCTTGGAATCCTTATTGGGAATGGGATATGGAGCATTTGAAATTTAAGTAAATACTATTGTTGTAAAGAAGCAGGCCCTAAATAATCCTAATTTTAGATTTAGGCGTGGCCAAGCACTAATATCCAAGGCCTGGTCCTAGCCCCAAATGGGTTGGTCACGGGTCGGGTTCGGGCCGACCCACCCATGAGCACCCCTATCCAAAAGGGTTAGGGTTTTAAATATCTCCAGCAAACCATGTTTTGCAGTGGAAGAAACCCCTAAACGCAGTGGGTCCCACCACAAAAGCAGAGAACTGTGAGATACTATAAATACCGACAAACCTCACTTCATTGGAGAGCGGAAGCCTTTGCCGGTTTCTCTCTCTACATCGGTGGGTGAAAATCCTTCCACTCTCTCTCTCTCTCTCTCTAGCTTCAATCACCACCAAATAAGAAGAAGAAGGAGATTAGGGTTTTTGGGGAAAGATCTCGAAACTAGTTAGGGTTTTCGAAAAGAAGAAAGATGGTCGCGGACAAGGGCAAGAAATCGAAGCTCGCCGAAGGAGCAGATGGGGATTCTGACAACATCGATGAGAAGCTCGTCCTCTCCATCGAGAAGTTGCAGGAGATTCAAGACGAGCTCGAAAAGGTACGCAATTTCATCACAAAGAGGAAAACAAAGGAAGAAATCGTACTATTCGGACATTAACAATGACAATAAGAGCAATGTTCTTCAATCTTTCTTCGTTGTGACCTTATGTAGTAGTAGAGTTTGTATCAATCTCCTCAACATCCTATATATATATTTTATCGTTTTCATACGCTGATTACTCGTTCTTTCGGATTGAGTCGAATTCTGTAGCCCCCTCAGAGGGATGGACGGCCGTGTGATTTATTGGGCCATTTACAGTTCACGGAGAGTATCAGTCAGAAAAAAAAAAAAAAACCCTGCTTACGTTTGCGGCGCAATCTTCTTATCTCCTTGTTCTATCCGGGCAGATTCGGGTTCTGGTTCTGATTGGTTCTGCACATGGCAATGTAGTTGGGTCTTTTCAATGCTTTGTGCTTATACACACGTATTTATTTATTTATTTATTTATTTTTAGGGATCGCTATGTGTGCATGCAGTTGTGTTTGTGTTTGTGAATGCATATCTATGCATTATGTATATGTATGGCAATTGGAAGTTCTCATGTGCTAACATTGAGGTTTCTTTGAAAAATGATTTTTTTCTCTTTTGATTTTTATTAAAATGTTGACAATGGGGGATTCTTGCCTTTTATCTCAAAGTTGATCACAAAGACTAGAATTTGGGGGATGTATCTTGAGTTGAGACTAATTGAATATAAGGGGTTTTAGGGGTAAACAATTGTTGGGTGTTTAGGTTTTGGGGCGAATGCGATTTTTTTCTGAGGTTCTTGGGCAGTGAAAGCATGCCATGTAATGCAAATGTTGGTAACCATCTGTTGGCAATAAATGGAGACAAGGTGCATCGGCGGTGTTTGCAACTCACATGGCCTATATAGTTTTCTCATATAAAGTTATAAAAGCCTTGCGTGTTCTCACTAGAGTATATATTTTCCAATGCATAGTGGCATGTCTAGTTTACATGGATTATCTAGCACTGTAGTTTCTATTGCACGCCTTTGTAAATCTATAATGATTGTCCAGAAGGTTGCATGCACGCACACTTGTAGTCATCATGGGTCCTGATTTTAGGTATCTAACTCAGTGGGGATCATTTCTGATGAGTGTGTGTTGTGTTATGGTTTCTTGCACATGGTGGAACTCTGTAGTCCCTAGTGTGGATAATAGTTTTGACATCTCGTGGCCATTTCAGTATCTCAATTTGAGATGTGATTATGTATTAGCTTTTCTGAAACTCTTCTCCTCATTAGTCATTGACCCAATAACGAGGCAGAAGTTCTGCTGTGTCTATTTAACTAGTCCCAGTTCATGAGCTGGTTGCATTGCATTTTTGCTCGCCTATTTTAACTTAATCACGTTAGTTTCTGCAATTTGTTGTCTTTGCGGGGCTCTACTACAGCTGGAAAGTTGACTTTTTACATCATCCTTGGTGCCTGACAGGTCAATGAAGAAGCGAGTGACAAAGTTTTGGAAGTTGAACAGAAGTATAATGAGATTCGGCGGCCTGTCTACAACAAAAGGAATGAGATTATTAAAGGCATTCCAGATTTTTGGTTAACTGCAGTTTGTATCCATCCCTTGGTTTATTTATTATTATTATCTTTGAAAGATACATTTATTTATTTTATGTGTTGCTGCTTGGACATTTGATGGTTGAAATTATGGCAATCAACTGACCTCCTTGTGTTGCACTTATAGTTCTTGAGTCATCCTGCACTTTGCGATCTTTTGAACAAAGAAGACCAAAAGGTTTGCTCTAGTTCTAAAAACTCATCATCTTTTGCATTAAAAGGAAGCAGGTTTCTATCTGTTCCTTTTGTTATTATCATCGCTCATTTGGATTGCTGAGAGCCATCCCCAAGAGTAAACAGAATTGATTGCCAAGTCCGCTTCTCTGATGTACTGATTATGAGCACCTGACTATCTAGATATTGAAAGCTGCACAGATGTTGAAATTCTCAGTTACCTTTTGCACTTTCTTGTAGATTTTCAAGTACTTGCTCTCTCTGGATGTTGAGGATTTCAAAGATGTAAAGGCAGGATATTCCATCACGTTTGTAAGTTTCTTCTCTGTGATGGTAGAGTAAGCTTTAACTAAGTTAACGCCATAAACAAAAATTTGATTCTTCATTCATCCGTACTGTGAAGGAATCGATACTATGAGTCAATGAAGGAATTTCATTTTTCATAAACATCATAAAAACAAAAGGATGGAAGAAACATTGTAGCAAAGGACCCATTCTCGTCTGTATGAATCTAATATCATGATTGTGTTAATCTTTCAATACACACATACTATAATTATACCATTAAAAAAAATACTATAATTATGTTGGCGAATTTCATTTTTCAAAAAAAAAAAAAAAAAGAAAGAAAGAAAGAAAAATGGCCGGAGGAATCATCAGAGCAAAGAATCAATTTATCATTCCTAAAAAGCTAATACTAGGATCATGTTGACTGTACAACTTTCCATCATTTTTGGAATGGAATGGATCAAACAAAGTCTTACCCAATGGGCTGAATTTATGAACTTATTAGTACTCTACTTTTCCATTATTAGTACTTTTCTGAAGTTTAATTACCAATTTTTAGTTAGTAATTTTGGTCCCTTTTTTTTTTTTTTTCAGAACTTCTCGCCCAACCCTTATTTTGAAGATACAAATCTTACAAAGGCATTTTCCTTTTCCGACGAAGGAACAACTAAGATCACTGGTACAACAATCAAGTGGAAGGAGGGCATGGTAAGGCTGGTGTCCTACTAACACTAATGTTTATTTATTGCAAAATTTCATGGTTCCTTACAGTGTGCTTGTATTGCTTCCTAAACTTTAAAAGGATATTGCTAATGGTGGTGGCCATGAGAAAAAAGGCGGCAAGCGTTCTCTTGCAGAAGAAAGGTTTGTCTCACACCATTTTACTTTTTTCAGTTTTCTTTTGATTGGCATTTCTGAGATGATTCCTGTCACGCTCTCGGACCGGGGCCCTGTTAATCAAGTCCTTAATCCGGAAACGAGGCGCGACGGGTTTGAAAAATTTCGCCCGCATGCGCTAAATTATTTTCCCACAGGATTCTACGGTGAGGATCCCAGACGATCCATCAAAATCAATTCATCAAGTCCATAATAAATAACGATATGCGGAAGCATGTAGCAAAATAAAAATCAAATATAACATGAGATGAATACACAAGTTTGGCATCAAAAGAGAAATATATGCATAGCATGACCCCAAAGTTAGTTAAAATTGTGAAGATCACCAAATATATTTAATTATACAATCCAATAAGGCCAACAGAGGCCATAAACAAAGTTCCCAAAATAAATAAAGTCACTCCCCAAAAGATGTTATCGAAGACTCCAGACCCAACATGACGTCTACATGACATCATTGGGCTGCCACTCTTGCTCCACTGGAGGTCTTACTGCCTCCTCTGCGCGCTCCGCCTCAAGGGCTGCGGGTCCGACATCTAACACCAAACAGAAAGTATCAGACACGACGGTCTGGCAGGTGAATAATACAGATGATATACAAGTTTTACTCAAATCGTATTTAAAATCATAAAAGTGTATTGAAGACAAACTAAATGCACAAAACAATTTGATTAAACAAATGCTGCATATACAGAGGTTTAATAATAAAACTTTTCAAACTGATAAACAAATATTCGAAACAATGGTAACCCACATATTAGCTATATTCTCCTATTACTGAAGTAACAAGAGCAAACAAACAGAAACCGTCGCCATACAAAATGGCCGGAACAGATGCCATGCAAAATGGCCAGATCAGAAACCGTTGCCACTACTCATGGGACCGGAAAACAGAACCGCTGCCACTACTCGTGGGACCGGAAAACAGAACCGTTGCAATGGCCGGAGCAAACAGAGTCCAAACTGCAGTTGGCAGATAATTTAAAGATCCCAAGCCGGGTGATCAGCCCGACAAGGTGACCTAAGCTTAGTGGTGCCTTTCAAACCAAAATCTGAATTAACACAAATCAAATCATAATAATACATTTCAAAAATCGATAAGAAGAACTACTCCGAACAAATACAAACGGATAGAATCGAACGGACCAAATGAGTAGTCTTACCGATAATCTCAAAACGATATAATTAGGCTATCAAAATACATTCCCATCGATGAAAAGGACTACTCTTAACCAAATACAAACAAATAAATACGGACAATTCCGACGAGTAGCCTTATCAATGTTTTTCCAAAGATAGCAATTCAATTGACTTCATTTCAAATCAATTATAAGAAAAGATAGAATTATTCTAACTTGAAATGAGATGATTAGCAGTGTTTGATGACTTACCAGGGGCCGTCTCGATACACACTTAGTGCCTCCATGTTGGTTTATAAGTGAAGAAGTTGGTGCCTCCGAAGGTTTTCCAACATTTGAGGGCATAAAGTGTATATAGAGACTTAAAGAAAATCCCCGGTAATTTAATTTCTAAACTTTCTCCATGGTTTTTGTTCAAACAAGGTGATTCGGGCTAAAATTCTTAATTCCCGATGATAATAGGTCAGTAGGGAAGTTTTTATACTCAAACCGGGCCTTGATATGCAAAACAGGCCCAAAAATATGCCTCAAAACCTACTTGGGCCAGAACCCAGGCCCGCTAGAGCGGGTCCAGCTCGCTCGAGCGGAATGTAACAGAGGCTGGGCCACTCGAGTGAGCTCAATGTTCGCTCGAGCGGCTGGGCCTCTGCCCAGTCCGTGAACAGTCAGCATATAGCTGACTGTTTCTGTTCCTTCTTCCTGCTGGCTGGTTCCTCCTTCTCATTTGAATTTTATCCACTTCTCACTAACACCAAACTGAGTTTAAAATCACCTCCAATGACTCCATTAAACCACTACATTAAGCTCATTTCAATCATCCATTAAAGGTTATAAATCCAAATGAATCATATGACAAGAGAAAGGAATAAACAGATCTTTAAAATTCAAATAGTAGAAGCTCAAGGACTTCCAATCCTTAACTGAAACAAAAAACTGGAAGTTTCAAACACTTAGTCATACACTTAGATACACAACTTGTATGAAATCAGCACCACCTGTAGTGAAACCATCACTAACACCCATCCAACTTCACAACCAAAACACATTGCAGAAATTCAAAGTTTCAAGCCAAAAATTCAAGGAGAATTAAATTTTCTAACATGCATACACGAATCTGATTATTCACTTGCCTCTATTGAGATTGGGTCTCAAAATCACTCCAAATAATTCCTATACAACCAGCTGCAACCTATCAAAAATCCATGGAAGAACCCATTTCAAAAATCCACTAAAACTTGGAAAACAATGAAGTTCTACAAAAGAGTTCTTGCATGAATGAAAAGAAGTTTCTTTTGATCCAATAAAACCAAGGTTTGGGAAGGAGAAGCCATTGCTAACCTTTGAAAGCTCTAAAGAAAAAGAGGAGCTTGGAGAAGATGATGAAGCCAGCTGAAACTCCTCAAAAATGACATCAATGGATAGCTTGAGGTGAGGAGACAAGATTTGTGTAGTTTGTTTTCCACACATGCAAGAGGAGAGAAGATGAGAAGAAAGGGAGAAATACTCTCTGGTTCAGCTACAGCTACAGCTACAGGACCGAACAAATGAAGAAGATGAAGACCCATTTGACTCTTTTAAATGGGTAGTAGTGGGGCCCATTTGGTCTAAAACTTGTGGGCTTTAAAACTCATGTTTATGATCGTTGAAAAATCTAGTTTTCAAAAAGTATACTTTCCTCATGATTTTCAAATTTCGAAATTTATGCATAGATTTGGAGGAAAAAGACGAATTTTGCCATTTTTCTCGAAAAATGCGATTTCTGGGTTTCAAATGCAAACGGAGCAAATACGAAAGTTGATGGGATCAAAATAACAAACTCAAAAATATTGAAATCCATATTTTCCAAAAATCAAATAAATCAAATAAATCAAATTCCCACACTAACACGGGCCACCCCGGGCCCGATCAAACCAGACTCAACGCGCTCAAAATTCCCCAAAGCTATTCAAAATTCTAATCTAACTAAAAACCAAAGCTAATTGTCCTCTAATCCCGCTTAGAGACTAATCACAGTTAGAATAATAATAAAATATACTAAACCTGGGTCAGGGCCTGACAATTCCAATGAAAAAACAATCTTAATTACTAAAAGGGTCATCGGTTTGGTATTAGTTCCAGATTGCTTTTACATGAGATTTATAGGCTGTGTTAATTTGAATTGGATTGTGCTGATTGGGTGACCACTTTATCATGCATGTTTCCTGCACTCATGGAGTTGCTATTTTAACAGGATTTTCAAGAATATAACAGGATATTCAAGAATAAGCGTGTTGAATCAACTTTTTTTTTTTTTTTTTGTTGGGGTGGGGGGTGGTGGGTGGCATAGGCTCATGTCTGCATTGGAATTTCCACATTGCTTGTACGTGGATTATGTCTCATTGTCATTGTTGTTATTTAGTGGCTCAAGCCTTTGTTGCTTAATTTGAACAAGCTGCCAGAGACATAATTAGGGCTGGGGCCTTAGGGCGCTACAGTTGCATGAATGTTTTTCTACTAAGTAGTTGGGGATTTGAATCAGGTGTAAGTGAATTGTACATGGTTGTTGGTGATTTAATTGTGTTTGAATCTGTATTTTTTCTCAAAAAAAGACTGCACAACGCATGGTACATTTATCATTTCATGTTGCCTTCATTGTCAAAAGCCTACTTGCAGTTATGCACTTCTTTTTTCACCTCACAGAAAGATTATTGTGTAAAGGTGTATCATTTTTTTTTTTTATTATTCTTCATCCTCAGTTATTTATTTTGTGCTTGCAGTTTCTTTAGCTGGTTTAGCGAAACTCAAATGAAAGATCTGTCTGAAGGGTTTCATGATGAGGTAACTTACGTGTGACTTCCTAAAACTGCACGTGTATTTCACCACATCTGTTGATGTTTGTGCTGTACATTACGCCATATAACTTACTGCATCTTCCTCTCAAGTTTGACTTTTATGAGTTTGAATTGCAAATGGTGTTACTGGTCAATTTCTTTGTGGTTTCCTTTTTATAAGGAAATTCAAATTAATGTTGTCACTGTATTTCTCTTTATACTAGTTAGTATTTTCTGTTAATTTTTTATTTATTTCTACCACTGCAGGTAGCTGAGATAATCAAGGAAGATTTGTGGCCTAATCCCCTCAAATATTTTAACAATGTTAGTCTTTTCTTTGTTCTTATAATATACTGGGTGGTTTGATGACTCTCTTCCCTGCATAGGTAACTTAAGTAGATATCTGTGCAGGAGGCAGATGAAGAGGATTTTGATGGAGACGAAGATGAAGATGAGGTGAGACTAATTTTTACCCTCATATGTATGTATGTATGTGTGTGTGTGTGTGATATTGAACAGTAATGTATCAGTGTGATGAGTCCGGTGCTCTCCTTGCAGGAGTTGCAGTTGCTCAACAGGCACATTGGTTTTGTTTAAAAAAAAAAAAAAAAAGGCACGTTGGTTTTGAACCATCATTCCTGATATGGCTTGGTTCCTTGATTGGACAGCCTGTGGTCTGAGTTAGAATGCAGTAGAACTTATGGCACTGGGTTCCTGCAGCATTTACTTTTTGTAATATTGTGTTTACTTGTGTTTTATTCTTCCTTTAAGTTGCCTTAATTAGTCACTTTGGAGTAATTTCTGGTTCATGTTTTATGAATAATTATCCTGTTCGGTGGGCAGCTTTGAATTTCATTTTGAATTACAGACTTCTTTGGCCTTCTTTGTAATAAGCAATGAGATAACCTGCAACCTTGTGGTTGGAACAATGAGCTCAAAAATGGGCGTGAAACCTGTAAATTGAGTGAAAACCATTAGTCTGAAGTCTGAACCTTCCGTAGAAGTAAATGTTGTTACACAGGATTACATTTATCTCAAAATTGAGCCAACATGCCCACTTTCCTTCAAAATAGAAGGATCAGCTGATTATTTTCTTGGAAAACTGGCCAAGAGTTTATCTTATCCCTGCCAGTTTTACCCTGAGCCTAACAGGGCGTAAATGTTATTCATTTCTAACTGAGGACAAAAGTTTGGTGAAGACTTCTTTATGCTATTTTGGCGGTTCCCAATCACCCCAATCCCAATTACGCATTCTCAATCCTGCATTCTGATGGCGTAAACTTGGTTTGTGTTCAGGAGAATGGCGCTGATGGTTCTGAAGAGGATGATGAGCAAGATGAAGATGGGGAGGACGATGAGGAGGATGACAACTAAGATTCTCTCAAGTCTAACTTTTAGATTTCACTCTGGCATGGCTCGTGAGATGAGAATCATGGTTGCAAGGTGGCAGGGAGTGATTATTTATTTAACTTGTTGGGGATGGTAGCTTGCTTGTTGCAACAGACTGCTGCAGCCACATTATGTTCTTTTTTCTTTTTGGCTACTCACTTTCTCATATGTTGAATCATATTAGTACTATAGGCTTTTTTTTTTTTTTTTCCTTCTTGTCGTATCTTGGGTGATTTTAGGGAAGTATTTTGGGTCTCCGAACGGATGTTTGAGGTGTTGTCCTTGATTTTGTGGGGGATTTGAGTGGGCGGAGTAAAGTGCAGTCTTTTTAAGGCCATGTGAGTATTTGGGTTTATATATAAATATTTTTATCATTTTTCTTTTCCTGATATATGTATGCCTGGACTTTGTTGAGCAATCTCTTTCTGTATAGTTTAGGTCTTTTGTTTGGCGCACAAACCAAAACAACCCCCCCACACACACACACACACACACACACATAAATAAATAAATATTCCAAAACACTTTTGGATTAGAATTTCCTTGCCCAAGTGTGTGCACGATGTGTTCCTTATCATACACATTTCAAAAGGTATAAATCGATATAGAAACTTTAAATGAAATTGTGTTATTGATACTATAAATTTAAGGAGTATTGTGAATGACAAAAATTGGGAACTATATAAAATGGTAATTAGTGTGCTCTTATTGATATTTAGACGACAATATGAAATATCAAGGGAACAAATCTGTGACATGGGCTTGAGTCTTTTTAACCAACGATTGTATGAGATGGATTTTGTTCACTTGTGTTTCTCTTCTACACATTCGTTTTTCGTATGATAGAATCTCTTTCCCTAGGGCTTGTCTGCATGGAGATGAAGTCCTAGGAATCCAAGGTAAAATGAAGAGGTGAAGGATCTAAGTGGAGAAGTAGATTCAAGGGTCATGGCGGGGTATCCATTTCCATTGAAAGTGAGCTTTTTATTATTATTATTATTATTATTATTATTATTTAATTTTTATGGCCATTGATGTACCTTTACCTTTATTTCTCCAATGTTAACTACTTTTTAATATAAATTATTATTTTTTTTATAACGTAGGGTTCCTAGTCCTTTGGGCCAGAATAATCCCTACGGGCCCAGGAGAGGAAGCCGGGTAAAATTCCCCCGTAGCTCCAGTGTGGTAGTACAGTTTCAAACCCACAACCTCCGGGTGCAAATTGTGGTCCTAGGCCAACTGAGCTACCCCTCGGGGTTAAATATATATAATATAAGTTACTTAAAAAAACATGCATCATCACTTTTTTTTTTTCTTAGAACATGTATCGTCACCTTTGTTTCATCTATCTTAACCACTTTTAGATATAATTTACTTAAAATACGTTAGGAACTCAATTCCATCAAACAAATAGACCCACTCTCATCATACCATTACAGTGATAAAATGGAGATTGTTTTTATTTTTTATTTTAATAAAGTGGAGAGTTGAAACAAAAATCTCGTGCGCGCACACACATGAAAAATAAAAATAAAAATTCAGATAATGCTATAAATTTAGAGACCTACATTTCATTTAGTATGACTAGTAGACCCAAGACATACCACATTCGAGATTTTGAATTTTAGTCAAATAAGAGAATAAATCATTTTAGCGTTGTGAACTTGGGGGGTTTCAAATATCAGTATTGGTGGACCTACTAAAGAAACCAATATGCATTGTTTTGAATTGAAAATAAAATAATGGCCCCACATTTCGACCTCTATTGCAATATTGATCATGATAAAGCACACCAATACAAATGCTAAAATTAGTCTAAGATGGTCTAATAATTCCAGTAATATTTTGCCAACCTCTCTCTAATGAACAATATTAGGCCCTGCTTGGACAATCTTATGTGTATAAAACAGATCTATGTGATATAGATCTGTTTCAAAAAGAGCAGTTTGAAATAGATGATTTACAATTAGACAATTTGGTTGGGTGAGAAATGGGTTGAAATAGTCATTTTAAGAATCAACACTTGAATTTTTCTTCTGCGAATTCCTTAGGATTTATAATGAATTAGGGGTTAAAATTTGAACACAAAGTCATTCCCAGTCTTCCAAAGAGGATCAATGGTTGTGACCATGACTGTGGGATTCACATAAGCCCAAATTGAACATCTAAGGTTCAGTGTTTTTGAAAATACCTCAAAATATAGGATAGATCAATGGTTCAAATTTGGGCCTCGACTTGTGTTTGGGCTTAGAAGATTTTTCAACGCTCTGGATCGTGATTGCATGTCCCACAGTTTTTTTAAAAAAAGGACAGAGTGGACATGCGAGATATAATTGGAAGTGGCTGCCTTAGACACAAGCATATACAATGATTTTCTTTTCTTTCAATATCTTAAGATTTACAATCGATCAAGGGTTCAAATTTTAACCCTTAGCCATTTTCCATGTTAGATAGAGGATCAACGGTTTGAGTCCTAATTTCGGAGCCCGCAAATGTCTAGAAACGGAGATCTTAGAATCTGCCTTTTTTTGCAAATATCTCAAGCTTCATGAAAGATCAATCGTTGAAAATTGAACATGTAGCCCTTTTATGCCTTCTGAAGATCGTCAACGGTTTGGATCATAATTTTGTGGCCTGGAATTGAAAGAGGAAAAACAGACAGTAGAATAATCACGTGGAAGTCCCAGCTCTTGGCTAGGCATATCAAACGGCTGTCCACTCGTCACCAATATCTTGAGATCTACATTGAATTTGGGGTTCAAATTTAAACTCAAAGTTCTGTTCCTTGTTTCAAAGAGAATCAATGGGTCGGATTGTGATTTTGAGGGGCACCAAAGTACAAAAATAGAGATCTAAGGGTCTATGATGTTTTCCGAATATCTCGAGACTTGAGATGGATCAATGGTTGAATTTTGAATAAATAGCCATTTTAAGCATCCTTGATATCTCAAATGGTTTGTATCATAGTTTTGTGGCTGATAAATTAACAAAAGAAGAAACAGACGGATAGTTAGAAAATGACGTTGAAATCACTGTAGAAAGTCCTCTCTGTCCGCTTCAGACGACATTGTCTGTTTGAAATGGGGTGGAAATCCAGGCTTATCTCTCTACGGTGAACTCTCGGAGCGAATCGAGAAGAAGAAGATGCCGTCTCCTGTCCAAAACCCTCGACTTCTTTTCAGCCAATGCCGCTTTCAGCTCCATTTCCCGCCAAAACCTCACAATCTCCCTCCAAATCCCCGCCATTTCCATCGCTCCAAGTCCAAGCTTTCTCTCTCTCATCAACACCAACTCGTTTCAGAACCCCAGACCTCCCAATCACCATCACCATCACCATCGTCTCCTTCGTCCCAAATCCTCACCATCCGAGAATCACTCCTCTCCCGCCAGAAAAAAGCCGTCGAGATCGCTCGAGACTACCTCAACCGTCTCCACCAGACGGAGCCGCAGATTCGGAGCTTCCTCCACGTCTCGGAGGAGGTGGCGGCGATGCGAGAGGCGGAGGAGATCGACCGGAAGATAGAGCAGAACGAGGAATTGGGGCCTTTGGCCGGAGTGCCGATAGCTGTCAAGGACAACATTTGCACGGGCGACATGCCGTCGACCGGCGGGTCGAGGATCCTCGAGGGGTATCGTCCGGCCGTGGACGCCACCGCAGTGAGGAGGTTGCGGGAGTGCGGAGGGATTGTGATTGGGAAGACGAATTTGGATGAGTTCGGGATGGGAAGCACGACGGAGGCCTCGGGTTTTCAGGTTAGGGTTTATCATCTCTTTATTTTTACCCTTGAATCCAATCCAACTATCCAAGGCTGCTGTTGTGAGATATGATATGATAGTCAGCGGGACTTGGCCAAATTTTATGCTATCATTCCAATCAAATTGCAAATTTCTATCGCCCTGTTTTGGGAGTCATGTATAGTTGTGCCACAACTGCTATCATTTGTAATTATTGTCGAAGACATTTAGACGAATTAAACTTGTTGGTCTTCTTCAAATCTTAATATTTTTTCGTCTTATAGCTAGTTGTAATTAATGTAGAAGAGTTGAATTTGGTGTATTTCCTCACATCTGTTCTTTCATAGGTGACTGCTAACCCTTGGGATGTATCTCGGGTTCCTGGAGGGTCTTCTGGGGGCTCTGCTGCAGCTGTTTCTGCACGGCAATGTGTAGTCTCTTTGGGGAGTGACACCGGTGGCAGCGTTAGGCAGCCAGCATCATTTTGTGGTGTTGTGGGAATGAAACCAACATATGGGCGTGTTTCTCGATTTGGACTCATGGCATATGCGTCATCATTGGATGTCATTGGATGCTTTGGTTCTTCAGTCATGGACACTGCAATTCTTCTCGGTGCAATCTCTGGCCATGACAGACTAGATTCTACAAGTAGTAAGCTTGTAAGACTCTTTCTCTCTGGGAATACATATTCGACTTAAAGTTTTATTTACTAAACTACCACTTTTCAATGATGTCTCCAATTTCTTAAATTGCATTTATCTGAACGTGTCATTTCATCTCATCAATACATTTATGTGTGATGCCTCACTGGTTCTGGATCAGTATCATCAAACAATTTATCACGCAGCTTTAACATTTGCCATCACATTTTGTATCAATATTATGTTTTTCTGATGAAATGTGGGAGTAACCTCGGACAACAGTTTAGGCGGCAAATAGTATAAGAATTTTGGAGACCACTTTGGTTAAGAAGAAACTATGTGACTCTGCAATAATTTTATACAACATAACCTAATAAAATTTGTGAAGTTTGATTGAGAGTCTGATATTGAAAATCATGCTTTGATGATGGTTGTTTTCAATTGCTCTAACATGTCTGAACATTTTAGATTTTTAATCACATTATATGTTTTTGGCTTCAAGCACCTGATAATCTTGTCATACATAAGCAAATGTTAGGGGAAGAAATTGTATAATCTCCTTCTCATTTCTTTACAAAATTGTTGCAAGATATTGTAGGTGCTGTAAACATTTAGCATTTGCAACAATTTTTGTTTTTTTATCCATCATATTTTTTTGACTTGATAATTGCATTTTTGAAATCTTCTTTGTGCTGTGCAGGAGGTTCCTAACTATGCATCTGAGCTTGCTTCTGCCGACCTTTTGGAATCTAAACCTTTGAGTGGTTTGAAGGTTGGGATAATATGTGAAACTGTTGGAGATGGTGTGGATGCAGGAGTAATATCGTCAATCAGAGCTGCTGCTTCCCACTTTGAAGAACTAGGATCCATAGTCACAGAGGTTTTCCTCTTTGTCTAGCCATCACTACTTTTCCCATTTAAAATGTCTATTCTCAACCATGCAAACCTTCTTTCCTGTTCCTCTTCCCTGCTTTGTCATTTGATTTTTCTTTCAACGTATCGGTGTTCTCAAAACTACGTGACGATGAATGTAAAATATTTCGTTGATGAGTTTGCAGGTGTCACTTCCTTTTTTTTCTCTTGGGTTGCCAGCCTACTATATTCTAGCTTCATCTGAATCATCGTCAAATTTATCACGTTATGATGGTATAAGGTGTTTGTTCATTAGTTCCTTAATGTTAGAGTTACTGTCTTTCTTCATTTTGTAATGTTTGCTTAATAGCTGGTGAGTTTGGAACCTTCATTCTCTTTACAACAATGATCTCAATTATCCGGGTCCATATATGTATGTCAGGTACGGAAACCAAGTTGCAGCAGATGAACTAAACTCTCTTTACAAAGATTCTCGAGCTAAAGGTTTTGGTCCTGAGGTGTGGACATTCTTGTGTGTGTTTGCTGTATATGAGATTAATAATTTTCTGTATTGCCAAGCACCCTTGGTGGAGCTTCTATTATTTTCTACTTAATCTGGTTCGAGTCCAAAAGGTTGTTTACCAATGGTTTCACATGGAAAACTAATAATTGTGCTCTTTTTATTCAGGTCAAGATGAGAATATTAATGGGAACATATGCTCTTTCTGCTGGATATTATGATGCATACTATAAGCGTGCCCAGCAGGTACTATAACTGTTGTTTATAATTTTTATTGATAGGTTTGCAGTTTGCTGTAGGGCCCTGTGTGTTTTGACAGTGATTTTTGTATTTTAGAGAATTAGAAGTGACTCTTCTTGTCATTTCTTGCTGAAATTAAAAATGAAACTTACCATTGCAATAGTGCTTTAGGTGAGGACCTTGGTTCAGAAAGGCTTCAAGGAGGCATTGAGTGAAAATGACATCCTCATTTCACCTGCAGCACCATCAGCTGCGTATAAGATAGGTTGGTGTGCTACTTATCCATTAAAATGATTGAGTAGAGGGCATCTTACTTCCCGCATATGTTATGAAGTCGATCTTTTCATAGTTACCTCACAGCCAGCATGTGGTGTTCTTTACAGGTGAAAAGACAAATGATCCATTGGCAATGTATGCAGGAGACATCATGACTGTAAGCATCTAATGAATTTCTGCTCTAAACCTCTGTAACTTGGACAGATAAGTGTGTTGGAAACTTAGGATTGAACATAAACACAATGCGTTAAAACCCTGAGCCTAGAGTACATGCCATGTATATGCAACCATATGGTTATAGTTATCTATTTTTTTATTTCATATATGCATAAATAGAAGCTCTTTAGAACTCAAATATATAGTATGCAATTACTGTTAAAATACTAAAATAAAATATAAATATATGCCTTTTTTTCAGTAACAGAGAGAGTCAATATGGGCCAAGCATTGGTTGGACAAAACATTTCAGAAAGTGGAGTGCCCTTTGTTCTTGTTAATTCGACTGCAGTGATTGTGAACAGCATATGGGAATTTATTGAACTAATATCTGGCTACATGTGTGTGCATGTGAGTGCGTGCATGTCTACTTTGTGGGTGAGTGCTTGAGGTTGGGTTGTGGTGTGTTTAGAGTGTTGGGTGTTTGGATTGATAATAAGGGCCCAATGAGACCCATGGGCTGTTCAATTCTTCATTTATGTGTTAATTGCAGCAAGTGCAGTGATGGGGAATACCTACTTTGTGTTCACAAGAAGTCATGACCTTAGTGCCGGAACCTCCTGTCAGCCTTTTCGATCCCGCTCCGAAAACGTGGATCGGCGTTTTTGGAGTAGATCCGTCCTTGGAGCGCAACTCGACCGTTTTCGGAGCGTGGTTCGACTGAATCTTTTGTTTTTTGTACATTTTCTTTTTTTGTAAGCTTGACATTTATCTTTTGAATGAAGAAACTTCTTCTAACTTATTAATTATTGCCTATTTTATGTGATGAAATAGCACAATTAAATTTTTTCTCCATTTTTTATACTTGAATATATGGATGAGATATATTTGTTCCAATTAGTTAATTGTTTATAAATCCACAAGCAATATGTTGTATAGGCGCTCCGGACATATAATTATGTTAAAATTTAGCATTTCGGCGCTCCTGTTCCCGCTCCGCGCTCCGGGCACTTAGGTTATGACAATATGATTTATGATATGGCGTATGATGCCTTTAGTTTGTGGGTCATTGTCAACCTTCCATCATCTGTTATTTTAGATTTGTGAGCAATCCCATCTTTATATAGTTTCCAGTTAAATGATGGCAATCATAATTCATAACACAGGTCAATGTTAACTTGGCTGGGCTTCCCGCTTTAGTTCTTCCATGTGGATTTGTTGAAGGCGGATCTGCTGGTCTTCCTGTCGGGCTTCAAATGATTGGCGGAGCCTTCGATGAGGTATTAAGCTGTCTTTCTCAGTTATATGTGTAAAATTACTTTGGTTTAATGGATTTGTAATGTTCAGCAACTTGAAGTTTGAATTTGACTCAAAATTCGGTCCGCAAATCCTTAATATTATTTTCTTTTTACAAGGCTAACATTTCCACTACCTGACAACTTGTACAGGTCAACTAAAAAAATGCCTCAAAAACAATTAATATTATCTCTGTTTTTTTTTTAATTTTCTTGGGGTTGTGGGGGTGGGCATTTGATTTTGGAGAGAGCAAAATGAAGTAAAGAGATGAGAAAAGAACCCTTAGCCCTGTTGGAAGGTGCACGTGTCATAACCGCGAGTTCATTTCAGATTATCTTATGGAATTCTGCTGATGACCACATTTGTTTTTGATACACAAAGAACTACATGCCTTCTTTATGCGAATAACCGCCTCTACTAATTTGAAAGCCCCAGCCAACCTCCTTGATCGGCAGTCATCTGCCATTTTTTTTTTTCATCCGGTTGATGATATCCAGCATATTATTTTCTGTAGATTGAAAAATGCCCTCGCATCAACCTGCTCTGGTTTAAACCTGGAGTGTTAATATTGGTTTTATTGCATCTTCTAATTGTCTCCTTTTTATTGTTCAAACTAGGTGAAATCCAACGGAACTTTTATCCTAATATGAAAATACACCAGATTGCATCAACTGGCCCAAAGCTAGCCTTTGACTGCTGGTTGAGGTGGTTGATCAAGATTCTAAGATTAATAGTGGTGGTTATTTATGAAGACACAACATCTGTAAAAAATCAGCAGCACTTATCAGTGGAACTCCCTAAAAAATGCACTCCACACCATCCAACCTCACCAAATTTACAATCCTTTAATCTTTTATTATTTCTCTGATTTGCACCTTAAAATGGCCAACCACAAGCAGCTGAATAGCTGATGTCATGTCCATGCCATCCTAGTAGTGGGTGCAAAAAAAAAAAAAAAAAAAAATATGATGAGTGGGATGGGCTAATCAGAGCCAGTATCATTTTCATTATCAACTTATACATTTCACTGCTATCACTTTTGTATATCAAAATTGTTTCATTTGGGCTTGAGCAATGTGTTTCCTCACACGCACACACAACACAACACAACATGCCTGTGCACTAAGTTCCTTCTGTGCATACATAATCTACAAAACTTGCTGCTCTTCTTTTATGTGCAGTACTAAAAAGAAAGGGTGTGTAAATAGATGTTTACACTTTGCTGAGGCTTCTGTGTATGGCAGGCTAAATTGCTGAAGGTGGGCCACATCTTTGAGCAGACTCTTCACGGTTGCAGATTTGTTCCATCATTGTGACAAGATGAACAGATGGCTGATTGTGCTCATGACTCACGAGGGCCTCATGATCAGTATACAGGATGGTTGGATTTGATTTTATTGTGAACCAGAGGACGCTGAGTTCATTGCAAGGGGAAAATTTCCTGATATGAGTGCAGAGATCAAGAGACGGCAGCATTATGAGGACATGTTCCATTGGTCAGTTTGATCTGATCCTGAGCAACCTGTAGCCCAAACCCAAAACAATTGTTTAATTTAATTTTGTTCAGATTTATTAATATGAGATTTGCTTCAAGGGACTGCTTTCACTTTCTAGTGGCACTGTGATTGATCTCGGACGATGGTTATCGGATGAGGTCATATCTTGCCATGATTCCGTTTTACTCTGCAGTTAATTTCTCAGTGGCTTACCTTCTGTGTGAGCTCAATAAGTTGATCCATGGAGAATTCCAACATGGCTGAAAGCTGAGCTGATATGAGTGGATTCGGTTGGCACTTAAGCTGCTGACTCATGTTGGACCTGAATCAAGTGACTGGTTGATTATCTGGGAAATATGGGTTGGTTCAACCAAGTGTTGTAGTCTAAAATAATTTGTTCGGTCGGGTCACTTCGTGCACTTACCAATCCTGAAAATTTCACTGAATGTGGCCGCTCTTTGGATAGAAATGAGAATCAAGGAATCTATCTATTCTACTAAGAGAATGTGTACTGCCTTAGTATATCGACACATGTGCGCCTACATGCAAAGACACGTCAACCACGCCACTCCCCACTCTCCGAAACTGATCCTAACTGATGGAGCAAAAACAGCGATTATACCCATCCTATTACAATACTTTCTCTTACTTCTCTACCATTTCGTCTTAAGAACAGGAGCTCTGAAACTTTAATGGCGGATTCTTGCTTGCAAATGCAATTGAGTTCAAACCAAAACCTCTCTCTCATGATATAGATTTCAATCAATAGGAACAAAAAGCTTCCATCGGATTCTCTGACATACTTAAGCTTCTCTGTATGTTTTCTGTGTTTTAGTGAATCATTTGTGTTGTTATCTTCTCTACAATACTTTCTCTTACTTCTCTACCATTTCGTCTGAAGAACAGAAGCTCTGAAACTTTAATGGCGGATTCTTGCTTGCAAATGCAGTTGAGTTCAAACCAAAACCTCTCTCTCATGATATAGATTTCAATCAATAGGAACAAAAAGCTTCCATTGGATTCTCTGACATACTTAAGCTTCTCTGTATGTTTTCTGTGTTTTAGTGAATCATTTGTGTTGTTATCTTCTCTACAATACTTTCTCTTACTTCTCTACCATTTCGTCTGAAGAACAGAAGCTCTGAAACTTTAATGGCGGATTCTTGCTTGCAAATGCAGTTGAGTTCAAACCAAAACCTCTCTCTCATGATATAGATTTCAATCAATAAGAACAAAAAGCTTCCATCGGATTCTCTGACATAGGTAAGCTTCTCTATACATGATAGTTGATTGTTTAACTGTTGTTTGGGTTTTCTGTATATGATAGTTAATTGTTTACTCCTAGAATAGATTTGTGTTGTTATCTTCTTTCCGTGGTCCTTACCTATCCAAACGTATTGGGTGTATCTGTAACTTTCATATTGATCTTTGTTTGACTGCTTGAAAGAGAGAGATGAATGCAGAGTTTGAACTTTCATATTCATCTTTGTTTCACTGTTTGAAAGAGAGAGATGAATACGGAGTTTGATTTTGAGTGGGGCGGAGTGAGGGGGAGAGCAGCAGTGGAGAGAAAGAGAGAATAAATGATGCAGGGAGGCAGGAGAATGGAGAGGGTGCATTGGCAGGGAAAGAAGGAGGGAAGAGGGGGGGAAGAGATAAGATGAAGGTGTGCAGGGGTGTAGTGCAGGAGGGGCAGAGAGAGATAGAATGGCAGAGAGAGAGGAGGGAGTCGGGCAATGAGAAAGAGAGTGGGGCGGAGTGGGGAGAGGGAGAGAGTGAGAAAGAGGCAGAGAGAGAGTGGCAGGGAGAGGGAGAGAGAGACAGTGGGCAAAGAGAGGGAATGGAGGGAGTGAGGAGGAGACCAGCAGTGGAGAGAGAGAATAAACATTGCAGGAAAGATATGGGTTTGTGCAGGTGTGTAGGGGTGGAGTGCTGGTGTCTGTTTGTGGCAGGAAAAGGGTTGCGTGCAGTGAAGATAATAAGGAGCGAGAGAAAGAAGAGAATTTCGCAAGGGTATTGGTGCAGGGAAAGGGGAAGAATAGAGGGAGAGAATAAATAAAGAAAGAGAGAGATGGCTTAGGGGGTGTGGGTTTGTTGGTTTGAGGGTTGAATGCAGCAGTGAAAGAGGAGGAAGATAAAAGAGGAGAGAGATAAAAGAAAAGGAAGAAAGCAAGAAGAAGAGAAAAAAGCCAAGCCAGTGATCGCTCGGTGTGCGCTATGGTGAGAAGGTGGGTGCGCAAGGAGGGAAAGAGGAGAGGGAGAGTGAGAAAGAGGAAGAGAGAGAGAGTTGCAGGGAGAGGGAGAGAGATAGTGGGCAGAGAGAGGGAGTGGGGGGAGTGAAGGGGAGACCAGCAGTGGAGAGAGAGAGAGAGAGAGAGAGAGAGAGAGAGAGATCAATGTTGCAGGAAAGAGATGGGTTTGTGCAGGTGTGTAGGGGGGTTCGTAGTGGGGGAGTTAGCATGCCTGTTGGTTCGTATGGCTTGGGTGGGAGGGTGTAGAATGACGGCTTAGGTGTGGGTCTGCTTAGAGAATTCTCTTTGTTATCTCCCATGCCTGGCTTCCCAAACCTCACCTCACAATTTTGAAATTGCGTACTTTTGATATGACCCATTGTCTTTTCTTGTCTGGATAATGGAGGCTTTACCTCACCTCACCTCACCTCACTTCATTGCACATCCAAACACGCCCTTATCTCTGCTGTGTTAGTTGTATTAATGGGGAGCAAGAAGAACATGGAGAGAGAGAGGTATAGGTGCTGTGTGACGAGGGGGTTATAAAGAAGAGTGTGTGTTTGGGTGTGTAGTGAATGAGAATAAGGCTCCATGGTCTTAAATCACAAGAGAAGTCAGGTTTTTCTACTGGTTTTTATTTTATTTATTTAGTTATTTATTTTGGGTGTGAGAGAACTTTCTGAGAAGAGAAATAAGAGACACCCAAAGTGCCTAGCCTCAAATAGCTGTTTAGAGATTAATTCCAAGGCAGTGGGGTTGTAGCATAGGTTGCGGATCACTCACCCATCTAGGGCAGTTTGGTTAGAGGCATTATGATAAAAAAGTGGGATTGTTGGGAATTTTTGACATTTGTATACCTTCTGTCCATTATAAGGAATCCAAATTCTCCATTGATGCAAGGATTCAGACCACATCAAAAGCCACCTTTAACCTTATGAATTTTCAGAATTCCGGCATTTCAAATGCACAGAGGGGTTGGGCAATTGGAATTCTACTTTCAGGTTAAAAAAAAAAAAGAACCACCTTTTTGAGGAGTTTTGTAATCATGAAATTACCTGATAAATATGTGTAAGCTTTAAAAAAAAAAAAAAAAATTCCTGAGATTGTTTTTCTGTTTTGCTGTTTGGAATGGCAACAGGTTGTTTGTGTTGTTTGGTAAATGTCAGGTAAACTTGAGCCCACCCTGTCTGTTATCCAACCCGATCTTCGGATGGGGATGGCAGTGGGTGGGGTGGGGTTTATTTCGGGTGAGCCTAAACTTGACTCAGACCAGACTAACAGATGCCTAACAGATGCCCCCATATTCTTGACTTGACTAGAGGGTAAGGTTGAAACTTCAATGTTGCAATGCGTGCATCCAACTATGCTTTGAGACCATCCACCATTTAACATATACTCAGGTAATCGTATCCCTACTTGTCACCACCTGCACGTACAAACCGATTGCAAAAGCATTATTGGGCTGGGTTTAAATCCAGAACATGGGTTTAAAAAAAATGAAATAATTGACCAATATTAATATAGTTGGATATTAAATCTGACCTATAAATGCCGCTCCGATATTATCCGGCCCCTGGGAGAACTGAATATATAGATTGTTACAATTTTTAAAACCACTATTTGATTCCTCCTCTCAACATATTCCTATCACCATTCTTTAAATCGGGCCGGGCTGGGCTCTATGCTCTCTATAACTGAGTCCAAGCCTGGCCTATCTATTAAGCGGGCCGAAATAAAATGTACGAACCTGAGTAATAAAACAAAAGGCCCAAGGTCGGGACAAACCACTATATCAATAAAAACCCAAACCCCATTTTGGGTTTGTGTTTTTGCCAAACCAGAAAAGCCATTAAATTATGTCTGGGTTTTTAAATTATACTAATTTAAATAAATCACCCAAGACCCAGCCCGACCCACTCTCCACTCCCCTTTTATATATATAAAAAAAAAAATTAGGAAAGCTAGACGTATTTATGCTTGGATTTCATTTTTTTTTGTCTAGCACCACTATTTGAATCCTCCTCTCTACATATTCCTATCACCATTCTTTAAATCGGGCAGGGCCAGGCTCTGTGCTCTCTATAATTGAATCCAAGCCTGGCCTATCTATTAAGCAGGCCGAAATAAAATGTACGAACTTGAGTAATAAAACAAAAGGCCCAAGGTCGGGACAAGCCACTATATCAATAAAAACCCAAACCTCATTTTGGGTTTGGGTTTTCGCCAAACCAGAAAAGCCATTAAATTATGTCTGGGTTTTTAAATTATACTATTTAAATAAATTACCCAATACCCAGCCCGGCCCAGTCTCCACTCCCCTTTTATATATAAAAAAAATTTAGGAAAGCTAGGCGTATTTATGCTTGGATTTCGTTTTTTTTTTTTTTTTTTTTTTTTTTTTTTTTTTTTTTTTTGGCACCACTGTTTGATTCCTCCTCTCTACATATTCCTATCACCATTCTTTAAATCGGGCCGGGCTGGGCTTTGTGCTCTCTATAATTGAGTCCAAGCCTGGCCTATCTATTAAGCGGGCCGAAATAAAATGTACGAACCTGAGTAATAAAACAAAAGGCCCAAGGTTGGGACAAACCACTATATCAATAAAAACCCAAACCCCATTTTGGGTTTGTGTTTTTGCCAAACCAGAAAAGCCATTAAATTATGTTTGGGTTTTTAAATTATACTAATTTAAATAAATTACCCAAGACCCAGCACGACCCACTCTCCACTCCCCTAAAACTCATAAAAATATCTGGAAAAATTCATAAAAATATGGGCTTCGATTGGACAGATTTGATCTACCTAATTTAAAAATACTCATAACAACTCACAGGCCGGGCTAGACTGTCCAATATTTAAAAAAAACCATAAATATTATTTAATAAAAACTCATAAAAATTATTTAATAAAAACTCATAAAAATTATTTGATAAAAAATTATAAAAATTATTTAATAAAAAATCATAAAAATGCATAAAAACTGATAAAAATATGGGATTGGATTGGACAAATCTAATCTACCTAATTTATAAAAACTCATAAGAACTCAAAGGCCGGGCCAGATTGTCCAATATTTAATGAAAAAACATATACATTATTTAATAAAAACTCATAAAAATCATTTAATAAAAACTCATAAAAATAATTTAATAAAAATAATACATGTTAGTCTGTGTATTTAAGAATATCGGGAAAAACTCTAAAAAACATCTGGAAAAAATCATAAAAATAACTGGAAAAAAATATAAAAATATGCACTTGGATTGGACGGATCTGATCTACCTAATTTACACAAAAACTCATAATAACTCAAACGCTGTGCCACACTGTCCAATAATTAATAAAAACACATAAATTATTTAATGAAAACTCATAAAAATTATTTAATAAAAATTCATAAAAACTCATAAAAATAATACATTTTAGTCTGTGTATTTAAGAATATCTGGAAAAACTTATAAAAATATCTGAAAAAAATGATAAAAATAACTGGAAAAACTTATAAAAATATGGGCTTGGATTGGACGGATCTGATCTACCTAATTTACAAAAACTCATAAAAACTCAAACGCCTGGCCAGACTGTGTTTCTAAGGGACATTTCTAATATGGGCTTGGAGTGGAAATATCTGATCTACCTAGTCCAACCCTAGCCTAATTAGTGACAGCCCTTTTCTTTTAATCCATAGAAGAACTCAAATACTAAGAAGGTGACCTTAATTTAACTTGCTCATCTTAATTTGATGAACTTAAAAAAGTTATGCACTTAACAACTAAAATTTATTAATTGTTAATGTATTATTTGAATATATTTAACTATGAGTCACAACTTATCAACGTTATCATGGGTAAATGTGTCAAATGCCATTAATCAAGTTATGTAAGCTTGAATATATAACTAATTTATCAACTAATTAATAATTTCAAATTATTAATAAACATGATAGAGTGGGTTAGTAATTGATCTTTCCATTGCTGAAAAAATAGAATAGAGAGAGTTGTAGACATATGATTTTCCGGCTAACATGAAAATGGATCCGGAGCTAAAACTGAAATTTTGTTAAACTTACTGAAAAAATGGTCTATGACAAAGATGTGAAATTTGATATGAACATTTTGTGGTGTGTTCATCTATTCTAAAAGCATGTCAAGATTAGGAATTTATTTTATAAACGATCATGGAGTAATAAATACTTGCAGAATCCCGATTGATGTCTTACACCTTAAATATCAATTATATTGTAACTTAGTTAGAAAGTAAGTTCTTAAGAGAAATAAGCTTCTCTATTAATATTAAATATTTTACTTCTACATTGAAATACTATTAAATGAGTATATTATTTATAACATTAAATACTTTAATATTATATTAGATATTAAAATAATTTAATTTTAATATTATATTAGTAAACTGTCCTGGAATTCATAGAAAACTATTTAATCACCTTATATTTAGTGATGTCAAAATGCTCTCCAAGTCAGAAGAGATGGTGAAGCTTCATAGATCAAACAAATCACGTAACTTTCACATGTAACACATCTCCGGTTCTCTTTTATCCATTTTTGTTATGATAGATTTGATCCAATTAATAAGAGAGTCCAATGGGTCGGGCAAATTAAGGCCCATACCCATTATGAACCGGATTGAGCACATCTCTACAGGTCAAGCACCGACACAAATCAGAATCCTTTGAGTGGCACTTTGCGTGGTGATCGAGACTACCGCGTCACCGCTGGGCACAGTTTGCATTAAGGCTTATACACAATCGTTCTTAAATTTCCAAGCTTCTTATTTAATTTTAGAAATGAGTTGGCCACAGATTTGTCCCTTAACTTGACCATGAGTATACATCTTCATTGCTCTTGCAGACCACTGAAGTCCGGTCCCTCGGCATAAACTACAAGTGTCTACAAACTCTAAACTTCCATCGAACGAAGAAAAGGGCACGATCGTTATTTTAAAAATCTTGGGGTATTTTTGACAACTTGCTTCGTCTATACTTTCTTACTGAAATTTCTTTAAATCTTCATTCCATGCTTACGTTTAAGAAATGGACAAATTTATTTTCTGAAATCCAACTTTGAACAAATCAATTACTGCCGGTGGAAAAAGAATATCATGTTAGTATTTTTTTTTTGGCGTGAATTCTATCATGTCAGTATCTCACTCTCAAAATTTCATCTTTGTTTCATTGATCCCGAATCCGTTTCATAAACTGCTAATTTATAATATAAAATACTTGGATTTAGTGCCTTTACAAATAATTTGGTAGTTGGTGTAAACGTTAGCCTGCGATTAATTACAGACTTAACCATGATATTAGGCACACTGATTTATGTTCTGAAATTCTTGGATTTATTATCGTTAAAAATTCATACAAATTAATGAATTGGGTACTGGGTGTAACTACAAGCCTGTGATTATTTATAGACCCAACCATTAGGCCCACTAAAAAAGATATAAAGCTTACGTTTAGATTTTTATATATTTCTTACGGTGCATTAATTAAAAATCCATTCCAAGCTTAAGTTTATGAAGTATAAAATTTAATTTTATGGACTTTAAAAAATTAGCTCATGATCTTATCTCCAATTCGAAGTTTAGGTTGCTAAATGTTAACTGTTGACAAACCAAAAATGACATAGGATTTAGTGCCTTTCTAGATAAAACAACTCAAGGGATTGGGTAGTGGGTCTAGCTACAAGCCTATGATTAATTAGATACCCAGGCATGAAATTAGGCCCACTAATTTATATTTAGAGATTCTTACGTTTAGTGCCATTTCAAATAAAACAACTTAAGGAATTCGGTACTGGGTCTAAATGCAGGCCTTTGATTAATTAGAGACCTGGGCATGATATTAGGACAGCTCATTTAATTATGGGTTTTAGTAAGAATTTATGATGAATACATTGTAGTAATAGTATTAAAGTTATAAATGCTAAAATATCATAAAATGTTCAAAATCAATGATCTTTAATTTCTATATATGAACTGAATAAAACAATTTAATGAATTAGGTACATGGTCTAACTGCAAGCCTGTGTTGAACTAGGGACTCAAACATTATATTAGGCCCTAAAATAATATATATTTTGAAATTCTTTATTTAATATATTTTTCCGTCGAATAAAATTTTTTATTGAGCTGTAACAAAAAATAAACATCACTCGAGAAAAATATTCATAAATAACAAAAATAACTATAAATATGTACCGAAGGCAACAGTAGACAAATTACAACTGCATTACGGGTATAGGTAGTTAATAACGCATGATTTAATTCTAAATTATATAAGGGATGTCATAGGACCTTCTGATTGTAGTATGCAACAAGCCAACAATTCTCGGGATGGATACCAATTCATTCATACAATAATCAGTAAATGTATACATCTTCAACATCTACATAACTCAATATCATATCTAATATTTATCTACAATAATAATAAACAATTTCCACCACTCAATTCTAGGCGCAAACATCTACACTATGAGTCACATCAGTCACTCGATGCAAAGCGAACAATATCATCCGGGGAATATGAAAAGATTCATGCAAATGGACATAAGACGTATAAGATCCACAATCTTGCGTTCAAAGCGACGACATCATTCTCATTCCAATGAGACATTGGGCAACATAATGGCTTCAGCATCTAATTCCAATGTGACTTAGGGCAACAGAATGGCTTCGACATCAAGTATTGAATATAACTTATAACTACTCACTGTTATTACCCGACAATACTAAGATTTCTAAGGCTGATAAAAAAATATTATTTAGAGGAAATAATATTGTATTCTGCTCGAGGAGAAAAAATATCTCCACGCGTTGGAGCTTCGATTCCAAAGTTGCAATATGCTCTCACTGTAGAGCTATTATGTGGCTTGATGAAAGAACCAGAGACAGTTCAATTTCAAGACCAAAGTTTAGTTTGTGCTATCATGGAGGAAAGGTGATGCTGCCACTACTACTAAACACGCCTGAATTTCTACAGTCTCAATTCCTTCAGTCTAGATTCATGGAGAAAATAAGAGCATACAATTCAATGTTGTCATTCACGTCAATGGGTGGAAAAATTGATCGCACTGTGCTCGATGGAAGAGGACCATATCTTTTCCGGTTAAGTGGATCAAATTATCACATGATCGATTTATTACTACCTGCACCTGGAGACATGCCTAAGGTTGCGCAGCTGTATATATATGACACGGAACATGAAACATCCAATAGATTAAGGGTTATTCAAGGAAGGGGGGATGCAAATGATTTAAATGAGATTGACTTGACTGTATTAGAAGGCTTGCAAACAATGCTAAATGATACTAATCCTTACGTAAGATCGTTCCGTAATGTAAGAGATAGGTTGTACGAAAATGGTAATCAAAATATGGATGTCAGGATTTTGCATTCACGGGAAGGAAGACAGTATGCAGGACCAACCACAAATGAGGTTGCAACCATCATTGTTGGAGATGAAACTGAAATTACAGGTATTGGAAAGGCATACAAACTCAATTATTAGCATACTTTAACTGTAAAATCTACTTTTAATTTTTGAAATTGTATTACTGTGTCCGAATGATTTTATAACATTATATTAATTACGTAAATCACCCCACTCTGAACAGATATTCATGCCATTGAGTTTCAAAAACGAGGATTACCGCATTCCCACATCATCATCACTCTGGTGGTGAGGACAAACCACAGCTACCGAAAGAGATTGATGACATTATTTCGGCGGAAATACCAAGTGAGGTTGAAGATTCATTGGCATTCGCTACTGTGACGAGATGCATGTTGCACAAGCCATGTGGTTATCAAAATATGAATGCTTCATGTATGGCAAACGGAAAGTGCTCAAAAGGTTATCCAAAACTATTTGTCAGTGCAACGACAATAGCGGAGAATGGATTCATGGTCTACAGAAGTCGAAATAATAACATGACGTACAGAATCAACGGATTTGATGTAGATAACCGATGGGTTATTCCATATAATCGTGATCTCATTGTAAGATATGATTCGCACATAAATATTGAGTGGTGTGCCCACATCAAGATGATCACGTACTTATACAAGTACATTCCTAAGGGTCCAGATCGTGCAATGATTGTTATCGAGGACAATATCGTACAGCCTGATAACAGTGGAGAACGTATGTACAGATGTGTGAATGAGATCAAGCAATTTCAAGACGGTCGATACATATCATCGATTGAAGCATGCTGGAGAATATTCGAGTATTACTTGCAGAAACAATATCCCTCAGTGCAAAGGTTAGAATATGATCTACCAGGAGAACAGTTTGTTGTGTTTAGAGACACAGATGATGTTGAGTCCGTGATTAATCGGGATGGCATTCATGACACAATGTTTACGAAATGGTTCGAAGCTAATATAAACCGCTCGGATGCTAATGAATTCACATACATTGAGTTCCCAACAAAGTGGGGGGTCTGGAACGCAAAGCAAAAACAGTGGACAAGGTGAAAACAACGTATGTGTATTGGTAAACTTGCTTATGCACATCCTAACTCAGGAGAACGCCATTATATGGGTATGCTACTTAACAAGGTACGGGGGGCAAAATGCTATGAGGATATTAGAACCGTTGGCGGAGTGGTGCACCCAACATACAAATCAGCATGCTTTGCACTTGGCCTTCTTGAACATGATGGTGAATGGCATGAAGCACTAACCGAAGCTTCAATGTGGGCAACAGGTTCCCAACTCAGAAGCATGTTTTGTTCAATGCTGATGTTCTCTGCAATTATAGATCCCACGGAGTTGTGGGAAAAACACTGGGTGGACCTAACAGATGATTTACAAAGTCGAACGAGGAGACAGTTTGGAGACAGAGATAGATACCTTGATGAAAGTGAACTGAGAAATTTAAGGCTCCTGGATATCGAGCATATACTGAATATGAATGGCAGATTATTGACAAAATTTCCCCCCATGCCGCTGCCATTTAATAGGTTGGGCCAGATTTCGACAAACAGGCTAATGATGGAAGAACTCGAATATGATAGTACAGCTGAAAGCCATCTATTCAAGTCGTTACATGTCGGCTTAAATGGTAATCAGAAGAGAGTCTTCGACACGATAATGGATGCGTACACGAGACGGACGGGGGGGTCTCTTCTTTGTTTATCGCAGTGGAGGAACGAGCAAAGGTCATGTCGCTAAAAAAAATCGTTCTCTCAGTGGCATCATCGGGAATTGCTGCTTTGCTCCTGCCAAATGGAAAAACTGCGCACTCCTGTTTCAAAATACCGCTAAACCTGCACCAATCGTCATGTTGTTACATCACTCATCGGACCGATTTGGCAGTGCTGATTAACGAAACAGATTTAATCATATGGGATGAAGCTCCAATGCTGAGTCGCTACGCCTTTGACACTGTTGATCGAACATTCAGAGACATTCTGTAAAATATGAGTAATTGTTCGTCGGATAAGGTGTTTGGAGGAAAATTATTTGTACTTGGGGGAGATTTCAAACAGATACTGCCGGTTAGTACAAAGGGGGGACGTGAACAAATCGTTGGAGCTTCGTTACCGAGGTCGAGTATTTGGAAATATTGCCAGGTTTTGCATTTGAATATAAATATGCTTGTTAGGGAAAACAATGTTTCTGAAACTTTACGATCTCGGTTACATTATTTCACGGAGTGGATTAAGATGGTTGGCGATGGAAAGGTATCTGGGACATCTTTTGGAAATGATTATGATCCAAACTAGATCAAAATCCCAGATGAGTTTCTCATAAGAAATTGTGAAAGGGGAGTACAGCAGTTGATTGGATTAACTTATCCGGAACTAACTGATAGGTACGGTGATTTGTCTTACTTAAGTGAGCGTGGAATACTTGCTCTGAAAAACATCGATGTCGACCAGCTGAACTCGATGATGTTATCGATGATACCAAGAGAAAGGCGGGTATTTTATAGTGCAGACAAACTATGTTCTACGTCAGGTGAATCTATGGATCATGTTTTGCACTCTCCAGAGTTTCTGAATTCTCTGGACTTGCTAAGATTACCAAGTCATGCTCTGGAGTTAAAAGATGGAGCTCCGATAATGTTATTGCGAAGCTTAAATCAGTCTTTGGGATTGTGCAACGGTACCCGATTAGTTGTTCACAAGATGGGGGATAGAGTCATACAAGCTAAAGTCATGATAGGTTCCCGCGTTGGAGAAATTGTATTGATAAGTCGTACTGACCTAACATCGGCGTCTGGTGATTCGACATTCGAACTGAGAAGAAGACAATTTCCTATCAAGCTGGCTTTTGCAATGACTATAAATAAGAGTCAGGGACAGACTTTGAAGAATGTGGGTGTCTACCTCCCGAATCCCGTGTTTTCACATGGCCAGCTATATGTAGCTTTGTCACGTGTTACATCTCCGTTGGGATTGAAGATGCTGCTGATCAATAAACAAGGGATGCCAAATAATATCACCAAAAATATTGTATATAGGGAAGTCTTCAACGATATCCCCCATTGAAACATGTTTATTATATTTAATATCTGGTGAATATAATGTATAGATACAAAGGTACAAAGATCGGTTGAATTGTTCTTACATTGTCAATAATTATATTTTATCGTGCGGTTGCTTAGTTGTCATTATTTTCATTTTACAGGGATTTTATAGTTTGTGTCAAGTTTATAACTTGCTTACTATTTTGTTGCTAATTTGAATGAACTGTTGTTGCTTTCATTCAAATGACAATTAATATAATAATTTTACAAAACTTAACCAGATAAGATGAGTGCACCTCTCAAATATTGTCGTGGCAATGACTCTCTACGTGTTAGCGAGTAGACAGTTGAGTTTGAACATAAACAGTTTGAGCATGACACCCCAATAACAAAGCATGACACACGCAAAATACAACTAGCTCAGTGGTTGAAAGATTGTGGAAACTTCATCCCGGAAAGATATATAATGATAAAGATTGCCGAGACATTGCCACCGGCTTGGGATGATGCAAAGAGGAGGATATTTGATGGCATACGGTGGAGTTTGTCGACCTATTGCAATCATTTGAAAAGTATATTTAGCCCTCATGGATAAAGTTCAGGAAAGAGATGATGGTTGAAGGAACATGTGTTAGGGATCATTTGCCGAAGAAGGAACAGTTGTACTACGATCTCAAAAGAAGAGGACTTGAACCGAATATTGTAGATTTGGTACATTCCATAGTAAGCACTCTACCTCCTCCTTGGCCAATACAAGACATCCATGCTAAGTTGAAGACTAATTTCGTAGACATGAGGGAATTAGGGGAGATGTTGGAAGAAATCGAGATAGACCTTGCAGCGGTGAAGATTTTAGAAGATGGACTGAACAAACAATAGCACTGTATGAAAGGAAATCTCCATATTCCAGGTAAAAGCGTCCTTTTACGATGACTGCTGAGATATTTTCAGTTGAATATTTTTCCGGTAACGTAATATGTAATTAATTATAAAATTATTAAACGGGTTTTCATTTGCCTACATGTCCGAATCTGGGTACTACTTCAAAGATATGGTCCAATTACGTGGCATGAAAATTTTGTTTGGTATTGTTTGTGTTATCATTTGTAAATATTTTAGATTGCTAGAGGTTAATGTAAACAATTCGAAATTTAAATTCAGTGCCTTCTCATTTGTAAAATTCATTCGAATGTTCATACTGTGAACCCCGTGTTATTAAATTTACATTTACTCTCATTTACTATGCTGTTCTATTTTTAATGTGTCTATCATTTAAATTTTTTAAACCTGCCCGAGGTTCAGCAAGGTCCATTTATACCTCACGTAAATAATAAAGCATCTTGAAAAACTCATAAAAATCAAATCTACAATAAAGAAATGACTAAACAGTTTACTAAATAAATTATTTAATAAAAATAATACATGTTAGTTTGTGCCAAAAATGATTATGTGGTCCGTGCATAGCACGGGGTGTTGCTAGTAATATGATGGTCGTTTGTAGATTGTTTAATTAGAAAACACCAAAATGCTAATGGGCCCCGTTTGGATTCTCTCAACGTGGTTGCCCTGCACGGGTATACTCGCAAATGTATTCACCAGCGACTCTCTACCTGGACTTGAAGGTGGAGTTTTAAGTAGAGCCTTCGTCGGTGGGTTGTTAGGAGTATAGATTAATTATATCGTGGGCCAGTAGCCTTTACGGGCTGATCATTACTGAAAATTCTGTAACTGCTATTTGTCATGAAAGCTTGCATTTCGATTTGTCAAGAGTTTTTAAAGACTTGGATCGCACCTTTAATCAATGTCCTTCCTTCAATCTTAGTAGCTAACTCACACTCTATTAAATATCATCCACTCTGTGTGAAAATGATTATGAAAACTAATGGTAGCTAAGTTGGCCAAAGACTCTACAGCCAAAGAAGCGGACTTGTGTTTGACATTTATTTGTTGGTCACCTTCACCGCCAACTAACCAGACTCTCTCCTATCCAAATATATAGGGGTATATTCAAATTTTCTGTTAATCAGAGCTCTTATAATGCTAACCCATCTCACAAAAAAGGTGATTAGTACAGTCTATTCAGTTTTTTCACTTGATTAAACCATTAATCAACTGAGGATTGAGGATCCGGCCTCTTTCCCATCTCGCCACGCATGTACAGTGTCTATGGGTTCCTCCACTCGAAGTAGTACGTTGTTCTGTGCGGCGCGAATTGTATTTGTCCCGTGACCACTTTTTAAGTCGCCCCGGTTTCTCGCTGCTCTAGTCTCTGCGCACTCTTTGCAGAACAAAGAGTCCCCACGACAGATTCTTCTCCCATCTATAAAAAAAAAAAAAGGGAAAAAAAACAGGAAACCCTAGATTTCAAAGCAAACAGCTTCTTGTTGTTGTTCTCTATTTCCAGGTAACTGATTCTTCCGACCTCAAAATCCCAATTCCAAAACAAAATGTCAGCGAAATGGCGATCTTTGCAGCACCGCCACCGCTACACTTACAGCGCCGTCATCTTCCCTCCTTCCTACCTCCAAACCCTAAACGCACTTCCTCTCCACTTCACATCCCTCCCTTTCTTCTCCGATCTCAAGGACCTCATCTCTCTCAACTCCGTCTACTCCCAAATCACCGCCGTCAAGAAAGTCGCTTCCTCATTCGCCGACTTGCTCGCCGGCAGCAACGACTGCGATGGCTCCGCCCTCATCCCCGCCGCATCGGCGCTCTACCTTGAGATTCTGTTTCTCGACAACTCCCTCCCGCTCCATCGAACCCTAATTTCGGTCCTCGCGAAGAAAATCAGCTCCCGAGATGTTATTGGGAGCTGTTTCAGGTCCCTCTGCGAGGAATACGGGGTTTCGGGCAGGAAAGGGAAGAGATTTTCCGTCCCTCGCGCCGTCCTCTCGCTGTTGAGTTACCCCAAGTTGGGATTTTTCATGGAGTACATTGAGGATTGTGCGGTTTTGGTGGCTCTGGATGTGGGTTTTGGCCTGCGGGCGTTGGTCTCGGAGATCTACTGTGGGTCCCGGCCTTCGCCTTCGGTGATGGAGCAATGCCAGGAGGCGATGTCTTGCTTGTATTACTTGCTCCAGAGGTTCCCTTCCAAGTTTGTCGATGCCAAGTGCAATGAGAGTAATTTGGTTACTGAGGATTCGACTGTTCTTGAGATTGTGGTGAGAGTGATTTTGAGTGTTTTGAAGTCCTCGGCCTTCTCCAGAGATTGTTTGGTGGCTGCAGGGGTGAGCTTCTGCGCGGCTCTTCAGGCACGTATGAAACCTCCACAGCTAGCTGTTTTTATATTTGATGGTTTTTTCAGTAGACCAGGCTGTAATTATGCTCTTTGCTATAAGAGCGAAATAGAGGATTCGGATTTGAAGGTGTCTTTGCACAATGTCGATTTTTATTCGGAGATTGTTGGATTTTCGGTATTGAGCAGGCTTTGTTTACTTAGAGGAGTGCTGACTGCTGTTCCTCGGGCGGTTCTCAACATGCATTTTTTCGAATCAAGGGTTGGTTTGGATGGTTTTGATACTAGTGCATTGGATGGCGATTCTGTTTGGACAATACTGTTCAATGGGATTTTGCCCGAGCTTTGTAACTTTTGTGAGAACCCCATAGACAGCCATTTTAATTTTCATGCGTTGACTGTGACCCAGATCTGTTTGCAGCAGATAAAAACTTCAATATTGGCGAATCTTACCGATCTTTCAGGCAACTCTGATCCCTTTCCTGAAGAAATGGCATCCCGCTTATTGAGAATAATATGGAATAACTTGGAAGACCCTTTGAATCAGACAGTTAAGCAAGTGCATCTGATTTTCGATCTTTTCTTGGATATTCAATCTACCCTTCACTCTGAAGAGGATAGTGAGAGAACCAACTCTTTGCTAAGGAACATCGCATCAGATCTCTTGCGTTTAGGATCACGTTGCAAAGGCAGATACGTGCCTTTAGCTTCTCTCACCAAGCGGTTGGGTGCGAAGACCGTGTTAGATATGAGACCAAGTCTGTTGTTTGAGACAATAGAGGCCTATGTTGATGACGATGTTTGCTGTGCTGCCACGTCTTTCCTGAAATGTTTCCTGGAGTGCCTGCGTGATGAATGTTGGAGCAGTGATGGTATTGACAAAGGTTATGCCATCTTAAGGGGATTGTGCTTGCCTCCTTTGTTACGTGGGCTTGTTTCTGGGCTTTCGAAGCTACGCTCTAACTTGAACACCTATGCTATTCCTGTTTTCCTCGAGGTGGATGTGGACAGCATATTCCCCATGCTTGGTTTTATCTCCATTGGACAAAGTGGGGAAGAGAGCGAAATCAGACACCCTGAGCTTGCTGGTCTTAACATGGATCTAACAATTGACCAGCGTGTGGCTGCTCTTGTCTCTTTGCTCAAGGTTGCCCGTTTGCTTGCATTGATTGAAGGGGACATCGATTGGTATGATGATTCTTCGGAACATAAAGAAGAGAATAATCTGTCTAAAAAAGGCTCCAACCATCTTGCCCTTGTCTCTATTAAGGGAGTAAATGTTAAAATCCTTGTGGACTGGCTTGCACTGGCATTAACTCATGTAGATTATACTCTCCGTATAGATGCTGCCGAGACCCTTTTTGTGAATCCCAAGACTTCTAGCCTTCCTTCCCCTCTCGAGCTCACTTTGATGAAAGAAGCGGTGCCCTTAAATATGCGCTGCTGCTCGACAGCTTTTCAGATGAAGTGGACCAGCTTGTTTAGGAAGTTCTTTTCTCGTGTTCGTACTGCCTTGGAAAGACAGGTTAAACAAGGGAGTTGGCAGCCGGTTGCATGTTCGAGTAGCAACAAAAATGGTGTTGATAGTGACACTAAGAAACACATAATCCAGAGAGCAGAGGTTCTTTTCAGTTTTACTAAGTGGTTGAGTTGCTTTCTATTTTTCTCTTGCTATCCTTCTGCACCGTATGAGAGGAAAATCATGGCCATGGAGCTCATCCTAATAATGATCAATGTCTGGCCTATAGTGCCTCTTCCACAGAGCAGCTCAAGTTCTGTTTCTGCCACCAGCTGTCTCTACCCTTATGCCAGAGGGATTACTTTACCAGATTCGACCTTGTCATTGGTTGGTTCAATAGTAGATAGTTGGGATAGACTGAGAGATAGCTCTTTTCACATTCTTTTGCATTTCCCTACACCTCTTCCTGGGATTTCAAGCAGTGATGCAGTGAAGGAAGTAATTACATGGGCGAAGACATTAGTATGCAGTCCTCGTGTAAGAGAAAGTGATGCCGGGGCTTTGACTTTACGTCTAATATTTAGGAAGTATGTATTGGAGCTTGGGTGGATGATTAATGCTTCTGTTAATACTGCGTGTTTCATACCTCAATCTGTGTTGATAAATGAAGATTCTGAAGTTCACAACATTAGGACACCTGTAATAGAATATATACTGTCACTGGTTGATTGGTTGTGTGGTGTTGTTGAGGAGGGTGAGAAGGATCTTTCTGAAGCATGCCTGAACAGCTTTGTTCATGGAATTTTACTTACTCTCCGATATACTTTTGAGGAACTAGATTGGAATTCTGATGTGGTATTATTGAATACTTCTGGGATGAGGCATGCATTAGAAAAGCTACTTGAGCTGGTTATGCGAATTACGTCATTGGCACTTTGGGTGGTATCCGCCGATGCGTGGTATCTGCCTGAAGACATGGATGACATGATTTATGATGGCTCATTCCTCTCAGATGTACCAGTTGATATAGAACCGCATGATTCCCCATCTGAGCAGCAGGTCAAAGATTCAAAAATGTTGGACAATGTGAGACCAGCAGAACAAGTGGTTATGGTTGGATGTTGGCTTGCCATGAAAGAGGTACAAGATTATTCATTTCCTTTCTTAACCTTTGTTAATTTACAGTTGAATAGATCTCTTCAGTTAGTTTGTACTTCTATTCTAATATACTAATAGTAGTAATTACTTTTGACATGTTGCTATCTGGTAACCATAATTTTTTTTAATGGCCAAAAAAAAAAGAAAAAAAAAATTCCTGACCAAAAGAAGATTGAGGACTGGAAGAACACTGAAGGCCGATTCTCTTGCATGCTTACACTAATCAGGTTTCCTATGTAATTTGTGTGGGATTTGTGGGCATGCTTCATGAGATATCAGTTTGCTCCATAAATGCATACGAAGCTGACATTAGAACTCTATGAGCAACTGGTAAGAAAACTCTATCATCATCTTCATAGAGCCCTATCCCATCAAGCTGGGGCCAACTGGCATGAAAACTCTATATAGTGCCAAATCATTTTGGCGTGGTTTAGGAAAAAGTCAGATTTTTATTAATTTACTGGTAATAGAAATTATTTTGCCACTAGAAAATTGATGACCGGAAGAACATTGAATATTGACTCATGCATGTGCTAGTCAGATTTCCCATGTTGTTTGGGCAGGATGCATATTCATGCGTATGATATGGGCATAAAATGTCACTCATGGCAGCCCTTTGAACCAAGATGCCAACACATCTGTAAATATTAAAATTTGTATTATCATATCAGTTTTATTCGTAAATGCATAAGATCATCATCTAAGTTTTGTATCTCTCTATCTGTTGATTTTGGCGAGTGCAAAAGTATCGAAATATCTTAGCATTTTGTATATAGTACAAAACATTTGGTATGATGAGAGAAGAAGTTTTAACTTTTAAGGATTTTATTTTCTTATGAGGTCATGTTCTGTTGGATGTGTCTTAACACAGGTGTTGGATTTGGCAATTTTGTAGATAAATTAGTTCTGTAGCAGGTTATTTAATATGTTTCAATGGCATGGATTATATTTATTATTTTTTTCTGAATGATGTTTTCTTGTCAGGTGAGTCTTCTTTTGGGAACCATCATTAGGAAAATTCCCTTGCCAAGCTGCACTTCTTCTAGTTTGTTGGGGCTTGGTGGCCTCTGTGAGACCTCAGACATGAATCCGACGCCAGTGTGTGATACTATGCTGGACCTGAAGCAACTTGAAACCATAGGAAACCACTTCTTGGAAGTCCTTTTGAAAATGAAGCACAATGGTGCCATTGATAAGACAAGGGCTGGGTTTACAGCTCTGTGCAATCGTCTCCTTTGTTCAAATGATCCAAGGTATGTCTCCGTTCATGCTTTATTTAAACATAATAGGCTAGTGATCCATGAGACCAGAGACCTAATTTTTGGTCCACTAGTTGGGCCATGTGCACTGGTTTTTGAAACTATTCATAAGTCTTGACTTAGATATTGTCATAACATGATTGGTCTGCTTTTCCTATGAATTATTCCAACCGTTCAAATGGGCATGAATTTAAACCATTGTCATTCTGTATTTAGTTTCAGCTCTGTTGATTGTTACAAATCATCTTTAGAGGAAAATGGGCTTACAATGACCTACTCCTGGAAGCCTAGCCTACTTCCCAAATCAGTTTTTCCAGTCACCTGTAGAAAACATTCCTATGTGTGGACAATTCATACCCTACTAACTAGTAAATGTGCCTCTGGATAGAAATGAATGCATAAATGTGGTATCATTTCTTTCTCTTGTCTTGGCTTGAACATGTTTTGTGGGGCTTAATTTAAGAACACAACATGTTCTTAGTTCTAGTTACTTATTGTTTACTGAGAAAGCTGACCTATTGACAATTGGTTGAAATATCTTTGGACATGATTTAATATTTTCTTTACTTTCCCTTTTTTTTTTCACTTTTTTTTATAATATTTTATTTTTTTAATTTTTTTTCACTTACTGTTGATTTCTCTTGTTTCAGACTCTGCAAAATGACAGAGTCATGGATGGATCAACTAATGGAAAGAACTGTGGCCAAGGGCCAAACAGTGGATGATTTGTTGCGAAGGAGTGCTGGAATACCTGCTGCATTTATTGCTTTTTTCCTTTCAGAACCAGAAGGAATGCCAAAGAAACTCTTGCCACGGGCGTTGCGTTGGCTAATAGATGTTGCCAAGTCTTTGTCCGGTCGATGTGAAGTTAATGGTGAGAATGGTGACTTGTCTGGCAAGAATGTGAAGATGCCGAACCAAGAGCACATTTCTGCTCTAGCAACAGGAATGGATGTGAGTGAAAGGACCTCAAAGATTCGTGATGAGGGTGTGATTCCCACAGTACATGCATTTAATGTCCTTCGAGCTGCTTTTAATGACGCAAACCTAGCAGCAGATACATCAGGCTTTTCTGCAGAGGCTTTGATAATTTCAATACGTTCTTTCTCGTCTCCTTACTGGGAGGTGCGGAACAGTGCTTGTCTTGCATTCACTGCATTGGTTCGCCGCATGATTGGATTCCTTAATGTTCATAAACGGGAATCAGTAAGACGTGCATTGTCTGGGCTCGAATTTTTTCATAGGTATGCCTTGTCCCCAGATCCTTTCTTTTGTGGCAGGAAGTCTTAAACTTGATTTTTTTTCCTTGCAGGTTTTGCTTTTCCATGAAACTCTGATAGAACACTCTGTGGTTCTATCAAGCAAATTAGTGTTAATCTAGCATTATTTTATTTTGCTTATTTTTATGCCTGAAAACTTTGCATGCAACAAGCTCTGTTTGAAATAAAAATGCACCTATGATACTATCTGATGCGGACATGGAAATGGCTACATTACTTTTTTTTTTTTTTTTTTGTTTTTTGTTTTTTTGAAAGATAAGCTAGTCTTTCATTTTAAATGGCTACATTACTTATTAACTACATACACACACATTGAAGACCAAGACAGCCCTACAAACATTTCGTCATTTGCATAATCTGTTGGCAAAACATGGGGTATAAAGCCCTTTCTCATACAAATAAGAATGATGTTGAATAGTTTCTTTGAATTTTTGGCAGCTCATTTAATGGCATTGCTTAAGGGTATCATCTGCTTACTCCTATACAATTCCATTGAAATTTTTTTTTCTTGAAATGTCTTAGTACCTCAATCTAGATGGTTCAGTTACCATTTAATTTAGATGTAGGGAGAGAATCTGCTCATGGAGGGAGGGAACCCAAGGATCGATCCTTGGGCAGTAGGGTGAACAATGGGGTTCCCAACCAACTGGGCAACCCCTCATTCTCACCATAACATTATGTCTTGGACAAAGCATTTGAAGAAAATAATAGATGCGGCACTTTTTGGAGGTAGACTTTCACTAGATATTTTAATCCTTTGAGTCCCTGTGAAAACTGTCATTAAGAAGAACAAACTAGCTCACGTAGTTGAGTATTTCTCCCTAATTAAAACCTTTCCAAAACAAGTTCCAAACACCTCTCATTCCCACAGTCCTCAAACTGTGACATAGTAAGACTCCCTTGAGCAGAAACTTGATGATTGATATGCCTACTACAATACTTGCCCTACTTGCGTACCTTTTCAAAATCAGACCCTTTCTCCCAAGTGTATTTTGAATCTCACCCTTCAATATCATTAAATAAAAAATAAAAAAATCTCACCCTTCCAAATGCTCTCCTCATCGGACTCAACAAATCCCCTTGTTTGTAATGGACTTCTACATCCTTGGATATATATATTTTCCTATGGCTTGGTTCCCACCTGCTATTACAGTATTACTAACCTTGTATAAATAAATAACTTTCCACCAAAGAGTTTTCTCATATTCTTTTAACGCCCAAGACGACGACAAACCACCCCCCCCCCCCCCCCCCCCCACCCCCACCAACACTCTCTCACACACACACACGAGGGAGAGGTATACCAAGAAACCACCACCCCCCCAAAACACTCTCTCACACACACACACGAGGGAGAGGTATACCAAGAAACCTCTTTGAGTTTTTATTTTATTTTATTTTATAATTTCCTTGATATTGACCCTGATTCTTGAATAGAGGGACATCTTAGCTGTCAGGTGATTTTACTTTTCTAATTTTCTCTTCTATGATGCCGAGTGAATATAGGATTACCTCCAAAGACTACCAGGATGGGTTCTGGACATCTTCCCTGTTTTATCTCTTCCAGTCCATCTTTACCGGAAAAAAAATGGTAGCATTCATTGTAGGAAGTATTAACTAATGGCTGTGCATTTTTAACCATGTCAAATGTTCACCAAGACCAAGATACAGCAGGTGGGCCCTTCAATAGCTAATTTGAAAACCAAGCCCATTTATTTTGTCTGTTGAGCTAATTCTTCCAATAGCCAATTTGTTTCTTAGATTGTGGTGCACTTCATGAACAATCTGGCCTGTTTTTTTATGGCAGAGCATCTGATGGACTGACCTTGCAGATGGCTTGAATCTTGATTTACTTGTCACCTGGCTCATACTGCCTAACAGCAGTGTGGAAACTAAAATGGTTTCCTCACATGCTTGGAGTTGGGAGGCCTCTATGTCTTTGATACCTTCTCTATAATTTATGCGAACAATTGTTAATATAACTTGAGTTATGTAACTTAAGTTTAGAATGGTATGCAACTAGTTGCATGGTACAACTAATTCATCCACCATTTAGTTCAGAAGTGTTGGAATGTTTATCCACCAGGACACTTGAGAGGAATATTTTGAACTTTTAGGCTTGGAGGGCTGCCATCTCTATCACCTTGTCTGTGCATTTGTCTGACATGCTTTGATTTAAACTTTGAAGTTGCTGCAGTTCTAAACAAAATTTTTTCTTTGCGCATAGGTATCCGACATTGCATCCTTTTCTGTTCAATGAACTGAAGATTGCAACCGAATCACTTGGGAATGGCTGCTCACAACATACAGAACTCAATATGTTGAAAGTTGTGCACCCGAGTCTCTGCCCCGTGCTTATTCTTTTATCAAGACTGAAGCCTTCTACAATTAGTAGTGAAACAGAAGATGCTTTGGATCCCTTTATATTCATGCGGTTCATTAGTAGATGTGCGACTCAAAGTAATCTTCGAGTCCGCGTTCTTGCATCAAGAGCTTTAACAGGTTTAGTATCAAATGAGAAACTGGAGAGTGTTGTACAGATTATTGCTAGTGGCTTGCCTCATGGTACAAAGCATATTCCCACCTTAGAAGCAACTAACTCAGATATCTTTGTCAATGGGGTTGACAATGTAATTCTGCACGGCACTTCTCTTAATTCTGTTCATGGAATTTTATTGCAGTTGCTTGCACTTGTTGACGCTAACTGCTGGAACTTGATCGATGTCTCCAAGAAAAAAGGGATTTTGGGTGAATTGATCAAGGTGCTTGAGAAGTGTAAATGGATTGGCAGTATCCAATCCTGCCCTTGCCCTACCGTCAATAGCTCATATTTGCAGGTGTTGGACCACATGCTCGGTATTGCAAGAACATGTGGGATAAACAGACTTGTGGTTACCATTCGAAGCCTGCTGCTGGACTTATCCTCCCAATGCTTAGACAAACAGGTTTCTTATCGGCTGTCATTCTACGATCCTACTAGGGTGGAACTCCGAAGGCAAGCAGCTGCGTCCTATTTCAATTGCATCTTTGCAGGATCTGCAGATGCAGTCACAGAGAGTTTCCCAATAGGCGCAGGTATCACATCTGTGCCAGGTTTGTCAAACATGCATGAAACTGAGAATTCAATTTCAAAGTTTCAACTAAAACTAATGCTCTGCATCTCTGATGATTCGTGTGAAGTTCGACATGCCACACTAAAATGGCTTCATCAGTGTCTCAAATTGACTGAATCTGGTGGTTTTGACGTCGAAGTTATTAACATGTGGGCCAAGACAACTTTGCAACCCACAATGATGCAGCTCTTAGCAGTTGAGGAGAACCCAAAATGTACTTATTACATTTTACGGATTCTTTTCACTTGGAATAGGCTGCAGTTTCAGAAACTGACCCATCTTCAATCAAAAGAGACAGTGCATATTGGCATGATGGACATTAATTCTATATTTTGCTTTTGGGATAAGTTGACATCCTTGAAAAAGACTTCAACGCATGTAAAGGTTCGAGAAACTCTCATACGCTGCATGGGCACATGTGTAAAGCAGTTTTCACAATTATACACTACCTTTGTTCTTCTCAATCATCCAAACGAAAGGTGGGGATCTTCTGTTGGTTATAGTGGACCTGACGGATTGGAAAGGTGGATAGACATCTATGAATGCATTGACTCTTTTGTTGTCCTAATCAAGCAAAATGGCGCAGCATCTGAGCCAGTGAACATGCGAAAGGCAGCAGCAGAATCCATGGTTGCATCTGGGTTGTTAGAACAAGCTATCTTGATCAGTTCTCTGGTGTCTAATAACAAAATCCCATCAGATGAATCTCATATCAGCAATGATGAGAATAAAAAACCCCATTTTGAGCATCCAAAAGCTATCAATTTGTATGCATTCAAGATACTTGATTTGTGGTTCACATGTATCAAGCTGTTGGAGGATGAGGATGTTGAGCTTAGACAGAGACTTGCCAGGGATATTCAGAGGTGTCTTGATTCTGTAGGAACCGATAAGAAGACCAGCGCTGTACCTATCCAAGTAGAGAAAGTGATTGAATTGAGCTTTGAATTTCTATCTTCCATCTTTGGTCACTGGATTGAATACTTTGATTTTCTTGCAAGATGGGTTTTTGAAATGGCAAGCTCTGTTGAAGTTAGAGGTGATCTGGTTCGGCGGGTATTTGACAAGGAGATTGATAATCACCATGAAGAGCGGCTGTTGATCTGTCAGATCTGCTGCTTCCATTTGGAGAAACTTTCACTTTCTAATTCTTTGGCTGTTAAATCATCCAAGGGTCCCAACGAATGTGATGTTGGGCTTTTCTTGCAGAAATGGAGAATGAAATTTCTTCATCAGTTGAAGTTCTTTGCCAATGACTACGTAAACACCGAAGGTGAAGCTGATTGGATTGGTGGTATCGGTAACCATAAAGATGCATTTGTATGTTTATATGCGAATTTGCTTGGCCTTTATGCCCTCTCAAAGTGCTCCTCAGACAAGTTTTATTCGTTGACAGAAGAGGAGACTCAGAAGGCTCTATTGTCTGATCTCATGGAACTTAGAGGAGTTATAAAACCTTTTCTCAGGAACCCTTTAATTTCTAACCTGTATTTATTGGTGACTAAATCATATGAGAGTATGTTGGGTGTTACATTGACCCCTACGGATTTAAATTTCCTAGGAGATTGCTTTGGTTGGGAAGGTTTTGATCCTTATTTTTTGAGATAGAACTGGTTGGTTTTTTTCTTCAAATGGTAGTTTTACTTATACCTTTCATTTTCTGTGTACTGTGTTAGAAATTTTTTTTTTTTCATGTACAAGTTTGTAATATGAGATGATTATTTCCTAATCCTCTTTATCGCCTGCCAAACGAGCATTCTCTTCAAATGAAGGAAAAAGGCAATTCTCTCTCATGGTCTAATAAGCAAGGGCTCAGGTAACATAACTGTACTGGAATGACTGCTAAAATAGATTCACTTTCTTTGAAGCATTCTGCCATAAGCCAAGTGTTTATCCTCCATTTAGTTAGGTAATATGGTTATTTCTTTTTAGAATCAGAGAAAGCGAATGTAGTTACAGTATTTACTCATTATTTTGTCTTAACATATACTACACCAAAAACATGAATAAGAAACGGCCAGTTGGAACGGTCAGTAGCCCTCTCTAATCGGATAAGGGCTCAAGCCGTCCCAACCTTAAAAGCCGTTTCAACACAAAAAATATTGGGCCTGTGTTGACATAAAAGACATTCTCGTTCCTCATTTTCTAAAGTACATTAGCGTTCCCACCCCATTTTCGTTGGCGCCATTTCTTCCCTCCCTCATTTCTCCTGCTCTTTCCCTCCCTTATTTCTCTTGCTCTTTCTCTTTCTCTTTTGATTTCCGTCAATTTACTGCTCGCTATATATAAAGCAACGAAGATCGGCCCCAAAAAATCTATCTGCTGGGGTTTTCTCTTGAGCTCTTCATTTTTCGTTTCAGGTATGATTTCTCTGCTGCTCGATCGCCTCTCATTGCTCATCCTTTCAACGATAGATTCAGGTTTTCGTTCTTTCTCTGATTTCTATTGCTGCAGATCGATTTCCCACATGGTTTGCTTCGTATGCCTAGTTTTTTTTTTTTTTTTTGAGTAAATCTCGTTGAAATGTTCTGTCAAGATCTGTCAATCTTGGAGCTATATGTTCTCCTTTCAGATTTTATTGCATGTTGATTTGGTATTCCCCTGCCTAGGGCTTGACAAACATCTATAGAATGTTTTGACACTTTCATACCATTCTCGGCCGATTCTCTAACCCTGAGTAGATTGCAGACGTCACGGGCTTGAATTCGACCTCCTGATCTTGCCTTTGGTTGCTGATTTAGGAAATTCTCTGCTACAAAAGGAAGTCCGGGGTTTTAAAGATCTGGAGCTGTTGAAAGAAGAGATTTTTAATTGCGTTTCTGGCTTGGAATTGGATTTCATAGGAAATTGAGGAGTGATCTAGTGATCCCAGAGGTAGCTCTGATCTTCAATTGATTTGACTTTGCTTTCTTTACGGTTTTGATCTAAGTGCCTTTCTTTGTGATGTTGATGAAGGAGACAAATTCTCAATTTTTTCGATTCCTTTGAGGGACATTCATCACGAAAGAAAACGATTTTTTTATCTTATCAAGAGGGAATTTGAGTTTGCTCTCTAAGTAATTCACTTGATTTTGCTATCCTTTGGGAAAACAAATTAGTTCTTTAATCCAATTTTGGTGATACGAGCTGTTTTCAGTGTTAGGTTTTCTGTAGATTACTAAAATTCCCATTCGTGATAATTTGATGTCTTCGATTGTTGTCTATGGGTACTGTTGTATGCTGTTTTTTGGCACTGAATTTTGGTTGACTTCATATTTTTTATTGAGAATTGTGTTTGGATATTGAGATGTGGGTATTCTTGCTTTAACCAGGTTCTTTGACGTCATCTTCTCTGTTTGGTTCAATTCTGACTTATTCTTTGATGTTTTTTTCAATGAAAAATTGAATCTTTTTTTCTTAAGAACCTTTTCAATTCTTCTTGGCCTCTGGGAATTAAGCTTGTTTGTTGAATTTTATTTTCCCTGCTTCTTGCTTTACCATGCTGTCCATGCCTCCTTATGTTGGGGTTTGTTGTTGTTGTTATCATGTGTGTTTGGTATTCGTTTCCTTTGCGTTCTATAGAAGGTCTATTATGTGTTGTCTTTTTCATTATGCATGAATTGTGATGTAGCAATTTAGGCTCCTGTTGACAAGAACCCATAGCACAGTTTTCTGTCCTTGTTCTCAATTAAAGATTATTTAATCACTGTTCACGTTGTGTCAATTGTGATGTAGTAATTTAGGCTCCTTTTGACAAGAACCCATAGCACAGTTAGAGGGCGCTCATCTTCACAACCACGAGGTTGCGGGTATGTGTCACGGTGTCCATTGAAAAAGAAAAGAAGGAAAATGACATCCTCTTTGGTATTTCACCAGAATACCAACAAGTTTGTTATTTTCATGTTCCTGGAGGCAGATTTGATGGACCACCTTTGATCAACAGGAAACATTAATACACTGATGGGACCTAAATTCCCACCAATGGGTTCTGCAGAGAGATTGTCTGGTACTCATGGAGTATTTCCATTTCCCCCAATAATAGTAGTGCATCACTGCCTCCTCAATTGATTGCTTAAGAAAATAATTTTGAAAGTCAAATTTACTTTTGTCATTCATATAACATTTCAGTCATTTATGCAATCCATCATTTGCATCATTGCATGTGGTGTTTGGTTTTGTCAGAGTAACTTCTAAAGAAGCACATATTGCTATTTGCTGATTCACATATGAATCTCCTTGGATTTCTTTGGGTTAGTTTGGATGCATGGAATCTGGTATCCATAGTCACAACGGTTACCAACTTATTATGTGGATAAGATAAGAGTGTTCCTCAAAAACAGTGGACATGAGGGTTCTACGGAATCTATTATAGAATACCATGGCAAAGCACACATAAAGAACATGGAACCCTCACTTGATTCCATACACACAAACAAGGTCTTTGACTTCTTTTGTCTAATGAATGCTCCTAGTATATGTGGTACTTAGTAGTACATGGTTTACCTTGCAGTCTGAACAACATGTACCATGCAAAGAAATTCTTGACTGTTGGTTTAGTACCCCATAAGCCACAGAGTGCTGAGCAGTTGGCAAATGTTGGAGTTTTGGGTGGAGATACAGTGAACAACTCAACCGCCTCTGTAGGAAATGGAAAGCAGCGCTTACGGTGGACTTCAGAACTTCATGACCGCTTTGTTGATGCTATTACACAGCTCGGAGGACCAGACAGTGGGTATCTTCTGTTCAGTGTTGACCAATTTTTAGTTCTCCTTTAGTGCTGTTTATTGCCCTTATGTGCCTTCTAATAAGGTCGTTATGCAGAAATATATAATTTCTTACAGAATACCCGTGAGTTCAGAGGATAGCAAAACAGAACTTTATGCAGCATTTTGAATAATAATTTCAGTGTTTGGTATGGATCATATATGGGATGACTTGCACCTAGAGTGAGTTGGTTTTGTAATTTTTTACAAGTGAGCGAGTGGCAGATATTAAAACCCGTAGTCATGCAATGAATTGCCTTACTACTTTCTTTGAGGCAGTAGGTTCCATACATTAAAGTTGCTTTGGTTGATAACAAGATTGGTGCTGAAGGCCGTAAAGACCTTTTCGATTGGTTATTAAAGCATCTTTCTAGCATAAGCAACTCATTTGATGCTTTGCTCCTATTGAAGCCTACTGCGTCTGCTCTGATGGTATTTGTTAAATGACTGATGTGGGGGTGCCTAGTTTCTTGGTAAATCTTATGGATACAGAATCCTAATATTCAATCCATGTAAACTTATGTAGGATAAATCATCAGATGTTCGAAAAGTAGCAGAGGCGTCCCTTGTTGATATTTTGAGAATGTGGACAAGAAACGGTGTGTATTTGTGTTTGCACTATCTCTCTTATAGTTTTATTGGCTACTTTTCAGCCCAAAGCAAGAACAATGTTATTGCCTACTTTTCAGCTCTCTCTCTCTATTACTCCATGTCTTTCTATTACTCAAATGGAAATCAGTATAAGAGCGCATTTGGATCTTTACCAAATCGCAGTCCATTCCTCATGCAATCTGGGGGTTAGTACACCCAATGTAATTTGTGCAGAATCTCAGGTTGAACCTGAGACATAATCCTTTGAAAGTTGTGCAGAAATACTGTCCGCCTACATTTCTTGTGGGCATCTAATTAAGTGCAGTGTAGTAGCTACAATTCTCTCCCTTATATTTATTCACTATTATATTAAATAATTTCTTTTTTTCTTCATATGAACCCATCTAACTAACTTTTTCTTTTTAACTTGAGCAATTCATGATATCTTTATATATCAAGCTGATAGCTTTCTTGGAACGGTATGACTGGATTTCTTGTCCACATGTTCAAGTGAGATGTGCAGAAATGCACTGTAATCTACACATTACTGGTGGATTGCTAATGCAAATTCATATCACTAAATCCTGAGATGAATATGGGCTTGGACCCTGGACTTTTATGACTTCAAATTATCATCTATGAGATCAGAGTTTGAACATATCAGTGTATCATGTGCTTGTAACAGTATGTTGGTTGGATATTTTTTCAAGCTTGTCATGTCCAGTGCTCATTTATTTTTAACATATCTCGATTCTTCCTCATCTGAATTAGTTTTCATGGTTAACATAGCTCACCACTTCCTTAACAGAAAAATGTGTCTACAAATGAAATTGTTATTCTTTTATATTTTCATTGCATTTTTCTGTGTGTGTATAATGTGCATCTTCCCTTGCAGATATATTTTGCGTGAGTAAATAAGTACTATATCTAGCTCAAGAGTCTGCTTCTGGAAGCAGTTTTTTTTTATTTATTTGCGACTTAAAAGACTCGAGTCTATCATTTTTATGTTACTAACTGAATTCTAATTACCAGATGGGATAAACCAATACTTCTTGCCTGGGGAGTATCAGATAAACATTTACCTCAATCTGTGGCGGAGGAGTTTCAAAAAGAAAACCCTACTAATATCAAGCTTAAGATGATAGAAGGTGCTGGCCATATGCCCTAGGAAGATTGGTAATTAACTATAATATCCTTTTTTAATTCAATTTTGCGAAATGTTCTTTCTGCTGATTCGGTTTCTATAGTTTCCAAAATCCTTATGTTGTCCATGAAACCTTCCTTCTTGCTTCATACTTGTAATGTTTACTAAGAACTGATCAGTAGGGGGTACTGCTGATTGGTAAGATACAAAGATTTCCAGAGTGGTGCAAACCTTTCATTTGGGCAAAACATTTACCACCATTCCCCATCAATGGTCGTTTACCTGGCTCACTTCAGTCACTGTGATCGAAGTGATAAGTCATTGTATTTTTGGATCGACAAGTGATACTCATTGTTGGGTTGGACAAATGTAGAATGGATTTGATCATGTCTTTTGCTTTGATATTCACTCCAATCAGGGAGACAGTCAACTCCATCATTTATCTTAGGGAGGAGCTTAGTTGAAACAGTTCGCCTTCCTGAAAGATGTGCCCACTATATTCCTTTTGCCTGCCAGTTCCTTGTACTTGATCAGTTCTCATTATTAACAAATCTAACCAATATATGGACACAGGCAAGAGAAAGTAGTTGCTGCAATGAGAGCATTATTGTAGACCAAACGAAGGGAGATTTTTCCTCAAGGTTAGTTTTATAATAACTTAGGGTAATTTTGATTATACTGATAATGAGTTAGATTGGCATCTATCCTGACTTTTATGTTGTTTACATTGGAATATCTGTCGTGAGATTGATAAACCATTCATAATTTTAATCAAGGACCAATATGTTTGCATGTTTCAAGGTTTTGCTGCAGCAGAGGAAGCTGAAATGGTCACCTTTTAGATACAATGCATTTCATGTTCATATCCATAAATTTAATAGGTGAATTTGTTGTGACTATCATTAAGGTTCCTGCACAACTGCATCTCACTTGTATTTCACTAGATTGCAGAATATCTTAGTAGTTATAGTAATATTTTGATGCATATGCATGGTAATTATTGGTAAATGATTCTGCACTTACTTGGAATTGATTTTTTTTTCTTTTTTTGTTTGAAATTTGGTTTTTGTGGTTTGTAAAAACAAAGGTTGGAGACGGAGGATATTCACTTCGTCTGGTGTAGACCAACGTAGTATCACTTGCTCTCTTTATCTCCATTTTCCACTACAATATTTCTATTACTCACCTATTGGTGGCTGGTTGGCTCTGCCTCTCTCTCAATCTTTCTGTTCCTCACCTATTGGTTTGTCCGCTCTCTCTCTCTCTCTCTCAGCCACTCAACAAATATTTAGAGAAAGAAGTGCCCACTAACCACTTTAAAGTCTTAAAAACCATGCCTACAACATGATGGTTGATAGGAAAGCAAAGGAGATCTAGCACCATTTGACACCTTCGAATACGACCAGGACTGAGTTCATGTATTTGAGTTAAGAAAACGAAAGCTACAGGTTTGTTGGTTCCTTATGTTTTCTTTACTTCTCTCTCTTCTTATTATTTTTTGGTTGTCTCCATTTTCATGTATTTGAGTTTAGAAAACGAAAACTACAGGTTTGTTGCCGATCATGTCTTAGATGGACACCTGTAGAAATGAAGTTTTCAGTTTTGATTTTAGGCAGAAAATGAAATCAATCTGCAGATATAATGCAAATGAGAACTCCTGCGTAGTAATATATCCTTAGGTATGAAGGATGTTATGAGAACCAGAAGAAAAATCAGAATCTACTTATGAACTAATAGATTTTTGGAAAAAAAATTCCATTTACATTGCAGGAAGGACTGAGTTCATGTATTTGAGTTTAGAAAAAGGAAACTACAGTTTATTGTTTTCATTAAGGTTTGTGTGTGGACATCTAAGGACTGAGTTCATGTATTTGAGTTTAGAAAACAAAAAATACAGTTTATTGTTTTCATTAAGGTTGTGTGTGGACATCTAAGACATGTTGGAAATAAGTACCCTGCTTTTTTTAAATGTTCTGCTCTTCTGATTTCTCTTTATTAGTTAGAAATTTTAGAGACCATTTTTGTATCCTCTGATGAAACAATCATTCCAATAGGGATATCTATTGTCCAATATGTAAAAGGAGACAACCAAAAAATAATAAGAAGAGATAGAAGTAAAGAAAACATAAGGCACCGACAAAGCAAAGAAAACAAAATAGGAGCAGAAATAAGTACATAGAAAATGGAAGAGAGAGAGATATCGAGAGGCTTACCTGCATGTCTAACAGCCTGATGAAGCTCCAAGCTCTCAGATTTAATGAACTTCTCTCCACAGTCAGGACGAGAACAGATAGTAGACTTGAGAGAAGGATCCTCTGTAGCTCCAGTTCTTGGACCACCACCATATGACATAGCAACCTGAAAGTTCTTTGAAGTTTGAACTTTCTATTATAATGGTTACTGTGCTTCTTTCAATCCATGGTAGGACTATCTGATCCACTGGTTGTCACTATAGGTAGGGCCCTAAATTGACACCACGCCCCCCACCAACCACCCCCCCCAAAACACACACACAAAAACAAAAAAAAAAAAAAAATCTAATGGCAGATTCAATTAAATGTTGAAAATATGGAAATCAAAGCAGTGCTAGCATTCATTCATGCATGAATGCTTTGCAAGTGTTCCTCAAGCTGTTCTCTCTCTCTCTCTCTCTCTGTGTGTGTGTGTGTGTGTGTCTAGGAGTGATACTTGTGTGTTTTTTCATGATCTGTGTTTGATTTTGATTTTGAATTTACTGTTAGCGATCTTAGCTTTCATTATTTTTATATACTTTCTGTATTACTACCTATCTGTTATTGAATTTTTCCTTCCTGGTCTTGGATGAAAACCATTTTGTTTTATATAGTTATCAAATTGGCAGAGATTAAAGTGTTACAACATTCCCATAAATAAACAGGAGGGGAGAGAGCATTCACTGTACTAGGAAAAAGGCTTTCAGGAGACCATATTGATTTGCCAAATGCATTTATCATCATTGGTTGGCAGTGAACGACAAACACCACCACATGATAAGGAAAACCAATCAACAATTCGACCGAAATGTATTTATTAAAAAAAAGAAACAAATTAAAACCAAAAGGCAGAAGTTCCCTTGAATTAAGCACTAAAGAGTTGAGAATCACAATAAAGGCTTAACAAGTGGGGTGTTTATATACTTGTACTTTGACTTGATTCACTAGTGGGGTGTTTATATACAGTGGGGTGTTTATATACAGTTTTTTTGTTATGCACAGGTAATTATTTGTACAGGTCATTACTTGTACTTTGCATTGGTGTCACTAGTGGGGTGTTTATATACATGTTTTTTTGTTATGCACAGGTCCCTAATAGATTGTAAAAGAAAACTTGTTTAATATTCATGGTGTAAGTGTGGAGTAAATTATTGAAGTGCTATGGTTGAATGGTGAATGACTAATGACGTAGTGGTGAATGACTTTGTGATGTGTTGGGGCATTGGGTTGTTTATATGAAGTTTTTTATTTTATTTTATTTTATTTTTTTGTTATGTACAAGTACTTAATAGGTTGTAAAAAAAAAAAATTAAATGTCACATGTACAGGGGAGACTATGCTGAAATTTCGAGAAATCTTTTACATTAGAAATTTTTCTTAGGAATATTTTTATGAAGTTTGCATTAATGTTTGCCATAATGTGTTTATGCTTCTTATTTATCCTTTTTTGTTATTGCAGGATGATGTTATTACTGCATACTAGCAGCGAACATGAAGGAAAAATGGATGCAGACTAGCAGATTGCTATATATTAAAATAGGATGTATGAAGAAAAAACAGAGTTATATCCTATTTCAGGCCATTTCGATTAGGTTCCTTTCTAACATTTTCTTATGTTGAGAGAGGTAAGAAAATTGAAAAAACTTTATGCAATAATGGACTTGGTAAGTAGAATATGATAAACTTGTACCTTAGAAGTATCGGTGCAGTATCAAGTACCTATACTAGTGCTGTATCAGTCCAACATAGATACATTGGCCTTGTACAAGTATCCGGGTATCATAGGTTGATCCCATCAACTACAAAATACCCCGAACCTCCCACCTCTATAACCATTACTTTGTTCCATCACTAAGCAGATATATCTATCCTATTTTTTGCGGGATAATTAGATAGAAAAACTTATCACGTTGCGATAGTCATTTTCAGTTTTGACCAACACACCTTTGCTACTTTTTGATCAGCTGAACTTGTACTTCATAATTTCTCCATTCTGCTAATTTCAGTTTACTGTCATTTTACCTATTAAAGAAAGAAAGATGCAGTCGAACCAGTTGGACTTCATTATTTCACTCATTGATATCGTCTTTTAGATTAAGGATGATCATTATCAGTAATGCATGTGTTAGACTAATTATCCATTATTTTTTCCAAATTATTGGGACTGCACCTTTGCAACTTTGCCATACTGTTTGCATTGCATTTGAGTTGTACAGAACACATTGATGGTCCAGTTCTATCCATTTGAACGGTCCATCGTGAATATGACACATCAATCATGTTGGATTGGTGCCTACAATGGAGCGGTTTAAAAAACATGTTTTGCTACCACTGCTGTTTCTAAACTACAAGCGGGAGGGTTATGCTTTTTTATTTGTGACTCCAAAACCTAGGGAATTTAAGGTGAACCCTCCAAAGGGATGTTTTATATTCTTATCAGACTATCTATGTGTGAATGCAGCCCATTGTACCTAATTACAGTGCGGAGTGCCATAGGTCAAGTCCCCTAAAAGTATTAAACAAAAGTTGAAGAGCATTAAGGAATGTTGTTGACGGAGTTTCTTTATTCTGCAGCCTTGCAAGGGCATCCTTTTGTTTGGTCCTCCTGGCACAGGAAAGATGATGCTTGCAAAAGCGGTGGCAACTGAAGCTGGTGCGAATTTTATTAACATTTCAATGTCCAGCATCACATCAAAGGTAATGTTCGGAAAAGCTTCTGAAATGATTACTTTCTTTGAAAGTTCATTTATGGGTTCTAGTACTCATGTTTTCTATCTCATTGCAGTGGTTCGGGGAAGGTGAGAAGTATGTGAAGGCTATTATTTTCTCTGGCAAGTAAAATTGCTCCTAGTGTTGTTTTCGTTGATGAGGTAAGCTAGCTGCAGCTCATTTTTATATGCATATGATTGGTTCTCTCATTTTACAATGCTTGGATCCTTAAAAGTGAGCAATAAAAAAAATGGATTTCTGATTGGATTCTCTGTTCTATTAATAATTTGAGCTGACTTGGAATGTGCCAAAAATATGGGTGTAATTTATCTTCCACAAGTAGGAGTGGTTCCAATTTAGAGTTGGGCAGTTTCCCGAAATTGCAAATCAATTGCTACGTGAATTCCAACACTCCCTCTAGGTAGTGCATGAATATCTATTATGCTTATTGCTTAGCTCGGAGAAACCATCAGATAACTTCTATTTTGCAACTACTCCTTGAGAAAATCTGCCACTTAGATATTTAATCTGAGCATACTCTTGTGATCAGACCATATTCTTGTTTTTTTCAGGATGATGCTAAAAAGAATATACTTGTGCAAGAAAAGCAGCTCGTTGCAAAGAATGCTACAAGTTAATTGGAGGGCTTTTTCCACCACAACAATTGGTATTAGCTAGTAAAAAACAACATTGAAGAAAGCTAAAGCCACAACAAATGTGAAGGGGTAGCTCTTTGGTTATTTTTTTTTCAGAAATGGAGTGGATGAAAGTAGTTAAAAGGTTATATGAGGTGGATGTGTGATGTATGGATATTCAAATATTATAAATTTAATATTTGAGTTCAAGTTATAGTTTATTGATTTCAATTTTAGATTTTGTGAACCATTTGGTGATTGTTTCTATGAATGTGTAGAGGTCTGAATTCTATAGTTTATTAAATATTTTTAAAATGCATTTGTTTTGGTGGCATATTAAAATTTTGCAATTACAATGTTTTTTAAAAAAATAATTTTTTAATCATTAGAAACGGTTATAAACCGTTCTCACTAAATTTGGAACGGTTCTAAACAGTTCTAAAATAGGAACAGTTTTTGGAATTGTTCCAAGATAAATAACAGGAACGGTCGTAGTACAGTATTGAAACGGTTTAGAACCATTTCGAAATTCACACGTTAGAATGGGTTTTAGCCGTTCCAAATTTATTATTTTGGAACGGATACAGTCCGTTCCAATATTTTAGGAACACTATTTTTTGAAACGGTTTAAAACCGTTTCAATTCATGTTAGTAACGGTTCAAGGCCGTTTCTAATTTGGTGTAGTGATAATAAGTCCTGCTTTAATTAAGCATACTCATCTCATTTACAATTGGTGAAAATAAGTAGAAGATTCAATAGTACAATTGGAGGTCAAAAGGTATCTAATATCAGGGGGTAATTTTCCCCTTAGCAATGGGCGGGTGATACTAATACTCCAGGGGGCTCACCTATGGTCCCATCCCCTCACTACCCCGCTATATGTTGCCACTAGGCCCAATTCAATTTTACACTGATCCGAATTTTGTTGAACCACTGAATACGAGCCTAAAACTTTCAGTTTAGGCCATTGATTCTGGATGGCACATACCTCCTAGGTGGACCCCATTAGCCCTCTAGCCAAAAAAACATCTGAGCAAGAAAATGGCATTAGTTGAATCATTCATTTTCCATGGTCTTAATTCAAAGGCTATAGAGTATGGTCACCGCGTACCATGGATTAAAAGTATTCCAATTAATGAGACCATAGATAGAAGATCTAGATCTCAATCCTGACCCGGGTCAAAAAAGTTAGGCTCTTGGATTACATTATATTGAGTGTACGGCAATATAATTCTAGTTCCAAACTAACATGATGTAAGCTCATACATCTCAAAGCATATATATATATATATATATATATCTTCATTCTATTTTGGGACTTGTAGCCACCACCTTAATATAAAAAAATACCAATTTCTATGGAAACTTCTCAAAATCAAATTAAGCCTTTAGAATAGAAAACTGAAAAACATTCATTCATACACAACGACCACCAAAATTCAACCAAAACTCACATACACAACGAGTCGGTTGTGTTCTTCAAAACAGAAACCACACCGCCACGCAACGCCCATATTATATATTCTACTAACTAACTAATATGATAACTAGCAGTATCACACCTCCACACAACACCCATATTGAACATGGCCCGCATAATCCTTCACTGCATCTATCGCCGTCCACGTGTACTTGTTCGCATCCCCTGTTTCCAACATATACATCACATATGGCTCACCGTGCCTCTTGGCTCCAATTACCAGCACCTTGGCCTGCCACATCATCAGGTACGGACACTGACGTGCGTCAGCAGGCAGTTGGGCCACTTCTTCCCACTTGCCACCTCGACGGACCATCATCCGTCCAGCCCGGCTGCACATAAACATCTCTCCTTCGTCCCCGACCACGCACGTTCTCGGACACGTGCCGAAATCCAACAAGACCTCTGCTGGGCCCCACGTCGACGTGGCTATGTCGAAGCACTCCGCGCTCCCCTGGAAGTCCCCCTGTCCCTCTGTGCTGTAGCCGCCGATGACGTGGAACCTGCCACGTCGGAAGATCCCCCTGCACTCGTCCCTCTCAATGGCCATGTCAGGCAGCGGGACCCACTCGTCCCCCGCCACGTCATATGCCAGCGCTGACATGAGGGCGTTCTTCTGGTCGTCGTGCCCGCCGGCGACGAAGACCGTCGTCTCCCCGTCCGACGCGCACCCGAAGAACGACCGCTGCGGGCCCGGTATGCGGGCCCCACGCCTCCACGTGGCCGACATGAAGTCGTACACGTAGACGTTGTTGGACACGTCCCAGGTCACCGGGTCCCACCCTCCGAGAACGACCACGCTCCGACCGGCGCCGGCGACCTGGCAGAAGAGCGGCAGGCCGTCGGGGAAATCGGGAATCGGGGGGAGCCGGCTCCAGGAGCCGGAGCTAGGCTCGAAGACGGTGAGCCGGTAGGCCGGGGCGGCGGGATGTTTGATGGCGCCGAGCTTCCGGCTGGGCCCTGCTTGGGAGAGGACGAGGAGGGTTTGGGACTTTCGGAGGCGGTGGAAGTGGTGGGAGTGGAGCTCTTGCTTCCATGAGTTGCAAACGCCCCTCGCGGCGGGGAAGCTTGTGTAGGGGAGGCGGAGGAGGCACTCCCGGGCCATTTCGTCAGGCAGGCCGGGAATCAGTTGTTGCTCCGATCCCATATTGGAGGATCAGGAATCAGAAGGTTTTGATGATGAAATAACGAGAGAGAGAGAGAGAGAGAGAGAGAGAGAGAGAGAGAGAGAGAGATATTGTGATTGTGATTGTGATCAGTAATAGTAGTGTGGTGGAGAGGGAAGGAAGAAGGTGCGGGGCATTTATACAGTCTGTCTATGTTTATGGTTTACCTTTTTTTTTTTGTGAAGGATTCTATGTTGGGTATGGGCAAAGGTTCTAGAATTTAGAAGCCGCTGGAATGGAATGGGGAAACACTTAATAAAAAAAAAGGGGACATCTGCAGTGATTGTGAGTTGTGACGATGACCTTAAGACAGTTATTAAGAGAAACTCCGTGTCTTAGCCGTTGTATATAAGACCCGTGACAAGAAACCACCATTATTATCACCATCAGATAAAAATACTTTGGATTAGATTCTCATAAATCATAATCTTCAAAAAAAAAAAAAAAAAACCAATTAAAGGGCAGTCATTTTCAAACAATATTATCCACTTTCTCTGTAGTTCTTTGGTTGAAATGATCACTGACATTTTTTTGTAATCAAATTTAAATTTTATTTAATGGGAGGTGCTCCAATGAGAGACATTCTCACCAAATTCATGAGAGATGGGTGGGGGTCCTCACTTTCATATTTGGGGTCCTTGCATTTAAGTTGGTGAGAGTGGATATGGAAGTGTCTCTCATAGGAGCACCTCCCTTATTTAATTACTAATAATATTATGGCTTGTGGAGTTAACACTAGCTACCATATTTCCCTTTTTATTATGACTGTCTGCGTCATATCAAGATTTCCATAAGTAAAAAGATACACATATTGTTAAAGATAAGAAAGAACCATCGGTTGTTACTATACATATGTATATCATATCCTATTATACTTTGTTTTTGAGAATCAACGGCTCCTGTGGGGGTTGCTGGTTTTAGAGAGAAAAAACTAGGTGAACTCTTTACAGTGTACTAACCCCTGATTTTCTCTTATTATGTTCTATTTCATTTAATCACAACTGTCTATCAACGTATCAAGATTTTCATTAGTCAGAAGATACGTTTATTGTTAGAGACGGTAAGAGTTGTGAACTCTTTACAGTGTACTAACTCTTGATTTCCTTTTATTCTATTCTATTATGTATATAAAAGCAACAGGGAGGGAGGCTATAGAGGATGCCACGGCAGTAGGTAGAGAGCTCTCCTTTTGAAAAAAATACATAAGAAAAAAATACATGACTTTGGCTTTGACATGTGGCACTACACATCTCCAAATCTCCTCCCTTAATCCCATACAAGCTTCTCATACTATCATGAATTTTAGGATTAGTTTTAATCCTTTCTATACGAGAAGATCTCCCATCTCGCTGATCATTTGAATCTATCAATCTTATCTCAATGAAGAATCAAATTAATCCTTATCTCAAAAGCCTTTCATCTCCTTCCATAGTTCTTTAAATCTAGCATACTAAGCCATGTCCTATCCTCTATATTTCATTAAATCAAGATCTTTCAATCTTATTTAGGATCATCATCTTCATGACCTTTCATTGATCTAGGATCTGGCTAGTTCCATGACTTGCATTTCTGATAAATCAAACAATTCAAATCCAAAATCCCACTTCTTCTCTTCATTAGTTCATTTTATTATATGAGGATGAGTCAGTTATTATTTCCTACTTTTTTTTTTTTTTTTTAATGATCAATGTTTCAGATGATCAAGATTGTTTTCTTTATCTTATTCTATAAGCATGCCAAAAAAGAATCAATACATGAAATAGGCATAGGGATACTAGTCCAGAGCAGCTTTCCTTCGGCCAGTAATTGGCTTGGGCAAGCCATCAAAGATGGGCCTAGTAATGGCTGCAGTTGATAGGCCCTGCAAGTCCGGTTTTAAATTCAACTTGGAAGTTGAGCTGCCAACTTCTGTGTCCTGCAAATTTATTGTACTGCTTGATTTTCTAATTCCAAAAAGACTGCCTCTTGGGAAAGACTCTGCCATTGGGACCGAATTAATGCGACCCGAATCAGCATCTGCCACCAGGGAGGCACGGCTCGCTGACTTGGGCCTCAGAGCTAGACCTTTTCCCGTTATTCCAGAGAACCCACCACTGCTATCTTCCTTCAACAATAACTCAGTCATTGGTGAAGCTGGACCGAGATCCAATTTATGGCGCGTCCAAACAGGCTTTTCATTTGATATCTCCACGTCACTATCCCCAGAATCAGCAACCACCATGCTGACTGGTTCTCCATTTTCAAGTGAAAACCCATTTGCTAGGCTTCTAGACCTTGGGGGCCAGCCTGTAGGGGGTGATGATTTTGAAGGCCTCTTGTCTTCTAGGTCTTGAGCTCTGTTTGTCTTGTAGACTGCCATCTCAGTGCCTTCTGCTGCACCTTCCTTATTCAAAGGTGTGAGGCCATAGTAGCCATCCAAACTGCTCATTGCTGGAGAAACTCTGCGCGGTGTGGATTTCTTCAGTGACCGGAATGAATTTAATATGTCAACATCAGAGCGGTGCGTTGGGGTCTGTTCGGTACTTTGATCTCTACAATTAATTCCAAAATGATCAACCATGTCAGCAATCGTGACTCCTCAACAGTCAGCACTTGTCAAATAGAAATTGCGTGTTTGAATCAAGGTAACCAAGAATGGGCAACCATACGGCATTGTCATGAACTAATATGCATGCATATAACAATGATGTAAGAATCATAATCTCAGTATGATCAGAAAAACATTTGAGCCAACGTGTTGGGGATTGAATCCTGACAATCAAAGATAATGCCAATCGTATTTATATCTCTAAATCTGAAATCCCATTACTAATAAATATCAAGACTGAAATCATGCATCAAGAATAGGCAAGCATGCGGCGGCATTGCCATGAACTAATATGCATGCATATAACAGTGATGTAAGAATCATAACTTCAGTATGATCAGAAAACATTCGAGCCAACAAGTGGTGGGGATAGAATCCTGACAATAAAAAATAATGCCAATCATATATCTCTAAACCTGATGTCCCATTAAAAATAAATATAAAGACTGAAATTATGTATTCATTATGACTAGACGGGCACATACCACATAATTGCATCATCAGATGAGAACATTACTAGAAAGGTCTGTCTCAGATTACAAGTTGCTTTAATCTTTGAATGAAGTGTCCTGGTTTGGAATATACTGTAACTGACTGTTGCAGATATGACATCTTTTAAATTTGTCAAGGCAAAGCTAAAATCACAACTATTACCCTGATCACAAATTATCACCATTTATCCAGATGAATACTTACACAACACACAAGTGAGAGCTTTATAATATCAAATCTCACTACTTCGTTAGCAAGTTCAATGAAAGCCCACAAAAAAGAATGGCAGAACCGTAAAACAAGTTATTTGCTGTCAAATTCATTTGGGTACTTCAAGCTTCCAAAGTGGAATTCAAACCAAGTAATGATGACTATAGTGCCTATGCCTTCTATTTCTGTTGTTATATAATGACACAGCATGGAATGCCAATTAGCAACTTGTTAACATATGAACTGGCTTCTTTTTGGAACTTCATGACCAACAAGGTAACTGTAAATCATAAAACTTGCATGGAAGTGTCTCTGACACCGACAAGGTAAACAGTAATTCGAAAGGAATTGACATAACACAACATCGGATTTTCCAACACCTAAGCTTGAAAATGGCCCGCCGGGGGTTCGGAATGGGAACTGGCCCTCGGAAAAATCGGAAACCGACACGAGAACCTCGCTGGATGGTAGAGTGACTTGTAGGAACCGACGGTTCGCAGATAGGACTCCCGGTTAGAGAGTTAGAAGCGAAAATTGATGATTTTCCAACACTTAGGCTCGAAAACGGCCCGTCGGGAGTCCGGAACGGAAATTGGCCCCCGGAAAAATCATAAACCGGCACGAGCACCTCGCTTGAGGGTATAGTGACTTGTAGGAACTGACGGTTCGCATATAGGACTCCCGGTTAGAGATTTAGAGGCGAAAACATCGGATTTTCCTAACAATTAGGCTCGAAAACGGCCCGCCGGGGGTTCGGAACAGGAACCGACCCCCGAAAAAATTGGAAACCGGCACAAGCACCTCGTTGGAGGGTAGAGTGACTTGTAGAAATTGACGGTTCACAGATATAACTCCCGGTTAGAGAATTAGAGGCGTAAACATCGGATTTTCCAACACCTATGCTCGAAAACGACCCGCCGAGGGTCTGGAATGGGAACCGGCCCTCGGAAAAATCGGGAACCGGCACGAACACCTCGTTGGAGGGTAGAGTGAATTGTAGGAACTGACGATTTGCAGATAGGACTTCCGGTTAGAGAATTAAAAGCGAGAATCGACGATTTTCCAACACTTAGGCTTGAAAACGGCCCGCCGGGGGTCCAGAACGGGAACCGGCCCTCGGAAAAATTGGAAACCGGCACGAGTACCTCGCTCGAGGGTAGAGTGACTTGTAGGAACTGACGGTTCGCAGATAGGACTCCCGGTTAGAGATTTAGAGGCGAAAACATCGGATTTTCCTAACACTTAGGCTTGAAAACGGCCTGTCAAGGGTCCAGAAAGGGAACCGGCCCTCGAAAAAATCGTAAACCGGCACGAGCACCTCGCTCGAGGGTAGAGTGACTTGTAGGAATTGACGTTTCGCAGATATGACTCCCGATTAGAGAATTAGAGGCGTAAACATCGGATTTTCCAACACCTAGGCTTGAAAACGGCCCGCCAGGAGTCTGGAATGGGAATTGGCCCCTGGAAAAATCTGGAACCAGTACGAGCACCTAGCTGGAGGGTAGAGTGACTTGTAGGAACTGACGGTTTGCAGATAGGACTCTCGGTTAGAGAATTATAAGAAAAAATCGACGATTTTCCAACACCTAGGCTTGAAAACGGCCCGCCGGGGGTCTGGAACGGGAACCAGCACTTGGAAAAATCAGAAACCGGCACGAGCACCTTGCTCGAGGGTAGAATGACTTGTAGGAACTGACGATTCACAGATATGACTCCTGGTTAGAAATTTAGAGGCGAAAACATCGGATTTTCCTAAAACTTAGGCTCGAAAATGGCCCGCCGGGCGTTCGGAACGGGAACCGGCCCTCGAAAAAATTGGAAACCGACACGAGCACCTTGTTGGAGGGTAGGGTGACTTGTAGGAATTGACGGTTCGTAGATATACTCCCGGTTAGAGAATTAGAGGCGTAAATATCGGATTTTCCAACACTTAGGCTCGAAAACGGCCCGCCGGGGGCCTGGAACGGGAACCGGCCCCCGCAAAAATAGAAAATCGACACGAGCACCTCGCTCGAGGGTAGAGTGACTTGTGGGAACTGACGGTTTGAAGATAGGACTCCCGGTTAAAGATTTAGAGGCGAAAACATCGGATTTACCTAACACTTAGGCTCGAAAACGGCCCGCTGGGGGTCCGAAACGGGAACCGGCCCTCAGAAAAATCGGAAACCGGCACGAGCACCTCGCTTGAGGGTATAGTGACTTGTAGGAATTGACGGTTCGCAGATATGACTCCCGGTTAGAGAATTAAAGGCGTAAACATCAGATTTTCCAACACCTAGGCTCGAAAACGGCCCGCCGGGGGTCCGGAATGGAAATCGGCCTCCGGAAAAATCGGAAAATGGCACGAGCACCTCGTTGGAGGGTAGAGTGACTTGTAGGAACTGACGGTTAGCTGATAGGACTCTCGGTTAGAGAATTAGAAGCGAAAATTGACGATTTTCCAACACTTAGGCTCAAAAATGGCTTGTCGGGGCTTTGGAACGGGAACCGGCCCCCGGAAAAATCGAAAATCAGCACGAGTACCTCGCTCGTAGGTAGAGTGACTTGTAGGAACTGACGGTTCGCATATAGGACTCTCGGTTAGAGATTTAGAGACGAAAACATCGGATTTTCCTAACACTTAAGTTTGAAAACGGCCCGCCAGGGGTCCGGTATGGGAAACGGCCCCCGGTAAAATCGGGAACCGGCACAAGCACCTCGCTCGAGTCGAAATTAACTTGCAGGATCTGACAGCTCGTAAATCGGACTCCCAGTTAACGAATTAGACATAAAAATGTTGGATTCTTAATACTTAGTTTTGAAAATAAGCCGTTGGAGGTTGAAAACGGAAATCGGCAATCGGACAGCCCAGATACTAGCACAGGTACCTTGTTCAAGGCCAAAGTAACTTGTTGGAATTTACGGTTAGTGAATTGGACTTCTTGTTATCGAATTAGACACAAAAACCCCTCGATTCTCAACACTTAGGTTGGAAAATAGGTCGCCGAAAAACTTAGGAAAAGATATTTATATATATATACATGTTTATCTTTCATTTATAATTTAATTCGTTGAAAAGTATTTAATGTTGTTTTTTTCATTGCAGATTGATTGACACTTTGCGGTCGGTTGCAGACTTTTAGGGGTGTTTTATTCTTTTTTGTTTATTTGTATATGTATATTGGATATTTATATGGGACTGTATCATTGTTGATTGTAATATTTGGTTAATGAGATGAATGATTAGATGAAAAATGGCGATCGTTATTTGTTAATTTAGCAACTTTTGTTTTGGTGCATTTTTTATATTGAATATAGGTACATGAACATGTTTACTTCTGATACAGGTGTATAAACAGCTTTACAGGAAAATTATATTAAAAACTGAATATGGTATTTAAAAAAAAAATCACTTTTACAGACGTTTTATTTTTGTCGGTAAAAATGGTTTTATTTTTTATTTTCTATTTTACCGACGAAAATAAAACGTCGGCAAAAGTGATTTTATTTTTTTAATTTTTCCTTTACATTCTACCGTCGAAAATAAAACGTCGGTAAAAGTGGTTTTATTTTTCTATTTTTCCCTTTTTATTTTACCGATGAAAATAAAATGTCGGTAAAAGTGGTTTTATTTTTTTTATTTTTCTTTTTTATTTTACTGGCGAAAATAAAACGTCGGTAAAAGTCATTTTGTTTTTTGTTTATTTTTCTTTTTTTTTCCGACATTTTATTTTCGTCGGTAAAAGTGCCGCATTTTTTATTTTTTTATTTTGCTGACGAAAATAAACGTCAGTTAAAGTATTTATTAAATTTTTAGAAAAGAAAAATAATATTGCCAACGTATTTAAAAACGACAGTAAAATTAAAAATATCTTCGGTAAAAACCCAATTTTTGCTGACGGAAAAATATTTCGTCGGTAAAATCTTTTGCTCATGATTTTTTACCGACGTCTGGCCGATGAAAATCTTTTCGTCGGTAAAAGTTTTTACCGACGTTTCAGTGACTTTTGGCGACGAAAAATTTCATTGCTAAAAGTACAGTTTGTTGTAGTGGGCAAATCAAGATTGTTTTTTTCTTCTTTGTTTTCATTTTATCTCTGGACCACCCATTTTGTATTTTTTTTGTTCTTTTGTTAGTTTTTGTTTTTCCGTATAGTGGTTATCCCCACTCCCCATGTTGACCGATCGAACTAGGAAAGTTGGGTTGGGGATGAAGGACGACCTTATCTTCCAACAACTTTTCACTGACCACAAAAACACAGAAACACATTGCCATATTACCAAAAATCCAAGCGGTGAGTACTCTATTTTTATTTTTGTCTTTTAATGAAACAATGTATATGTCATTGATTTGGGTAAGATTCTATAGTCGTGATGTGAAGAACTTAGACGCATCCTATGTCTAATGACTTCTAGGATCTCTCTTTTTTCTTATATATTTTTGCTTTTCCTTAATTTCTTCTAGACCATTGTCTCATTCCATTAATTTTGAACCATCCAAAATGACTTGCAGGGGGATAGCATGCATTTACCAGCGAAGTAATGAAATTAATTGCCTCAAAATATAATTTTTGTAATTGAATTATTACTAGAGTATATTACTAGTCGTGACAAAAAGGGACTTTAGAAGCAATCTTCAGCCTTACACAACATTAAAAAAAAGGATATTTATTTTAATTTAGGGGAACATTCATGTGCATCCATCCCTCACCATAGGGTGAGGGCACTTTCCCTTTTTTGCACATGAATTCCCCTTTTGTACTTCACCCTATGTACTTGAAAACCCCCTTTTGTACTTAAAAATCTCCATTTATAGAAGCATCCCTCACCCTATGGTGAGGGATAGATGCACTTGAATATTTCCCTTTAATTTAAGCTCTTGAAGTATTCTAAATCCGCTCTCGATGAAATTATTACTACAAGTCCTTGGAATCTTCTTCATTTGCATTACCACCCAAATACCTCTTTTGAGTTGGTGATGCTGGTCTACTTGATGAAGATTTCTCCCTCTTTCATTCATTCCATATCATTATATTATGCATTGAAAAATAATTTTTTACTTGACTTTTTTAGTAAATATTTTGTATAAAATATTAATCTCTTTTAACATAGAGAGCTTTGCTTTAACTTATATCTATCTTTCACTATCTCTCCGAGAAATACCTGGCTATTCAAATATTTTGAATTCCTTTTTAATCTATGTAAGTCTATTATGTTTCCTTCTTTTGAATAAAATTTTGAGGATTTTATGGGTAAAATCCCCATAGGACCCCATATCACTGATAAGGTCCCAAGATCACCGTATAGACAGACAAGAGGGGCCCTCTTGATGCGTTTCTGTCTTTTTTTTTTTTGTCATTTAGCCATATGGTCGATATCGACCATTCTGTCGGTCAGGTTTTCTTGTTCTTATTTGCTGAATAGAACAGAATGGTCGATATCAACTATATTGCAAGAAAAAAAAAAGAATCTATAGGTCCACAAATAGATCCTCTGCCCTCGCCTCCTCTCACTCCCCTTCGATCATGTTAGACAAATCGAATTTCTAGTTTTCCATTTTCTCCCTTTCTCTCCTTTACCTGTTTCGGTTCATTGAGTCTCTCCCCTTCTCTCTCCTTTTCTTCTCCCCTCCCTCCCTTTCTCTCAATGGCATGTTAACGAACATGTCGTCTTCGACCTTCTCCTTCCCTCCTTGTGTTTGCACAGACGTAAAAACTCAAACCCTTTGGACCTTCAACAACATCCTCTATTGCCGAAAATCGAGCGACTTTCTCATCTTCTTCGCCTACTTTTCCATCCCTCTCGAGCTCTTCTACTTCGTCTCTTGCTCTTTTATTTTCCCCTTTTGATGGATCTTCCTCTAATTCGGCGCCTTCATCATCCTCTATGGTGTCACTCACTTCCTCAATGTCTTTGTCTACACACCTCACTCCTTCCACCTCATGCTCTCTCTCACAATTCTGGCTACACCCACCGCTAAAGCAGTACTAGCAACCAAAAGAGAAAAATTTAGTTTCTATTTAGGTTCTGTAAATCTAAAGCAACTACCACAGAATGGTCGATATACCACAGAATGGTCGATATTGACCATATTGCTAAATGACCAAGAGAGAGAGAGAGAGAGAGAGAAACGCACCAAGAGGTCCTCTCTTGTCTATAGGGTGATTTTGGGATTTCATTAATGGTATAGGGTCTTAAAGGGCTTTTACCTGTAAAATCCTCTAAAGTTTTATATATAAACTTTTAAGAAATATAAATAATACATTTATTTTTTATAAAACTTATTTTTTCCAATTATATTTCAAAAAGATGTAATATTATTTCAATATATTTTTATTGGCTTTTGTTGCTGGTCTTATTATATTATCAAAAGCGAAGAACATCAATCAGCACATGACATCACATGGAAATCTCTCACCGACTCATGACATACACAACACAATGCGGTGCAATGCTTACGTTTTACGTGATTGGCTTGATTATAGGAAACATGATTGTGCATGGCCCTTCCTATGCCCGACGGATCCAATAAGGAAATATGCACGTGGTCCTTGTATTTAGACTTTAATATAAAGTGTAAACAGTCCCTTATTTTTGCCGGCTACATTCGTTATTAGATAATTTTCACCAATGAGCAAAACACATGCATAGCTCGTGGAGCCCACCCAAATACATGTATATCAGTGGGGTATAAAAAGTCAAAAAAAAAAGGTCACATCAGATTATCCTAATTTTGATTAAACACTGTTATCTTAAAATTTAATTGAACATTCTTTTAACCATAGGTTTTTTAGATATTCAATTCAATAGTAAGTTAAAGTTAAATGAGTGTGAAATTGGACATGGATGGATCATGAGGGGATAAAAGTGTGGAATGGGATGCATTGATCAAACACTGTCTCAAGTGGGCCTTGCGGACTGGACTACAGTTGTAGTCCGCTTGTAGGCGAAAATCTATCCACATTTTGTATAAAAGTACAAATTTACTATATATAAAAACATATTACTTCTTTTATCATTAGGAGAAATATAGATAATATATCATACAATATATTAAACTAGTATTATTATTTAATTAAACACGTTTTATTTAATATATGATAATGTAATTGGATTGAGTTGTATGGATGTCCACTTGACTCCAACAGGGTAAAAGTGGCTTTTACGTTTTGCACAAATTGACATTTATTATGACCTTACTCCTCTGCACGTGTTAACAAAACGGGCAACTAAAAATGGGCCCACCTTGAAAGCCCCTAGATGCTCATAATAATTGGCCTCACCATACAAATGTCCACAAATTTTGCTTTAACAGGGATTAGACATGCGTAAGATGAATAGCATGTTCGTCTTATTTTTAATTTTATAGTGGTGACATTTCCTATATAAAAATAAAAAGGCTTCTTTTATTTTGTGCAGCTGATTTTTAATAGATGAACCCCATTTTAAAGTTCAACTTATTAAAGTCTATGCCACGAAGAATCCTAACTCAGTAGAGTGACCATATGTTAAATCCAAGTAGACCCTTGGCTCTTATTATAAGTTTTATAGGACACTACAACAATTTGCATTTTTCCCAGCGTTTTTTCCCGGTGCAATCATTAAACGCTGGGGAAAGTATAACTTTTATAGGCGAAAGTGCTTCTTTCTCCGAGAAAAGATAGGGTTTTCCCGGCAACATATTTTCGCTGGTAAATGTTAGATTTTTCCCGGCGATTTGCCTTTTTCGCCGGCAAATGTCAAGGTTTTTCCGGCATTTTGTTTTTTACGCCGGCAAAGGTCAAGGCAAATTTCACCTTTCATCCCGCCAAACGATGGCGCCTTTATTTTTCTTTTGCCTGCGAACAAATTGCGTCGGGCAATGTTTTAAGTCATTGTATTCCCGAACCACTATATTCCCCAACCTTTCTCCGCCCATCTATTTTCCCTCTGTAATTCCCTATCTCGCCTCCAGCCCTCATCTCTCTCACCCATCCCTCTCTCGCCTGTCCATCCGTCCATGGCTGTGGCATTTTTAGCGAGATTACTTTTCGCAAATCTATGTCGTCTATCTCATCTAAAAAGGAGCAAAAAAAAAAAAAAAAAAAAACCTCCCTCTCCTCTCTCCCACCTTCACCCTCTTTCTCGCCCTCTTGCCCTCTTTCTCTCCCGCCCTGTGCCCTCTTTCTCTTTCAATCGAGCCATCTTTAAAAAAAAAATTCCTTGAAACCTATTTCTCCATCATCAAACCCTACCTCTTCCTTCCTTACAATTGACTTCAAAAATTGGAAAAGCTCCCAAAACTCATCGCCAATCTCATCGGCCATTCATTCAGGTAGAATTGGTATATTATTGTTTGCATTTTTTTATTCTTTATACCCTTATTTGGTTTGCCCTAAATCGACTATTCTCTCCCTTTTACTTATTTTGGGCGTGCTTATGAAGATAAGGTTGATTGATTTTTATTTTTTATTTTTGCCCCATTAGATCTAGTTACAGATCGAGTTACCAACTGCTGAAGATCTTCTCTTTTTTCTTTTGTGTTAAGTTTTACATACATGCTTCGAGGCAGTGTTTGCCTAGTTTTTAGGTTGCAAACCGACATGGATTTTGTTGTGTTGTGTTTGGTGATGTTTTTTATTGTGTAGTTTTAAGTAAGTTTTTTTCTTTTCATAGTTACAGATTTGGATTTATCAACTCCAGGTATGGCTAAATTTATTTGTACATCTTTCATCTTCACTCGTTTCTGATAGATTCATGTCATCCCTCCTTTGCAATCATCTTCATCATATTCTTTTGCAGTTCCAAATTTGGTTTCATCTTCAAGCACAGACCTGTGCATTTTGATTGTCTTTCTTCTTTTTTTTTTCTTCCGCAAATCCACTCTGCTTTGATGATTTCCTCAAATTAGTGAACCCTAAAAAAGGGAAAGCCCTTCAAATCTGTGCTTCATCTATTTTTATTCTTTTTACATATGGTGAATCTCATTGAAATCTAACCAAATATGGAAGCCAATTGGCATAGTCTTCTAGTTGTAGGCATTCTTTGGCTTGGGCATAACCGAAACTAGAACCTGAAACAATACTCCCTTCTTAAGAAACAAACCCACCCCCCCCCCCCCCCCCCCCCCCAGTGTAGATTTATCCTCATGTGCGTGCCAAAACCTCAGAATGATACATGAAATTAGCTGTTTTGGGTTTAGACCTGTATATGTGCACTACTCGGTAGATTTGTTTAGTGATATTGCAGAAATTGATTGTAGGTTTGGAATTAGATTTTGTGGAAAATTAGGGCTCATATTTGTTGTCTTCTCTTAAAACTTCAGTTCCTCTCACTTTCATAATTTATTTTAGTTAATATAATATAGCTTTGCTTGCTTTTCTATCTCTGATATTCTAGTGCATGTTTAAAATTGTATGAGATTTAGGCCAAGGGTAGTTTTGTAGATGGGTAGGTGGCAACCACCTCTTCACCCCACTCTGGTTGTGTTTTGAACTATACTCTTTAGACTGGTTGAAGGGTATATGAAAATATGTCATGGATTGAAGGGTTGGTAGTACCCCCTTCACGTTGCACGACTTGTTTGGAAGTAAATGGTTAAAATGTTGATTGAAGAATACATGTGGTTTCAAATTGTTCAATGCTACATAACAGGTTGGGATTTGAATATTTTTCAGATAATAATGGTATTGATTTATTTTTTGATTGGCTATTTCTTAAATTTGACTCTAACAACTACCCTCATATTCTCACAGGCCCTCTTATTGAACCCATCTCGCTGATTCAACCAACCGTCATCGCCTACGCATCATCTTCTTTTTTCAATGTATTTTCTTTTCACTTTGAATGCAATTGACATCTATTTGTTTGTAAAAATTCCTAAGAGACTATTATCTGTTAGTAAAAATTCCTTAACCACTGCTATTTTTTGTTTAAATGCCTCACAGGAAGTTTGCTATGCCAAGAAGGACAACATTTTCTTTTTCAGTAAGTTGAAATGTTACTGAAAAGTGAACTGCTTGAGAAAGGAACCAAAATCTGTATGAACAAAGTTTAGGTTTTTTTCTTTTTTTTTACCTTTTTTTTTGTGTGATAGTACTCTTCATTTACTTTATTTCTATCCATCATTTTAATAAACTTGTTTGTAACAAAGATGTTGATCTGTTTTTAAGTATAGGGATGTCTTTGTAGGGCAATAGGGCATCCTTTTATAAGGGTCTCAAAGTAATTCACAAATTTTGCAGGGGATAATAATTTTTTTTACCCCTTTGTTTATTATATTTCAAACCCTTAAGTGGGGTGCATCATTTTCTTAGTTCTGTGCTTGTTATCAATTACTTGCTATGTGTTTGTTTATAGGAATTTTACATTTGAAGGGCTATGATGGGTATGGTTGATGAGATTTAGATGTGTTTCATATTTTAAAACCTTATCATGTTGTGATTGGATTGTTTTGTGATGGAGGTGTGGTGGGGGTACTACTTACCCATTTGCAAGATAAAAGCAAATGATATTTGTGTGGAAGAAGATAAATGTTCTGTATCCATGCCCTTTTGTCTATGACAAACCAAATGGTGGGTGGGGGAGTTGGGTAGAGCATTAAAGATCAACTCCATTTTATGCCCTAAGGTTTGATTTTCTCTTTTTGTGATGAGACCTTGCATATATGGCCACCATCTATTGATTCTAAATTTTGGGGCATGAGTCACCTTGAAGATATTTTATTTGCATTTAATCTTGATGTGGGGCCCGTGGGAAGACCTGATCAAATCTGGTCTGTTCACATTGTTGTGTTTGGTTATCGGGAAGTGGCCAAAAGTCATTCAAGTGAACATGACCACATCAGTTTGTCAAGGGTGATCTAATCCCATCATAGCTCAGAATCCACTCTCTGGTTCTTTACATAGATTAACAATGTGGTAACTGTTGTAAGAACTTCGTCATTTCTTTTCGCAAGACACAGAGCTAGTAAGTGAGTCCATGACATTTGATAAATTCTAAAATGCATTTTATATTTATGTTCTATTTAATTTCCATCTAGAATTATATCATGTTGGTTTATCTTTTCTGTAGTGTTGGCATTGTATTCAATTTCTGTTTTTTGGATTCTTTTGGGTGATTAAACTTTAATCTATAGTAAGTTAACTATCGTGCTTCCATCTTTTTCTCCATACAGTTAAGCAAAAGGAGCCAAGTTTGGATTTGTGAAATGGGTTGATTTTTAGGAAGACTTTGTGTGTTCTTTTTCTTAGAGAGAGAGAGAGAGCTATTGCTGGTGTTGGACTTTGGGCGGGACAGGGAGAAGTTGCTAGAACTGGAATGAAAAAAAAAAAGAGTTAAAACAAACTTCTAATTAATTGGAATCTGAATTTAGACTGGGAGTGGGAAATTTCTGTTTGGTCATTTGATTTTTAATGTCGAACAAGGAATAGTATACTTTTTAAACTAAAATTCCTACATCGTTTCATTTCTAAAATCGAACTCCAAAAATAGAAAGTAAGGAAAACATGAAAAATTCCTCGTCAGTAAAATTCCACCCTCTCCCCACTCTTTTGCACTCCATTTCTAGTTTTCTTAAATTAAAAAAAAAAAAAAAGAGAGAGAGGAGATATCTCATCTGTTTGATTTTGGATGTGCATATTGTGGTGGGAAGGAGTGGAATGGAAATGCTGACAAATGAGGCTGGAGAAGTAACATCGTAGGGAGTGCTGGGTTTTTTCTTTCTTCTTTTTCTCTCTCTCTCAAGGAGATATATGGTGAAGATTAATGAATTGGGTCGAGTCGATTGGTTATTGTTTCGTGTTTTTTTTTTTTTTTGCACTAATTTTAGACGCATTTCTTTTTTTTTTTTTTTTTTTTTCCAATCTACATTGCAGACTGGAGTTAAGGAAGACATTGAAAAGTTCAACAAAAGGACAGTAAAGGTGGGTCTTTTTATCTTCGATGCCAAGTTTAAATGATGCAAAACACATCCCAAGTTCAGACAAAACTTAGCACTTTTTTTTTTTTTTTTGAAGGGAAGCAAAGAAATCATGACACTGAATCTTTTAATATCCTTGTTTAGGCCTGAAAATTTTGTTCTATACCCAGGCTGGGCTGATTTATTTATTGGGCTGTTTTTTTTTGAAGGGGCTGACCCTTTCATCACAAATGGTTCCAGCAATATACCTTATGACCAGCCTGTTAAACACAGCCTCTTAACAAAATAGTTTTACAGATTTGATTTTCAGCACTTAATCTATTTAAATTTTGGACCACCAAGAACCCAGACTTGTCTCAAATACTTGGTTAAGTCTCAATAAGACCTGTCTAAATAACAATTATTACTTCAAAACTTAATGATATTAATTTTTTAAACTAATACTAGTCTAAAAAATATATAAACAATTATTGCATGTTATTCTTCCAATTTACTTTTCTTCATTGTTGTTTCTTAGAGTTCCAGCCCTTAAGTTGCTGTTTCAGACTCAGGTGGCATCCCCTTTCTTGTTTCAAGTACTGCATCAAGTTTGAGCACTCATACATGAGTTAGAGTTTTTAGATTCCTTCTGTGTGGTATATGGTTTTTAATTTCTTAATGGTATTAGTTCCATGGTTCTAAAAATGCATCCCTGCTTACTTTTATCCCATGATTATTTCACATCTTTGATTGTCACAAAAGTGTTGCAGATTGTTCATGTTTTAGTGGGAAGTATTGTGATTTTATTATCATGAAAAATCTGGTACACGTCATTTGTTTTTCTCAAGTATTCTAACTGTGCATTGGTTTGTACCTAGTTGTAAACGAGGCTAACAGCTCTGCATATTTCATTTTTCCACGGCTCATGCCCATAGCCTATGAAGACCATTCCCAACCTATCTAGTGGGGAATCCCCTCCACGTAGGAATAGAAATATGAGTTTCTGTGGCTTCCTTTTTTTTTTATTTTTACGTCGCTTATATTGTTTGGTCATCGGTTATTGTTGGTAGCAATTCTTTCTATTCTCCTTCTCTCAATGGATATCATCTTAATATAGGATGCTATAAACAGAATTTTGTTGTTTGGTGCTTGAACTAACAATTGGTATTACTAGATCAACTTGCTGACTTTGAAGAGACTTGGATGGGGAGTGCAAGAAAGCACTTACCTGGTGGCTGGAACCAAGGACTCAACAACTTTAACAATGGGCATGCTGGTAAGATCTGATTTCAATAATCATTTTTGTAACCTGAGAAAAGAGCTAGGCATTATTATAACTAGGTCTTGTGTGATAAGATTATTGAGAAATTGATAATGATATACAGAACTTCTGTATCAGTGTATTTGTATGGAGTAACAAAAGTTTTCACAATAATGGTGGGTGTCCAATTGGCTGTACTTTTGAAATGGCCCGTTTAAGTATTTGGGAATTGAAGTGGGGATGCAAATGGGTCAAATCGGGGTGGACTATATATTGCATTAGTATAATTGGATAAAAGATTTTAAAAATATTTTTTTTAGATATATAGGTAGGATTAATAAATGGTATATGATTAAAGCTAAGTAGACTCTCAAATATGATTATAACTCAAGCAATGTAGGCCCTTAGGGCCTACATAGATTTTTTAGGTGAATGTAATCGTCGTGTATCTAGATCCTCAGGTCGGAACGTACTCGGATTAGGTTCCAAATCCAAATGTAATATACTCGGATTAGGTTCCAAATCCAAATGTACCAGATCTTATATGAGTTGATACAGGTCCGGATTAGAATTTCTCCTGGATCCAAAAATAGGTTCCAAATGCGCTTTATCTAGAACCAGACATTGGATACTTGCTTGGATAATAGGATACCCATTTGAAACTCTAGTTGGAATACTGTCAATCTGCTCTTTCTAGCCTCTTAAGTATTTCAGCAATCACATTGTACTGTTTACTATTGATGCTTGATTGTGGATAGGATATAGTTAAGAATATTTTTTCTATTGCGTGAATGAGTTTTCTTTTTGCTGGAAGCTTTGACTCTCTCTCTCTCTCTCTCTCTCTCTCTCTCTCTCTCTCTCTCTCTCTCTCTCTTGTTTTGTGAAATTGTAGGATCTAGTGCTGGTGGGACAAATGGATAGGCGCAGAGGGGTTGGGCACTTCCTTCAACAGAGTCACTGCATAACCAGGGACGAATGAGGTCTCAGATAAACTAAACATAAGAATACTCACCCGTAGGTGCTCAGAAAAATTGGAATTCCTGATAGTATGTCTAGTGCTGGATTGGATGAATCATTGATTTTCTATCATTAGTTAGGTATCATGAAAATGTGGTTGGAGGAAACTATGTTAAACATATGGTAGCATTAGAGTGGTTTTTGGATGGTAATGGTAAAGTGTTTTCAATGTTGCAATGATGTTTGAATATTAATATAAAGTGAAATGAATTTTCTTGTTTCATTTTTTGATGATTTTGGAATGGAAATGGATGTAAGATGTGTAGTAGATGTGGTCTCGGATAATGGAATTAGAAATTTCAATTTATTCATGTGACAAACAGGAAAAGAAATTTAAAAATCAAATAAATGAAAAAAATTATATTTAAAAAAAAAATTCCTGGCGAGAAAAGACGCCAGCAAAAAGATTTTGAAATTTTTTTTTCGTAATTTGTAAATCTTTTCCCGGCGCAAAATAATGCCGGCAAAAGTTTTTCTAAATTTATTTTTGAAAAAATAAAATCTTTTCCCGGCGCAAAATAATGCCGGCAAAAGTTTTTCTAACATTTATTTTTGAAAAAATAAAATCTTTTCCCGGCGCAAAATAACGCAGGGAAAAGTTTTTCTAAATATTTATTTTTAAAAAATAAAACTCTTTTCCCGGCGAAATAAACCTCTTTTTCCGGCAAAATAAAACGCTAGCAATGTATGGACTTTTACCGGCGCTGCCTTTTTTTGCAGGTAAATGCTATTACTGGCGAGCTTTTCCCGGCGCATTGCCGGCGCAGGAGAAATCGCCGGTAATAGACATTGCCAGCGTTTAATGGACCTTTACCGGTGCTTTTTTAGCGTCGGCAAAAGTGCAAATTGTTGTAGTGTGATCAAGGTGTGGTTATCCCGTATTAACATGTGAGTCTTGTGGTCTTGTGATTAAAATCATTGAACCACCAGGGATTAAAAATGATCTCCAGATAGTGAAGTTTGAAAAGCTTTATTTATCCCCATGACTCTCTCTCTCTCTCTCTCTCTCTCTCTCTCTCAAAAAAAAGATTGTAAGATGTATATGACTCCAAAGTAGGGGTGCTCACAAGATGGTTCACCCTGAGCCTAGCTTGCTTTGATTTGAGTATTCTCAAGGGTAAAACAAGAAGAAAAAAAAAAAAAAAAAAAAAAGAGCTAACTTTTCTAAATTCATGAATTGCATCCCGTTAAAAAAATCCCTTTTTTTTATAGTTAACACCCAAAGACATTTTAGGGCTCTTTTTGAATCACTTGAACCTTAATACGTATATTTTTACACTGATCTGAATTTTGTTGAACCACTGAATACGAGCCTAAAACTTTTAGTTTAGGGCATTGATTCTGGATGGCACATACCTCCTAGGTGGACCCCATTAGCCCTTTAGCCAAAAACAACACCTGACCAAGAAAATGGCATTAGTTGAATCATTCATTTTCCATGGTCTTAAATCAAAGGCCATGGAGTATGGTCACCGTGTACCATGGATTAAAAGTATTCCAATTAATGAGACCATAGATAGAATATCTAGTCTCAATCCAGACCCCCTAGGCTCTTGGATTACATCATATTGAGTGTACGGCAATATAATTCAAGTTCCAAACTAACATGATGTAAGCTCATACAGGGTCAAAAATTTTTGGCTCTTGGATTACATTATATTGAGTGTACGGCAATATAATTCAAGTTCCAAAGTAACATGATGTAAGCTCATACATCTAAAAGCATGTATATGTTGTCTTGAGGTTCAAACAGAAACCACACCTCCACGCAACACCCATGTTATATATTTTACTAACTAACTAATGATAACTAACAGTATCACACCTAGGGATGAAAGTGGGCCGGGCTGAGTCGGGCTTTTGAGAGGCCCTAGGCTTGGCCCTAGTATTTTTCAGTAGGCCCTAACTCGGTCCGAGCTCGAGAGGGCCTCAAAAACCCTGGCTCGGGCTCGGCTCTTATTAAGTTATGAGGCCCTAGGGCCGGCCCTTTGAGCCCGGCTCGATTGAGGCATTAGGCTCGATTAGTGAGTACAGCCCGTTTTATAATGAGATAGCACTAGTTGAAAGAAAATATTTTCAAGAAAAAAAAATCCTGTCTAATTTAAAGAAATCTGCGTATGCAAAACAGAACAAAAAATGGTCAAATACATGCATTCATCCCATATTCCCATTCCCATAACTTGGATTGCAGAAATAAAATTAACTAAAATAAGAAAGACTCCATAAAAGCAAAGGGAGCCTAATTCCAACACTTCATAATAGTTCAATGTTAATGTAGATGAGCATTATCAAACTCCAACAATAATACAAATCAAGTTAAACTCCAATAGTATCATAGAATAAAATAAAGTATTCGGCTAGCATCATAAAATAAAGGTTTAGGGTTTAAGGTTTATGGATTATTTAGTGCTAAGATTTAGGGTTTAGGGTTTATGGATTATTTAGTGCTTAGGGTTTATGGATTATTTATATTGGATTAAAATTAGGGTTTAAGGTTTATTGCTTAGGTTTATGGTTTATGAATTATTTAGTACTTAGGATTTAGTGTATAGGGTTTAGAGATTATTTATATTGGATTAAAACTAAGGTTTAAGATTTATGAATTATGTTATATCATATATGTATTATATACTATATAGTGTATGTATATATATAATATATGTAGGCCCTAGGGCTTACGAGCCGGGCTTCATCAAGCCCGAGCTCGGCCATTTTAAGCAAACAAGCTTCCTACTAGGACTTAGTTCAGCTCTTGTGTCTTTTGAGCTGAGCTTGGGCCGAGCCCATAACAGGCCGTCCGCTTTTACCCCTAATCACACCTCCACAAAACACCCATATTGAACATGGCCCGCATAATCCTTCACTGCAGCTATCGCCGTCCACGTGTACTTGTTCGCATCCCCTGTTTCGAACATATACATCACATATGGCCCACCGTGCCTCTTGGCTCCAATCACCAGCACCTTGGCCTGCCACATCATCAGGTACGGACACTGACGTGCGTCAGCAGGCAGTTGGGCCACTGCCTCCCACTTGCCACCTCGACGGACCATCATCCGCCCAGCCCGGCTGCACATAAACATCTCTCCTTCGTCCCCGGCCACGCACGTTCTCGGACACGTGCCGAAATCCAACAAGACCTCTGCTGGGCCCCACGTCGACGTGGCCATGTCGAAGCACTCCGCGCTCCCCTGGAAGTCCCCCTGTCCCTCTGTGCTGTAGCCGCCGATGACGTGGAACCTGCCACGTCGGAAGATCCCCCTGCACTCGTCCCTCTCATTGGCCATGTCAGGCAGCGGGACCCACTCGTCCCCCGCCACGTCATATGCCAGCGCCGACCTGAGGGCGTTCTTCTGGTCGTCGTGCCCGCCGGCGACGAAAACCGTCGTCTCCCCGTCCGACGCGCAACCAAAGAACGACCGCTGCGGGCCCGGCATGCGGGCCCCACGCCTCCACGTGGCCGACATGAAGTCGTACACGTAGACGCTGTTGGACACGTCCCAGGTCACCGGGTCCCACCCTCCGAGAACGACCACGCTCCGACCGGCGCCGGCGACCTGGCAGAAGAGCGGCAGGCCGTCGGGGAAATCGGGAATCGGGGGGAGCAGGCTCCAGGAGCCGGAGCTCGGCTCGAAGACGGTGAGCCGGTAGGCCGGGGCGGCGGGATGTTTGATGGCGCCGAGCTTCCGGCTGGGCCCTGCTTGGGAGAGGATGAGGAGGGTTTGGGATTTTCGGAGGCGGTGGAAGTGGTGGGATTGGAGCTCTTGCTTCCATGAGTTGCAAACGCCTCTCGCGGCGGCGAAGCTTGTGTAGGGGAGGCGGAGGAGGCACTCCCGTGCCATTTCGTTAGGCAGGCCGGGAATCAGTTGTTGCTCCGATTCCATATTGGAGAATCAGGAATCAGAAGGTTTTGATGATGAAATAAAGAGAGAGAGAGAGAGAGAGAGAGAGAGAGAGAGAGAGAGAGAGAGAGAGAGAGAGAGAGAGATATTGTGATTGTGATTGTGATCAGTAATAGTAGTGTGGTGGAGAGGGAAGGAAGAAGGTGCGGGGCATTTATACAGTCTGTCTATGTTTATGGTTTACCTTTTTTTTTTTTTGTGAAGGATTCTATGTTGGATATGGGCAAAGGTTCTAGAATTTAAAAGCCTCTGGATTGCTGGAATGGAATGGGGAAACACTTAATAAAAAAAAAGAGAGACATCTGCAGTGATTGTGAGTTGTGACGATGACCTGTGTTTGCTAGTTAATAGAAAATTAATAGCACGGGGTGTTTGCTAGTTAAGAGAAACTCGTTGTCAGAGCCGTTGCATGTAAGACACGTGACAAGAAACCACCATTATTATCACTCTCAGATAAAAATACTTTGGATTAGATTCTTATAAATCATAATCTTCAAAAAAAAAAAAAAAAACCAATTAAATTAAAGGGCAGTCATTTCCAAACAATATTATCCACTTTCTCTTTAGTTCTTTGGTTGAAATGATCACTGATATTTTTCTGTAATCAAATTTAAATTTTATTTAATTACTCATAATTTTATAAATGCATGCCAGGGTGTATTTATTTTAAAAACAGTTTGAAGTATTATAGTTTGTGGAGTTAACACTAATTACCATATTTCCTTTTTAATTATGACTGTCTACATCATATCAAGGTTTCTATTAGTAAAAAGATACGCATATTGTTAAAGATAGAAAGAGCCATCGGTTGTTACTAAACATATGTATATCATATCCTATTATATTTTGTTTTTGAGAATCAACGGCTCCTGCGGCGGTTGTTTGTTTTAGAGAGAAAAAACTAGGTGAACTACTTACAGTGTACTAACCCTTGATTTTCTTTTATTATGTTCTATTTCATTCAATTACAAGTGTCTATCATCGTATCAAGACTTTCATTAGTAAGAAGATACGTGTATTGTTAAAAGACGAAAAGAGTTGTCAACTCTTTACAGTGTACTAACTCTTGATTCTCTTTTATTCTATTCTATTATTTATATAAGCAATAGGGAGGGAGGCTATATATAGAGGATGCCACGTTAGTAGGTAGGGAGCTCTCCTTTTGAAAAAAATACTCTCATCTCGCTCAATTAAGTCAATCAATCTTATCTCATAAATGAATCTCAAAAGCCCTTTCACCTCCTTCCATAGTCTTTTAAATCTAGCATACTAATCAAATCCTCGTCTCAATGGCCATTTCCTGTCCTCTATATTTCCTTAAATCAAGATCTTTCAATCTTATTTAGGATCTTCATCTTCATGAACTTTCGTTGATCTAGGATCTGGGTAGTTCCATGACTTGCATTTCTGTTAAATCAAACAATTCAAATCCAAAATCCCACTTCTTCTCTTCATTCATTTTATTATATGAGGATGAGTCAGTTATTATTTCCTACTTTTTTTTGATGATCAATGTTTCAGATGATCAAGATTGTTTTCTTTATCTTATTCTATAAAACGATCAATGTTCTAGACGAATCAAGATTGTTTTTTTCTTCTTTGTTTTCATTTTATCTCTAGACCACTCATATAGTTATTTTTTTCGTTCTTTTGTTGGTTTTTCTTTTTCTGTAAAGTGGTTGTCCCCACTCCCCATGTTGACCGATCGAACTAGGAAAGTTGGGTTGGGGATGAAGGACGATCTTATCTTCCAACAACTTTTCACTGACCACAAAAACACAAAAACACATTGCCATATTACCAAAAATCCAAGCGGTGAGTACTCTATTTTTATTTTTGTCTTTTAATGAAACAATGTATATGTCATTGATTTGGATAAGATTCTATAGTCGTGATGTGAAGAACTTAGATGCATCCTATGTCTAATAACTTCTAGGATCTCTCTTTTTTTTATATTTTTTTCTTTTCCTTAATTTCTTCTAGACCATTGTCTCATTCCTTTTTGAACCATCCAAAATGACTTGCAGGGGGATAGCATGCATTTACCAGCGAAGTAATGAAATTAATTGCCTCAAAATATAATTTTTTTAATTTAATTATTACTAGTCGTGACAAAAAGGGACTTTAGAAGCAATCTTCAGCCTTACACAACACAAAAAAAAAAAAAAAAAAAAAGGATATGTATTTTAATTTAAGCTCTTGAAGTATTCTGAATCCACTATTGATGAACTTATTACTACAAGTCCTTGGAATCTTCTTCATCTGCATTACCACCCAAATACCTCTTTTGAGTTGGTGATGTTGGTTCTCTACTTGATGAAGATTTCTCTCTCTTTCATTCATTCCATATCATTATACTATGTACTGAAAAATAATTTTTTACTTGACTTTTTTAGTAAACTATTTTGTATAAAATATTAATCTCTTTTAACATAGAGAGCTCTGCTTAACTTACCTCTCTTTCTCTCTCGCTATCTCTCCGTGAAATACCTGGCCATTCAAATATTTTGAATTCCTTTTAAATCTATGTAAGTCTATTATGTTTCTTTCTTTTGAATAAAATTTTGACGATTTTATGGGTAAAATCCCAATAGGACCCCATACCACTGATAAAGTCCCAAGATCACCGTATAGACAGACAAGAGGGGTCCTCTTGATGCGTTTCTGCCTTTCTTTTTTTTTTTTTTTATCATTTAGTGATGTGGTCGATATCGACCATTCTGTCAGTCAGGTTTTCTTGTTCTTATTTGTTGAATAGAACAGAATGGTTGATATCGATTATATTGTAAGAAAAAAAAAATCCACAGGTCCACAAATAGATCCTCTGCCCTCGCCTCCTCTCACTCCCCTGAGGTCATGTTAGACAAATCGAATTTCTAGTTTTCCATTATCTTCCTTTCTCTCCTCTACATGTTTAGGTTCATTGAGTCTCTCCCCTTCTCTCTCCTTTTCTTCTCCCCTCCCTCCCTTTCTCTCAATGGCATGTTAACGAACATGTCGTCTTCGAACTTCTCTTTCCCTCCTTGTGTTTGCACAGACGTAAAAACTCAAACCCTTTGTACCTTCAACAACATCCTCTAATAGGCTTGTCAACCGGGCGGGGAAAACCCGTTGACCCGACCCGGTCGGGTCATAAATTACCCGCCCCGTTCGGGTCAACGGGGCGGGTTGACCCGGACCCGGTCAAAGAGCTGACCGGGTCAGGGCCGGGTATGGGGACGGCCGACCCGCCCCATACCCGCCCCGGATATATATATATATATATATAAAAAATTATGCATATTATATATGTAAATGTTGACACCAAAAATGTCACTTTGCCTCTTCAACATCAAGAAAGCTGCATGAAGTCGCAACCTGCCATAAATAGGCAATGCAATTTCTCCAAAAAATCAAATCTTGTCAGAATTAAACAAAAACTGCAAGATCCTTCAAGATAGCCAAGAGAAGAGTACACATGAAGTTTCGGGCCATTTCGACAACATTTGGCCTAACTTCACTTCTCCGATAGCTAAAATGGCGCTCCCGGCGGCGACATCATCGGAGACGTCAAAACTTCGATCAGAGCCTACGGATGACTCCAGCATGTCTCAAAAGGGCTCCATGCCAAATTTCAAGTCAAACCGACAACGTTTGACCCTCCATCAATGCTCGAGTAGCAAAATCAAGCCTCCCGGCGGCGGGAACCACCGAAGCCTTCGCTCATCCAACCAAGTGCATGAGTGGCTTCAACATGCTTCCAAAAGGCTGCACGTCAAATTTCAGGTCATTCCGAAAACGTTTGACCAGGTTTCGATGCTCCGAGAGAAAATCAAGCCTACCGGCGGCGGAGCAACCCGGGACCATGACATCCAAAACGGAGCCCATGGAACGTCTCAAAATGACTCCAATAGGCTCCCCGTCAAATTTCAGGTCAATCGGACATCGTTTGACCGCACATCAAAGCTCGGCATTTTCCCCGCAGCAAAATCAAGTGAAGCATCGATGGGACCCCAAACGGCTTCAAAACTCAAACAAAAGCTTATGGTTGGTCTTATTTATTGCTCAGGAGGCTTCACCTCAAATTTCAGGTCATTCCGACATCGTTTGACCAAGTTTCGGCTTCTAGCAGAAAATCAGCAGCTCTACGCGACAGAGTCTTTGGCTTTCCCGGAAAATTGGAAACTTTGCACTCTAAAAATGCAAGGATTCTCATCAGGTTTTCTACAGGGAAATCAAGCCAATAAATGAGAAGAAATGTCAGGAAAAATACAGAAGAAAACGGCGACGAAAAAGACCTCAAAACGACCGCAAAACAGGCTCCGAAGGGAAAAATTCCCCCAAGGTCGCAGGCCCCTGCGACCATGGCCCATGGTCGCCGGTCCATGGTCGCCGGCGACCATGGAAGTCCGGGTCACCGGATTTTTCGCCGGTGACCCGTTTTTTCCGTCTTTTTTCGCGTTTCGCGCACTTTGGCCCCTGTGGTTTCCTGAAAATGTTATTTTTAATGCTTGAAATTGACTCATATCCGACGACATCTCGGATCCGCCGTCAAAAGCATAAAATCATCAGTGATCGCTCCAAGATCGCCAACCGGCTGACCAAGAAAGTGCACTTTCTGTCCGACCGATCGTGAAATCGACAAGACAGATGTCACCGGCCCGCTCTTAGCTATCAATGTCTGAAGTTACATGTTCATCCGATGTCGATCAGCATGTAGATCCATCGATGATCATCGCCAGAAGAATTCCAGAAGACACGGCATGGCCCGCGACTCTTCGACTGCTCGGCGACCAATTAATGTGGTTAATTGACTAGCTTTATTGCAGTCATTAATTCATTTCTTTGGACGGCCCAATCAGAAGCAAGCATTTGGGAGTTACAAGTCAATTGATTCATGGCATTAAACCCATGAAACTCCTCCCATTATGGTAATTAAGGTGATTAAAAGCCCTTAATCTCCATCGGCCAATCAGATTCAAGGAAAAAGGAGTTACAAAATCAAGAAATAAATCTTGTAACTCCTCCCATTAAAGCTATTAAGACTCATAAACCCTCCTAAATGGCTACCAAAAGCCTATAAATAGGAGAGCATTCCATTGAAATTGGAGCGGAAAAAAAATCAGAAGATCGGGATCAGAAAAATCGAGATCGATCGATCGGAAAGAATCCAGAGCTCGTGTCCAGAGAAAGAAAAAGAGAGAAAAACTCTGCTGAAGTTCTGCACCGGCCACCACTACAAGGTGACAACAGTCCCATGGGGGGCACCCCCCCCAAGGTCCTTGCCTTCTCCCGCTGCCTCCAATGGCTTAGACGTGGCTTTTCAGCCCGTCTACTTAGCTTTTTATTGGACATAGGACCTTCTCTTGGTCTTTGTCCTCTAAAAACCTGAGGTTATAGCCAAGCCAAGCGAATCAAGAGCATCTTCTGTTCTCATCTGCATGGATGATGGCGAAGCCCATACATGGCTTGCGACCGTCAATCTGAACGAGTCCCCCACAATCTCCTGAAAAGTTAGATCTTCCTTTTCTTGCTTTTCATTGTAGTTTGTATTTTTCTAAAGAGACAAAAAATCACAACTCTTGTCTTTCATTATTGATAAGAATTGTAAATCGGCTATAAACGCCAAAATCGGCTATAAACGCCACAAAATCGGCTATAAATGCCAAACAAAATCGCCTTTCACGGCAAATCAAGAAAATGTCTCTTTTCTTAAATATTTGTGCAATGGAAAACTTGAAAGAAGTTGATTTCCTTTTTACTTGCGAAGGTTGATCTCCGGATTACCACTTGCAATTCCAAGTAAAATAGAAAATCTGGCACACCCACACAAAGAAATGTTGATGCACGCTTCAGGCCCGCCAGGGCGCGAAAGGGCCGGACCCGACGGACTCCCACGTTCCGCCGACCCCGGTAGCCGCCCCACGGCGCCTCGGAGCGCGTTCCATCAAGCTGGCACACCCGGTGGGACTCGTTCATTTGAGAACACGATGCTTTGGAAATGAAATATTTGCATACCATATTTTGCTCTATGCTTATACTTCTTCTCCAGATTCCTTGGCTACTTTCTAGCTGGTGGCCTATGTTGGATTTTGCATCAAAAAAAAATGAGATGGGATTTTTTGGAAATTTCTATTCCTTTGAGTTTGTTTCCATTCTTTCTCTTTTCAAAAAAAAAAAAATCAGTTTTCTTAGTTTGAATTCAAAATCGAGAAACTTTGATCCTATCCTATCGTTCTTTGGTGCTTGCAGAAATGTTGAGCCCGTTCGACTAAGGTTTTGGACCATCGTTTCTCTTCGATGAGTTCATTAGAGATTTCAAAAAAAAAAAAAAAAAAAAAATCAGTTTTCTTAGTTTGGATTCAAAATTGAGAAACTTTGATCCTATCCTATCGTTCTTTGGTGCTTGCAGAAATGTTGAGCCCGTTCGACTAAGGTTTTGGGCCATCGTTTCTCTTCGATGAGTCTATTTGAGATTTGAAAAAAAAAAAGGACATAGACCACTAAGGTTAAACCAATTGCGTTCTTTGATCACGATTGATTCAAGAAAAGCCTTGTCCAGAGTGTGGAGACAGCTTGACTGTTCTAGGCAAGGGTCCTCCAAACGGGTTCATTAAGTAATCCTACCCTTACCTGGGGGCAATTCTATCAATTGAGGTTTCATAAGACCGGGTTAGGAGGCCTATGTGTACTCTCTCGTCTTTAAATCTTAAAAAATTAAAATAAAAAATAAAAAAAATAAAAAAAAGATTTTCAAAAAAAAAATCTTAAAAAAAAAAAATCAAAAAAAATATAAAAAATATAAAAAAAAAGATTTTCAAAAAATCTTAAAAAAAAAATAAAAAAAAATAAAAAATAAAAAATAAAAAAAAAGATTTTCAAAAAAAAAAATCTTAAACAAAAAAAAAAGATTTTTAAAAAAAAAAAAAAAAAAATGAAAATCTTAAAATAAAAAAAAATCTTCAAAAAAAAAACTCTCGTCATTTTAGATTCAGATCTGAGAAATTGTGGTTCTTTCCCTTCTGGGTACTGGCGCTCGCGGAAATCGTTGAGCCCGTATTCGGATCGGAATACCATCTGCTCTCTTTGATGAATCCAATCTTGACATTTCAAAAAAAAAAAGAATCCCATCTCATGGATGCGATTTCCAACATTTGTGCCTAGCAATACTGGTACGCCCTTTCAGGGTCTACTGTATCTGTGACCGGCACATTTGTAACTCCTACCTTATATTCTTCTTATCTCGAGCAAGCCCTGCTCCTCGATAAGTCGAATTTAGGTTTACAATTGCTTCTAGCAGCCACTGGAACGCTCATTCTGGGCTCAGCATACTTGCTGTCAGAACAATTGTACCATCTATGGCCTTTTGCCTTCTTCATGTCGCTTGGGTCATATCCCTTGAGCGATTTGAAAAGACAACCATAGAAATTCCCATTTATGATCATTATATTCTTGTGATTACTAATGGATGTGGTCTTGTTTCAGAAATTTTGAAACTAACAATGGCAGCCTTAACCATTATCTTCGATGAGAACAAGCACCAACTCATGCTTCAACAGAAGCAAAGCACGCGCACTCATAAGCGCCCTGTCAGCTGCCGAAGCATCAACTCCCTCGGCAACTCTCTGAACTCCGGGTCGACCTCGACTCCCCGGACTATCTTCTTTGGGACGCTGGGACCATTCCCACTTCCCGAAGAACAAACTGCGCCTGCCAAAAAGCAGAAGATCGCCTCTCAACGTGTCACTCCCGTGACACCAAAGGCGAGCGCCCAAAAGCCCGAAGCCCGCGGCACCCCCGCGAAGCCTCGACCAACAAACAACCAGGTATATCCCAAGACTTGGTCTCCAAGACCTTCCCCAAAACAAAGAAGGTCTCAAACATTCACCAAGCCAGCATACCTGGCCCCACTCAAAGAGAACCAGTTCTACCCTCTTGCCTACATGAAAGAGGAGAGACCCATCTCCAACCTGACTCCCAAGTCAACCCAGCATGAGCCGGCTTGTTCCTACAGGCCCAAAATCAGATCATGCATCACCAGGCCTCTGCAAGCACCTGCCAAGGCCTACACTCCTTTAGTTCGACCCTTCATCTCTACAGGGGCCGAACTCGAAAGGTTTAAAGCTTCGCTGCAACAGGCAAAGGACCGGGTCCGGATCCTGTCCTTGCCTAGCTACAAAGAAGACAGGCTCGGCTGCTGCGCCCGAGGGAGCACATCCTTCATCGTCAGAGCCCAGCCAGAGCTGACTGAAGCTCAAATCGCTCGTCGAGCACGCCGCCGTGCTTCATATCGACAAAAGAGACTAGAGAAGCAACGGACCCAGCCTCCTACACTTCAAGTCTCCCACAAATGGGTCGAAAAAGAAAGACCCGACCAAGTTGCTGCCATCCATATGGTTAGAAAAACCAGAAGACGCCAAAGGTCAGCATCAAAAATCCATGTCCGACGTCCGGTGACCCGTAGCGTCACCAGGACACAAAGACATCCCGAAGAATCTCCTGCCCCTTCAAGCCAAGGACGGGAGAGTAACCCTTCATCAAGCTCTTCATCAAAAAGAATGAGCCCCAGCTCGGTCACCAGGACGATTTCTTCGTTCGAATCCCGAGGGATGAACGTCTTGGCTACAAGTTCTGAGCCGCCACCTCAGAATCCACCTCGAGATGATGCGCTCACACGCATCCAGCAGTTGGAACAAGGCCAGCAGAGGATTGAAACTCTGATGGAAAACCTTCTCCTTGTCGTCCAAAATCAGGCGAACAATGAGCCTCCTCCGAATCATGGCAATAACGAGGAAAATTGTGAAGAAAATGAGTCACGCGCCCTCACCAAAAAGGACGTAGACAGTATCCTCGCCAAAGCAAAAGAAGAGGATATACTCAAGGAGCATGGGATCAAGCCACCATATCCTTTATGGATGGACTCGGTCCCGTTCCCTACAAAATTCAAACATCCTACTCTCCAAACATATACGGGGAAAGGATCGGCCAGACAGCACGTCATCCACTTCAAGATCTTGACGGGAGTTATCGCGGATCAAGATGCACTCAAGATTCGCCTCTTTGCAAGTACCCTAAAAGGTACGGCCTTCGATTGGTACTCCACTCTGCCGGAGAACTCCATTCAGAACTGGGCTATGCTGGAGACACGCTTCCTGACCCACTTCCAAGGTGAGGATCATCCTGTTACTATGGCTCAGCTCTGCAGCCTAAAACAGGGAGAGAATGAGTCAACTTATGACTTCATTCACAAGTGGAAAGCAATGGCGTACAAATGCTCAGATGTACTGCCACAAGCGTCGCTAGTCGACATTTGCCGTAACAATATGAGAGCTAAAATCCGCTCCATGATCATCGGCAACAAATCAAAAAACCTGGGAGAACTCCTGGAAGCTTCTATGGAAGCTGAAACGGTGATCAAAGACCTCAACAGTCAGAAATCATCAAAGAAAGAGCCGACTGCTGTTGCGACCTCAAAGCCAAAGAAAAAAGAGGTCCTCAATGTGCAAACCAAGTCAGCTCCTCAGCAGCCAAAGAAAGCTGAAAACAAAACTGCAGGTAAAAGGCCTGAACTCTCTGATGCCTTCAAAGAACGTGTAGAAAAGAAATATCCGTTCGATGAAGACGTTGAAGAAATCTTTGAGGCTCTCCTAGCAAATGGCAAACTCATTTTGCCAGAGCCCAAAAGACCGGGAGACGTTGGCAAAACCAACGATCCTCGGTACTGTCCATACCACCAGATGATCTCACATCCTCTCAATCAATGCTTCGTTGTGAGAGAGAAGATCAATGAGATGTGGAGGAACGGAGTCATAACCTTTATTAAAAACTATGGCCCCGCCTCCGTCAACATGGTGTCACGTGGACAAACACCAAAATCACCGAAGAAGAAGATCACTACTTCCTTCAAGGTGATAAAAAGAATTCAAACGTCCGAAGTGTTGGTTCCTTTCCCGACACCAGACGGACAACCTATATGGGTACATCCCGATCTCCTGGAAGATGAAAACTGGGAGATCGTCAAAACAAAGCCGACAGCTCAACAGCGAAGGCAGGCTAGGAAACATCTCCTCAGGCTCAAACGGCAAGAGAAGACCCAGCCAAAACAAGAAGTCTCTGAAAAGGCAGAGGCCTCCTCTACCACTTCACTCGGGGCAACAGAAACGTCCCTTCCAGAGACTTCAAAGGGGGTAAGAAAACTCACTCTCAGTGATTTCATGCCACCTCAATTCAGAGAAGAAGCTATGCAGGGGGCATCATACTCTTGCAACTCGGTAGTTGGATTCTCCATTGATGGATACGAGTCCAGCGACACCGATGATGGATTCGAGTCCGGCTACACTAATGAGTGGAAAGAATCCCTTGAAATAGGAGAATATCTCTCCGATGAAGAATGGGTTCCTGAAACTCACCTTATGCCAGTAATCTGGTATAACCCCTTACAACCACAAGGATCCTGGTCTGATGATGAAGAAGACCAAGAGGCTGCATAAGAAGATGCTGTTAACCCAGCACCTGTCATTGCTCCAGTGGAAATCAACTATGTTGAGCCACACGGAGAAGACGAAGAAGAGGATCTGGCTCCCATGCCTGATCTTGAAGAATATGCAAGGATCTTGCAGCATCTCGCTCTAGAACAAGAGCAAGATCGTGTTAACGAGCCTCCTCGCAACCCAGAGCCTGAAGTCCCTGAAGATAATCAGGTACATCCACCCTTAACTCCTGAAAGTGGAGAACATTGCTGGATTGACGATCCTCTTACATCCGAGGATGAGTCTGACTCCGAGCAGGCAACATCTCCTATCAGAGCTTCCTGTAATGTAATATATCAGGACTATAGCTCTTCTGAAGCGTCGTCTGATGAGATTACCTACACTCCGACGATGCCTAGCAATGTATCCTCTGGAGCTACCTCGTCTCACGTGACTTTCACAGAGATGACACCCTCTCAGGTTTCTTCTCCTGAGACTCTGACTTCAGGATACACATTCTTCCCGACTCATCATCATGAAGAAAACCCAACTTGGGGTGATGGATGGGTCAACGAAGAAGAAAAGCTGCTGGATGCTGTTCAGGACTTGCTCCTGGAAAATGCTCCGTGCAACACAATCACTGAGGATGGCAACTCTGCTGCAGATACATCCCCAGTAAATGAAAAACGACAGCCTCTTGATTATGAAGACAATCTTCCAAACGAAGATCCTTCTCAAGAAGCTCTCGAAGTTGGTAGAGGCACCCGCTCTGGCCGAGACTACCACAAGAATTACAACCAATCTTCCTTTACTTATGTAAATCCTTCGGGAAAAGATGTTGTAAGCGCCCCCAGTGGCAAAAACAATGAACATGCAGGCCCCAAGGAGGCTTTCAAGTATGACTTGGTTGAGCACTTCAAACACATACCTGCACGTCTTCACATCCTGGTTTTATTACGGATGTCTCCACGCACTCGTGATAATCTCATCTCAGAATTACAAAAACTGAATGAGGATGTCGACAAACATGCCCCGCAAGTCCTCCAAATTGAAATGGACTACCGGGTCAAAAACTCTGAAACTTCCTCAAAGGGAGAAAAGAAAACTGAGGGATCATGCATCCAATGCCTCTCGGTTCAAAAGGCAGCTAGTGCAACCATCGCCTTCACAAAGGACGACCTCCTCCTTGGCGAAGCAAGGCACAACCGACCCCTGTACTTCACAGGGTACATCAAAGAAATGCCGATACATAGAGTTCAGATCGACCCAGGTTCTGCACTCAACCTTATCTCCACTTCGGCTCTTGAAGAGTTGGGCATCCCACCCAGCAAGCTAAGCCACACATCTGTATCTATCTTTGGATACGATGGGAGCACTCAAAGGCCTATCGGCAAAATCAGGTTCAAATTGCAACTCGGTGATCTTATCTCTGAGGTCACTGTGTATGCAATAAAAACCCCCTCATGCTACAACATCCTTCTCGGACGTCCTTGGATACACGAGAATGGTGTTGTCCCTTCAACTCTACATCAATGCATCAAGTTCGTCGGCGACGACGGCATGGTACATCGTGTCTTTGCGGACAGAAAACCCTTCAAAGGTAAAGAAGTCCACTTCGCAGACTCCCAGATGTATGAAGGAGAAAAAGAAGAAAAAGAGGAAATAGCACCCTTTGCTGAAAATCTCCAGAAAGATAAAGGCAAGGCTCCTCAAAAATCACCGGAAGAAAACAACCCCTTCGGCAAATTAGAAGAGAGTGGTCAATCTCCCTTCGTCATCTCCCTCAAATCTTCAAAACCTTTGGTCATCACGACTAAAGTGAAGAAGGCGAAACAAAAGTCTGGGGGCAAATTTGTTGTTTCTCTCGTGTCTATCATGCAAGACACAGACTCGGACTCAGAGCCAGAAGACAATGCATTGTCAAGCCAAGCTGACGCTCAGCATGTTCAGCCTGCTCTCGCTCCGATGGAGACACCTGCTGATGTAGAAGATCCTACGTCTGCTACCTTTGTTGTTCCGACAACATCACCAAAGCAAAGGCCGATCTTCTTCCATAGATCGGACGCTTCTTCATCAAACTCCATGCTGGAACCTTTCCAAAATGAAGGTATGCCTCAGCTATCTCTATATAGTCCTGTGGCATAAGCAATTATGAAGAAAATGGGCTATGACGCTCAAAACCCAGTCGGTTTGGGAGAAAGACGCGGTATTCTCACGCCATTGGAGCCCGCCTTGACCAAAAGCCAGCTGGAAGATTGGAGACTCTACGGATATGTAGAAAAGTCTTCACATGGGTTAGGATATGATCCTGATACCCCCCTGAGACAGTTGACACAAAGGCTTAAAAGTCGTTTTACCGACCAAGCCTCAACATCTCAAGTCCACGAAGACATCAATCTCCCTGGATATCTCTTTAAAGAGTTACCTGACAAAGATCTAGGAAGCTCATCCAATTGGTACGATTTCTCTGATGATGAAGAGGAATCGCCCGATAATACAGACTTGTGCTATTCTGGCGCAGAAGAACCCTCGTCTCCAAAAGAAATACCAGACTCAACAGGCGATTGGGACTATCTCATAGCAAGCCTTGAGGAGATCACCAATCAAGAAAATCCATGGAAAGGAACAGAGCCTTGGTCTGGTAATGCAGTTGAAACTCCAGAAGGTTTCGTTGAGTTGGAAGCCTCCGAAAATATTGTGGAGGAACCACCTTCGAACCTTCCGACAGAAGATCCTGTCGAAAAGATAGACTTGGGAACACCTGATAACCCACGTCCTGTATTCATAAGCAAGAATATAAAGGATGATGAGTTACCCGAGTATATCACTTTTCTTCGTGAGTTCGTTGATTGCTTTGCATGGTCCTACGCTGAAATGCCTGGTTTAGACCCCAAAGTAGCAGTCCACAAACTCAATCTTCAAGAAGACATCAAGCCTGTCAAACAAGGCCAAAGAAGATTCCGTCCAGATGTGATGGATAAAATTGAACAAGAAGTTCAAAAACTCAAAAGCGTCGGCTTCATCCGTGAGGAACAACATCCAGAATGGTTGGCCAACATTGTCCCCGTGACAAAGAAAAATGGGCAGATCAGAGTCTGTATTGACTATAGAGACTTGAATGGCGCTTGCCCTAAAGATGAATTCCCGCTCCCCATACCGGAGGTGATGATTGACAATACCTGCGGATTCGAGCAATGACATTCATGGATGGCTTCTCTGGTTACAATCAGATAAAGATGCATCCCGAGGATGAAAAACACACTTCATTTCGGACTCCATTTGGCGTGTATTGCTACACTGTCATGCCATTTGGTCTGAAAAATGCTGGTGCCACATATCAGAGGGCTATGATGAAAATATTCCAAGATATGCAGCACAAGACGGTTGAATGTTACGTTGATGACCTCGCCGTCAAAAGCAGAAGAAAAGAAGACCATCTCAAAGATCTTCGGGAAGTCTTCCTCCGACTCCGCAAACACAAACTGCGGATGAATCCTCTAAAATGCTTCTTCGGCGTCTCGTCGGGTAAGTTTCTCGGATTCCTTGTTCGGAAAGCTGGAATAGAACTTGACCCCATAAAAGTCAAGGCTATTCTAGAAATGCCCTCTCCAAGAACCCTAAGGGAACTAAAAGGGCTTCAAGGGAGATTGGCCTACATCAGACGGTTCATCTCCAATCTTTCGGGGAAATGCCGTCCATTTTCTCGATTGATGAAAAAGGGTGTAGACTTTGTCTGGGATGCCGACTGTGAAGCCGCATTTCAAGATATCAAGTCATACCTGATCAAACCTCCAGTGTTAGCTGCCCCTGCCACTGGAAAACCATTCATCTTGTACACAAGAGCTCTTGATCATTCTGTAGGCGCTCTGCTTGCACAAGAGAATGGTGAGGGAAAAGAAGCTGCTCTATACTACCTCAGCCGCATGCTAGTAGGTGCAGAGCATCGCTACTCTCCAGTCGAAAAAGAATGCCTTGCAGTAATGTTCGCCGTACAAAAGCTACGTCACTACTTGCTTTCCAACACAGTCTACCTGGTCTCAAGGATCAATCTCTTGAAGGTTCTTGTCACAAAGGCAGGTTCTCTCAATGCCCGACTGGCAAAATGGTCCATCCTTCTATCACAATTCGATATTAGGTATGTGCCACAAAAAGCAATCAAAGGCCAAGCTCTAGCAGATTTCCTCGCAGAGCATCCATTGCCTAAATATTCACCACTCAGAGATGATCTCCCAGACGAACCTGTCTACAACGTGGAGACTTCCTCACCAAATGCCTCCTGGGACATGTACTTTGACGGTGCAACCAGGACAAATGAAAACAGAAAGCTGATCTCGGGAGTTGGCATCCTCTTTGTTAGCCCCGACAAATGCATGATTCCACACGCTTTCTCGCTACTGGAACCATGCACAAACAATGCAGCTGAATACCAAGCTCTGATCCTAGGATTGGAACTCGCCATCGAATCTGGTATCACCATGCTGGAAGTCTTTGGAGACTCTCAACTGATCGTCAACCAGATGAATCAGAAATATGAAGTCAGGAAGCCTGATCTGCTGCCTTATTACAACAAGGCACAATCGCTTCTGCAAAAGTTTGACATCTGCAACATCACCCACATTCGTAGAGGTGAAAACATCCGTGCAGATGCCCTGGCTGGACTTGCCGCATCAATGGCGATCCAGGAAGGAAAAAACATGCAAATTACAGTGAGTGAGAGAAGGATCCTCCCTCATCTTAACACACACCAAGCAGTTGCTGAATGCCACCGAGTGGTTGGAAGTCGGATCTCTATCCTTCAAACTTCAATCGGCGACTGGAGGGATCCGTTCATTGATTACACTATGTTCGGAATCCTACCTGAAGATCCAAAAGAACGGGTAAGCATCCAAAGGCGAGCCCCAAACTTTCATTTGGATATCCCTTCAAAAATCCTTTACAGGAAATCCTTCAATGGAGTACTCCTACGCTGCTTGTCACAACAAGAAGCTGAAGAAACACTCAAAGAAGTTCACGCTGGTCTTACTGGAGCTCATCAGGCTGGTCCCAAGCTCTACGACCAAATCAAAAGGTTGGGTTACTACTGGCCTACCATGGTACCCGACGCAATGCAATTTGCTAAGCGCTGCCAACAATGCCAAGTTCATGGAGACTACATTCACATGCCTCCGGAATGGCTACATCCTACAGCAATCTCATGGCCTTTCGAAGCATGGGGCATGGACATCATAGGTCCTATCTCTCCCCCTTCAAGCAAAGGTCATCGCTTCATCTTCGCCGCAACGGATTATTTCTCCAAGTGGTCAGAAGCATTTGCGTTCAACGAAATGAAGACCTCATCAGTTCTTCAGTTCCTGCGCACCAACATCATTTGTCGTTTCGGCATACCCAAGAGATTCGTCCATGATAACGGACCACAATTCCGGGATCATCGATTCTACAGGTTCTGCGACAAATACAAAATTCAAAGCTGTCCTTCGACTCTATACAATCCGGCAGCAAACGGATTAGCAGAAGCCTTCAACAAGACACTCTGCAAAATCCTCAAGAAAATGGTCTCTAGTCACAAAAGAGACTGGAGTGACAAACTGTCTGAAGCTTTGTGGGCCTATCGAACCACCGTTCGAGGACCAACCCATAGCACACCATTCTCCTTGGTCTATGGATACGAAGCTGTCGTGCCCCTAGAGTTACAAATTCCTTCTCTGAGGGTATCTCTACAAAATGACATGACTCAAGAAAGCAATGCGAAATTACGACTTCATGAGCTGGACAATCTCGATGAGAAACGGCTCGAAGCTCGACAAAGCATTGAACTTTACCAAGCACGCATGGCAGGATCTTTTGACAAAAAGGTCAGGCAACGCGCCTACAAAAGGGGTGACTTGGTTCTTGCGGTAAAAAGACCAATGGTCTTCGCTCACAAGTCCAAAGGCAAGTTTGAACCAAAATGGGAGGGACCCTACGTCATCGACAAGGTCTTCTCCAATGGCGCATATGCCCTCCTAAACATGGAAGGCGACAGATGTATGCTGCCTATCAACGGCAAGTTCTTGAAGCGGTACTACCCTTGAAGACTTACTCAACTGGGTAAGAGCAATGCCTGTATGGCCAAAACCTGTTCTCAGGTACTCGCTCGTCAAACCCACTCTCTTTAGAATTTTCATATCAAATGTCAAAATTTCTAGAGATTAAAAAACAATGCTTATTTTTATCGTTTCATTGTTCAAAAACAAAAAAAATCCAAGTTTAGGAGCCTCTCCCTGACTTGACCAAAACTTTCGATCCTTGAACCAAAATTCATGGTTTGAAACAAAAATTCGGATTCAGGGATTTCCACCTTAGTCCACCTTACCTTTTACCTCCAAATGGTTTTAGGTCAAAATTTACGACCCTCGTGTCTTTAAACAAAAAAATGGTTTTTCAAAAACCGCGGGGAAGTGACACTTAGTCGATACTCGCAAAACTCAAAAAATCGGAAGGATGCGAATCCCATTCGATACTTCCAAAACCTCTAAAATCGTGGAGACGCAACATTTCAGTTGATATCCACAACCCAAATTTCAAAGGTTCGAGAAAACCTCAAATTTCAAAAATCACGGGGAAACGACATCAAGTCAGTACCCGCAAAATCAAAAGTTTTGGGAAAAGCAGGGAAGCGACGCTTAGTCGATATTTGCACCCCAATTCGCGAGGAAGCGACATTCCATCGATACTTGCAAAACCTAACTCGCGAGGAAGTGACATTCCATCAATACTCGCAAAACCGAATGAGCAAGGAAGCGACATTCCATCGATACTTGCAAGACTATTCAGCGGGGAGGCGACATTTAGTCGATACCTGCATTTTGAAAGCAAAAAAAATCTGGCTATAAACGCCAAAACCTGGCTCTTTTGCCAAAAACCGGCTATCAATGCCACCAAATCGGCTATAAATGCCACACAAAAAAAAACCTGACTCTCATGTCAAAACCGGCTATAAATGCCACAAACCGGCTATCAATGCCACAAAAAATTGGCTTTCACGCCGACAAACCAAAACTTGGCTTTCAAAAAATGGCTATCAATGCCACCAAACCGGCTATAAATGCCACAAATTGGCTATCAATGCCACCAAACCGGCTATAAATGCCACAAATTGGCTATCAATGCCACCAAACTTGCTATAGATGCCACAAAACAAATACCGGCTTCCATGCCAACCCCAAATTTTGGCTTTTACACCATAAAATTTCGGCTTCCATGCCATCTCAAAATTGGCTCCCATGCCACGAACAAAATTTTTGGCTCTTATGCCATCTCAAAAATCGGCTATAAATGCCACACAAAAAAAAACCTGACTCTTATGTCAAAACTGGCTGTAAATGCCACAAAAATCCGGCTTTCATGCCAAATTCGTTTCCCCTACCAAAACAATCATTTGACAAAAGATTTTCACAAAATGACAAAACTTTTGATCACATCCCATTTAGCAATCGCTTTCATCGCAAAAAGATTTGAGTGAGCGTAGGGAAAAAAAAAAAAAGAGTACCAAAAAATACATGTGGTACCAAAAAAAAAAAAGAAAAGTGTTCACAAGCACTACACAAAAAAAAGAGAGTACCAAAAAATACATGTGGTACCAAAAAAAAAAAAGAAAAGTGTTCACAAGCACTGCAAAAAAAAGGAAGTACCAAAAAATACATGTGGTACCAAAAAAAAAGAAGAATGGTTTCTGCTACAAAAATCAGGAGCTCAGCCAAAAATGGTCTCCAGCCAAAGCTTCAGCTCCTCAAGCAAACTTTTGGCATCAGCCGTTAGAGTTTCCAAGGCACGCTTCTTCAGGAACTTGCCATGAGATGCTGCTGAATGCCATAACCCTTCTTTTACACCGGGAAGCTCTTCCCCAGCAGTTTGCCATCGTTCGTTTTCTAGAGTCCTCCTCTCGAGAACTTGACCGGCATCTGCAACCCTGCGAATCAGAGTACTCTCCCTGTCACGAGCCTCTGTTATAGCAGCCCACTTAGCATCGACCTGTGCCTTCAAATGCTCAAGACGTTTCCTGGCCTCCTCAACTTCCCTATCAAGGACGTTAAGGTCATGCCTCAATCCGATGATGGCTAGCTCTTCCTTGTTCTTCTCCCGAACTAGCTGCTTCTTGCTTTGTGTAGCCTCATTCAGGTCTGACTTAGCCTTATCAGCAGGGTCCAAGAACATCTCCTTGAAGAATTGGTCGTCAGGGAAACCCATGGTCTCAAACCACTTGTCACCCAGTGCAATGATCCTATCAACGGTCGCCCTGGCACCTGTGACATCCAGACCAACCTCTTCGGTATCAGTGAGAATCTCCTGCACATGTGGGATCATGCCAAATCCTGCTTCCAAGTGTCCAGAAAGGAGAGTCTTGACCCAAGAACTCAAAACCCGAGCCAGCACCTTCTTCGCAAATTGAAGAGACAAACTGGATGAAGATTCACCCTTCTCCGTTGATCGGCTGCTCATGTCATGTCCCATTGGAAGAGTAACAAAAGAACTCTTTCCACTTGGAGCCACTGGAGAGGGAATCTCAACACGAGGCATCTCCTCAATCATGTCAGAACTGGTCTCTACCTCCGGATCGACCTCTGGCATCCCTTGCTCTGGTTCTGAAGAAAGCGATGGACTCTCTTCTGTCACTTCAAAACCTGCAAATGAAACACCAAAAGGTATGAATATGATCCTGTTAAAAAAAAAAAAAAAAAAAAAAAAAAACATCATCAGGGTCATCACTACAAAGTACCTTCTTCGACGACTGGCGGAACACTCTCTTCCTCCATGAACTCATCGGAAGCATCATCAACATTTGCGTCCATTGATGGTTCAAAGTCATCGGAATCCTGTGGCAAGTCAGCTGACAAGAAAAATGTTAGCAAATCAAGTCGCAGGCACAAAAAAAAAAGAGAAAGCGAAAGAAGTTATACCAATTGGAGATTCCGGAATCATTCCAGAGTCCCTCGGTTCTTCTTCAGATGCCATAACCGGCTCCATCACCGCCTCATCGGTCGGAACCTCAGGCATCGCCAAGTCTTCATCCTCTGCTAAAAAAAAAAAAAAAAAAGCAGCAGCAGGGTGAGAAAACAAATCAGAACATGGAAAGCCCCATGAAAGAAGCAGAAAAAGAAAAAGGAAGAATCATACCTTCTCCCAGGCCTGCTGAACGGCCACGTTAGAAGATCTGGCGGATCGACGAGGTACGCTTGTAGCAGGCTCTTTACCCTTGTTCGCTCTGGAGGAACCACCTGCAAAGGTTGGAAAAGAAAAAGATCGTCATCAAAATGACAGGATTTCGCTAAAAGCAAATCTGGCGAAATTTTGGCATGGTTCCGGGGCAATTCCGAAGAAAAGGGAAATACCCCGAAAGAAATAGAAAGTTTTGAAGATGGGCTCAACATCGCTGCGAGCTCCGAAACTCCAAACTTCGAAACCTCAAAATCTCCGCAAAATCAAGAAGGGCTCAACATCGCTGCGAGCTCCAAATTCCCAAATTTGCAAAGATTTTCAGGTATGCTATCATGCTCAATCTACAAAAAGTACATGCATGAACATCTAGATTTGCATAAAAAACGCATTATCATGATGAGCACAAAAAAAAAAAAGAAACTTTCTCAAAAAAAAAAGGAGAAAGAAAAGAAAAAAAAAAGAAACTTTCCCACAAAAAAAAAAAAAAAGAAAAAAGAAAAGAGACACACGTGAAAAAAAAAAAACAAAAAAAAAAAAGAAGGAAATCACGTGGAAAAAAAAAAGAGAAGAAGAATAGAAAGAAAAGAAAAAAAAGAAAAAAAAAAAAGAAGAAGAAAGAAAAAAAAAAAGAAGAGAAACTTTTTTTTCCATCCTATTCTCTACATAGAGTTTTCTTGAAAGAAAAAGAAAGAAAACTTACTTGAAGCCATTGATGGAGAAGAAGAAGGAAAAAGCTTGAAAATCCTTGAAGAAGAAGAACTCTTGGTCTTGGAGCTCTCTTGAGATTGTTGCAAAAGAAAGCAATAAGAGTAAGAGATCTAGCCTCCTCCTTGCTTTTATAGAAGAGAGCAAATCAAAGAAGGAAACAAAAAAGAAAGGTAAGTGTTACTAATTAGTAACCTTACCAAAAGAGAAGGAATTAGAAAGATTCTTTCCCAAAAAGAAAGATGTCTTTGAGAGATTTTCTCCCAAAATCAATCGATGAGAGATTCTCTCCAACAAAATAGGAGATTGGAGATTCTTTCCCAAAAAGAAAGATACCTTGAGATATTCTCCCCCAAATTAAGGGAAGATGAGAGATTCTCTCCCATAAAGATATTTTTAGATATTCTCTATCCAAATGAGATATCTTTAGATATTCTTTACAAAAATGGCCCCACATGAGATCTAAGCCATCCTAAAAAGCTTAAGGTCCCATGGGCTAGCCCATATGAGCCAGGTTTGACCACCTAGGCACTAAAAAAAAAAAAATGGGCTTTTAGTCAGAGAAAAAAAAAATCCCTCTTACCAAGAGCATACAATAATGGTTCCATGCCTCTTTTGAGTTGATTGAACCATACAAAAAATTCCAAGCCCCATGAGCTTCCAAAAATCAAACCATCCAGCCTCATATACCAAATTGAACCAAAATCTTGAAATTGACATTCCACAAAAATCCAAACCACTCCAATGGACCCACACAGTCCCAAAGAGTGACCAAAAACCAAATCCTGGTCCCCTAACTTGCCACATACAGCTTGTTAGGTCACAAGACCAAAACCAAAAACCAAATCTTGATCCCCCAACTTGCCACATACAGCTTGTTGGGTCACAAGGTCAAAACCAAAACCCGGTCCCCTAACCTGCCATATATAGCTGGTTAGGTCACAAGATCAAAAACAGAAACCCAAACCCACATCCCTGATGTCATCTTCAAAACTTTGCCTCGAGATGGTGTGTGAATCCTTTCACTACCATAAAATTCCCCTGGAAGCTCAAAGGCTACTCTACCCAAGGAAAGATTGCTCAAAGACTCTTGGTCAAGACACAAGCTCTCCTTCAAAAATCTCTTCGAGGCACATCGACTACAAAAGTCAAGCAACTCGTCGCTGTACCTCGAGGGGGCATTTGTTGACACCAAAAATGTCACTTTGCCTCTTCAACATCAAGAAAGCTGCATGAAGTCGCAACCTGCCATAAATAGGCAATGCAATTTCTCCAAAAAATCAAATCTTGTCAGAATTAAACAAAAACTGCAAGATCCTTCAAGATAGCCAAGAGAAGAGTACACATGAAGTTTCGGGCCATTTCGACAACATTTGGCCTAACTTCACTTCTCCGATAGCTAAAATGGCGCTCCCGGCGGCGACATCATCGGAGACGTCAAAACTTCGATCAGAGCCTACGGATGACTCCAGCATGTCTCAAAAGGGCTCCATGCCAAATTTCAAGTCAAACCGACAACGTTTGACCCTCCATCAATGCTCGAGCAGCAAAATCAAGCCTCCCGGCGGCGGGAACTACCGAAGCCTTCGCTCATCAAACCAAGTGCATGAGTGGCTTCAACATGCTTCCAAAAGGCTGCACGTCAAATTTCAGGTCATTCCGAAAACGTTTGACCAGGTTTCGATGCTCCGAGAGAAAATCAAGCCTACCGGCGGGGGAGCAACCCGGGACCATGACATCCAAAACGGAGCCCATGGAACGTCTCAAAATGACTCCAATAGGCTCCCCGTCAAATTTCAGGTCAATCGGACATCGTTTGACCGCACATCAAAGCTCGGCATTTTCCCCCAGTAAAATCAAGTGAAGCATCGATGGGACCCCAAACGGCTTCAAAACTCAAACAAAAGCTTATGGTTGGTCTTATTTATTGCTCAGGAGGCTTCACCTCAAATTTCAGGTCATTTCGACATCGTTTGACCAAGTTTCGGCTTCTAGCAGAAAATCAGCAGCTCTACGCGACAGAGTCTTCGGCTTTCCCGGAAAATTGGAAACTTTGCACTCTAAAAATGCAAGGATTCTCATCAGGTTTTCTACAGGGAAATCAAGCCAATAAATGAGAAGAAATGTCAGGAAAAATACAGAAGAAAACGGCGACGAAAAAGACCTCAAAACGACCGCAAAACAGGCTCCGAAGGGAAAAATTCCCCCAAGGTCGCAGGCCCCTGCGACCATGGCCCATGGTCGCCGGTCCATGGTCGCCGGCGACCATGGGCCCATGGTCGCCGGCGACCATGGAAGTCCGGGTCACCGGATTTTTCGCCGGTGACCCGTTTTTCCGTCTTTTTTCGCGTTTCGCGCACTTTGGCCCCTGTGGTTTCCTGAAAATGTGATTTTTAATGCTTGAAATTGACTCATATCCGACGACATCTCGGATCCGCCGTCAAAAGCATAAAATCATCAGTGATCGCTCCAAGATCGCCAACCGGCTGACCAAGAAAGTGCACTTTTTGTCCGACCGATCGTGAAATCGACAAAACAGATGTCACCGGCCCGCTCTTAGCTATCAATGTCTGAAGTTACATGTTCATCCGATGTCGATCAGCATGTAGATCCATCGATGATCATCGCCAGAAGAATTCCAGAAGACACGGCATGGCCCGCGACTCTTCGACTGCTCGGCGACCAATTAATGTGGTTAATTGACTAGCTTTATTGCAGTCATTAATTCATTTCTTTGGACGGCCCAATCAGAAGCAAGCATTTGGGAGTTACAAGTCAATTGATTCATGGCATTTAACCCATGAAACTCCTCCCATTATGGTAATTAAGGTGATTAAAAGCCCTTAATCTCCATCGGCCAATCAGATTCAAGGAAAAAGGAGTTACAAAATCAAGAAATAAATCTTGTAACTCCTCCCATTAAAGCCATTAAGACTCATAAACCCTCCTAAATGGATACCAAAAGCCTATAAATAGGAGAGCATTCCATTGAAATTGGAGCGGAAAAAAAATCAGAAGATCGGGATCAGAAAAATCGAGATCGATCGATCGGAAAGAATCCAGAGCTCGTGTCCAGAGAAAGAAAAAGAGAGAAAAACTCTGCTGAAGTTCTGCACCGGCCACCACTACAAGGTGACAAAAGTCCCTTGGGGGGCACCCCCCCCAAGGTCCTTGCCTTCTCCCGCTGCCTCCAATGGCTTAGACGTGGCTTTTCAGCCCGTCTACTTAGCTTTTTATTGGACATAGGACCTTCTCTTGGTCTTTGTCCTCTAAAAACCTGAGGTTATAGCCAAGCCAAGCGAATCAAGAGCATCTTCTGTTCTCATCTGCATGGATGATGGCGAAGCCCATACATGGCTTGCGACCGTCAATCTGAACGAGTCCCCCACAATCTCCTGAAAAGTTAGATCTTCCTTTTCTTGCTTTTCATTGTAGTTTGTATTTTTCTAAAGAGACAAAAAATCACAACTCTTGTCTTTCATTATTGATAAGAATTGTAAATCGGCTATAAACGCCAAAATCGGCTATAAACGCCACAAAATCGGCTATAAATGCCAAACAAAATCGCCTTTCACGGCAAATCAAGAAAATGTCTCTTTTCTTAAATATTTGTACAATGGAAAACTTGAAAGAAGTTGATTTCCTTTTTACTTGCGAAGGTTGATCTCCGGATTACCACTTGCAATTCCAAGTAAAATAGAAAATCTGGCACACCCACACAAAGAAATGTTGATGCACGCTTCAGGCCTGCCAGGGCTCGAAAGGGCCGGACCCGACGGACTCCCACGTTCCGCCGACCCTGGTAGCCGCCCCACGGCGCCTCGGAGCGCGTTCCATCAGTAAACATATAGTAATTATTATAATTCTTCTCAAAAAAATTATAATTAATTCTTATAAAAATTAATTATATGTAATATGTAATGATTTGTAAATAAGTAATATATTATCTAATATGGGTAATTTATTTGTATTTCTAATAAGTATATCAAATTGACAAGTGTCAACATTAGAAAATCATAAACATATATAAAAGATTTCACACAAATATATGATAAATTGATTAGTTACATGAAACTTAAACTCTAAACCCTAAACCCTAATCCATAAACATTAAAGTCTAAACCTTATACCCTAGTAGTCCTTAAGGCTTAAACTCTATTGTATATTTCATGTTTGTAATTCATCTAATATAGTAATATGAGTAATCTATTAGTATTTCTAATAAGTATTTGAAATTTACAATTGACATTTGACACAAAGTATATTAGAATAAAAGATTTCACATGAAATTCTAAACCCCAAACCCTAAACTATCCAACTTAATGTAATAAACCCTAAACTACTTAACTTAATGTAATAAACCCTAAACTCTAAACCATATGCTAATTAAAAGCTCAAGTAAATGACTTATGAGTGAGTTAATCTTGTAACAAACTAATCCAATGTACAAATACAATTTGTCAGTTTGAAACTAACCATAAACATTAAAGCCTAAACTTTATACTCTAAACCTTATACAGTTATACCATAGTAGTCCTTAAACCCTATGTATATAATGTGTTATGCATTTATGTATTTATGCTTAGTACACGATAATGTATCAATTTATTCAAGTATATAATTTTATCATGGGATATTATGTATTATGCATTAATACTAATTAATTATAATGTGTTATGCATTAAGTGCCGGCAGCCGGGTCAGCGGGGCAGGTTGGGTTTCCCCATGACCCTCCCCATCCCCGCCCGGGTTATGGGGCGGGTATGGGGATGGGGAATTTCTTATCGGGGCTGGTATGGGGCATGGCGACCCGCCCCATTAACAAGCCTATCCTCTAATGCTGAAAATCGAGCGACTTCCTCAACTTCCTTGCCTACTTCTCCATCCCTCTCGAGCTCTTCTACTTCGTTTCCTGCTCCTCTATCTTCCCCTTTTGACGTATCTTTCTCTAATTCGGCGCCTTCATCGTCCTCTACAGTCTCACTCACTTCTTCAATGTCTTTGTCTACGCACCTCACTCCTTCCATTTCATGCGCTCTCTCACAATCCTGGCCACATTCGCACTCTAAAGCAGTACTAGCAACCAAAAGAAAAAAAGTCAATTTCTATTTAGTTTCTCCAAATTTAGAGCTACTACCACAAAAAGGTTGATATCGACCATATCGCTAAATGACAAAAAGAGAGAGAGAGAGAGAGAGAGAGAGAGAGAGAAACGCACCAAGGGGACCTCTCTCGTCTATAGGGTGATTTTGGGATCTTATTAGTTGTATGGGGTCCTATGGGGCTTTTACCTGTAAAATTCTCTAAAATTATATATATATATATATATATAAACTTTTAAGAAATATAAATAATACATTTATTTTTTTATAAAACTTATTTTTTCCAATTATATTTCAAAAAGATGTAATATTATTTCAATATATTTTTATTGGCTTTTGTTGCTGGTCTTATTATATTATCAAAAGCAAAGAACATCAATCAGCACATGAAATCACATGGAAATCTCTCACCGACTCATGACATACACAAGTAACACAACACAATGCCGTGCAAATAATGCTTACGTTTTACGTGATTGGATTGATTATAGGAAACATGATTGTGCATGGCCCTTCCTATGCCCGACGGATCCAATAAGGAAATATGCACGTGGTCCTAGTATTTTGACTTTAATATAAAGTGTAAACAGTGCCTTATTTTTGCCGGCTACATTCGTTATTAGATAATTTTCACCAATGAGCAAAACACATGCATAGCTCGTGGAGCCCACCCAAATACATGTATATCAGTGGGGGTAGAAAAAGTCTAAAAAAAAGGTCGCATCAGATTATCCTAATTTTGATTAAACACTGTTATCTTAAAATTTAAGTGAACATTTTTTTAACCATAGGTTTTTTAGAGATTCAATTCAATAGTAAGTTAAAGTTAAATGAGTGTGAAATTGGACATGGATGGATCATGAGGGGATAAAAGTGTGGAATGGGATGCATTGATCAAACACTGTCTCAAGCGGGCCTTGTGGACTGGACTACAGTTGTAGTCCGCTTGTAGGCGAAAATCTATCCACATTTTGTATAAAAGTACAAATTTACTATATATAAAAACATATTACTTCTTTTATCATAAGGAGAAATATAGATAATATATAATACAATATATATATATATATTAAACTAGTATTATTATTTAATTAAACACGTTTTATTTAATATATGATAATGTAATTGGATTGAGTTGGATGGATGTCCACTTGACTCCAACAGAGTAAAAGTGTCTCCCACAAACTCAATTCGGACCTAACCTTTGTGAGGTCTTGCAGTTTTTTCCACCTAAAAGACAATTATAAGAAACCAATTGTAACATGGCAATTTAGTCATATATATACCTTCATTTTAATAGCCTACTTGTATATTTTAAACATTTATTTTGAAGCACTTTTATCCAATTATACCAATGCACTCCATATCTTAATTTTGGATGTATCTAAGATGGGATCCATTTTTCCAAATTGACACCAGATCCTGATGCAACAACACACATCCGATGTTGGGTTCAGATTGGAATCTAATTATGAAAATGGATCTAGAACCCCATTCACCATGGTTCTGCTTGAAATCTCACCTATTTGCCCCTCTAATAATAACTACTTCTGGTAGTAGTGTCCCCACACCATGTAAAAAAAAAAAAAAAAACAAAATCATGGCAGCTGCGGAAAGAAGGCAGGCAGGTGAGTGCTGATAGCTACTGAAAACCCTCTTTCGCCGATTAAGTTCGAAATGGTGGTTCCCAGTTGCATCATAGTTCACAATTGGACGATCATTCGAGCTCATCTCTAAGTAAAGTCATATAGCCATATTGGCTGACGTGAAATGAGATTGAAAGATTACTTTCTGGGTTAGAGGTGAGCCTACCCTACTTGGGTGCTTCGATTTGCCTATAATCGTTGAATTTTCAGTAAAATGAATGGCTTTTATCATTTCATGGCCTCTAATTTCATCATTCCCCACGTCATGTATTTGAACCTCGCCTCACCTCACCTCACCTCACATTACCTCAACTCACTTCACACTTGCATGGTGCTTACGTGTTGTAGGGTCATACATGTGGCCGTGGCCGTGGCCGAGGAAATTAATGATATTATTGGATAAAAGTACCCCAATATACCTTTGTCATAAGATGATGAAAAAAAAAAAAAAAAAGAGTCCCCCTGCTTAGTAGACAATTATACGGTGTGAACCACCGGGTATCATACCTACTTCTAGTCAGCCCCAAGAAAAAGTCATGGCAGTTGCGGAAACAAAGGCAGGCGGGTGTTGATGGGATAGCTATTAATAAAGACCCTCTTCACTCTTCACCTAGGAAGTGGTTAAAGGTAGGTTCCAGTTGCATCAATATTCATATAGTGTTTGTGAAGGAGTTTCAATTTGATCATTCCATGGCCATATTTGAAAACAAAAGGGGAGTGGACCCACTGGGGGGCATTACTACAGAGAATTCGAATTATAAAACGAATTTCTGATTTTTTTTTTGTTTGTTTTTCCTGTAAATGGACTATTGGTGGTGACATGGATGTGGCGAGATCGATGTTGGGTGGGTTCTAATAAAATGAGATGCCTCTTTGCCACCGAGTTTTCCGATTGAGGGGACAAGATAATAAGGTGAAACTTCAAATATTAAAAAATTGAAATCAGTTAAAAACAAATTTCTTTCATAAAAGATGTGAACACATTCCACTTCATAAGAATTCGTAACAGTCACTCAATTTCCTTTTCAACAAGAGTTTGTCCCATGTAAATTTAAACTAATGATCGACAATGTAAGCTCATTAAAGAAAATGTTAACTTCCCAAAGTAACTATCAAATAACCTAAGGATGCTAAGTCTCTGGTAACTATCAAAACAACTAGGGGATCACTCAATAGTGCTTATGGTGAGGAACTTAAGTGTGTGTGAGTTGGTACTAGTCAAATTTGGGGGGACCCAATACAAATGAAAATGAATACTCATTTGTTGCTATACTAAGTCAAATCATGAAAGTGAATACTCATTTGTCGCTATAGTAAGTCAAATCTCGTGAATTCAAGATTCCATCTACATTTTCACCTTGCATTTTAAATAATAATTTGGTGAAAGCTTATTTCACCATAAAATCATATATCTATTTCATACAAACCAACAAGCACTTGGTTGAGTTCATTTGACTATTTATTTGTATAAATTTTATATAAACAAATCAGGTCAAAGTTATTTTAACAACATCGTATATATATACAAAGGATGCACATATTGAATAATTTAGATTTTTAATAAATGAGTCTTACGGTCGATAGCGAAGACTTTGCAAATGAAGTGGGTTTCGGCGGGTCAAAACCAGTATAGTTTTGGTTTAAGGCCTATTTAGCTTTTGGGTCCAAAGTTATTTTTCAAAATTGAACCCATTGATCCATTTTATGTCGGGTGAAAACTATGAGATAACAAAGGATCGAATACCATATGACGCATGGGTGATTCTAAACGTACTCCATTATGTGCTGTACATACCCACATCTTCTTATGTGAATGATGATTTTTCACTTTTCACATAAAAAGATATGGGTGTACACAATAATATGGGAGGGTGCATTTAGAATCACCCATGACACATAAGGTGAGCTCGAAAATCACCATTCACATAGGAAGATGTGGGTATATACAGCAATATGAGAGGGTGCATTTAGAATTACCCATAACACATAAGGTGAGCTCGAACCGGATCCTCAAAACGATCCGAGCTCGGCCGATCCTCTCACTCCCACCCTTCTGAGACACTGCCACCTGCCAGGTGTTTGGTACTGTGAATTCCCAAATTCGAATGCTCTGCTTTTCACACTCTTTCCTCTTCTTTTCCTCCTTCATCTGAAATTTCACTTCTCAGAAGCTGAACATCTTCGACGATCTTCTCTTCATCATCGAAAGAAAAAAAGAAAAAAAAGGTCATACGATCGAGATGGGATCTGGAACTGCTTTTCTGAAGGTGGTCGCGCAGAATTTTGATGTTCTTGCGGGGTATGTATTCTAATTTCTACCTGAGTAAGAAAGAACAAGGCTTGTTTTCTTTCTCATATGAATGCCTGGTTTCTGTCCCTTATTTCATGTATTTGTGAGAAATTTAGGTTTTTGTGTTGTTGTAATGCCGGATGCTTGATGGGTTTTCATCCTTATCCATGTTACTGTGCTCCTCTGTTCAAAGTTTTGATCTTTATGAAGCAAAGTCATGATTTTGTGAGAATATAAGAAAATGTTGCATAAAACTCAGTGAAATTCCTTCAATTTTCCTCTCTTTCTTATAGTTAGGAGAGGTTTCTTCAAATTTTGATCGTGGTGTTGTTTTCAGTTAAGATTTCATTTTTTGTGAGTAGAAGTTGTAATTTAGGGAAAATATAAGTTTTTGTGTAGTTTGATTCTGAGTCCTTAATGGGTCTTTATTCCTATTCCATTTTACTGTAGTCCTCTGTTCAAAGTATTGATCTTTATGAAGTAAAGTCGTGATTTCGTGAGAATACAAGTAAATGTTGCATAAAAGTTAGTGAAATTCCTTCAGTTTTCCTCTCTTTCTTATAGTTAGGAGAGGCTTCTTCAAATTTTGATCGTGGTGTTGTTTTCAGTTAAGGTTTCAATTTTTGTGAGTAGAAGTTGTGATTTAGGGAAAATATAAGTTTTTGTGTAGTTTGATGCTTAGTCCCTGATGGGTTTTCATCTCTCTCCACATTTCCTTAGTTGTCTGTTTATGTTTTCAATCTGTGTGGAAGAAAGCCTTGATTGTCACGTAGACATAAGAATGTGGCATAAAGTTGTCGAATTTTCTTTCTCATTTTTTTCATTTTTTTTTTTATAGAAATCTTTTTTACTTTAAGTTCCTTTAATTTTGTTTTGTCTCCTTTTACAATTAAGAAAGGGTTCCTTATTTTTCGATAATAAAGTTCCATTCTGTTAACATTGAGATTTTTGTATGGAAAAGTTGTCATCTTTGAGATGGTGACTGAATAGTATGTTATTCATCTCTTGCCATTTATATTAATTTCTTTTACATGTGTTATGGGCAGGCCTATTGTTGCTCTAGTTTATCCCCTGTAAGTGGATTCTTTCTTTCTCATTATTTTGAATTTGGTGATAGTATTTTAACATGATTCAGTATTTGTGAGCCTTTTTTTTTTAAGGGAATTCCCATTATATTTTATATTTTATATTTTTGTTCTCAAACTGAGAGGTGAATGATGGATTTTGGTCTGTTTGGGTTTTTCACAGGTATGCTTCGATCAGGGCAATTGAAACTAAATCTCCTATTGATGATCAGCAATGGCTCACGTATTGGGTTCTGTATTCTCTGATCACACTATTCGAGCTAACATTCGCAAAACTCATTGAATGGTAACTTTCGATATGAAAATAGCATCTTATGGTTGATATTAATGGGTTGAGGGATGCCTTGCTTTTCTTAAATCTTGGAAAATGATAAGGAGTTTCCAGTATCTTTGTATTGGCTTCTGCAAGTTTATTTTATTGAATCACTTAATTTGGGAACAGGGAATTGCAAAATACAGTTGAATTATTTTAGAATTGATTTTTGTTCTTGCTTGATAGATAAACTGCATTTGAACTTGGGAGAGCTCCTGTAGTACATCAAAGGTTATGGGGAACAGAGAAAAAGGAAAAAAAGCAGAGATAATGGAAAGAAACAAGTGAGGGAGGCCCGCCTGCCCCCACCTTTGGATTTTAGGATTTTTTGCCCTTTTTTTTTTTTTTTTTTCTGGTCATCCAAGCCATATAAAAGTAAATAGGAGTCCCTACTCCCTAGCATGACTGTAGGGCCTTCTATTCACCTCTAAAGCGGTTGCCTCCCAAAAGCTCTTAAGCACGCATAGAACTTCTAAAATTTCTCAGAGAATCTGAAGATGGAGAACTAGGAGGGTTTCCCTTCTTGTTCCCTCTTGCGCCCTTGAATGATTGTAAAGGGATATTGAGGACCTTAGTCTTTGTTCTATCAAAGTCAAATTCCACTTCAATTCATACCAGACATCTATGAAATTATATGTTTCTTGACTTGTTATTTATCTTGCTTGATTCTTATTTTAGTGCATTACAGCTCTATGTAATTATAGTTACTGAGCATTTGCCATTGAGGCACCTTACCTTGGTTGAACTTTGTCTGCAATCAGTCTGGTACTCTGGTGTCTCGTTTGCTGATTAGGTGGAACATGTTATGCAAATGAGAGATAGATAGGTGCTTAAAGGACGGGTAGCACTTTAATCTAGTACATGGATGGCTGAGCCAATGAGTGGACCACCTTATTTTTTGGGCTATGCTCTTCCATGGCATGCCCTCTGTGTAAATGGCTGGATTGTGCACATTGGTGTCGCATTGGCACTGTGCCTGAGTCTCCCAATGCATCCTGGATCTTTTTTATTCTCCTTATATCATTAATGGGTGTTTAATATTTATGCTAAATTTGGGAGATGCAATATTTTTACAAACTTCTTGTAGAAGTTATGAAGTCTCCTACACTTTTTTGTATGCATGGATGTTTCCTTTTCAGCTTTATACAAAGTCAATGGTTAGTTGCCAGTTGGTCTTACCTCCTCCTTTCCCTAGGCTTCCATTCTGGTCTTATGCAAAGCTGATCGTCACATGCTGGTTGGTCATACCTTACTTCAGTGGTGCTGCATATGTTTATGAACATTTTGTTAGGCCAATGTTTGTAAATCCGCAAACTGTAAACATCTGGTACGTCCCAAGGAAGAAAGACATCTTTAGTAAGCCAGATGATATTCTAGCTGCTGCAGAGAAGTACATAGAAGAGAATGGGCGAGAAGCATTTGAAAAACTCATGAGACAGGTATGCCATACAAAGAAAGTAATTATATTGATGTTTTATTGATATCTGAGGGCTAGCTAGTTCTAGAAGCCCTAACTTTATGAAACATAATAATCTTGCATTTAAATATATGTAATGAAGTCCTGTTTAGAAATATATTTGTATATTTTCTTTAAGAAAATGCTATTTTTTGTAAAATGAATGAAAAATGTTGGGTTATACAATATAGTTCCCAACTTCCCATGATGAATTTAGTGTCTTAAATCTATTGTTAAGAGATTCCGTCTGCCAATTTGCAATTAGATTATGCAGTCCTTTCCTTTTTTCCCATCTCCTAATTTTGCATTTGCAATGGGATTTATAGTTCTTTTTTCTTTTTTCTTCTTTATTTTTTATAACTATTTCCCATTGGATGTTATGTTGCTGCATTGATGAATAGATTTCTCCATTGACGCAAATTTTTTTATATCAGTGCATCATTTCTGGAAGCTGATTGTTTACTCCTTTTCCCCTCCATTATGTTACACAAAAAATTATTAGAGTACTTAGTTCATGTACTCTTTTGCTTAAGTTTCAAATTTCTTATGTTCTTATGCATGCTAGTTTGACTTTTAAGGATGTTCTGGGACCCTTATAATGCTATATGAACCCAATGATTAACATGAATATGGGGAAGGATGTTCTGGAACCTTATAATGCTATATGAACCCAATGATTAACATGAATATAGGGCTTTGCATATATATATATATATATATATATGTATGGGAGGTCTTCATGTGCATCCATCCCTCACCATTTTTGGTGAGGGACACCCTTTTTGGGGGTGTTTCAAGTACAAGAGAATTACAAGAGGGGTACTTTGTACCTTCCTCTTGTACTTGAAACACCCCCAAAAGGGGTGTCCCTCACCAAAAATGGTGAGGGATGGATGCATATGAATATCCCCCTATATGTATATCACCGTTATTAGTTGATTTATCTCTGTGAACTTTATTATCTTCTCTTGTACTAATTTTTTGATTTTCTAATTATTGTTCATTTTCCTAGCTGAATTAGGCACGCACTTAGGCTTGTTCCTTGCACCTTGCCCCTCGGGCTCAAACTGGCATTTTTGTGCCTTGCCCCGCCTTGTCTACCTTGGATTTTTCAATACTAATACTAGGCCTCATATGGCCCATCAACCCTTCTGGGATTTGAGCGAAACTCTAGTGTCATGTGAACCTGCATCAACTACAGCCTTTGACCATCAATTTTGTACATCATGTACAAAGATGTAGAATAGGGTGCATGTCACTAGATTCGTTATTTTGCTTACACTAGGAAGGTTTGAGACGTATGCTTCTATCTGTAGCCTGTGCAATCTTGCTGCCAGGACACAGTAGTTGGAGGATTTAGTAGAGGACTGGATTTCCAATATGATTATGTGAAAGGGAACAAGTTCTTTGAATGTCGTCCTTGAAAGTAGTCTTATCTTCTCCATTTGAAGTTTGATGGGGGCACCCTGGTAAACCTACCCTAGTCAGGATCAGTGATGTTATTTGGATTCGAAGTGTTTCCTGGCCTAATGGGACCATGTGACTCTAATGATGCAGACTACAGGTGCTTACTGGGGTCAAGATTTCAGGCATCTTGGTTTGCAACTCCATCTTAACTTAAGGAGATTCTAGGAATGCAGTCATGAGGCTTTGTCCGTATTATTAAAATAAAGAATGCCTTGTCAAAATGATGTTTTCAATTCTGTAGTCGACTTTCCTTGTGGACAAAAAGGGGAAAAAAACTGTAGTCAACTAGAATGACTATTTTTGACCTACTTCAACTAGGCCAAGTTACAGTGTCCTTGAGAATGGTAGACTGATTTATTTCAGGTTTGAATTGGACTCAACAACCTGGTTGAACTGGCTCATCTGGACTTAGTTTTATGTTGATGAATTGGTTTCAACATGGATTAAAAACTTGACCAGCTCATATAATTTTTGTCCTTCATTCTTACCATTTTCTAATGCATGAGCTGAATCAACATATTAGAAAGTCTTCTGTTATGGAAATTGCTTCCAAATGTTTTTTGCCCAGATGTCCTTGTGTGGCCCATGAGCATTCATTATGGTCCTCCAAGATCAAGTTCACAGCAAATATTTCTGCGGACTTTGCTTGGTTGTTTTTTTTAAGACCACGAAGGTGTCCTGTTGTGACAGGATTAATGGCTAATACAAATTATTTACTTCTTTTGTGTATTTTCTTTTAAGTAAACTAATAGTTAGGATTGGAACGTTTGAAAAGTTTTGAGTTTGAATTAGGGATTTAAAAAAAGAAAGGAATCATGTGTCATTTTCTTTGACCATGTATTTCATTAAGGGGCTGTTTGTTTGCATGGGAATAGAATACATAAGAATTCAAGGTCAAATGGGCTCCCACAAAGGATTATTAGAGATGAAGGCTGAAGGTTACAAGGCAGAGATGTAGAAGGGATCTTGACTTCCCTTGAATTTGAATTTCTAGGGTGACAGCTGGGTATTCATTTCCCTATCTCCCCTTGGTTCATTTTCTATTAAAGGGGAGATTATTTGGTGGTCTTTTTGGATGTTCACCTTGTTTCTTCAATTTTACTAACTTTTAGAAATACAAGTCCTGTAAGTCCTAGGAACCCAATTACATGAAACAAATGGGCTCTGAACTTGCTAAAACTATAAAGTGATTGACGTAGAATATGTTGGTTGCCTTATTATTCCCTTGCTCTTTGTAAATGAGGCATGTTCCATCTCAGTCAATGTTTGCATTAGGAGAAGACATTGCAATCGTTATTGTTGTTGGTTGTGTATTTTTTTTTCATCAAAAAGATTAGCGTCTATGGAGAATGCACTCTCACCTTACATAGATCTTCCATTTAAGGATGCAATTTTGACCATATTGGTAGAAGCTCATAATTCCTGAATGCTTTGGTTACCAAGGGTGCATGTGCCTTTTTCCCTTCTTGGGGACCCACGAATATCTTTTTTTTTTTTGGTAATCGTACTCTTGGTATCATTAACAAAAATAAGGAGATTGTCGGCTCCTTTAATTGGTGAAGATCTGAATGCAATTTAAAGCAGCTAATTACCATTCAGATGGTGGAGAATTCACATTGGAAGCAAATGTACTTGTTTTTGTTTGCAGACTGGTGGTAGCAAGTCAAAGACTAGGAGAAGTGAAAGTTACACAATGCATGATGAAGATGAAAGCCATGAAGCCCATAATTCCTACAACTTCTTTGACCAACCTGTTCATCAGGTGAGGCAGAACACTTTCTTGATTCTTCTTGGTTTGATCTTTTACTTGTAAATGAAATTAAATTTAATAGCTGCTGCTGACTAATCTCCAATTCCCGCCGCCCACTGTCACAGCATTATGGATGAACAATCATTCTGCCCTCTCAACATTTGGCTTGCTCTTGCAATGTGAAAATTTCTGGTGTGGAGCAGATCAATAGAATGCTACTGAACATACAGAGTGAATCTGAAGTTTTATGTTTATAACTTGGATGATTGATTTGTTACCGAGTTTTCCTTAGTCCTTCTGGATGGTTTCTTCCCTTGTACATTTGTGCATCAGTTTAATCTATATCTGTCTTGTAATGATATTGTTAGTAGCTTTCTTCCAAGTGCATTTTGGTGGGTAGGGAAGATGGCTTATCCTCTGCACATGACTTTTATATGTTCTTGAAACATGTTACCGGGCAAGCTGCCAACCCGCTTGTTCTAGTTGCAAGATTGTTTGGCTTTTGGTTTAGATGCTGGAATGATAGAAAAAGGACAGATATCAATGTTGAGAAATATTCCCCTGGAAGCAGCCGCGTACTGTGCATTTGGTCCAGTTCGTGGGGCCCACTTGGATGCATTCCTATCATTAAAGTTAGGATGGATGGAATTTATTTATTTTTTAATTAAGATAAGGACCATGTTAAAAAAATCAGCCCGGTCGGATTATCTTAGGACTGCATTGATCAAAGGTGGTCCCATGTGGGCCAGGAAGAGATGTACTGCAGTTGCAGGTCCACTCTTAGGAGAAAATTCTGTCAATGTCTTCAAGTGATGATTTAAATATTCACTGGTGCCTTTATGCCTTTTGGTCACGTTTGGTGACCAAATAATCGGGGAAAATTAAAATATTTTTCCACAAGGTCACGGAAATCCTACATTTGGCAATTGTAAGTCTACAAGGATTTGAGCAATTTGAGATCTTCCTTTTGGAGGATTTTCAGGTCGGACACTCCTTCCCCAAGGATGTGTAGAAATCCTCAGCTGAAACTGGGGGATATAGAATCCCCAAATATGCCGATTCCTCCTTTGTTATAAACCATTCGCGATGCATGGAATCTTCAGCTATAGAAATCCAGAGTGAGGAAATCTTTGTTCGAGAGGTGGCGAGAAATCTGTCACCTATTACCGAAACTGATGTTAGTATAAATACCGAATTGTTTGTTCTAAGAAGGGAAAGTATGGTGGATTTGCAGGACGGAAGGCCTATTTCAAATGATTGGAGTTACAGACCATTTTGGAAATCATAAGCAAACGCAAAAGTGCGCAACCAAACACCCACCCCCCCCCCCCCCCCCCAAATTATGTTAGCAATATTAATGACGCCTATTGTTGGTTTTTTCATTTTTAATCCCTGCTAAAGGGGCAGGGCCCATGACTCACTTAAAAATTTACACGCGCTATCTTGAGTACAAGGGATCGATCCCTAGTCATCTAGGTGTGATATGTTGGCAACCCTTCATTCTCCCTTGGCCTATCGTGGGTTTGTTCACATGATTAAGTATTTTCCATTTTACACCCTTCCCATGAGAGCACTGAATGGATTTTCACTGATCAATATAGTGGTGGGCCCTGCTACTTGAAACTTTAGATCAAGTCACTACAATGGGCTTCAGGCTTCAAGCATCCAAACTATGTCGCGTAACACGAACTAGCATTCGCGACTGAAAATAACAACTCCTCGAACTGTGTTGTGGACTTCACAGGTCCTCATAGAAGCTACAGTGGACTTAACTACATCTCTATGCTTAACATTTATAGAGATTTGCACTTGCTCCTCTATAAAACAGTTCAATAAATCAAGGAGATTCTCAGCAAGTAGAACCCGAACTTCAAAACAAAATATAAATACAAATAAGGATGACTTTAAATAAGCCCTTAAGTTTTTGCCTTATTTCAAAAAAGGACACAAGTGTTAAAACTTTTCAAATTAATCCCTAAGTTTTTCATGAAGTTTTTATTTAAGGACATTTATCAATTTAAAACTATTTTTCGGCAACTTTTTTCTTCAAACATTTTAAACTACCCGAATTATCCATCAATGAAATAAAACTCATCTTCACTTCTACTACATTTTCTTCAATTTTTTCACTGAAAATGTTACAGTGATGAAGAAAAACTAGCATTTCCATCGAGATCGGCTAAATGTAGTGGCCATCAGAACCATGTCATAGCTTTAAATGAGGGTATTCTAGGTATTTTTAAGAAATTGAGAGAAAATGCCATAAAAAATACCTTTAAATGACTAGATGGCCTTAATTGAAGTTTTATTAAAAAACTTAAGGAATAATTTGAAAAGTTTTGAAACGTGTGTCATTTTTTGAAATAAGATAAAAACCTAAAGCCCTATTTGAAAATTTCCCTAAAAATAAACAAAAGTTACTACATACATGTAGAAGTAACACAAAATGATTTCATCAACAACTTGTAAGCTAATCTCTCTTTTTAGGTAGATTGGCTTCAAGTTCTTTTAGGCGAATTGTCTGCCACTGAAGGTTTGACCAAAAGACCAGCCAGCGGGAGCAACGTTGTATGACACCGCCACTCGACCATCACTTGTTTTAACTGCGAACGAGAGTCTCTGGCCATATAGATAAGCATTGCTTTGCCAATTCTGACCCCAATTTCTATACATTGGCTGCCATCCAGTCCTTGAGCCCTTAATCCAAAGGGCATGAACATCACCAGCACCTCCCACATTGGTTACAAGGACTAGGTTAAAGTAGGGATTGCCGTTGATAGTAAACCTTATGCCTCCTTCCCTCCTGCAGGGAACTCTGAAAAAAAAGACCCACAAATATAATTCAAGTACTGTAGATGGATAATATACAGGGATACTAGCAGAATACCTACCTGTACTTTACTCAAAATGAAAACTATCCGATGTACTTTTGGTATTTTGTACTAAATCTATTTGTATTTTAACCACATACCACCGTGACGGAAAATGTGGAATGACGAATTTACCCCTCCGTATATAAGATGTGTCTAGGCTTTTTTATCATTTTCCGCTTGCTGCTGGGGTTCTTCTTCGTTGACGACTTTGGGAGAAACCGCCCTTCTTCCCGGTGATCTTCATATCCATCAAGAAACAATGTCTCTCTCCTCAAGACCCTTCTAGATTCATCGAAACCCCCATATTCTTCAATCCCCACCTCCCTCTTTCATCAGAGCAGCTTTTAGGCGAGATGGGTTTCTCAAAACCAATTAGAATCTGAAGCCTCAAAGGTGTTCCAAATTCGGAAAGGAGACAATGGTTTCAATCGCTGGGAAGAGAGTTCAAGCCGTTACCCATGAGATTTCAGACGACGGAGAAGATGAGGGGACGTCAGGAAATGGGTTTGGATTGATTCCTGGGGAGGAATATTGGTTTGATGTAAGATTCTCCATAAAGATCGAATCTTTTTTCCCTTTTCCTTTCTTTTCTTTTCTCGGTCTTCTGTATGCATCCTCACCTTTGGATGGGTAACCTTTTCTTTATCTTTTGATACTGACCAGTGCATATGATAGTGGCTTTTACCTTATGCTTTATGTCTTTGATGATATTAGTCAAGTAAGAAATCATACCAACTATTGTTGTTTCATGATTCTCACCAACATCACTAATATTAGATATTGTTGTTTGTTACTTGTACATCTATATGTTGTTGGACCAATCTGCTGCTACTTTTCCTCTTTCTTGGATTAGCATTAGACGGCTCTTTTAAACTGTTCGAACTTTTAGATGGGACGAAGCAGAACGGGCGAGGAAGCTGATGATGAGAGAGAGAGGGATGAGCAAGTCTCCTTGGTGCAGATGGATATCAAGATGACACAGATCTGACATGCAGATGCTGCATATGGGTGTTAACCAAACTGGTGAAAGCTCAAGGGCAAATAAGTCTCGTTAAATTGCCATCAGTATGCACCCGAAGTCATTTATACGTATACGCCGTTAATATTAACGGAATCCGTTTATTTTATATGTTAATTAAAACTTCAAGTATGTTTAATACAAAATACCAAAGTCCGGGGGTAGTCTTCATTTTGAGCAAAATATAAATAGATATTCTGCTATTATCCCTAATGTGTGTGTGTGTATATATATAATATACAAGTCATTAGCAAAAGACAATGAAGAAATAGCAAGAACATGAAAACAAAAGACATAATTAAGTAAAGAAATTAAAAAATGCTCTTCATTTTATTTGAAAGTAACAAAACATTTAAAGAGAAAGAACAACTATATAAAGACGGATTATTTATATGGAATTGAATTCCTATAAATAATGAGTGGCAATGAAAGAATATTAAAGAGGTAAGAGGCGAACAGCACAAGTTGGAGATGTAGATGGTGATTTTAGAATTTGATTTATACTCTCTAATTTTTCTCACTTTTGTGGGCCCGTTAATATTCTTGTATTAATCATAAGCATCAAAAATTTATTTTTATATTTTAAATCTTCATAAATATTGAGAAGTTAATGAAAAATGTTCAAAAAATCCAAACACATCTAAAACTCTTTGAGGTTATTTTGATTAACATCTGTTTCATTTTGTATGTAACATTTGCACAACTAGAAACATATTTTCCTCTTCCATCTGTTTCTCTCAGCCTTTTAAACTTAACAATGGCTTGCTAATTTCACTGCACAAGCATATATAGTATGCATCTACCTCTGCCAGCAATGGAGAAATGAACGCATCGAGAGTAATGGAGAAAGAAACCATACCTTCTGTAAGCTACTGGAACAATCCCAGCAATGTACTGAGCAATGCGCTGGAAGGCCGGCTGGGAGAGGTCAAAGTGCGGCTGGCTGCACCACCCCCCTGGTGGGCAGAAATTAGTGGCGGTGACGACAATGGACCCTGGGAGGCACCACTTTGGGTCATTGACGCACCTGATCTCATAACAAGATCCACAGCTCAGTCCATTGTTGAAGAGGGCAGTGCTCAGAGCTGTTGTGTAGATCCCATACTCCTGACTCTGACCGTATCCGCAAGCCCCACCTACACACTCACACAAACGAAATTTACGTACATAGTATGTTATTCCAAAGAAGTAACCTTCTGTGACTCGAAAGAAATGATTTAGATAGATAGAGCAGCAGACCCAACGTCCCAGAGGCATCGGCTCCTCCATAGAAGGTCGCATGAGCTCTGGCCCATCCCCCATTACGTACATAATAAGCATGAGAAGATTTGAGAAATGAGAGAGAGACCACAAAGAAGAGTCCAACGAGAGCCATTTTCTTTCACAAGGGGAGCACTAAATTTCAATCCGAGAGCGAGAGAGAGAGAGATTACATGGAAACTACTGAGTAGGAAGGAGACCAGAGGAAGGAAATGAGAAGCAATTGGTTGGAACGAGAGACAGTAATAGTAGTATATACTATAGCAACTCTTATGCCCCTTCGTTTTTATGGAATTCACATTCTAGGCATGATTGAGGGGCCTCTCAATCTATTCCAATAAATTAGTTGTGTTTGAGGAAATCATGCATTCCAATATAGATTTACTGCAAACATAATGGGAAGCTAAGGGCCTGTTTGGCATCGTTCTCGTGTTGTTTCCAATTTTGTACTTGGATTAGGTTGTGCCGAGATCAGGTTGTACCGAGTCTATACTCTGCGGAACTTATTTGGCAACATTATATTAAATTACTCTACTAAAAGTTTGTCGTACGGAACTTGTTTAATAACATTATAAAGGTTTTGCTTCAAAGAGCAAACATAGGATTTACAATGTAGGACCCCACCTTTTATTGTGTGCAATACTATTATTATCATATATGGGACCTACCTATAGAAGTTTCAACTTGGTACCCGCCTTTAAAAATTAGAACATGGAACCTATATCCATTGGATTTATAATGTGGGCTCACCTTTATAGGAATTATAATATGGGCCAACTTTTTGTAAATGTAAATATGGGATCCACCTTTAGAAATTAGAATATGGGTTTACATTCATAGGATTTACAATGTGGGTCCACCTTTTGTAAACGAGACTATATGACCCATTTTTATTAATTACAAAGTGGAGCCACATTTTTTGTAATTGTAGACGCAAGGCTCGCCTTTAGAAATTAGCAAGTGATGCCCACCTTTAAAAATTAGAACACAGGGGTAGTACATTTATAAAATCTATAATGTTGGCCCACCTTTATAGGAATTATAATGTGGGGCCATACTTTTTGTTAATTGTGAACACGGGACCCACCTTTAAAAAATTACAAAGTGGTACCCACATTTAGAAATCCGAACAGGGGCCATCATTAAAATGTGGGGCTATACTTTTTGTTAATTGTGAACATCGGACCCATCTTTAAAAAATTACAATGTGGTACCCACATTTAGAAATCCAAACATGTGGCCACCATTAAAATGTGATTGACGGGACCCAGCTAGAGAAATCACAACATGATGCCTACCTTTATAAACAATTTACAATGTGGTCCCACTATTATAGAATTATAATAGGAGCACCTTTTGTAATTGTGACTATGTGACCCACCTCTAGGAATTATAAAGTGGGGTCACCTCCTTTGGGATTGTAAACGTGGGGCCTATATTTATGATAAGTGAGAGGATTTAGGATCTTCAAATGATATTCTTAAAAGATAAGAGATAAGAAAGAACCAATTGTGCCAGCAAGTTGTTTCTTAAAAAAAAAAAGTTTTTTTTTCCAACTTTCTTATGTTGGTGGGTTAAAATTTTGAGATTCCTTCCCATGAGAACAAAATTCGGAACAGTCATTTACACATATCAAACATGTTTTTTTACACCCTTATCTCATGGAAACATGAAAACATTCAAATGGCACAATGCCAAACGCACCCTAAGGTGATGGGTCAAACACTCAAACCCTTGACGTGCATTGCCATTATAGGAAAAGGTATTTATCTTAAAGTGGCTAAAATAAATCTCACTTTGGAGAAAAATAAGTACCCTTACCCACACATCATTCAAGTGAGTCAAATTCTAGTAAAATATATTAAGGTCCCATCTAAAAGTGGCCACCTTATATAGATGAACTTCCACCTTTTAATATTCCTTATAGAGTTACAGATGAAATATATTATTTAATGAATTACTAGAAATTCAACTCCATGCAAACAAACGGACTTTGATAATTGATCATACAAAAATCGCAATTACTAGAAATAGCATTTGAGATTTTTTAGGTGACAACTATTATAACCCCCCCGAGAAGTCCCCAACATAAGAAATTAATGTTAGAGATACATACCTCTATGGGCTGTTTGGTTGATAGCATTTTTTTTTATAAGAATTTTTAATAGCACAATCGCGGTGGTTGTCCAAAAAAAAAAAAATCCTTAATTCCCTGTTTGATTTGGCTTTTAGATCATAATATAGGAATTTATTTAGCTGGCCTCAAAATTCACTTTTTCCTTGAGCATTTTGAATATTTTACTTTGGGGAAGACAGCATTTGGAGGGTTGCTCAAATGCTCTAGACAGTAGACAGCATAACATATACCACAAAGAAACAAGTTAAAGGTCGCTCGGGCCGTTGAACTTGAACCCCGTTTATCCACAACACCTCCTGGACACCACACCCCAGGCGATTCTCTGCGGTACGGCCCGATCGGGTCGATGAGATCATCATCGACAGTTGCTGACGTGAACCTAAACAGTTAGCATTCAGCAAGCGAATCCGGAAAACAAACAGATGCCCCTCCCCGGGCGCACGTTAGTATTCTCCCCATTTCTCTCTCTGTCTTCGTCCTTTTCCTTCTTCCAGCATTCCTCATTGCAGAAATCTCTCAAAACGCCCTGCATTCCAATCCCTATCTGTTCCTGGCACCTCTCTCAATCGCTTCTCCTCGTCCATCTGATCATAACGAGCACAGATTCGTCGACAATGAACGACTCTTCCGTCCGAAGGATCTCTCGCAAGTTCCTGACATGACATTGAATGCAATGAATGCGCTTCGGCATCGTCCTGATTTTCGAGGTTTCTAGGGCATTTGCGGTACGTTTGTTCAATATATATATATATATATATTTTACGAGAGAATTCGAAGATTCCCAAGGGTTTGAACAACGGGTCATTTCTGATTTTAGGGAGGGTTCATTGGATCGAATTTAGCTGCTCTGGGACTTCCGCATTTGTTTTTATGTGATCGAATTCATTGAAATTGCAGCGTGAGAAGGACAAGGAGGTCATCCTTCTTCTTCTTGAGTCTCGTTTTCACCCGCTAAGAAATCATGTTTTTGAATTGATTCGGATGTCATTCCGGTGATTGGATGTTTGAGGGTTCGAATTAATTCGTCTTGTTGTGGAAGATAGGGAGTGGAATTCTAGAGAGAGAAAGAGAGAGAGAGAGGACCTGATACCTTTTCTTTTTTGAATTGTGGTTCCTTCCTGAGTGGAGATTTGATGACTGACTGCTATATGGTTTTGGTCAGCACAGGCTTTAGGGTGTGTATTATTGGATAGTTCTAGGCATCATCTCCAAAGACCTTTGCATCTGGGATTTGTGTTACTTTGCGTGTAGAGAGAGAGAGAGTAAATTCTCCCCAAATCAAAACCTGAGCTGTTAGTTTTTGGTGAATTGTGGTTAGAGGGAAGGCATCTTAACTACAAGTATCATTACGACTCCCTAGTGTTATGGAATAAATGAAGAGGCTGGTGTTCTTTCACTTGGCACGGAATTTGCTGCAGGATATTTTATGGGGTGGTTTCGGACTTCTTCTACTAACTGTCTTGGTCTTTCGCGCTGTCCGACGACATTTTGTTATTTATGGGAGGCGGCAGCTGATTTTTCTACATGAATGGAGGATTTTCCGAGGAGCAGTCCCATCGACAGGGATGCTGAGCAGGTGATGTGCTCTTATTTAATTAGAATTACAGGATTTTGCTATTATTATAATCATTAGTTGAACCTTGAAGTTAGGGTGAAGCTTAAGATAAAATATCTTGTTTGTTTGTTCCTTTGTTAGTTGAGCTTTGGGTTCTGAAAGGATCATCTGATGCAAATAATGCTCTGATTCTCATGTTGCTAATATATATATGTGTGTGTGTGTGTGTGTGTGTGTGTGTGTCTATAGCCTTCCAATTCTGCTTGATCAAGGAATTCTTCCCATTATTGCCACAATTGGGAAATAATCCTCCATGAATCTTCGGTGATATAATGAGGCATAATGATGGTCATCCACTGCATGATGAAATGGATGCCTGAAGTTGGGAATTTGTTTTGACACCATGTGTTTTGGACCCAGGTTGTACTGTTGTTGTCTTACATTTTGAGTTCCAAATTGTCAGAGTTTCAAAGTAGTAGAGCAGAAGAAAAATGATTTTATGCAGGTGCAAAACCATATGTTCCTTTAAAAGTCAGAAAACTCTGCATGGCCCTGTCCACTTAAGCATTTCCCCATCAAGGCAGAATGTATTTCAATACTCCCACGTATTGCAAGTGCCCCAAATATCTCTCAAATAGAAGTCATATTCACTGTTCTATAGAAGTCATTTTCTTCACATATTGATCTCACATTGTACATTGGAGGTGAAAGAATGATTTAGTCCAGTAGTGAATACGACTTTGCTCCCAGTTGCAAGTGATGAGGGATACTTGATCGAATTGTCAGCCTAACACAAGAAGTAGGTCCTGCAACACTAGGTTGAACTCTTTTTTTGTGTTATTTTCAATTAACTCCATATACCCTGAGGTTCTGCCCAAATGTATGAGTCAACGCACATTTGTTCTCCACTACTTCTCCACAAGAGTTAATAAAATGCGAGCTTCTAATTGGATACTAGATGAAGTCTTGGGAATGACTCCTTAAGAGCTTTATCCCCAACCCAGACATCTTCCCAAAATCCTACTTATTTCCTCATCTTCTTTCAAAAAGAGAGTTCATTTGGCCAATATTTGCCCCAACTTAGTACTCCCCACTTTGTGATTTCTCTCCACGTCTTTGAATTCTTCTTCCTTGATACTACATTTGGAAGCCACCCCTCTATTTTGCTCCCCATACCACTATCACCCCTCTCTGGGTTACAATGAGGACAGTGCACGAGCTTTCTCCTGCGGATGCTATGCTTTTGCCTCTTTGGAGCAATTTGTGCATGAATCCTCTAGGTTGTCATTTTAGCATAGTCCCTCGGTCCATTTGGAAGAAGAGAAATCATTAGATTTATAGAAATCAGTGTCATTTAGTCTGGGATTTTGCGATCTCAGGATAAACAAAGGAGTCACAGTTCTTACTGCTTATTTTCCCCGTTATGTTTTAGTAAAGCCAATGAGGCTCTTAGTAGAGGCTTTGTTCAAGGGTTGTAAAGGTCACTGTCTCATAGGGGTGCACTGTTATTTGACATTTGGCCGACATAGGAATTGATCAAACAGATTTGATGTTTGGTGAGTAATTTTTAGTTTTTTGGGCATTTGTCATATATATATATATATATATATATTTGTGTCCTGTTATTTTCTTAATGAAAATCACTTACTTTTTCAAAATTGCTAATTATCATTCTTAGAGTTGTAGTTTTGAATAAGTAACATATTTACTCTTTTCATTGACTCTAACTACAAAGCTCTAAGTATTGTTTTCATATCCTTCTTGTGCCTAGCGAGGCTCCTTTTTTTTTTTTTTGCTTGGGTTCTGGCGGGGAAGAGAAACGAGGGTGGGTAAGAAAAGGGTGAAATACTGACACAAAGTAGGCGAGAATTTTCAAGGAAGATTATAAAACAATGTGACCGTATGATGCTGTAATTATACTTGAGTTTAAGTGCAAACAAAATGTGTGAAAAAAATATATGGTGTAATCACTTTTAAAGATAACAATGAAAAGTGTACCCTTATCTTTACAATAAAAGACAGTAGTCAGTGAGACCACATGAAATAGTCATCTCCATTATGGAGTAGTCTGGCAGAGTGCAAGAACAGAGACTCTTGTTCTCTTTACACAAGGGACTGTTGCAAGGAAAAGTTGCACATGGTCTATCATGTGCTTGTGTTTTTTTTTTCCATTTTATACATGACAATGAAACATTCTACACTTCAAAATAGTATGCTGCTACTAACTTGCCTTTGTTTTTAATTTTAGTGTGACATCAAATGCTCTTTTAGGGGCATTTCTATTCATGTCATAATTTTTTTTTTTTTTACTTTTGTGGATGTATAGGCGATTACAGCCCTTAAGAAAGGGGCATATCTGCTAAAATATGGGCGAAGAGGGAAGCCTAAATTTTGCCCCTTTAGGCTTTCTAATGTAAGTACATTGCATCTTTCTGGATTACGAACATATCAGCTTGTTTATTTTTGATATACTCTTGTTAGTTTTACCTCTCCTGTATTGACTAATGGGTTTTGAGAACTGTTTCACACACAGCCATATGTGCTAGAATGGCGCACATGTATTATACCCAAACCATGCTAAAGGTGGACTCCAATGTGATGATGGCCTAGCTCAAAAAAATCGAGCGAGTCCATTTATCAGGTCAGAGAAGAGGACTGGATCAAAATTAAAGCCACAAATAGTATACTCTATACTCTTTTACTAGTATCAAATAACCCAAAAGTAGCAACTTGTAGTTGATCATCACTTTTGGTCATGATTTTTTGCAAGGCACCCTAATCCTTTGGATTCATGGCACTAGCACATCAAGTAGGGTCCATTGTGGCTGTGGGACCTCTTTGGTTCTTTTCAAACTCCAGATCAGCATCATCTACACAGTGGGGAATCTTTTACATTGCCTGGGTGTGATGTATATGCCATCCTTTCACATATGGTTGCACATGAGGCCCACACATGGGTCTAGCAAAAGTCATGCTTTACGTGTTGTTGTGTCTATTTAGAAACTTCTTAACTATGGTGCTTACTCTGAAGGATGTTTTCATGATAACTGAAGATCATTAACATAAAGGTCTATACCTACGGAAGGAACAGTACAAGGGAAAAGCAAAGTTGGAAGAAATGATCTATCTAAACTAGGAAATGAAACAAGGAGAAATACAAAGCTAGAAGATTAGCATATGAAGTTAGAGAGCTGTTTCCACTATATGAAGATGCCCTTGAATGTGCAATCTTCAAATTTGTTTTTAGAAGATTCCCAAAAGGCAATATGTGGTTTGATTTAATAAAAAAACTGTGGCTGAATTTGCATATGAATAAGCAGTTAACAGCATCCTTCGCTGTATGCAATACACTTGCGTAGGATGTAAATTTCCTGCTATGCAACTCGCCCAAATTAAGACTGCTGCTTAGCAAAATGCCTGCATTCTAGGTAATGACCCATTGTTCCACACCTTAGCACGTTATGTGGGACTGTTATTCCATGGGAACTTCCTGAATGTTGATTTTTCCAAATTATGTTTAGATTCATTCCACTGTTGTATATATCATCCCCATTATGTTTAATAATAATTGTTAGACAGTGTTTCCATTACTTCATATTGAGGAATTTTGTGATCAGACATTCCCCTTGAGAATGTCATATTCCTCCATTGCACGAATATTTTCATATCAACCTTCCATTTAGGGATTCTTCTCTATAGTAAGATTATACAATTGCAGACAGATGAAAGCTAGTGTAGTATTACTTTCCCAACTATCTTTCCAAATTCAGATCTTATTTCCTATGCAAATCTGGAGTTTAGTAGCATCAGCAAAGACTGTCGGAAAATTAGAGTTCAAGTATTTTTACATATCTGTCCATACTTTCAAGCCTGACATGACCTGGATGGCAACCACCATCCTTAGTCCTTGGTGTTTAGACCAACTTAGTTCGAAAGTGCACTCCTTTCAATACCAAACCTCAACTGCTTTTAGGCAAGGAGGGTCCGATTTCTATTTTTAACCCACTAGGTGGAACATTCTCCATTTGCTTCTACCCTATCATAGAAAATCTTTTTGAATGTTCTCTATCATCATGGTGAGTTTAAGGGACTTGTTTAGTTGGTATTGAATTTCTTTTATTCCTGGGACTTGTTTTGTAATTATTGAATCCTTAGTATTCCTGAGCAATGCCTTTTTATTGAAGGTTCTAGAAGTGAAGGATTAAAGGTGAAGATCCACAAGGGACCATCAAATAACCTTCCCTTTGATGGGAAATTATTACTCACCCATCACCCTAGTAAATTAAATACTGGGAAAGTGGTGGTCCCATCTAAATTTCCACCTTAGACACTTTATTCACCTCTTTAATATTCATTCTGTAAAACCGCTTTTCTTATGATTCCTAGAAATTTAATAGAAGTAGGCAAATGGACCCTATCCAGCATATTAAAAAGGGACAGCTAGACTAGCAAGTTTGACAATGTAGCTTTAATTGGCATTCTTCCTTAAAAAAAAAAAACGCATCCTCTTGCAACTAGCTAGCCCCTCACCTTTTCTCAATTGATGCAAGCCAAACACATGACCCATGGGTCTACCTAGCCCATTGGGCCCAGCCCGCAGACCCGACAAGAACAGTTAGTTAATTATGGGAATTCAAGTTATTTATGAGTCTTTAAGTTGGAGTCTTATTAAGTAGCTTGATTTATTTGGAAGTCTAGTTAGGAATATTTGATTAGCATTGCTATTATATGTGTTTCTATTGTATTTAAACATTGTTTAGGAAAGGCTTAGAGTCCAAGTGAGAGAAACAATTCTATTCCTCTATATATAGATGAGTCCCCATTGTAATTTCTTATGCTGATTACAATTAATCTAAGATTTCTTTGAGTTTTCTTCAATTATGGTGTGTTTTGTGGTCTTGATTGTGCCCGAGTGCTAGAATCCATCTTTGGATTCGATCAATCCCTTGGGAAATTGATCTATTTCCCGATCAAAGATCCGGGGCCGCACCAGTTAACATTAGCTAGGACATGCTTTCTTCTAGGAAGGGAAAGAAATGACTAGACAGTGAATGACCTATCCATTTCTTTTTCCTTATCATTTAAGTAAGAAAATATGCGCCCTAATGAGCTCAAGATTTTTTTCTTTTCTTTTCACTATTTGGGTCTACTTTTTTTATTTTTAGAGTATTTTGGTTAAATATGTTTTGTAAAGGCCTCCAAAATAAAATGGTTTGAACTTGGGTTATCATGAGATAAAGCCATTGAAGGAATCTGCGACATCTAGTTGATTGTTGCTTGTTGAGGGAAATTTTACCAAATGTGAAACCAGCAAAAATCAAAACTGGTTCCTTTATTTATTTCTGAAAAAATTGGTTCATAAGATTGAGCTCAGAAAGTTTGGAGGTAGTTTTTTGCTTTAGTCAAAATTCATTCGGGTTAGGCGACCATTAACTTTTTCTCTTTTTTCCCTTACAGAAAAAAAAATCTCTTTTTCCAGGATTGCCTTATAATGACACTTATATTATAAGTAAGAATATGCACAGGATGCCGACTTCTCTCATCGTAATGTAGATAGAGAACTGATATCTTTTTTTCTCTTACAATAAAATGGTTCTTGACTATGATGCACGGATACTTCAAAATGGCCAACGTATCGTGTCATATCATATCCGATACTTCACTTTTTATGTGTAAAATCTGTGTCCCTGCCGTGTCCATCACGTGTCCCTGCCGTATCCGGGCATCATAGCTTGACATCCTTGTAGCTTCAGCTGCTATGTACTGGGAAATGGCTGAAATTACCTGGAGGAAGGTGCACATCCATTGACTGGAGCATCCAGTTCTTGTGTATCATGGCAATCTCTTTGGAACTTGAGTGACCCACCTAGTCAAGTTCAAGGTAGCCAATTTCCTGTCTAATTACTTGAGCAAACTGTTTCAACAAAATATTAGAAACATAGATGTGATGGCTGGTACCAACAAAAAAAAAAGGATTTAATGATGATGATAACAAAGAAATCATCTAGCTAGAGCATAACAGGGTTCCCTTGTCTTTAATTCGTTCCTTTTATTTAATGCTGCTTTCTCTTGTATTTATTGGTAATGTGCACTGCCCATGCTAAGTAACTTTTGTATAATTATCTCCTTAAAAGTACATTTTAGATTTTTAAGTCTTCACAAAAAAAAGCTTAAGACCTCAGTGGGCTCCCTACACATGTCATGTGCTGAACTTTTCAGGATGAGTCTATACTGTTATGGCATTCTGGCAAAGACGAGAAACAACTTAAACTAAATCAAGTGTCAAGAATAATACCTGGACAGCGTACTGTAAGTTCTTTCTTTGTGTCTTCTTTCCATTCCTGCATTTCCCAGTTTCATGGAGAAGAATGCGCATGACTTTCCTTTACTGAAATGAAATCATCAGGACCTATTTCTTGTAAAACAAGGAGGTCATTCCCGAGAAGTTAGAAAGAATAAAATTGTTCCAGAATATTTGACATCTATTTGTGCTCTGCTGGTTGAACTGTTCACTGGTTCTTTTTCTGTTAGAAGCCACATTTTATAAACTGGATTTCTTCTGGATCATGGTTTAAAATGATGGCTGTTACGTAGTGGTTTACAAGTATCAGTTAACATCACTGTTATGTGAATATAGTGGTCAGAAACATAAAATATGGAGAAAATATGTAATATAAATTGATTGTGCTTAGTTTTTATTTTGCATTTAAAACACCAAATAAACTTTTTAATGGAGATATTCAAATATTACTTTTTTCTAGGATTTTATTCATATTCTCAGAATTCATGTTTGGGTTGTGACAAAATTTTACTCTGGCCGTCAACCTACCTAATGCAACCCTCCTTTATCCGGGCTTGGGACCGGCAACAAAAGCTGGAAAAGTTTTTTCTAGGATTTTATTCTTTTCAAATATCTCTTCTTGTATGATTTACTATTATCTCACAGAGTATTGAATCTATTGATGCCATTGAGGCATTGGGGTGTATCTGATACAAATCGAAGGGTCAGATTAGACCCTAGTTAGTGATTACAAGACCACTCTTCCAATACTCTACCCAGGATATGAATTTCAGCACTAACAAAAACCCAGCAAATAGTTAATTTATGCTCAACTGCTCACACATTTCAGGGTTGAAAATTCCAGTAAGCATGCAGGTTGCGATCATGTAGCAAATAGCAATATCTTAAGCCAAAATTAAACTTAAGCAATTAAGTCATTGCTAACAACATTAAAACCCACCAGCCATTTGGACATTGTTCCATGCCAAGACAGCACCACATCAGCTGTTTGGTGTGCAATAATGTAAATATGGACAGTCCCTACAAAACATTCAAATCAACCACTCAACAGTTGTCACGACCCGGGCCCGAGATCTGATTACTTCGGACAGACCCCGAGTCGCGATGATCATACTTACTCCCGTAAATCTTGAATTAACCGAAGTTAAGACAAGACTCACAAGGGATATCAAAACATAACACCTGTCAATGTACATTGTGCGGAAAACATGTATACATACATTGACTACAAGTAACTTTACACCAAAAATAAAGTTCATATACATAACATCACAATTCACTACACCAACACTGCACATTTAAAATACAATGCAGTTGGTATCTATATACACCTCAAACTAACTATTACAAAAGTATTTGTCCAAAAGAATTCATTTATATCGCTCTCCGAACTACGCCCACTCCGCTAAACCTCCTGGAGGTAACGGACGGGCTTCCTCCGCAGGCGGCGCGGCCTCGGCAGGACCGGCACGGGCATCTGGGCCTGTGACATCATCAATAACACGTGAACACGAAGGTTCAACAAGATACATGCATTTTCATGATTCTTCATGGTATTTAGCAATTCTATACAAGAATGTCATAATGTAAGAACTTAAACAGTTCTATATAACCTAATTCAGTTCCATAATAAATATCTATGTCAAGTCATATCTTTTCATTTCATTGATTCCGTATCTTCCAACGGAAGTAGTTTAAGCGCAAGGCGGAAAGGCAAACCATTCATGGCCTAGGCTTCAAGATTATTCAATTTTAATTAAGCACAAGGCGGAAGGGCAAACCATTCATGGCCGAGGCTTCAAGATTGTTTCACTTTTCATTACATGACTTATCACAAATGGTGGAAATTTTCCAGTGTCTTGATCAGAGAGCACTGGCATTCCACGAGGCTCCGGAACGCCCCTCACATCTATTGCAGCAGGAATTATTCATTTATTCACTTTAGTATGTCACCTTTAGTGACTATTCATTTCATTTCATTTCATTAATTCAATTCGTGCATTCTGTCATTTCGTGCATTATGTCAGTTCGTGCACTATGCTAATGAAGTTCACCTCTATGTCACTTCATGGATTCTATTCATTTCTAATTAATTCTATTCACACTTCTAATTAATTCTATTCACACTTCTAAGCCAAACAAACGAGTGAAGCGTTAGTTATCCAATGTATGTGTTATTTTCGATGAATATCCCTTTATGTATTTGATTTGTACATTGAGACGACCTTCGCTACACCTATGTAGGCTTAGATATTAACATGGAATAGCCTGTGCGTCTTAGGCTTCATTCCCATAAGTTCTCTGAGTTTGACTCAGCTGTCGGTTGGCCTATCGGCTGACCGACAATACAACGTCGGTTGACCTCTCGGTTAACCGACACTTTGTCGGTTCAAATTCCAGAAGCTGGATTTTCAGTCCATTCTCTGATACATTTGTCGGTCAGGCCTCGGTCAGGTGTCGGCTGACCGAAGATACCATGTCGGTTGACCGACATATTGTCGGTTCGAATTCCAGAGAGCTGGAATTCACTGAGACAGATTCCAGATCTGTCGGTTAGTCCGTCGGTTGACCTGTAGGTCGACCGACACTTCCATGACGGCTGACCGACACAACGTCGGTCAGAATTCCAGAGAGCAGAAAACTCTCTGATACAACTCCCAGAGCTGTCGGTTAGTCTGTCGGCCAGGTGTCGGCTGACCGACACACGCCCAGAAGTTCAGTTCTGAACTTCGAGTTTTCTGAAGCAAAACTTCCAGAAATTGAGTCAAATAGACTCCAACTTCTCTAAAACATTGTAAATCATAATAATACAGTTGTACTTGCCTCTTGTGAAGGTTGAATGGATAAAAACCTCCTTTTTGAGCTTGGATCCAAGAAGAAAACCTTGAGTTCAATCTTCACACCTCCACAATTTGAAAATAAACTTGGAGAAGATGAAGAGAAGGATGAAGGCTTCTTGAAAACACTTGGAAGTCCTTGTTTGACACTTGATTGAGTGAGATTGGAAGGAAAGAAGAGAAAAGCAAGAGAAAATGGTTGCCTAGGGTTTGGAATGCTTTGGAAATGAGATGAATGATCTCATTTGAGTGACTTTAGCTTATATAAGCTAGTAAATTGCATTCAAGCCCATTAATTTCACTAAATTACAATTCGAGTCAAATGAAGGGTCATTTGACCGGATTCTCGTTAAACGACTTCGAGCCTATTACGAAAGTTGACGTACTCGTCAAGATACACGCGTTGATATCAAGAGTTTCCGTATTCGACGAAATACGCGAGAATACGTATTTACACAAAAGTCCTTTATTTCCATGTTTGAGTCTAAAACTCCATTTAAACCATGCAATTCCATTCCTTACCATTCCATTAAGCCCAATTCATTCATTTACGGCTAATTCCATATCATTTGGTCATAGACCACCATTAGTTCAATTAACTGTGGTTAATTAGCCTTAAACTCAATCAATTCACTTAATCTCTTCATTGTCCGTTCACTACATTAATTTGGGACTAACTCCATTGAGTTTAGTCATCAATTACTATTAAACTAGTTAAACATGGTTAATTAGCACTAAATTCAATTAACTAGAGTTAATCTTGATTAACTCGGGACGGGACCTTACAACAGTCCTGGGCAAAGATCTTAGTTTAGGGCAGTCAATTGATATTAACAAGAGAAGACTAAAAACATTTCAATTGAATGGTCCACAGCTGTTGATACCACGGTGGGGACGCGTGTAGATCCCAACTAAAGGAGCAAGTAGCACTCTTTATTTGTGTGACCTGATGTGGGAGACAATCCAACCCAAAGAAACAGGTTGCTTCCTGAGATTTGGGTTGTCCAATGATTGCAAGATGATGCATGATCGATCAGTAGCAGATCAACAGCAAAGTATTTATGAAATCTTCTTCGGCCTCAATCACAAAGAGAATATTGCAAACCACCAACTTTGAGCGGTAAATGGAAGTACAGAGGCAAGAATGAAGATCTAATCTCAGAAATCTGGTTCACGCCCTATGTAAGGCCCTTTTTAGTTATGACCCCCCCAGTAGACCAAAGGAAGGAACCCTCATAATTTGGGAGGTAGATTTCTTGGCCAATCTTTTTTCTAAAACAAATCCATCACATAGAACATCAATATGTTTGGGCAATAGCCCTACAAAGCATTAACCTAACTTTCTAAGCCTTGAAATAATCCCTCATCTGGTCGTAGACATCTACATACCATTATCATTAGTTCATCACTAACAAATTTCAGTCATAGCCTACAAAGTCCCAAAGGAGGTTAAATTCTTAATAAGAAATTCTAATCAAAACCTCCAAAGAATAGGTGTTTTAATTGGAAACAAAATGGTGTTTCCCTGTAGAGCCATGAATCTGTGGAGAGTAGGGATTTTGAATGGTGCTGAGGTTTCTCATATATCTGGACTTAGCTATACTTAATTTAAGAGGCTCAATGATTTAAGTTAGGCTAGAGACATAAGAGGACAACCATTTTGTTAAATTTTAGGATTCTTATTGTAAATCCTTTGATTCGTACAATAGCTATTACTTTATTTAAGAGGTTGAATGATGTAGGCTAGGCTAAAGTCGTAAGACGACAATTTCTACCACATTCACCCTACAAGTAGGGTCACATGGTCTAGGCCTCAAATTGTTATTATTATTATTTATTTTCTCGTTTTTTTCGATTGCATGTCACCATCCATTGGCTTTTTTTTTTTAAAGGAAATGCATGATTCTGTTAGAAAGTGCAATCCCACAGCGTTTGTTTTGAGATCTTGACCTTCCCATCATCTGATAATGCATCCTTTGCATCTTACTGCCCTAATAACTTATTGAAATTTCTTTATGATCCATATGCATATCTCTAGCACTTTGGTTTATTCCATTATCTGTTTGTGAATGATACTATCTGTTTACCTAGGAAAAATTTCAGGAAAAGCCATACCATTCCCAAGTGTGGAACAAGATGGAACCCCCCCACCCCCTCGTCTCTCATGATAATGTTACTCCAGGTGGGCCCCACTGGATGGAACAGTCTGGCTTTTCCTGAAACTGGTTTTTTTTTACCCAGGCACTGCTTGAGGCAAGAGTCTGAGATATATGATTTATGAAATGATACATTTGGATATCTTCCAGGCAATTTTTCAGCGTTATCCACGTCCAGAGAGAGAATACCAATCCTTTTCTCTTATATATAATGATAGGTCCTTGGATCTGGTGAGTATTCTTCGATCTTGGTTCTTTTGACTAAAAAATTGTTATTATAACTTTCTTGGTTTGCACCTTTATGACAGATATGCAAGGATAAGGATGAAGCTGAAGTCTGGTTTGTTGGTTTAAAAGCATTGGTTTTGCATGGTAACTACCGGAAGTTGAGATCTGAATCAAAATGTGACAGAGATGCAAGTTTTCACGACCGAATGAACTCCGACTTGAGCTTTCTCCATGGCAGTCCTGATATTCGTCACAAGGTCAAATATGGGTGATATCCCTTCAACATGCATAGTTATCAAAGTGATTTTCCAGTAAATATTTCCTTTCACTTATTTTGGTGACCTCAGGATCCTGGAGACACTCAACGTGTTCAAGTTCCATATGGGAGTCCTACACCCAGTGGCCTGGGAAAGGCATTTGCTGATGTGATGCTATATACTGCAGCACTGAAAGGCTCTAATCTGTTAGACCGTGTTGGTAGTTCTCGCAATTCATTTTCATCTGGAGGTGTAGAAAGTTTCGATGGCAGGGCTTCTACAGTTGATGTTTTCCGTGTTAGTTTATCCAGCGCAGTAAGCTCATCAAGCCAGGGATCATCATGTCAAGGAGATTTTGATGCATTAGGAGATGTTTATATCTGGGGTGAAGGTACAGGTGATGGGCTGCTTGGTGGTTGTATGCATAGGGTTGGAAGCTCAATTACAACTAAAATTGATGCACTTTTGCCAAAGGCACTGGAATCTGCAGCGATGCTTGATGTCCTCAATATAGCTTGTGGGAGTAGGCATGCTGCGCTTGTAACCAGGCAAGGAGAAGTCTTTAGCTGGGGACAGGAGACAGGAGGCAGGCTTGGGCATGGAGCAGGATCTGATGTTTCCCAGCCAAAGCTTGTTGATGCTCTTAGTTGTATGAATGTTGAGTTTGTAGCATGTGGGGAGTACCATACATGTGCTGTTACATTGTCCGGGGATCTTTATACATGGGGTGATGGAACTATCAATTCTGGCCTTCTTGGGCATGGAAATGATGTTAGTCACTGGATTCCTAAAAAGGTAATTGGTCACATGGATGGTATCCATGTGTCGGCAATCTCCTGTGGGCCTTGGCATACAGCTATTGTAACATCTACGGGTCAATTGTTTACATTTGGAGATGGAACTTTTGGTGCTCTAGGACACGGAGATCGCAGAAGCTCAAGCACTCCAAGAGAAGTGGAGTCTCTTAAAGGACTTAGAGCAATACAAGCATCATGTGGTGTTTGGCACACTGCTGCAGTTGTTGAAGTTATGATTGGGTCTTCTAGTAACTTCTCATCTGGAAAATTATTTACCTGGGGTGATGGGGATAAAGGTCGACTTGGACATGGTGACAGTGAACCTAGACTTGTTCCAGCATGTGTAGCTGCTTTGGTTGAGGTAAACTTTCGTCAAGTAGCTTGTGGGAATGACATTACACTGGCTCTTACAACCTTAGGGCAAGTGTACACAATGGGAAGCAAAGTCCATGGTCAGCTAGGGAGTCCCGAAGCTGATGGAAAGGTCCCCACTTGCATTGAAGGCAATATTCGCAATACTTTTGTAGAAGAGATTGCATGTGGTTCCTATCATGTTGCAATTTTGACTTCAAGAACTGAAGTTTACACTTGGGGCAAGGGGGCAAATGGCCGATTAGGTCATGGAGACAAAAATGACAGAAACACTCCAACCCTTGTTGAATCTCTGAAGGATAAACAAGTTAAAAGTGTTGTGTGTGGTACAAACTTCACTGCTGCTATCTGTCTTCATAAATGGGTGTCAACTTCTGACCAATCCATTTGCTCTGGCTGCCAGAATCTGTTTGGTTTCAGAAGAAAGCGTCATAACTGTTACAATTGTGGGCTAGTCTTTTGCAAAGCATGCAGTAGCAAAAAATCTCTAAAAGCTTCTTTGGCTCCAAATGTTAACAAGCCTTATCGTGTATGTGACGATTGCTATACTAAACTTAAGGCCACAGAAGCTGGGTTGACTATACGACGTCTAAATAGCCAAGCTAGAAGTTCAGTTTCTAGTTCCAGTGAGGGGGTTGAAAGACAGCATCCAGATCTTAAGTTGTATGTGCATACCTCCAAACTTTCCTCATTTGAATCTTTCAAGAAGAATGAAGGTAGACATTCTAAGCATAACAGGAAATTGGAATCAAGCAATAACCATATTTCTGTCTCCCTCGATGGGAGCTACCATGGTGGAAGCTTTTACTCATCAAGGTCTTCAAATTCTATGCTTAGGTCTTCAAAGAAAATATTTTATACTTCTGTTCTTGGTGCTAAAATCGTGCCCCGAGCACTATCTTCTATATTGAGAAGGCATGGTCCACAACATTCAATCACTCAATCTCCAACTCCTGTACTAGTTGCCAATGATTCAAGGAAGACAAATGACAACCTAACCCAAGAAGTTTATAAACTGAGGGTGCAGGTTAGTGGTTGGAAATGAAATATATTAATCAAATGGCTTAGGTCATATTGATGCTTCCCTTACTTCTTTTCGCATTATAAGGATGATATAAACAGCATTGGACAACACTGAATGAATATGATTTGAGCTTTCATTGTATGCTTAATGTGGAATAAATTTATGCATGCCTTTTCTGGCTATCCTTCATTATCAATTGGTGAAGTACTGAAGTAGTTTAGCCAAATATGGAATAGGATATCTTGTATCCCATATATTGCGAACATCCCATTGACCAAGTCATAATCCCAGACCCACTATCTTATTCAACTATTTGGGAAACCAGAATGTTCTGTTTTTCTTTCTTTTTCTTTGACAATGCTGAAAAGTGGTCTTCTGGGCTAACATCAGATGGTCCCAAGTCTGTACACGTCTTTGAGGATAAGGTACCTTAAGCTCTTGAGTTGTCAGGAGCACTCTAAGCAGTCCTTACTACTCAAGAGTAGTCTCCATAACCCAGCAAGATGAAGAAAATTATTTGGTCTGTACTTATTTCTGTCTCCTGAGTTCTCATTTACCTGCATATCTTAGACTTCTCTTTCTTCTTCTTCTTCTTCTTCTTTTTTTTTTTTTTTTTGTTGAGCCACTATCAAAGTAATCACTTGTTAAACTTGTACATAGCCACATATCATTCCCAGTTTCTTTCATGTTGCTATCTAGAAACCATTATCATTTATTGTTGGCATGATAGAACAAACCATGCTCCCTAGCCACATGGATAACTACTTTTGTAAGATAATGAGGTTATGAAAACATAACCTTACTCTGCCTCTTAATCAATTTATTCATACCCAATTGCGCTTGAAGTACAATGTACTATGGCCATATATCATGACAACCTTATGACTTATCATATTAGTTGCTGATGCCGATTGGTATGCTCTGAAACCAGATGATCTAGACTGAGGCCTGATGAGGTCCTTGGGCCTCAACTTTGATGATGGGTCACACAAGAAAACCAAATAATGCAGCGGTTTCCCAAAATAATAATGTAGGCCAAATAAATCGATAGACATGAACAAACAAGAAGAAGTCAAGATTGGGTTTTTCGCTTAATGGAGGGGATTAACTTGTTGATTAAACTCATAAGAAATCTGCCAAGGTGCAGAGATCTTGCATAGATCAGTCCCAAGCTCGATCAGATTCAAGTTGATCTTTCAGCTTCAATTCCATAAGAAGTAGCCCAAAAGGAGCAGTTGCTAATTGTCAACAATGAATCCTAAAAGAAAGCACACAAACCTGCATTTCTCAAAATCAACTTCTATTCCAAATGCTTCCTCTCATGCTCGTTTACATCTCCTTTTAGATAAGAGAAGGTTCTATCCTACTATATTTTAATGAAACGAATCAAATTACAAAACCATAAAGATAATGTCCTATCCTACCATATTTTAAGGAAACAAATCAAATTTCCATAAAGATAACTCTTAAATAAGAATATTTCCCCAACATGGTGAGGGATGGATGCACATGAATATTTCCCCCTAAATAAAATCCTAACCCTAATAGGAAACCTAAGATTAAGTGGCTTTGTTGTCCATGCAAGTGCATTGCCCCATGAATAAGGTTTGCCACCTAGAATTGTGGACTTTAGTGGGCCCATGTCCAAGGGCTGCATCAGTTGCTAAGCATATATTGACTTGAATCCCACTCTTCAGGTAGAGGATCTCACCCATAAATCAAAACTTCTACAAGTTGAGCTTGAAAAAACATCAAAGCAATTGAATGAGGCCACTGCAATTGGTGGGGAGGAAGCTGCAAAATGCCATGCTGCGAAAGAAGTAATTAAATCTCTTACTGGCCAGGTACAGTTCCCATCATTGGAACTTGCTACCTTTATTGTGCTTTATTTTCCGTGTGAAAGTTGCCTTTGTTTTTTAGCTTTTTTTTCATCTTATCACTGTTCATGTGATGCAAACTCTTCAACATGGGTGTTGCATCTGACTACAATTTAAATTGTAACTGCCATGTCCGTCTTGCATGTGCCATGTCTATGCCATAGCTGGCACTAATGACTCTTTCTGTGATCAAAAAATATTTCAAACTACTTTAGTCTGTCTCTTTGCTGCCAGATGATGGACATGCCATGGATACAATAGGGACTAGAATCTCATACATAAAAATGTTATACTGTATATTATCCTTATGGATTTGTCCCTATTTTGAAGTAATTAGGAATAATAGCTTCAGTAAAAAATCATCGTATTTTGTCTCTGCATGATGGGATGTGGATATGTGTGAAGAAACTACATATTAGTTTCCTTATCTGTTGGAGTTTCATAATAAAAATTTCTTTTGTAGGTAGCATGACTTGAACCTGCAATCTCGTGCCTGTGGCAACAAGCACCCTCTCATTGTGCTAGGGACTCTAGTCATACTTGACATAATACATACCGACTGTGCTAGATATTGGTACTCATATGTGTGTATCTACTTATTCCCTTTACACAATGTACATGGAACAACAATATAATGGTGACGATTTCCTGTATAAATTTGGATGTATCAGTGCTTTACAGCATAGTTGTCTATTCTGTTCAATCCCGTTCCGATTTGAGCTTCTATTGGAACATTTTGGCATTACAGTCAATTTCGGTATTCAGTTCCGGAAAAGATGCAATAAAAAAAATATATATAAAAGAATACTTAAAATTAAAAAAATTGTTGAACGCTAAAATAATACTAAAAATGCATACTTCCATCACTTAAATTAAACTATAATTTACAATTGACCATTTTCCAGTTTTCACTACATATGAATGGAAGTATGAAACATGAGCTGGAATGGAGCAGAATTGAGCCAGAATTGGGACCAGAATGGCCAGAATGACCATAATAGACAGGAATTGGGCCCGAAAACTTTTAGGGGGGCATTCCAGTCCGCCCCAACTCAATTCCAGAAAGTTCTGAACAATTCCCGCTAGAGTGGAACAGCATTGATAAGTGTGCTCTACAGAGAAAAAAGAGAATGTTAAGAAAATGCTTCCTTGTTCTTTTCATTTGATAAGTAGGGATCGAACCCACAACGTCACAGTTGTGAGATTGAGCTCCCATCCAAGTAAGCATAGGCTTGGTCCAAATACTCACACATTTTCACATTCTTATAATCATATCAAGTAGTGATATACTCACACTTCTAAATTTTGTCATGATAGGTCTAGCATAAAATATATGACCAACCACCCAGATGCTGAATTTTCTTGTGATGTAAACCAAGGGTGCACGCCTTAATGATAGTAGGATCCTATGACAACCCACAATGAACTGAGGTTTTTCATACTCAAGTATCCAGTCAGTCATCTTAGCCAATGCCAAATGCAAATGCAATGATGTTTCAACATGGCTAGTGTAATAATAGATGTTCAGGAATTATCTAAATCAGCCATGTGCTTATGACAAGAACCAGGCTATATGTGAATTTTGAAATATTAGTAAGACGTTCTGGAAAGTCATCGATTATCACATTTTCTAATGCTTGCATCTCATCCATGTTCATTGGGATTTAGAGGTTACCTAAAGTTATCTTAATTCAGTGGATCAAATATATGGTAGCTTTTCGGCTTATCTAGAACCTAGAAAGGTGTATAGGCAAGTCCTTTGTCAAGTGGAGTTGGGAACAATGACCTCAATTGATGTTCTGTGATCCCAGATCTAAATTTTCAAATTGTGTTTTTCTTTGACTAAAATACTTCATATAAGTAACCAAGTGAAACTAATTTGGATAAAATTTATCATCCATTCATCTTTACTTTGAAAACTGTTTAGGCGTCTTGGGCATTTCAGCTGGAACAGAATACTTGTTCTGGAATCAGTTTTTCCCTTTTTTCTTAGAATGGTTTATTTTATTTTATTTTTTATTTTTTTTATCAGTTCTTAGAATGGGTTTTAATCGATTATTTCTAGAATTTCTTTTTTCCTACATAAGGATCTTGGAAAATATGCAACCTTTGGCTTTATTAGCCATGTGTATCAGTCTTTAAGGGCATGTGAGGTTATATATTTAATGTAGTTAAAGTAGGGATAAAATTATGCATTCAGGAGTGACGTTCTCCTAAAAGCAGACTGAATACTTCTCACATGCAGTCCAGCTTGTGGGGCCCACTGCGATGCCCACTAATCAGTGGGGTGGGATACATGGTAACATGTGCTTACTCCTTATTGATAAGGATAAACAAATCAGCCCTATCAGATCATCCTAGCCCTTAATTTAATAGCCAAAAAGTTTAGTGTTGTTTAACCATAGATTTCTTAGAGATTCAATCCAAAAGTGGATAAAGGTTTGGTGAGAGTGAAATAATTGGACCTAGATGGCTGGATGAGAGTGTGAAGGGACGTGTGCTGATCAAAAGTGGGCCCAAGTTGGTCCCATGGTGCTGGACTGCATATAAGGTTGCTTGTAGGAGAACATTTCTTATGTATTTAGAAGTTTTCGTATTTCTTCCAAAACCCAGTGCTGATGTTTGAAGGTGGTCATTTCTAAGTGATTAGTACTTGAATTGTGATACATTGTTCACCTTTTTTCTTCATGCTTGCACAAGCGAGTTACACATGGTCCATATACTTTTCTTGGCTATCCTTATTCATGCAAAAAAATTCACAAGAAAAAGGTAGCTGAGATGCAGTTAGGAAAAGTGCATTCATGGTTTTGCTGGTCCAAGATCTCAGAATATGACTATTTGCATATACCGAGTAACTGAGAGACTAATTTCAAAGAAAATTTTCAAGATTTGAAAGAGCATGCAGCGGTTTCGGTGATCAAGTAACACCATGTGAAGTCATCTTTGTGGGGTGTCAAATGGAAAATGCGTAAGAACCTCTATGAGATTATTATTATTATCTTTTAAAAACATCTCTCTTCCAATGAACTTGCACTTAGCATGAGCCAGAGACCAACATTCTGAAGTATATTTATGTAATTTTTCTAATCTTGATGCTAAATGGTCTTTAAGTTGCCTTCCAATGTTCTGATGTTTGTGTCCATATTGAGTGACATCTTGATCCTCAGAGGGAAAGAGGGAAACTGATCGTGCTTCCAAGATTTTCGACAGCGCCATCACTTATATTCCGTACAGTTTATATGGATGCGTTTATATTCTAATACCTATTTATTGTTTTGTGGTTTCGGCAGTTAAAAGATGTGGCTGAAAGGAAGATACCTGAAGGATCTGTTGTTGGCAGCAAGTCAAGTTCAGTTGCTTCACTTGCTTTAAATGTTCTGAATCTGGCTTCAGGTGACAACCATCTGAGCTACCCGGCAGTTTCTCATGAATCCAAGCCCAATGACCACTTGAGTAACCTGCCATTCCGCAGAGGATCTGAGTCACCAACTGAAGAAGCGGATTGGGTAGAACACAATGAACCAGGGGTGTACATAACTCTTTCATCCTTGCCTGGAGGTGGGAGGCAAATCAAACGGGTTCGGTTCAGGTATAGGCACTGCATCTTCATATCTCTTTCATGAGATTCCTAAACTACCTATGGCAACCCTAGTGGTATTTCAAATGGGAATCCACAGTGAAAATACCGGATCTGAAAACAATGTGACCTCTTGTGTTATGAAAAAGTTAAAATTATCATTGAAACAAAAGAAAAAAAATTTATGTACATTTTAAATTGCCAGTGCTTAAAATATCTTTCAGCATAGTTTTTATGAACAGAACTGTACAATTAATATCACTATCTGATCAAAATTCTGTGGTTTTCAAATGTTTCCTTGAGTACATCAATTGACTAGAAGGTACCTTTATTGTTTTTTTTTTTTTTTTTTCTTGTAAAGCGATACCTTCAGCTTGCAACTGGCTTCCCAGAATCTCAGTGTTTGATGGGTTCTGACTTTCTTGGACTAGGTCCAGATTACTTGAAGCAATACCTATTCCTCAGATTGATGTATTTCTTGGAGTACCTATTCCTCTTATTAGAATAATGGAGTGCCTTCTTCAGTTTTTACTTGTCATTCATTTTTGACCTGTTCCTAAGATTGATGGGATAAGTCTGTGATCATGATGATTCATTGTGAACCTGGTCATATATTGAAGGTAACTCCAGAACATTGCAGAAATGCTAGAGCCAGGGGTGTGTATGGTCCGCTGTTGCTTGTACTTTCAACCCAAGTTATTGTAGGCACATTGATTTTCCTTGTTCACCACTTCTACCTGTTCTACCTACAACCATGGAGCACAGCTAATACATGGGCAATATGTGATCCTGAGCATCTGGAAATATATAGTTCCTTGTTTCCCAGTTTACATACATGCAAGGCCAATCAGCTAGTGATCCATACCACTGAAGTAGTTAAAACCAACATGGTAAAATTGTGGAATACAAAACAGGGGTGATTGGAGGAGTAGAACCAACGAAAGCCGACACCAAATAGATTGGATAAAAGCTTCAATAACTGATGGTGACAAGTTACTATGACTAGCTTGCAATGGGTGAGGATTAGGTAAAGATGTCCTAGTTGGAAAATTGTAAACCTTCGATTAATGGCCTGGAAAGAAACATTGAAGACATGGAATTCAAAAGAGGTTCAGGAAAGAAGCAAAAGTAACAGATGGCTACGAATATATGACAGTTCTGAGCATCTTGATCCACTAGTCCAACATATCAACCCTCTGGAATTTGGGCCTTCAAAAGCTGTAACTTAAATGATTCTGTCTCACACATGAAATTGGAGAAGTCCCTTTAATTCTGAAAACACAAAACAGTATGCTGGTTCTATAAACAAATGCAAGAAGGTTCTGACTTCTGAATCTTCTGATACAACACAGGAAAACTAGGGAGAACTGAAAAATGACAAAAACTCATGTAGAAGATTAAAACCTAAGATACAAAAGTCAGATTGTTTCGTTTTCTGTAATCGTAAGAATGTTTTCTGCTTGTAATCTCAAAACCAGTCTGCCTTGATATATTGATTGAAGCAATGTTGCCTGTTTCACAACCACTGAATGAGACAGGTGTACTCTCAACATATTTGCCTACTGTTAACCTTTGTTTTGCAATTTCTATATGCATCTTGGAGGTCTGTGTCAATCCAGCATTTATTTTCATAAGCTATGCTTCATTGTGAAACTGCAGCATTTGAGATACATTTATAGGTTCACTATTGAGTATACTTCCATCTGCAGCCGGAAACACTTCAGAGAGCAAGAAGCGGAGAAATGGTGGGCTGAGAACAGAGCAAGGCTGTATGACAAGTATGACATCCATGGAGAGGAAGATTCTATCACCGGCTCTCTGTCAACTTCAGGTGATAAGAATGGTGCAACCGACCAACAGTACCAGAGTACGTGACCTCCTTCATGACCACAAGATGTAAATATTTTGTTCACTCATCTGATGGGCTTTGCGGTCAAAGGTCTATTGACCCGAAAGCAGGAAGGATAAGAAGAAAGGAAAAGGTGAAAATAATGAGCATCTTTTACTGCCTTTCAAGTCTGTGCTGTGATATTCTTTTCCTTTATGCACCGTTCTAATTCTACCTCAATATTTTATGATCTTTTCTTTTTCGAGTTTTGAGTTTCTTTTTCCCCTCTACAATTTCAGTTGTCAAAGGAATCCAGGAACTTTTTTTTATATATATATATTAAATTTCCTGCCAGTACCCATGCAGATTTGTGGGACCCATCTTGCATTTGTTCACCCTGGTCTCAAGTTGCTTTGGTTGAATGATTCATCCATTGCGCTCAAATTTTTTAGCATAAAAGAAAGACTGTTACCAATGTCTTCCCAATCACCTTTTGACCAGTTTGATATTTGATGCCAAATTAACAAGATGGCATTCAAATAACAGTTCATTATATTTAGGAGGGCTTTAAAATGTATTCAGTTTTTTCTCTTCTTTCTTTATTGACATCTTTTGTTTTATGTTAAGAGTTGAAAAGGGCTGTCAGACAATTTAGGACTTGGCATGTAAATGTGGGCAAGAAGCTGAACTTAAAAGCTGCAACTCACTAGTGAACTTCACATGTGCAATGCCCTTGTACCCTTTGTCTTTGCTTTCCTTTTGTTTTCTTTCTTTGTAATTGGTTTCCCTTTTAATGAATGTTTTCTTGTTACCTATCAAAAAATATAAAAAAAATATTGTCTATAAGGGTCCTGCTAATTGTGAATATGAAAGTAGCTCCTAAACTCCCCTATGACTATCAAAGTTTTTCATTAACTGTGGAATACTGACATCACCCACGAGCAGCATCAGCTGGTCTAATCCAACAGTAATAATTCTAGGGCTTTTCTCCAATGGGTGTCTTGCACCGTTGCTGTGCGGGATTTCAGTTACCCTCTGTTTGAGAAGGGGGGAAAGAGGGGGAAAGGAAAAAAAACGAGGGGGAAAGTGGGGGGAAAATCTTTTTGGGGGGTGTTTGGGAAGGGGGGGAGGAAAAGGGGGGGGAGGAAAGTGGGGGGAAAATTTGTCTTCTTGTGGCAAAAATTTTCCCCCCAAAAATGGGGGGAAAATAAGGGAGGGGGAGGAAAATGAGGGAAAAAGTCATTTTTGCCCTTTTTGTCCTTTGTTGTCATTTAGAAACTTTTATAAAAGTAAGGGCAAAATGGTAATTTTTCATGTACTTCACAAACAAACAAAACCCCACTTTTTCACTTTTCTTCCTCCTACTTTTTTACTTCCCAAACAAGATGAGGTAAAATTAATTTTCCCTCCCCTTCATTTTCCTTCCCCTCAAATTTTCCCTCCCCGCCCCTCCCCTCCCCCCTTCCCAAACACAGCCTTAGGGTCACAGCCATTAATATAGAAGATTCCCACTTTTATGGATGGTGGGGATTGGTCCCCATCCTTGTAAAGGTCCCTGAGGTGAAAATCGTGCATGGCCCTAATACTCAACTTAGGTAGTCCCTGTGAAAAGGGAGATACCTCACCACTGGAACGGCCCTTTCACCTGGCATTGCTGTATCGATGTCTGATGATACATATTGTTGAATTTTCGAAGTGTTCCAGAAGCTATAAACAGTACTTACAGAAGCCAAAATTTGTAACTTCGTGCATTTCTCAGTGGCTGGCCTGTCATGCCATCTGCAGGGATATTCATGGGCTGGCTGAGGTATACCCCCAGGCCTGAACCAAATCTTGTAACACAGGCCTACATCCAGCCAAAACCCTACATGGTCTATAAATGTTGGCTGAAGCGCAGCTACGCAGGTGGCTCCAAACATGTCAGGCCCAGCCCAACTATTAAATGGGACCAAATTTAAGACATAAGCCCAGTATAGATTTTAAATGGGCCCAAGTTTTATATATAAGCCCAGTCCTGGTATTAAATGGGCCCAAGAAATGGGCCCCAGTTTTAGGTATAAGCCCAGTCCAGATATTAAGTGGGCCCGGATTTTAGATAAAGCCCAGTCCAGATATTAAGTGGGCCTAATTTTTAGGTAAAAGCCCAGTCCAGATATTAAGTGGGCCCGGAATTTAGATAAAATCCCAGTAAAGAATTAAATGGGCCTAAGTTTTATATTGTCTAGCCAAGGTACTAACGGCCCAATTTTAGATCAAAGCCCATCCAGATTAAATGGCCCAAATTTTGGATCCAAGCCTAGCTGAAGTACTGAAACCTGAGGCCCAAACACTTCCTAATGGGGAAATTGGGTTCAGATTGAGACGGGGCTGGCCTAGCCCATGAGGACCACAACCACTTTACTTGTTTTGTTTCCCTGGTGCGTAGTATCGTTAGCTTTGAGATAAAGTCCCCGCCATCAAATTTATCAGCCCTATACTACACGGCAGATTCTCCAGCCCACAGCCGTTCATCTTCCTATTTTACCAACTGTTCTTCTCTTTTACCACCCCCCCTTCCCCTCTTTATTTTAAATTGCGCCTTATATATCGGTTGTAAAAGGGGTACCATTTTACTAATTGCCTAATGCCTGTATTCACAAATCACAAGAACCATAAATAAAAATCTTCCCTAAAAGTAAAAGGTACATTGCACAGAGTTATCTTTTGAACATTTTTAATTTGGGAAAATCTGTCGTTCAAAGGCATATTTAGTCCAATCAAAGCTCCTAAAATCTGTTGATCCAGAAATACACTTAGCCGGATCAAACAGGTGAATACCAACATTCACCAACCCTCCGTGGAGATTATATTAAGATTAGGAAGAATTCAAGATAAGTTCAAACAATAAGTTGTTTAGTAGTGTCACTAGAGAGACCCCATTGTAAACAAGCTTATTCAGATGTAAAAAAGTGTTGAAACTGGAGTGTATACTAACCCAGGTTAGCCCATGCCCAGTGGAGTTTTCAGACAACTAGTTAAGCACCAGCCCAATCCCGCCTTAATAAGCCCAAAAGACTAAACAAAAGATGTCCAGAATTACATGAGCTTATAGGACATGGCTAATAGGCTGGACTTGAACATAGCCTTTTGGGCCTTAGGTGTGGCCAACCTCTGAATACCAGGCCCAATTAACAAACAAATTGAACTTTGACAAGCTCCCACCCACCCAAGTTGCATCGATATCAACATCCCTCCAAAGTCACAAATGTTTAAAGTTCTTTAAAACATGCCATTATTCGGAAGTAAAACACTATTCCAGGAAATGATAATCCACCTTCCAGTGCATGATACAAACAGTCAAAAGGAACAGGAGTTGTTGCCATCTAGAGGAAAGGCCTTTGGGTTGGTTGGAACTTGGAACAGATTTAACACAGCCATCATTTATGAAGCGCCGAGCCATCCCCCCTTTTTTTATGCTTAATAAAGAAAAGCCACTTTCTATTCCAAGTCGCATTCTACTTCCCTGCCAGCATTCATTGATCTGCTTATGAATTCTTGAGCGTCCACGAGAGCGGACTCCTTTGCATCAGCAGCATATAAAATCTTTCGGACTGCTTCTGCCAACTGCAAGAAAATGGGTAACAAGATAAAACTTGCCTTCCTCTGATTGATGAAATAATGATAAAGATGATAATGATAATTTAGAATAGATGCTCGAGACATAACACACATGCAAGCATACAAGCATATGAAGATTAGTTCTTGACCAAAAAAGAAAAAAAAAAAGATCCACTGTAAAAGCTACAAAATAATGGTTGTTTACTTGGGACCTCTAGTTGAATCAGAAGTAGTAAATGCTATATAATGGGCACAAGTTCGTTTTTTCAAAGGAGATTAGCATAAATTATCAAGGAGATTAAGGGCCCGTTTGGTAAGGCTAAAAAAAGGCTTCTATTTAGTTGCTTTTTTTAGACCTATTTTAGCTGAAGCTGATGGAGGTGAACAATGCAGAATTTACAAATGTTCTGCATGAAGATAGTCTCATAAATTTTTTTAAATGATGCAAATGGCGGGTTCTACATTTTAATTTATAAAAGGTGGGCTCCAATTACCACAATTCCTAAAGGTGGGCCTCAATTACCTCATCAAATTAGAGTTTCCTTTTATGATTTTACCAATCACATTAATTGTATATTAGAACTTAAAAAATTAGATCTTTTACTTTAAACCTTAATTTAATTAGTTCTTTTTAACCTTCTGTGAGAATGTGATGAAGAAAAGGTAGATATGTTAGTGAAAGAAAAAGAACTCCTTATCTCTCTTTAAAAATGGTCCGCTCTTTTTTTCTAGGTGCGTATTGCCCACATATATGCATATAGATAGTCTCTCATGGTCGTCTTTGGCAAGAACCTGACAAATGACTGGTTTGGAGAAGTTTGCTATAACCATCTCCTTCACAATTAAATGCTCCCCAGATGGACAACTAGGATCAAATGCTGTTAGCTTCAATTCCTAAATAAAAATCATGTGCTGTTTTCATCTCATGCAAAAATAAGAATAATAATAATAACAACCGATGCCTGATAAGTGAATAAAACATTGTTTCTGAACAAGCTTGATGAACATATACTCTCGTTTTTTGAAACAAACCTTCGAGAAAGAAAAGCATTAGTTTTGTACTTCAATCAAGATTGAAGACATTGCTGCTGTCCCATCCCAAATTTGACCAATGGAAAGTTTTCTCAACCCTTTTTCTCCTAATCCAAACAGACCTTAGGTAATGTTAAAAAAATCATGGAAGTTTCTGTCAACATGCAACTTGTCAAATTATAGTTGTTGGAAACATGCTCACATATACATCTGATAATATCAGACCTTTTTTATGTTTAGTTTGCATTACATGTAATAGAGTGATATTTCATTTTTATTAACTAATTAACAATAGAAAATTGTAATCAATGTGGATGTTTATTTTTGGTAAACGTCAATATAGGCTTCATAATACTCGTGAAAAAACAAAAGCTCATACCGGCAGTTGCTCAATCTCAGGAGACTGACAAAGGATTTCAATGTCCCGCAATTTTGCATAGTAGAAATCTCTCTCTTTCTCCAATTGCTCCGCTGAAACCTTGAGCTTTGAGATCTGCATGTCAAGAGTAGCCACCATCCTTTTTATATAACAAATGTAGGCACATAAAAGGAGATATCTTCCTAATTTTTTGAAAAAATAAATTATATATACTCAATTAATATACAGGAAATAATCTGTCAGTATCCGGATTTGCTTCTAAAGCACATCAAGATAGAGAATAGGAAACACCCCGGAAAGGAGTACAGCTGGAATCCAAGGAAATGATTAAAAACAAGAAAAACTCATGAAGTTTTTAAGCACAATATGAATGAGAGATAACGTGTGAACAAAGATATCCAGGAAAGGTGAACATATGGAATCCAAGGAACCAGTGAAAGTTTTAATGGCTTGCTTGGAGTGTGAGACTTGATTCATCATCTAAGTTTTCTTTAACTGCTTGCATTGGATAAGGTAAGATAGTTCTCTCTCAAGACATTTACTTGAAACAATCAGAACACACTGAAGGGTAGGATCAGAAAAGCCGTCGGCCATGCCCTTCGTCATCACACAGGCACACACACCAGAGTAAGCCATGGAAGGACACATTATACTTAACCACCATATCACAGAATCTTCTGAGTAATATCAGTTAACCAGCACAAGAACTAATCTGGGTTCCAGAACTTTCAATTGCATATCAGATACTCACCTAGGATGAGAACTGACTCTAGGTCCCAAAATCTCCAAATGCCAATCAATCAGATACTCAAATGTACATCAAGTATGAACTGTTACTTCTCATATACCCAATGTTTTATTTTGGCACACAGATGATTCATAGTACATAGCATACCTGCGTCAAGCACTCCAATTTGAAACGAAAGCAAACATATAGTGTTCATATCTTACTTTAGTAACCTATTCGTTAGCTGCAATAAAAATTCCATATGCAACCTTTGAAGTTATAACCATATACAAATCTCTTAACACCCCATCTCTACATGTATAATCGAATTGGGCATCCCAAGATCAGGCTGACTGCAATAAAAGTTTGCATAGCCCATTCACAACTTAGCTAAGAGTCGTTCATTACCGCTCCCAATATATGGTAACTCAAAAAATGATTTTCCACCAGCTTTCTTGGGGCAGAATAACAGCTTTTCAAGCACTTATATCAAGCAGAATCCATGCAGACTCACCATTCGATGTGTAACTGCAATTATGCTTTTACCTGAATTATTAGTTTATTACTGCTATTTAAGTATTATCTCCTCGATTAGCTACTCTCAATCATAGATAATTAGAAAACTAGACTCGCTTATAGAAATTAAAAAATCAAAGGAATTTTAGGAAAGAAAAAATAAACACACAGAAGGTCTCATGCCTGCTCAGATAATTCCCGAATCTGCACCAGAGAATCTGCACCACTTGACATTGAAACTGCTTTCCCTTGCTTTGGTCCTAAAGCAATAAATGATTAA